>JARQOD010000004.1:59930035-59976322 GCA_033576555.1 Oophaga sylvatica | reverse complement strand
GAAAGGTGGAGATGGCTAGTTCCGGGGGGCGGTAGATGACAGCCAGCTGGAGGTTGGAGGGGGAATAGATGCGGACGGAGTGCACTTCGAACGAGGGAATAGCAGCGGAGGGTGGAATTTGAATAGGGGTAAAGGAGCAGGTATCAGACAGGAGTAAGCCAACTCCTCCACCACGTTTGTTGCTGGGGCGAGGGGTGTGAGAAAGATGAAGTCCGCCATAGGAGAGCGCAGCTGGAGAGGCTGTGTCAGAGGGGGTGAGCCAGGTTTCAGTGATGGCAAGGAAGGAGAGTTTGTTGGTGATAAAGAGGTCGTGGACAAATGACAGTTTATTGCAGACGGAGCGTGCGTTCCATAGTGCTCCGGGTAGGGGGACTGGGGGAGGGGGGTGTGGATGGATAGGTATGAGGTTGACAGGGTTGCAAAAACGTGTGGAAGATCGTGGCAGGGTGTTAGAAATGAGTGTGGGGATGTGATGAGGAGGGCCAGGATTTGGGGATACATCGCCAGCGATGAGGAGTAGCAGACAGAGCGTTAGAAGGTGGGAGCAGGATAAGCCATGGTGTGGCCGTGTATGTCTTGGTGAAAAGGATTGTATGTGGAGGAACAGTTCTGTGGGAAAGGTGAGATGGCTGGAGAGAATGGAGGGGGAAATGACTAATTCCTTACTAGGTGGGGGGATCACAGGGGATAGTAACCTCGCTCACTTTTTGTACGATCTCGTATGGACCATGCCACTTGGCCAAAAATTACTTTCCACCGTGGGAATTAGAATTAGGACTCGATCCCCGGGGTTGAAAGACCTAATTTTTGCTGACCGATTATATACTCTGCTTTGAGCTTCTTGGGCTCTCTGCAGATGATTCTTCACCAATGGCATAATTTTAGCCATCCTCTCTTGCATCTGGGCAATATGCTCTATAACACTCTTGTATGGAGTTGTCTCGGTTTCCCAAACCTCCTTGGCTATGTCCAGCAAGCCCCGTGGATGCCGACCATACACCAACTCAAAGGGAGAAAATCCCGTAGAGGCCTGGGGGACCTCTCTGACCGAAAACAATAAGTAGGGTAACAGGTAGTCCCAGTCCCGCCCATCTTTCTCTACTGCTTTCTTTAACATATGTTTTAATGTTTTATTAAAACGTTCAACCAGCCCATCCGTCTGTGGGTGATACACAGATGTCCGAATGTGCGAGATTTTAAGCAACTTACACAGTTCCTTCATCACTTTGGACATAAAAGGTGTGCCTTGGTCCGTGAGGATCTCTTTAGGAATTCCTGTCCTGGAAAACATATGAAAGAGTTCCCGTGCAATATTTTTAGATGCCATATTTCTTAAAGGGACCGCCTCGGGGTACCGGGTTGCATAATCAAGTACAACTAAGATGTATTGGTGTCCCTGGCTGATTTTACAATAGGACCTACCAAGTCCATTGCTACCCTTTCAAAGGGTATTTCTATAACCGGCAGCGGGATTAATGGACTCCGGAAGTGAGACACCGGAGCATTTATCTGACACGAGGGGCAGGTTTTGCAATAATCCTCCACATCTCGATAAACCCCGGGCCAGTAAAACCTCTGAAGAATTCTTTCCTGGGTTTTGTCCATCCCCAGGTGCCCACCCAGCACGTGGTTATGGGACAAACCTAACACCATACTTCTATTTGACTTAGGTACTAGGAGCTGACTCACGGCCTCTCCCTTTACTTTAGTGACCCTATATAGCAGGTCATTGTTCATGGCAAAATGGGGAAATTTTTCATCAGAGCCGGGCTCTTGTGGGATCTCATTCAGAACAGTTATATTCTCCCTGGCATGTTTAAGAGTGGGGTCTTGCAATTGCTCACTCCCAAAATTGCCACGGGACACCGGTAGGTCAGGGACATTCTGTTCTAGAGAAACATCCTCCCCCTCCCCCAACATCACCTGAAATGGAAATTCATTTTTTTTACAGTCATCATCATTATCAATATCATTATCGTGATTACTATCAGCATCAGCATCATTATCATGGTCATCATCATTATCATGATCATCATCATCATCATGATCATCATCATTATCATGGTCATCATCATCACCATTATTATCATTATCATCACATAAGTTTAACGGCCCACTAGCATTGTGTTCCGCCCCTCGGGACTGCGCACCCTCAGTAGGAGCTTCATCACACTGTCCAGCAGAAACATTTTTTTTCCAAAGACCCCAAAACAGGGGAAAGTCACGACCCAATATGGCGGGATGCATCAGGTTCTTCACTACCCCCACTTCATATGAGATCTCCCCGAGTTTTGTGACGAAGTCTGAGGAGGTTACTGGGTAGACTTTGATGTCTCCATGTATGCACACCACGCTTAGGTGCCTACCTGTGACGAAGTCCCTATCAGCCAGACTAGCATGTATCAGAGTCACTCGACTTCCTGAGTCGAGTAGGGCCTGTACTGGGCACCCATTTATCACGACCTGACACAGCTGTAGGCCAGTCTCCTCGACTAGGGTGGCCACGCACACGGGCTCGGCGAGGAACGAGAGAGACTGTCCAGCGTCACAGTCCATAGGTTCCTCCACTAGTGGACAATTGGCTGAAATATGACCTTGTTCACGGCATCTCCAACACTGTCTCAGGTCAGGGTGTTCAGACGGGGAGACCTTCCTAGGTCTGGGGTCTCCTGGTAGGTAAGTATCACCCTTTCGCTCATACATGTCCCCTCGGGCTGACCCGGACTATCAACAGCCCCCCTTGCCCCCACAGCTGGAACCCTCTTACCGGGAGATGACGGAGGCCGGGTATTCCGAACTGATGATCGCTCGGACGGCTGGTCACGTAGATAGTCTTTGGTGGCGAAATACCTTTCTATCAGGCTGACCAGTTGATCGGCATCTTTGGGGTCTCCCTGTCGACCCAGAGCTGGACCTCAGGGGGAAGGGCCCAGATGTACCGGTCCAGCACCACCTTTTCAACCATTTGGGCAGGGTGCTGACGTCAGGTTCCAACCACTTCTTTACCAAAGAAATCAAGTCATACATTTGTGAGCGAGCAGGCTTGTCTCGCCTGTATCTCCAGTTATGGACTCTCCTGGCACGGACTGCCCTCGTCACACCCAGGCGGGCAAGAATCTCAAATTTCAACTTAGTATAGTTTTTGCTGTCCTGCTCGCTGAGGTCAAAATAGGCTTTTTGGGGTTCCCCAGTCAAATAGGGCGCGACCACCATAGCCCATTCAGATTGTGGCAGATTCTCCTTCTCTGCCAGTCTCTCAAATATAGCCAGATATGCCTCCACATTGTCATGAGGCGTCATCTTCTGCAGAGTCTGTTTTACCGCCTTCTTTACAGCGGATAATGCCGGTAACCCGGCGTCTTCATTCGGGGACGAGGTGCTAGGAGTTTTTTTTAGTGCTGCAAGCTGCTCCAGTAACAACCGGTTGGTTTCCTGCTGTTGTTGCTGGCTCTGCTGGGCCTCTAGGTGTTGTTGCTGCATGGCCTGCTGTTGCTGCTGCATGGCCTGCTGGGCCTCTAGGTGTTGTTGCTGCATGGCCTGCTGTTGCTGCTGCATGCTCTGCTGTTGTTGCTGCATGGCCTGCTGATGTTGCTGCTGCATGGCCTGCTGATTCTGGGCCAGCTGCTTAACGTGCTCCTCCATACTGCCGGACATCTTGGGCTGGCTGACAGCCTTCACCCAAGACATATACACTCCACAGTCTTCTCCACAATAAGTTCAGTTTTGCGGTGCAGACACCTTTTTTTTTTTTTTTTCAAAGTCTTCAGCCACTGTGCTGCCCCAGCATTCAAGCACCAATTGTAAGCTTTTCAGGGGATATAGCTCTGGGATCGCCGTCTTGGGGAGACGGAGTGGCATAAAGAGACCATTCACAGACAGTGGTTCTGTTAAAAACTGGCCGCAACCAGTTTTATTAAAGTCCACAGCAAACAGAACATAAATTAAAACAAAATCATAAACATAAAGCCTGGGCTTGTCCAGCCACTAATTACACTTAGATAGATTTCCCTTTCTATCCGGGTCCAGACTCTAATAGCCTGTGCCCAAAACAACACATATGTTCAGTAGTTACCAGCGTGCAGCTCACATGAGGCTCCAATGGCGTCTGAAGTCATATCCAGACTGAGAGAGAGAGCCTCCTCTGAACTTCCAAGCAGGTACTTATGGCTGTCTAATTAAGCAGCTGTGTTCACTCTGGGCTGAACTGCAAACCTGTCCCAGATGAGAATGGAGTGAACACCGCACTGACAACCTACTTTTTATGCGCCCCAGCTAAGAAACCTGGGTGAGATATACACCCCGTCCAGTACGCACCCCTTCACTGTCTCACAACAGAAATACTCACACTCTGTGGTATGTGACGGGAAGTGCGTTCTAAGTTTTGACAATTAGCTGGTCTGCGGGTTGAAGTTTTTTCATTTCTCCCCATTTGTGTTTGCTCGCCAACTCTGCTTGCTGTCATGCAAGTCTTTCTAAATCTTCATTCAGTGACTTGAACTTGTTCATCCACATGTCTGAGGCCTTCAGGTCAGCAGCCTGTAGCTCAAAACCTCTGACGGAGGCACCAGGGATGTAACTCCACTGCACACTCCTGTGGATGGGTGATGAACTTAAAAAGATGAGTGTGCTCATGAAATTCTCCAAAGCGCGCTTTGAATGACTCCAGGAGATTAGATGTGAACCCCGCTAGCTGCTGAAGATCAAGATGTTGAGCAGGGTCACTTGCTGTGCATGAAGCTTTAAACTCTCCCAGTTTTTCAAAGTGGAGTAAACGACCTGTTTCAATGTCGGCGATGAAGAGTTCTAGCTTGTTTTCAAATGCAAACACTGATTGTTGAAGGGATAAGACGGTATTTCCAACGCCTTGCATTTTCACATTGAGCTGGTTCAGATGTTCAGTCATGTCATGGCAGAAGCAGACCAGGATAACTATTCCCAGCTTCATCCAGCAGTGTTTTAAACTGGTGATCATTTAAAGCTCGGGCAACAATAAAGTTGACTACCTGAATGACCAGAGACATCACCTCACCAAGTTGCTCGCCACACATCTGAGCACAAAGCGCCTCCTGATGTAGGATGCAGTGAAAACTTAGGATAGGTCTCTTTTCATGTTCACGAAGAAGCGCTATGAATCCTTCGGTTTTCCCCACCATGCATACCATCAGTACACACCGAAATCAGTTTATCCATTGGTAGATTTTTTCTTTAGCGAGTTCAGTGAAAGACTTGAATAAATCCTCCCCTCTTGTTGTCCCTTTCAAAAGCAAAACAGCAAGACTTTCCTCACGTAGTGCATCACTGACAGCATATTTTGCAATCACGCTGAACTGGGTGGCTAAATGGCTTACGTCTGTTGACTCATCCAAAACAAGAGAAAAGAATGGTGCTGCTTTTATGTCCTTCACTTGTGTTTCCTCAATTTGATTTGCCATAATGATGGTACGATCATGAACCTTTCTTGCCGACAGAGGCATGTCTTTTATTCATTTGATTATCTTGGGTTTATCCGAAAAGTCGTGAAAAAGTTCATTGGCAACATCAAGCATGAATGTTTTGGCATACTCCCCATCTATGAATGGCTTTCCATTTCTCACAATTGCTAAAGCACCAGCAACGCTAGCCGAATTCCAGTCACCTTGTTGGGTCCAAACACGGAGTTGCTGCTGACTAGCTTGCAATCTGCACAGTAGCTCTTGACATGCTTTCTTCCTGCTGTTTCCTGCCGGATATTTCGATGCAAATGTAGTATGGCGTGTGTCGAAGTGCTGCTTTATATTTGACTGTTTTATCGATACAATTTTATAATTGCATATTAGACACACTGCAGAACCTGCTCTCTCCACAAAGGTGAATTCCTCTATCCATTAATGCTGAAACGTACGATACTCCTCATCTTTTTTTCTTTTAGCCATCTTCTTCAATAAAAGGGTTTCTGCAATTAGCTAGCTGACTACTTGATTAAAAGGAGGGAAGTTTACTTCCTGACATCACAAAGACCTTCTGATCCACATCACAGAAAGCCGTCACCTAGAGCGGTGCTTGAGCGAGCGGAGCTCAGTTGATGCTAGGCTGGGGTGAGGAGAACGCCGGCTGTCAGAGCGGGAACTCCCTATACCTGCTGGTGAGCTCGTCTCCGGTCTGCGCTTAATGACTGTGCTTCCGTTCATGAGGGACAGTCACTGCCACTTTTGCTCCGCTCAGGTTCGTGTCCATTGAGCAATGTCAGTGGCAGTTAATTGAGCGGTCACTCGTCTGGGGTCTTTTCAAACGGTTTATGGAAGTCAGGGAGGGCTTAGTTGAACCATTTTCTTCTCCTCTCCTTGAAGCTGATTTACTATACATCTGAAAGTGAATGTGAAATGTTACTATCAGTAAGCACAACACAGAGGGATGATAGTGTAATATATATAGAGTTGTACTTTAAAATGACATTTCAGCAAGCGTTATGCTTCAGGGAGGAAAGAGTCACAACTAGCAGAGCATCCAGTGAGGCAAGTGGAGAGGGTTCAAGCACAGGTATGGGTGCTAGTAGGCTCTTGGTCAGTCTGTAGGTGGCCCCACTGAAAATTGTCAATCAGTCAAAGCAGTACACAAGTGTTTCAATAGATGTGGCTGGGAGAGCCGTGTTGATGTTAGCCATAATGGTATGTAGACAGCAGTGTTTACCTTATCTTTCGCCGGCTTTAAGGCTGCATACCAGTGCAGAAGTGGTGAGGAGATGCCGTTTGTAGATATTGTTGTGGAGTAGATGAGGCAAGGAGAGGAGCGGAGTGCTGTCCCGGTCGGTGACAGGCGCTCTGTGCGGCTCTACCGGGCAGACATGGATGTTCAGGTGCTGCGGTCGAGTCCAGTGGTAGGATGGTGACCGGAGATTGCAGGACTTGCATGACGTCTGTGGTCACATGTAGCCCATGTGACTGCCGCAGGTACCAGGCACCGTATGGACCAAACTTATCCTACGTGTTTCAGAAATCAGCGGTTTCCTTCATTATTTTTTTTTGTTAAAGATTTGTCTGAGAGCCAGATGCAGCCATCAAAAGAGCAACATCTGTCTCCCGAGCCATAGGTTCCCTACCCTTGTTCTAGTGGATGTGCAGCTGTGAAAACCAAGAAGCAACTGCAGTTTTGCCACACAGTAATTGGCCTGGGGGCTCACTACTGCAACATGTAATCCCAGACAAACTGTTGTGATGGTCCACCAATTTCCCCAAGTTCTCAGCATTCTGTTTCTAAAACAGTGCGAAGAAATGCAGTCTTCAGAGATCAGACTTCTCTATATTTAACATCTCTATATTGGTATTAAGTACATTAGCTATATTGGTATTCCTTGGAAGCAACTTTTCCAGACGTGACCGACATATCTTGTTTGTAAACGTAGTCATCTGATAAAAGTATCTTATGCCTTTGTGTTTCTTAAATTTCCAGTCTTTAAGTAACATTGGCTCTATAGTCAGGAATCCTGAAATGTGAAATATTTGTAATATATACAATAGGGTTTTTTGTTGTGGCTATTTTCACTTTTCACAGTGGTGGAGCTTCAACTTAAATTGTCAACATAATGTAAAATAGTAAAATTGTTAAGAAAGAATTAGAAATAAATAAGACTGAATATAAAAAAAAAAAGAAAACGTTTGTCCATCTGTTATTTTACGTAAATGTAAATAGCTGGGTTGAAGGGACTTCATGAGATATGCCATTAATGATTAGTGAGGAAAAACAGCTAAATCTCAATATGGTGGGAAGTGTGGCCTTCATTGGATATTATACATTATGGCAAATAGTCAAATTTGGAGACCTAAGAAGATCTGTTATGTTTAGGTAGCTGAGGAGGCAGGAGCAAAAAACCGCATAGGCAGCTTAACACCAGAGAGGTTGGAAACTAATAGGTTGCTGACCCCTAAACTAACCGCACAACTAGAAGTAGCCGTGGGACGTTCCTACGGTGCCCTAGACGCCTCGTCACAGCCGGAGAGATAGTTTTTCCTGAAGATGGAAAGAGGAAAGCTAACTGCCCCGGAGTAGACCCCAAAAGAATAGGAAGTCCCAGACATATAATGGCGGTTTAAACAAGATGAAAATATGAACACAGACAGAAAATAGATTGAGCAACCGCTGGGGCCCAAAACTGTCTAGATAGGACAGCAAAGGAGAGAATACTATCTACAACCCAAAAAACCCTAGGAAAAACTCCAACACTTCTGAATCCAAAAATACTGAGACCACACGGTCTCGACCACCTATATCAGATCTCTGGTGTGGACACGTAGCAACCCTACAGTAAAATATCACAAGAACTGAGCAAATTATTATTATTATTATTTATTTCTATAGCACTATTGATTCCATGGTGCTGTACATGAGAAGGGGTTACATACAAATTACAGGTATCACTTACAGTAAACAAACTAACAATGACAGACTGATACAGAGGGGAGAGGACCCTGCCCTTTCGGGCTTACATTCTACAGGATTGTGAGGCAGGAGACAGTAGGTCGGGGGGTTGCAGCAGTTCCGGTGTTGGTTGAGGCGATATCTCCGGTAGTGGTGAGGAGGTAGCAGGGTCATTGCAGGCTGTAGGCTTTCCTGAAGAGATGGGTTTTCAGGTTCCGTCTGAAGCATCCGAATGTGTTTGATAGTCGGACGTGTTGGGGCAAAGAATTCCAGAGGATGGGGGATATTCGGGAGAAGTCTTGGAGGCTGTTGGGTGAGGAGCGAATAAGTGTGGAGGAGAGAAGGAGGTCTTGGGAGGATCGGAGATGACGTGAGGGAAGATATCGGGAGATTAGTTCAGAGATATAAGGAGGAGACAGATTATAGATGGCCTTGTAGGTCAGTATTAGTAATTTGAACTGGATACGCTGAGGGAATGGGAGCCAATGAAGAGATTTGCAGAGGGGAGAAGCGGAGGAGTAGCGAGGAGAGAGGTGAATTAGTCGTGCAGCAGAGTTAAGGATGGACTGGAGAGGTGCGAGGGAGTTAGCAGGGAGGCCAGAGAAAAGGGTGTTGCAGTAGTCGAGGGGGAGATGATGAGGGCGTGCACAATCATTTTAGTAGATTGAGGGTTGAGGAAAGGATGGATTCTTGAAATATTTTTGAGCTGAAGGCGACAAGATGTAGAAAGAGCTTGGATGTGCGGTTTGAAGGACAGGGCAGAGTCAAGTGTTACTCCGAGGCAGCGGACTTCTGGTACGGGGGAAAGCGTGATGTCGTTAATTGTGATAGATAGGTCAGGTAAGGAAGATCTGTGGGATGGGGGAAAGATTATGAGTTCAGATTTGTCCACATTGAGTTTGAGGAAGCGGGAGGAGAAGAAGGAGGATATGGCTGATAGACACTCCGGGATTCTGGATAGCAGAGAGGTGATGTCTGGGCCAGAGAGGTAGATTGAGTGTCATCAGCGTAAAGGTGGTACTGGAATCCGTGGGACTTTATGAGTTGCCCCAGGCCAAGTGTATAGATTGAGAAGAGTAGGGGTCCTAGAACAGAGCCTTGGGGGACTCCAACGGAGAGAGGGTGGGACGAGGAAGTAGTGTGTGAGTGGGAGACGCTGAATGTGGGGTTGGAAAGGTATGAGGAGATCCAGGATAGGGCGAGGTCCTTGACGCCAAAGGAGGAAAGAATCTGTAGTAGAAGGCAGTGGTCAACTGTGTCAAAAGCAGAGGACAGGTCAAGAAGCAGGAGTATAGAGTATTGTCCATTCGCTTTGGCTGTAAGTAGGTCATTAGTAATTTTGGTCAGGGCTGTCTCAGTGGAGTGATGGGGGCGGAAACCAGATTGTAGAGTGTCAAAGAGCAAGTTAGAAGAGAAGTGGTAGGAAAGCTCAGCGTGGACATGCAGCTCCAGGAGTTTGGAAGCGAATGGGAGCAGCGATATTGGGCGATAGCTGGACATAGCGGTTGGGTCGAGGGTTGGCTTTTTAAGGATAGGCGTGATTGTGGCATTGTCACGCTGTATCACAGATACACATATGATGTCAGTAATCAATACTAAGAGGGACAACATGCAATATAACATATAAATAGGAAATCTCAACATGTATATAAAGTATAGTATTACCTGACATAATATCCGTTGTACTGTGGGTGAATCCTGAAGACATATAATACTGTACTCAGGCTGCAGGTGGACCGGGGTCTATGCTGACCCTAAACTGGGGACCTGACTCGTCCCTCAACCTGGAGGTACTGTTAATGGTACAGAGGTCCAGGCTGCCAACGTAACCCTGTCTCCTATAAGTCCCTGACAACTGTAATCTAGTCCTCAGAAGGACCCTGATTACCACACAGGGAATAGGCAGGTTACTGCTTAACAAACAGTACAGACAAACGAGACAGACAGGGGACAAAGTAAACACTGTCTTGCATACAACACTTAAGGGTATGCCACACTAAACAATATCGCTAACGGGATTGCTAAAAAACGTCACTATTTAGCGATCCCGTTAGCGATATTGTTCAGTGCGGCAGCTTCCAGCGACGAGCTTCCTGCTGTGATCTCGCTCGTCGCTGGAATCGCTCCGGACCCTATTTTCTCGTCGGCGCTCCCGCTGGGTAAGTATCTTATCGCTGTGTCGCACCTTTTCTTAGCGATTTAGCGGTACTTTTGTACCGCTAAAGTCGTTAAGAAGATCGCTAACGGCGATAGCGTCGGGAACTATATCGCTAAATGCGGCAGCATTTAGCGATATAGAAACAATCCCGCTAGCGATCGCATTAGTATGCGTCGTTATAGTGATCGCTAGCGGGATTGTTTAGTGTGGCAGTACCTTTAGACACAGAGGGAACACAAAAGGTCTAGGAGATAAACTATAATCGAGGAGAGGGGAAACCACAAAGGAACTCTTAACTTAAGTCTTCTCATGACCTGATCCAAACTACTGGTCTGCATGTAAGCTTTCACCGGCATCTAACACACAGACTGGCAGGAATATAAAGGAAGCTAATTAGTACATAATCAAAAGCAGCCGGGCGAGGCTGGACCTAGTCTTAGCAAAGAGCTAGGTAAAATTAACTCCCTCACTACCAAACACAAAGTAACAGCAACTCAGCTGCGAGAAGTCAGAATGTGCAATCGCGACGATCCTCGTGGCGATGCACCCATGACAGGCATGCTTGAAAGCAGAAGGGAAGGTACCGGAAGTTAGTGATAGGTTGAAGAGGTGGGTTAGGGATGGAATAATAGTGGTGGTGAGGTTGGGGAGGAGGTGGGTTGGGATGGGGTCAAGTGCACAGGTTGTGAGGTGCGATTTGGAGAGAAGACAATAAAGCTCCCCTTCAGTTATATTGGAGAGGGAGGTTATGGGGTTAGGGCATTGGTCTGGTATACAAAGGGGTTGTGGTGGTTGAACAATGAAGACTTGCCTTGTTTGGTCGATCTTATTTTTGAAGTGTGTGGCAAAGTCCTCAGCAGAGATGAGGGAGGTAGGAGGGGGCAGTGGTGGGCGGAGGAGGGAGTTAAAAGTTTTGAATAACTGTTTGGGGTTGTAGGATAGGGAAGATACGAGGGTTGTGAAGTAGGCCTGTTTAGCAGAGGTGAGGGCAGATTTGAAAGAGAGTGTTGCTTGTTTGAATGCAGTGAAGTTATCTTGCAAATTTGTTTTTTTCCAACGCCGCTCTGTAATCCTGGACACTTGCCGGAGCTTTTTAGTGGTGTTATTGTGCCAGGGTTGTCTGTTGGTACGTCGCACTCTGCCATGAACGAGAGGGGAGACCGTGTCAATAGCCGATGTGAGAGTGGCATTGTAGAAAGCAGTGGCACTGTCTGTATCGTGGAGTGAGGATATTGATGCCAGTGAAAGAATAGAGTCAGAGAGTGTGTGGATGTCTAGGTGTGCAAGGTGTCTGCGGAGGTGCACGTGTTGCTGGACGTGGGTGACAGGAGAGGAGGACAGGGATGGATGAGAAAGTGAGTAGATGGTGGTCGGATAGAGGGAGAGGGGAGGTGGTGAAGTTAGATAGAGAGCAGAGGCGGGTGAAGACCAAGTCTAATGTATGACCATCTGTGTGGGTGGCTGAGGAGGACCACTGAGTAAGTCCAAAGGATGAAGTAAGGGACAGAAGTTTGGAGGCTGCTGACTGAAGGGTATCAGTGGGGATGTTGAAGTCACCCATGATGATGGTGGGGATGTCAGTGGAGAGAAAGTGAAGAAGCCAGGTAATGAATTGGTCGATGAAGGCAGTGGTCAGGCCTGGAGGTCGGTATATGATGGCCACTTGGAGGTTGGAGGGAGAGTAGATGCGGACAGAGTGGACTTCAAAGGAGGGGAGGATTAGAGAGGGAAGAGGTGGGATTGGGTTAAAGTTGCAGTTAGAGGAAAGGAGAACACCCACTCCTCCACCATGTCTGTTTCCAGGGCGAGGAGTGTGGGTGAATTGGAGGCCACCGTAACACAGCGCAGCAGGGGAGGCGGTGTCAGAGGGTGTCAGCCATGTTTCTGTGAGGGCGAGGAAAGCAAGATTGCGAGAGAGAAAGAGGTCATGAATCACGTGAAGCTTATTGCAGATGGAGCGGGCATTCCAGAGTGCTCCAGAGAGAGGGAGCAGGGGGGTGGGTGTCAATGGCACGGGTTTTACGTTGGAAAGATTGCGGTAGTTCTTATTAGATAGGGAGCGGTAGGAAGGAGTACTAATGGTGGGTATGAACTGTGGAGGTCCAGGATTGGGAGATATGTCACCAGCAGTGAGGAGGAGCAGAGAAAGGGAGAGCAGGTGGGAGAAGGAGAGAGGGAAGCTTGTTTTGTGTTTTATTAGGACAGATTTGAGGTTGAGGAGCAGGTCAGCAGAGGAGGTCAGGTGGGGAGGAAGGAGGGAAGGGGAGATGACTATTTGATTAGAGGGTGCTGGGGTTTGGGGATAGCGAAGGAGAGAGAGGATTAACGGAGCAAACACTGTGAAGGCATACAGTATGTAAACATGAAAGAGTGAGATGGGTAAATAGAAAAGCCAGGTACAAGAAATTAGAAGTGCTTACTCAGCAGACATACCCAAAAGAGACATAGTGTGCAAATGAACAAATACAAAAAACAAACGGAGACCAGCCAAAGCCCCCCAAAGGGGACCCGGCTGAAGACAAAAAGCAATGCAGCAAAAAGCAAGGAATTCAAACCACAGCAAAAAAAACTGAAAGAGACTTATCTGAATGCAAGCAGGAGATAGCAGAAAAGCAAGCTGAATTCCACCCTAGACCAGGAAGAACAATTGATCACCAGCGAGGATCATGGGAGGTCAGCTCACTTATATCAGGCCAGTCGGTATCACCTGACAACCAATTGTCAACTGCAGGTGTAGGACTCTTTGGTGTTCAACATAGGTTCAATACCCTCAGCAACAACCAGAGGGAGCTTCAGCTCAGAAGTCGTCTCCAGTACGTTCACAACAAAGATCTTTAAGATAACAAAAAATCTTTTCAAAGATCTTGTGTGGCGAGGCAAACAGCCAAGATTAAAAATAGTACATTTTCAGAAAGCACTTAAGGAAGAATGGCTAGCAGTTCTAGATTTCAAAGTGTATTACTTAGCTTTACAGCATAAAGCATGGAAGGTGGAGTGCCATCAGGTCTGGAAGAGTTGGTTGGTAAGAGAAGCACTATGCTCAGTTGGCAATTATATTTTTGAAATGTTCGAAATGGGTAGGCTGTCATTAAAGACAACATTAAAGATGTTTAATAAAATGTGCTGGTATTGGGAAGAACTTGGTGTAGATAAGTAAATCACTCAACTTTACATTAATTTTGGGGGCTATGTGAACTGAAGAAATCCTGTATCGAGGAAAATAATACATTTTGGGTATCGATCAAAGAACATAACATGGCAAATTAACAGCAAAGATCAAATTAAAGGAATTGAGATATTAAAAGATCTCCCAAATATCTATCTGGTGTTACCGGTAAATTGTTCAAGATAATCCTTTAAAATCTACAGTTTATCCACAACAACAACACCAAGAATGATTTTGAGTTTACAATAAGTGTGAAATTCAGGTCATAAACTATGGGTGAGATCCATCGGTTCTCTGGCTATTATATTTTACAACTGGTCTTTATATATAGGATCCAGTTATCTGCTAGACTTATGGCTAGGAAGGGTGTGGAGACACGGGGGAGGGGTTGCAGCGGGTGCCCTGGTCCACTAGCTGAAACCGCATAAACCAGGGATCATACCACTGAACACTTGCTCTCCTTTCCCGTGGCGTAATACTAATCAGACAACAGGGTAAAACAGTGTGACAATACTTTATTGAACCACAAAACAGACAAATAACATGTAGAACAGTCCCATCAAAATACACATGATGGTGTAAATTACAGTGTCTCACCCTTCCGCTGACTCGATGGGATAAGAGCAGCCATTACTTCAGAGCTTCCAGGGCCGACTACACCTCCTGTGGCACGCACACAGAGAAGAGGTAACGGCAAGCTTAGAAAGATGATGGTCCATTGAGGTACAAGTTGACCAGAAGGTCACAACCTGGCTTCTCCAAACATCTCCATGGAGCCAGGTGGGTCCCATTCCGGGCTTTCACAAATGTATCCATGGGGCTCAGGTTATTGATGGGTCCAAATCCTGACTACCGCAAACGTATCCATAGTTCAGCGATGGTGTCATGGTCTGCTTAGTTTCTGGGATTAGGTGGTTTTAGGGTTAACCGGGATGGCCTCACTCTGGGATTCTGGGAGGCTTTTTATAGCCTCATTGTGGGGCCATCCTCTGTCGCTTATACTCTGACCCTTGGCCGAGTGTGTGTGACCCTGTTGTGCTTGTGCCAGTGCTTTGTGCCTGTGCTACGTTCTGTCTGTCTGGTTCTGATTTGGCTGTGTCCCTGTTTCGAGTTTTGCCTGTCCCTTTTGTACTCTGCTGCCCTCTACGTGTATGACCCTTGGCTACGTTCTGACTCCGCTCTGCCTGCTCCTCTTGTACTTCGTCGCCCTCTATGTGTATGACCCCTTGGCTACGTCCTGATTATCCGTTCTGTATATGCCCCTTGGTAACTGTGTCCCGTAGTTACCCTTCTAGGAGTTTTCCTTCACCTCATAGCTCTCTGGAGCTTAGGCCACGCCCACTAGCAGTCACGTGCCTGCAGATCCTTTGGTCTGAAGCATTCTCTATCTGCTACTACTGCCTCTGAGAGACGTGTGGCTGGCTCCGCCCACTAGCAGTCACATGTGGAAGGTCCTGTTCCTCAGAAACACACGTCATCCCTGCTGCGGCTCTGCTACAGGTATCTTTGGGCATAGTTTGTTCACTCAGGACACATGCACTGGCTCAGTGAGCAAGTATAGTGCGGTGTCCCTGACAGATGGTACATGGAGCAGATCTGTATTCTTCCAGCTGGGGCCATGGTCCCCTAAGCTGGTATCCTCTAGAATGACAAATCTGTGTCTCACGTGATGGAGCCATGATGTAATACTGTCCTGTAGAGAGTCTTTGGGTCTTTTGATCTCTGGATCTTTTGGCTGTCTGGATGTATCTCTGTATATGGAGGTATGTATCCATTATATAGCTAACAAATGTCCTTCAAGCCAGCATTCACAGGTAAAAGAGAAGAATGGTGATGAGACCAACTTGCATTGTTTGCCTATGTAAACTCTTTGCATATTTTTTCCTTCTCTATTTTGCAAGTCAACAAGCTAGCTGGTCTGGACAATGTGTAATCAACATATCAGCAAACATCTTTGCTCAATCGCCTTGCATCATGGTCTTGTAAAGATAGCAATATGTTGTAGGAGCTGATAGAAGATGCAAAACATTAGCCATTCATCCATTTAGAAACATCAATTTAATCTTCAAGAAGAGTTAACATTTCAGACTCTTGACCAACAAGAAAGAAACACATACATTCAGTAGTCAACTAATAGATAACAGTCTATTCCTCCTGGCTTGCTGAAAATAGACGTCTTGTTAATTAAGATAAAATGCTGTGTCATCACAATCGATAACAAAAGACAGTCAAATAGTCCAAAATGTTATGTTGAAAAGGGAAATGTCATCCACATGTTAAAGGGGTGTGCAAAAATTTAAATAAATATTTTGGGGCCAGGTTATGGAAGTGATTACAGAAAATATCCCTGGTTGAAATTCCCCTAAATCTAGTATTGTGTATATTGGAGGCAGGAGAGGGAAAGTGGTACTCTACAGTCACTAAAACTGCTATATTTTGCCTTAGGTGATAGTAAGAATATGGATGTCATCTGAAGAGCCAAAGAAAAAAGAAAATATAAAATATACCAACCTTGACATTATTATAGACATTTCCCTTTTCCTCAGTTCAAAATGTAATTAAGAAATGTCAGTTAACAGGAACAGTGGAGGGCAAGATAAGGTCTTGAAGACCAAACAAAATTTCAGTGAGAGCAGCTCGTTGGATTGCTAGAGAGGCAAATCAGAACCCCTGCTTGACCACAAAAGACCTTCAGAAAGATTTAACAGACTCTGGAGTTGTGGTACATTGTTCTACTATTCAGAGACACCTGCACAAATATGACCTTCATGGAAGAGTCATCAGAAGAAAACCTCTCATGCATCCTCACAATAAAATTCAGCTCCAGAAGTATGCAAAATAACATCTAAACAAAGCTGATATATTTTGGAAACATGCCCTGTGGACCAATGAGGTTATATTAGAACTCTTTGGGCACAATAATCAAAGGTATATGTGGAGAAAAAAGGCACAGAATTTCAGGAAAAGAACGTCAACCATTAAGAATGGGGGTGGATCAATCAAGCTTTAGGGATGTGTTGCAGCCAATGGCAAGGGGAACATTTCACAGGTAGAGGGAAAAATGGATTCAATGAAATGTCAACAAATTCTTGATGCAAACATAACACCATCTATAAAAAGTTGAAGTTCAAAAGAGGATGGCTTCTACAAATGGATAATGATCCTAAACAGATATCAAAATCCACAATAGACTATCTCACTGGCAAGGGGAATATTTCACAGGTAGAGGGAAAAAAAGATTCAATGAAATGTCAACAAATTCTTGAAGCAAACATAACACCATTTATAAAAGAAGTTGAAAAGAGGATGGCTTCTACAAATGGATAATGATCCTAAACAGATGTCAAAATCCACAATAGACTACCTCAAAAAGGTTTTACAATGGCCCTCAAAGTACCCTGATTTGAACATCATTGAAAATCTTTGGCTAGACCTCAAAATAGCAGTGCATGCAAGACGACCCAGGAATCTCACATGCCACTGCATGCTTTCATTGAAGAGATGTAAAACCTTCAGTTTAGACTATAAATGACTATGGAAAACACACATATGTTCACAACACTATCTCCTTAAAGGGAACTTACAGACATTGTCAGGTCGGCGCCGTTATACTGATTAACATGATACCTTGGGTGATGAAATCCGTATTGTGGTTGTTGTTTAATCTCTATTTTCAGTTTTGAGTTAATAGGATTCTCATGCTCTGGGGCGGCCTGTGTGTGTGTGTGAGGGGGTCTTCATGTGGTGCTCTGCTTAGCTACAGTGAAGGAAATAAGTATTTGATCCCTTGCTGATTTTGTAAGTTTGCCACTGACAAAGACATGAATAGGCTATTATTTTAAGGGTCGGTTAATTTTAACATTGGGAGATAGAATATCAAAAATAAAATCCAGAAAATCACATTGTATAAATTATATAAATTTATTTTCATTTTGCTGTGAGAAATAAATATTTGATCCCCTACCGATCATTAAGAGTTCTGGCTCCTACAGACCAGTTAAGGGTATGCCACACTAAACAGCGTCGCTAACGAGATCGCTAAAAAACTTCACTATTTAGCGATCTTGTTAGTAACGTTGTTGTGTGTGGCATGTACTAACGACGTGGCCCCTGCTGTGATCCTGCTGTGATCTCGTTCATCGTTCTCATCGTTCCGGACCCTATTTTTATCGTTGGCGTCCCGCTGGTGAGTATATATCGCTGAGTGTGGCACCTTTTTGTTAGCGATGTGCGGTGTTTTTGTACCGCCAAAGTCGTTAAGGAGATCGCTAACCGCGATAGCGTCCTTAACGACATCGCTAAATTAGTGCGCTACTAGCGATATTAAAACGATCCTGCTAGCGATCGCATTAGTATGCGTCGTTATCGTGATCGCTAGCGGGAGCGTTTAGTGTGGCAGTACCTTTAGACGCTCCTAATCAACTTGTTATCTGCATTAACCCCTTTACTCCCGAGGGTTATTTGCACGTTAATGCCCGGGCCAATCTTTACATTCTGACCAGGTTCACTTTAACAACAATAAACAACCATTCTTAGACACATTTGCAAACAAATGTCAATGCTTTATAACCATTTCTCCATTTCCTAGACTAAGACCGGGGCCACACTTGCGAGAAACTCGTACGAGTCTCGCACCTCAACATCCGACACTGCCACTGGCACTCGGTACCAGAGTGTGCGGCTGCCTGTATTTCTATAAAGCTGAATGCTCCGGTCCAAGTGCCGGCGGCAGTGCCGGGCATTGAGGTGCGAAACTCGGGCGAGTTTCTCGCAAGTGTGACACTGGCCTAACGTAGTGACAAAGGAGTGTGAGCACCTACCCGATTCCTCAAACTAGTCTATCCCTATATTATCCTGGATGGTGGAGACGCTAGGGTCTTGTATCTAGCTATGATCCTTAAGCCCCTGTCACACACAGCGATCTTGCTAGCGAGATCGCTGCTGAGTCACTAGTTTTGTGACGCAACAGCGATCTCCCCAGCGATATCGCTGTGTGTGACATTCAGTGACGATCAGCCCCCCTGCTGGGCATCGCTGATCGTCGCTGAATGTCCTGGACATTTTTTTGATCGTTGGTCTCCTGCTGGCCAGCACACATCGCTGCGTGTGGCTGGCAGGAGACCAGCGATCAGCTGGTAACCAAGGTACACATCGGGTTTCCAGGCGCCGGGCGGCGCCTGGAAACCCGATGTGTACATTGGATACCAGCGCGCTGCTGCAGGGGAGCTGGTAACCAAGGTACACATCGGGTTTCCAGGTGCCGCGCAGCGCCTGGAAACCCGATGTGTACCTTGGTTACCAGCTCCCTGCACCAGCGGGCTGGTATCCAACGTACACTGCGGGTAACTATGTGACGTTACCCGCAGTGTCGCTGTCCTGATTGCTGCCTGAACTGCCTGTTTGGCAGCTAACCAGCGATCATGTAGCGACACACCAGCGATCCTGACAAGTGCATATCGTTGTCGGGATCGCTGGTGTGTCGCTATGTGTGACGGGGCCCTAACTTAACCCTTATCTGATCCCTCCCCCAGCCAGAGAGGCGAGAGTCCAAAGTGTATAGGAAAACACTAGCCAGATAGACAGGGGTAAACAGACAGAGATAAAAGAAAACTACAATTATACAAATAAAAACGAATAACAACAGATGGGGAAACATGGGAGTTATAGGAAGTGAAAATTAATGTGAGAGAGTAAGGATAAACACACAAACCAAACTCTGAACTTTCTCCTTCACCACCAAACCAGGAAGTAAAACTATCATTGGCAACTCTCAAGTTCCAGTGATGAGCATATATATCAGAGGGGAGAGGTCAACACAGAACAGCTAAGACAATTCAGGATGGAAAGCTCCAGGGGATCAACTAAACTGATTAACCCTTGCCATAACAGAACAAGGAAAACCTGCACTGTTTAATAGTATGGTGAAGCCAGTACACTCCTCCTAAGAGGGACCTCCGGAACATCAGAACCAGGTTTTATCTGGATGTGCATCATGAAAAGACTGGACCAACCTGATTGCATGAATGTCAGACATTGGCACCCACATTCTCTCCTCGGGACCATAACCCTTCCAATGAACCAAATATTGAAGAGATTGGCATACCAATCGAGAACCGATACTCTTCCCTATCTGGAATTCCAGATTGACATCAACAATGACAGGGGAGGGTGGTGGTGGAGATGATTCAGATGAAGCAATATATTTTTTGAGAAGTGATTGGTGAAATACATTATGAATATTAAAAGTGGGTGGCAAAGCAAGGCTAAATGATACAGGATTAGTAACTTTCATATATGGGCTAATAAACGTGGGTGTTACTAAGAAGAAACCTTCAACATAATGTTCTTCGAGGACAACCACACCAAATCACAAACACACAGGTCCGAACCATCCAAGCATCTCCAATCAGCCAGTATATTCACGACAATGGTTATTCACAGCGAATTCAGCTAGAGGTAAATATGATAAAAAACCCAATCCTCCTGATTCTCTGACACAAAGCACCTAAGATACAGTTTCAAGATTCTGGTTCATTAGACTGTGGATAAGACACAGATGAAAATGAAAGATAACTCCCTAAGCAAGCACAAAATGCTTTCCAAAATTTGGAAATAAATTGAACCACCCGGTCGGAAACTATATCAGATGGATTCACATGTAATTTTATGATTTCTTTAATAAAAATTTGCCCCAAAGTCTTGGCATTTGGTAAAACAGTTAGCACAATGAAATGAGCCATCTTGCTTACTCTATCCATCACCACCAGTATTACAGATCAGTGATGAAATCTACAGGCAAATGAGTCCATGGTTTACAAGGAACGCACACAAGTACTGCAGGCAGCTACATATTACTGAACATCCTGGTGCTCCCTAGACCACAAAAAATGATGACTAAAAGATCTGTGGTGGCTTTACTACCTAGATGTCCAGCCAGGACCAAATCATGATGCTCACTCAAAATTTTGAGATGGAGGTTCATAGGGACAAACAGCTTACCTGAAAGACAGGTAGCAGGATAATCCCACTGAGCCTTTACAACCTACTTCTCCAGATAAGAACATCTAGTAGTAATAACTACACCTTTTTGCAGAATAGCAACCAACTCGCAATTATTTCCCCCCCAAAAAACAATGAGATAAAACATCTGCCTTAATGTTCTTATCCCCGCGCCTATAAATCACAAAACAGTTGAATCTGGTAAAAAAAAATGACCATCTTGCCTGTCCAGGTGTTAGACTTTTAGCAGATTCCAAATACAAAAGATTTTCATGATCGATGATTACCATCACCGGATGAACTGCCCCTTCCAAAAAATGAAGGCCCACTTTATTGCCAAGAGTTCACTATTACCAATGTCATAGTTTCTCTCAGCAGATGACAGTCTCTTGGAGAAGTAAACACACAGACGCCATTTGCTAGGAGACAAACCCTGGGACAATACAGCCTCAACCCCCACCTCTTATGGTTCAACCTCTTCAAAGAATGGCTGAGTAACATCAGGATGTATAAGATAAGAATCCTCACAGAAGTAAAAGTTCTCTTTAAAGTAGCAAATGCCTGGCTGGCGGGACTGGACCATTTAGAAAAGTCCATCCCTCTCCTGGTCACATCCATCAGTGGTTTGGCCACTACTGACAAGTTCTTGATGAACTGATAATAATTGGCAAACCCTAAAAACCTTTGTAAAGTTTTTAAGTTTTTGGGACGATCCCAATCCAGTACTGCCTGGACTTTTGCCGGATCCATGCAAAAATTGGTAGATTCCAGAAAAGGGATCTCCTGAACTGAAAACATACTTTTGGTATGAAATGTCTTTTACTGTCCCTGAGGATTTGTAAGACCTGCCTGACATGTACCTGATCTAGCGAATAAATCAATATGTTGCCAAGATAGACAACCACAAATCTACCTGCCAGATGACAAAAAATGTCATTTACAAAGTGCTGAAAAACAGCTGGAGCATTAGTCATCCCAAATGGCATAACAAGCTTTTCGCAGCGTCCCTCTGGTGTATTAAAAGCAGTCATCCACTCATCCCTCCTCTCTGTACTGGTGCCTTTTTCAAGTGAAACAAACAAAACTTTTTTTTTGCTTGAAAAAGGCGCTGGTATGGCGTTAAAACGTGCTGTGAATTAAAATTCTTGTGCTCATCATCTTTTCTGGAGAATTGATTCACTTCAGCAGCGCAGCCCACCTACATGTTTATCCAACTGGATCTTCTCACCACATGGGCAGAGGGCAAGCTGCCAAACTGTCTCCCCTCTGTATAGCCCCTTAATTCATCCCCTAACTTATCTTAAAGTGCCAAGGGTCCCTGTTACCATTAGTCTGCACTTCTCTACATTAATTAACCCCTTCAGTTACTAATCCGTTTCTTACACTCTTTCGGGCCAATTATAATTAGCTATTTTATGGTTCCACTTGCATAGGAGTGCACAGCACTGTTATGGAAGCTTCAATATTGAGCTCTGTGGAACTTTTATAAGCTAACTGTGTGAGGGCAATTTAGCATTTTTCCAAGTTTGCACTTATGCTAAAAGAATTTCTCATGACTCTGATGGCAACAATAATGTAAATCTAAATACTCATGAAGAACAGTCTACCTCTGTCTGCATCTGATATACATTATGTGTTAAAGGTTGTAAGGGAGCCAGCACATGTGAGTAGATAAAATCAATGTTAATTCCAAAATTGTTAAAAACATCTAAGCCAATTATAACTGAGAACCACGAAGTTCAAAGATTCAAAATGCGTGTAATAACTCCCTTGTCTCATAGGCCTTTTGCCTAATCTTTTTATGGAACATTCACTTATGAAGATGTTTTTTAACAATTTGGAAATTAAAATTAATTTAATCTACTCACATATGCTGGATCCCCTACTACTTTAGGACCTTCTGTGTGGGATTGACTCCAGCAAGTGGTCCTGTGTACCGTTTCCTATGATTACTGGCTGATAGCAGAGTGAGCTGAATAATCTTTCTTTTTATGTGTTAAACACATGGATACACACATGAACAACGCATCTCAAAGATAGATAGTTTTTCTGGAAGATCTGATGTTTCTTTCTTGCAACATTCCTCAGACTCATCACATTTATAGCTCAAGTTTACCTGGCATCACCTCATTATCATAGGATCACTTATACTAGGGTTATGCCTATGTCGGCACAACTGTAGCTGGGGAGCACCCATTTGGCACACTGTCAGTAGACGTTCTTGTGGTTCTTTCCCTATGGTGTGCAATGTGTTCTCTTGTTTTAACCAATTAACACATATCCTAAGTTCACACAAATTAGGCACAATATTAGGCGATGTGGAATCTAGGAATCTATCTGAACTCTACACAATGCGTTTCAGCCTTCAGTACTCACAGGCAAGTACAGACATTAACTATATGGACTTGTTGAAACACGGAATTAAGTTTCTTATGATTCATTGCTAGGAAAACAAAACTCATACAAAACAGTACAAGCAATCATTGTAAACTGCAGCATTCATCCACCAGGTATGTGATGAGCCTAATGATGCAACTTTCTACCAGGTGTAGCGCATTACAGGGTGTAAAAAATTGTTATTACATAAGATGACATTGTACAATACAGACTGGAACAAATCCTTTTAAATTAGTAATATCTAATGATGTTACCTAACCTCAAAAGCAAAACGTGGTGGTTTTCTAATCCAGAGTATTGTCATGCTGCTATATGTCTGTTAATACAACTAACAGTCTGCAGCCATACAAGAGCTTCAGTACAAATTAATATCTAACGCTCTGCCCACACCATTTTCTTCTTTTCAATTACTTTTTATTTGATTTTCTCAAATTAAAACATTTGTAATTTTTTAGATCAATGACACAATCAATTATACAGTCAGGATTATTAGGTATATCGTAACCATAAAGAAATGTAATGGGAGACAAAACAAAACAATGGAAGGTATAAGGAAAAGGGGTATAGACATGTATTATATCTGGGTGTACAGTTGAGGTGATGTAACTTTGCAAAACCTAAGGTGAAACCAAAATAAACATGTACCCTGGTATAAGTACTGTATATACAAAAAACTATATTTTTAATCCTCTATTAGGTCATTGTCAAGCATACAATATCTGCTATATCTGCACCTATAAATAAGGGAAAGGGGCCAAAATCACCAATCAGTATGGTACTGTTCTATACCAATTACCTATATTTATGTCCCAAACATCATTAAAAGTGTTTCTTACCACTTTATATAGATAGTACTGTATATCTTTATTCACATTACAATTCATACAAAAGACTTACCAGAGTGCCAGCTGTAGTACCATCATAACGGCGCATGTGTCAGTATCCTCGACCGTTCACTGCACATGCGTAACAATATCCAATAATTATTATTATTATTATTATATAGCGCCATTTAATCCATGGCGCTTTACATGTGAGGTGGAGTATACATAATAAATACAAGTACAGTAATCTTAGACAATACAAGTTACGACTGGTACAGTAAGAGAGAGTACCCTGCCCGTGAGGGCTCACAATCTACAAGTTATGGGTGAGGATACAGTAGGCGAGGGTAGAGCTGGTCGTGCAGCAGTTTGGTGGATCGGTGGTTACTGCAGGTTGTAGGCTTGTCGGAAGAGGTAGGTCTTCAGGTTCTTTTTGAAGGTTTCCATGGTAGGCGAGAGTCTGATATGTTGTGGTAGATAGTTCCAGAGTAGGGGGATGAGTGGGAGAAATCTTGTATGCGATTGTGGGAAGAGGAGATAAGAGGGGAGTAGAGAAGGAGATCTTGTGAGGATCGGAGGTTGCGTGCAGGTAGGTACCGGGAGACGAGGTCACAGATGTATGGAGGACACAGGTTGTGGATGGCTTTGTATGTCATGATTAGGGTTTTGAACTGGAGTCTTTGTGTAATGGGGAGCCAGTGCAGGGATTGACAGAGGGGAGAGGCCGGGGAAAAGTGGGGGGACAGGTGGATTAGTCGGGCAGCAGAGTTTAGAATAGATTGGAGGGGTGCAAGAGTGTTAGAGGGGAGGACACAGAGCAGGAGTTTGCAGTAGTCGAGGCGGGAGATGATGAGGGCATGGACTAGGGTTTTTGCAGATTCTTGGTTGAGGAATGTACGGATACGTGAGATATTTTTGAGTTGAAGTCAGCAGGAGGTGGAGAGGGCTTGGATATGTGGTTTAAAAGAGAGATCAGTGTCAAGGATAACCCCGAGGCAGCGAGCTTGTGGGACTGGAGAGAGTGGGCAGTCATTTACATTAATTGATAGGTCCATTGGAGGGGTTGTGTGAGATGGGGGAAAGATGATGAATTCTGTTTTGTCCATATTAAGCTTTAGGAATCTAGCGGAGAAAAGGATGAAATAGCGGACAGACATTGAGGGATTCTGTTTAGTAGGGAGGTGATAGCTGGTCCAGAGATGTAGATCTGTGTGTCATCAGCATAGAGGTGATATTCAAAGCCGTGAGATTCTATGAGCTGTCCGAGGCCGAAGGTGTAGATGGAGAAGAGCAGGGGCCCTAGGACTGAACCTTGCGGGACTCCCACAGATAGAGGGTGTGGTGAGGAGGTGGTGTGTGAGTGGGAGACGCTGAATGTCCGGTCTGTTAGGTATGACGCGATCCAAGATAGGGCCAAGCCTGTGATACCAAGAGATGAGAGGGTCTGTAGTAATAGGGAATGGTCCACTGTGTCAAAGGCAGAGGACAGGTCCAGGAGGAGGAGGACAGAGTAGTGTCGCTTGGCCTTGGCAGATTGTAGGTCATTGGTGACCTTAGTTAGGGCAGTTTCAGTGGAGTGGTGTGGCCAGAAGCCAGATTGTAGGTGGTCGAGGTGGGAGCAAGATGAGAGGTGGGAGGACAGTTCAAGATGGACGTGTTTTTCCAGTAGTTTTGAGGCATAGGGGAGAAGTGATATAGGGCGATAGGTAGATACAGAGGATGGGTCAAGAGAGGGCTTTTTGAGGATAGGTGTGATTGAGGCATGTTTAAAGCTTGAGGGGAAAACACCAGTTGTTAGTGATAGGTTGAAGAGATGGGTTAGGGTTGGGATGAACACTGTGGTGAGGTTTGGGATGAAGTGGAATGGGATTGGGTCAAGCGCACAGGTAGTGAGATGTGATCTTGAGAGTAGGGTGGAGAGTCGATCTTCTGTAATGGTGGAGAAGTTGGTTTTGGAGGAGGAGGGCAGGGCAGTTAGGAGGAAGGGCTCTGGGGGTTGTTGACCAAAACTGTGTCTGATGTTATCAATCTTCTCCTTGAAAAATGAGGCAAAGTCTTCGGCTGTGGTCAGGGGGGAGGGAGGAGGTGCTGGGGGGCGAATAACTGTTTGGGGTTGTGAGACAGGGAGGATATGAGAGATGAGAAGTAGGTTTGTTTAGCTGCAGCGAGTGTGGTCTTGAAAGTAGTGAGGGACTGTTTGAATGTGATGAAGTCCTCATTGGAGTGCGATCTTTTCCATCTCCGCTCAGCAGCCCTGGAGGCTCGCCTCAGTTCTTTGGTCAGGCTGTTGTGCCAGGGCTGTCTGTTGATTTTGCGAGCTTTGGTATGTGTGAGAGGGGCGACCGATTACAGAGCTGCAGCTATTGTGGTGTTATATAGAGCGGCAGCGGCATCCGCATTGTATAGGGAACTTATGTCTGTAAGAGGGAGGAGGGATTCGGACAGTGAGTGTAGATCGAGTTGTTTAAGGTTTCTCCGAGGGTGTGCAAGTTTGTGGGGTGGGGATTGTGGACCTGGAGAGGAGAGGGAAGAGAATGTAAGTAGGTTGTGGTCAGAAAGAGGACGAGGTGAGTTAGAGAGGTTAGATAGGGAGCAGAGGCGGGTGAAGATGAGGTCTAGTGTGTGGCCATCTTTGTGAGTGGCTGCAGAAGACCACTGAGTGAGGCTGAAGGAGGAAGTGAGGGATAGAAGTTTAGTGGCAGCTGAGAGGGAAGTGTCGATGAGGATGTTGAAGTCCCCCAAGATGATAGTGGGGATGTCAGTGGAAAGGAAATGAAATAGCCAGGTGGTGAAGTGGTCAAAGAAGGTGGTGGCTGGTCCTGGGGGGCGGTAAATGACAGCTAGTTGAAGGTTAGAGGGGAGTAGATGCGTACAGAGTGCACCTCAAAGGAAGGGAGGGTAACAGAGGGTGGCAGTGGGATGTGGGAGAAGGAGCAGTTATCTGACATGAGAAAACCAACTCCTCCACCATGCTTGCTGCTGGGGCGGGGGGTGTGGGAAAGGTGAAATCCACCATAGGAGAGTGCAGCAGGAGAGGCTGTATCAGAGGGGGGGAGCCAGGTTTCAGTGATGGCGAGGAAGGATAGTTTGTTATTAATAAAAAGATCATGGATGAAGGAAAGTTTATTGCAGACAGAGCGAGCGTTCCACAGAGCTCCTGTTAGTGGGACTGGGGAAGCTGGGGCCGGGCGAATGGGTATAAGGTTGGAGAGGTTACGGAAATGTGTGATAGAGCTTGGATGGGAGGTAGAAATGACTGTGGGGATGTGGTGAGGAGGACCAGGATTTGGAGAGATATCACCACCAGTGAGAAGGAGCAGAGAAAGTGTTAGCAGGTGGGAGAAAGAGAGGGCATGAGGGGGCTGTCTGTGTTTGGAGACAGAGGATTGTATGTTGAGAAACAGATCTGAGGAAGAGGTGAGATCCAATAAGGACAGATATGTCCCCGTTGATCTGGAGAGTCGTGATCAGCACCCAGGGATCATGAAATCGGCTTCATTGCTAACGAACTAGGGCTCCCTAACAGCTAAATGAAACAGTAACAAGATCGCAAACCACAGGAGCAATTCTATAAGCCAGGAAATGTTTCTTTTACATAGAGGGCAACGATCTATATGTATCTATACATAAAAAACAGGAAAGGTAGGAAAGGTCAGGAAACTGAGCAAACTATCAGATTATATCGTCATAACATAATTAGTGCTACATTAAGCGGGAAATGATTTATATTACATATTACATAAGATCCAAGATCCAGTTTCTACAGAAAATGACTTGGTAAGGCTTCTCATTTTTTACAATTACGTGCTCCATCATGGGCTAACAAAAGAGTCATGAAACTAATATTTCAGCAAACAATTGGGAAAATAGGAATATTGGGGGTTTCTTACGTATATATGCATATTCCATGTATGGAGGACAATAAAATAGACCAAATGAGGAATGAAAAGCCTGCCAACACCAATAACACACACCTCACATATATCCCACTCCAGCTAAAATGGCTATAACGCTAATAACATAAATTAAGTAAAAAACAGGGGTATTCAAAATTATATTTAAAGAGCATCTGTCAGTAGGATCAACCTTTCCAAGTCATCTATAATGGCATGTAGGTCATAGGAAGCTGTATAAAATGATACCTTGATATCTGCTATCCAATGTCTTATTCCAGAGAAAGCCACATTTTTCTTATAAGTAAATGAGCTGTTAAGATCTATGGGCTGGCCCTGACCTGCTTGAGAATCTGCCTCCAGAGATTATTTTTCAGAGAAAGGGGGTATTAACAGTGTAAAGGTACTGCCACACTACACAATCCCGCTAGCGATCTCGTTAGCGTCGCATACTAATGAGATCGCTAGCGGGATTGTTTGTATATCGCTGAGTGCGGCTTAACTTAGCGATATCGTTAAGGACGCTATCGCGGTTAGCGATCTCCTTAACGACTTTAGCGGTACAAAAGTACCGCTAAATCGCTAAGAAAAGGTGCCACACTCAGCGATAATACTTATCCAGCGGGGGCGCCGACGATGAAATAGGGTCCGGAGCGATTCCAGCGACGAGCGAGATCACAGCAGGAAGCTCGTCGCTGGCAGCTGCCGCACACTACAACATCGCTAACGGGATCGCTAAATAGTGACGTTTTTTAGCGATCCCGTTAGCGATGTTGTTTAGTGTGGCATACCCTTAAGACATGCAATGACTGACAGTTTGCTCCCCTTATCTACATGTCTCACACCTTCTTTCATTTAAAATAAGCTCTGGAGACAGATTCTCAGGGAGATCTGTGGTCCATAGATCTTAACAGCTCATTTACATATTAAGAAAATATTAAAAAGTAGATTTCTCTGAAATAAGACATTGGATCGCAGATATAATTTAATAATTTATTTCAGCTTCCTATGACCTACATGCACATATAAATGGCTTAGTAGGGTAGATTACCGTTAATGTAAAAATGAATATGTGTGTCCTAGATGTAATTGTTAAATCGATACATAGTGAACATTGAAGCAAGGCTAGCACTACTAACCTCTACATGACCCATCTGCAGCGGGGACCTCCACTGCTGCAAACAGGTAATTAAAGTGGGTTATCTGATGGATCGCAGACACAAATTCTAGGCCCAGTTTGCAGAAGAATGTGGAAGATGACTGATTTATGGCACTTGCCTCCCTATGTCACAGAACTGCAAACAGACTGCTTTGAACTGCTTTGTTCCCCTTTCCAAATTATGAATATTGGATTTTTTATGAACAGGCTGGGTCTTATAGTTACAGCAGGCATATTTTCACCATCATGATGAAGTGGCGAACATAACGCATTAACTTGCATCACTGGGCACTCGCTGCATCAGTCCTCAATGAAAATTTTACAGATGGTTAAAATTATATATGCTATGCTTCCTATTAAATTATTAATTCAATTATTAATTAAAATTTGAGAAATAGTTAACATCACATATACCATGTTTCCTATCTATAGAAAGCTAAAATCATAATAGGAAACATGACATATACTGTATATCTCTCATCTGGGACCTCCAGAGGCAAAGATATCCTGAGAGTTGGCGATCTCTTAATTTTTGTTATCCTAAACACATCCCATGACCCCCCATATAATCTCACTGAGGAGAGGTACATAGGCTTGTTTTTTATCTAATAAAATCAGACATGGGGTCTGGGTTCAGGTACTGTTCTGGTACCCAAACTTTTTGTAACTGTTCGGAAGAACTCGCCGGACCCGAACATCCAGATGTTTGCCCATCTCTACTTGTGACCATATTATTTGACATTTAGCCTTTAGTCTGTTAGCAATGAAACCGGCTTCATTATCCCTTGGTGCTGCTCATGTGCCCAGCTCTCTGGGGAAACAGGGACTTGTCTATCCTTATTAGATATTGCTACGCACGCGCAGTTATGAGGGCACAACAGCCATCACTCTGGTATGTTTTTGTGAATTAATTTTTATAATTTCTTAAAATGTGAATAAAGATATACTATCTATATGAAGTGTGTGTATATTTGGATGAAGGGAAAACACACTTCTAATGATGTTTCGAGGTATAATTATCAGTGATTGGTTATGGGAGGAACCTTTGTCACTGATTTTTTTTTTTAAATATCAGGATAACCTCAAGCACATTTATTATAACACAGTAAACATGTGATTATGCTGCTGCGCAGTTACCATGGCTGGCACCTGCCTGCAGTAGTTTTTTTTTTCAGTATGTACATATAATATTCATTATGTTAACTAGGGAGCAGGTTAGTGAGGGATCAGTGACCTGTCAGCAGTCAGCAGTATGAATACAGTGGGGGAAATAAGTATTTGATCCTTTGCTGATTTTGTAAGTTTGCCCACTGACAAAGACATGAGCAGTCTATAATTTTAAGGGTAAGTTAACATTGAGAGTTAGAATAAATTATATACATTTACTTGCATTTCGCAGTGAGAAATAAGTATTTGATCCCTCTGGCAAACAAGACTTAATACTTGGTGGCAAAACCCTTGTTGGCAAGAACAGCAGTCAGACGTTTTTGTAGGTGATGATAAGGTTTGCACACATGTCAGGAGGAATTTTGGTCCACTCCTCTTTGCAGATCATCTCTAAATTATTGGTGACTGTGGTCCCAGCTGCCTTGAGATTATTAACAAGTTGCCCCCGTGTAGTTTTAGGCTGATCTCTCACCTTCCTCATGATCAAGGATTCCCCATGAGGTGAGGTTTTGTATGGTGCCCCAGATCAATGTCGATTGACAGTCATTTTGTATTTCTTCCATTTTCTAACTATTACACCAACAGTTGTCTCCTTCTCACCCAGCGTCTTATTATGGTTTTGCTAGCCCATTCCAGCTTTGCGATGGTCTATGATTTTGTCCCTGACATCCTTATAAAGCTCTTTGGTCTTGCCCATGTTGTAGAGGTTAGAGTCTGATTCACTGAGTCTGTGGACAGGAGTCTTTTATAAAGGTGACTATGTAAGACAGCTGTCTTTAACCCCTTTCCTACATATGACGTACTATCCCATCAGTTGACCAGGGCTTTAAGTCCCAGGGACGGGATAGTAAGTCATACGTGATCAGCTGCGCTCACCGGGTGAATGTGCTGATCGCGGCGGGGTGTAAGCTGATTATTACAGCTGACACCCGGCACTATGTGCCAGGAGCAGTCACGGACCGCTCCTGGCACATTAACCCCCGACACACTGCAATCAAATATGATCGCAGTGTTCCAGCGGTATAGGGAAGCATCGCGCAGGGAGTGTGCTCCCTGCGTGCTTCCCTGAGATCCTCGGAACAGCGTGATGTGATCACGCTGTTCTGAGGGCCTCCTCCCTGCAGGACCCGGATCCAAGATGGCCACGGGGTCCTTCTGGGTCCAGCATCGAGGCGGCTTCCTCAGTGCCTGCTGAGAGCAAGCGCTGAGAAAGCCCGATGCAGTGCCTGTCAGATCGCGGATCTGACACAGTGCTGTGCACAGTGTCAGATGGGTGATCTGACACTATACAGTGATGTCCCACTCTGGGACAAAGTAAAAAAGTAAAAAAAATAAAAATTAACATGTGTAAAAAAAAAAAACCTAAATAAAGAAAAAAAATATTCCCCAATAAATTAATTTCTTTATGTAAATAAAAAAAAAAGAAAAAACAATAAAAGTACACATATTTAGTATCGCCGCGTACATAACGACCCACCCTATAAAACTGTCCCACTAGTTAACCCCTTAAAAAAAAGAAGGCAAAAAAACAATGCTTTATCATCATACCGCTGAACAAAAAGTGGAATAACACGCGATCAAAAAGACGGATATAAATAAACATGGTACCGCTGAAAACGTCATCTTGTCCCGCAAAAGACAAGCCATCATACAGCATCATCAGTGAAAAAATAAAAAAGTTATAGCTCATAGAATAAAGCGATGCAAAAATAATTAGTTTCTCTATAAAATGGTTTTTATTGTGTAAAAGCGCCAAAACATAAAAAAAAGATATAAATGAGGTATCGCTGTAATCGTACTGACCTGACAAATAAAACCACTTTATCAATTTTACCATACGCGGAAAGGTATAAACGCCCCCCCCAAAAAATTCATGAATTGCTGGCTTTTGTTCATTCTGCCTCCCAAAAATTGTAATAAAAAGCGATCAAAAAAGTCATGAGCCCAAAAAATGGTACCAATAAAAATGTCAACTCGTCCCGCAAAAAATAAGACATCACATGACTCTGTGGGCCAAAATATGGAAAAATTATAGCTCTCAAAATGTGGTGATGCAAAAACTATTTTTTGCAATAAAAAGCGTCTTTTAGTGTGTGACAGCTGCCAAACATAAAAACCCGCTATAAATAGTAAATCAAACACCCCTTTATCACCCCCTTAGTTAGGGAAAAATAACAAAATTAAAAAAATTTATTTATTTCGATTTTCCCGTTAGGGTTAGGTTTGTGGTTAGGGTTATGGTTAGGGTTGAGATTAGGGTTAGGGGTGTCTTGCTGTTAGGGTTGAAGTTAGAATTGGGGGGGTTTCCACTGTTTAGGCACATCAGGGGCTCTCCAAAAATAACATGGCATCTGATCTCAATTCCAGCCAATTCTGCGTTGAAAAAGTCAAACGGAGCTCCTTCCCTTCCGAGTTCTGCCATGCGCCCATCAGTGGTTTACCCCCACATATGGACATATGGGGTTTCAGCGTACTCAGGACAAATTGCACAATAACTCTTGGGGTCTAATTTTTTTCTGTTACCCTTGGGAAAATAAAAAATTGGGCCAAAAATATTTTTGTGGAAAAAAAATGATTTTTTATTTTTATGGTTTTACGTTATAAACTTCTGTGAAGCACTTGGAGGTTCAAAGTTCTCCCCACACATCTAGATAATTTTCTTGGGGGTCTAATTTCCAAAATGGGGTCATTTGTGGGGGGTTTCCATTGTTTAGGCACATCAGGGGCTCTCCAAATGCGACATGACACCCTCAGACATTCCATCAAAGTCTGCATTCTAAAACGTCACTACTTTCCTTCCGAGCCCCAATATGTTCCCATACAGTAGTTTACTCCCACATATGGGGTATCAGCGTACTCAGGACAAATTGGATAACAACTTTTGGGGTCCAATTTCTCCTGTTACCCTTGGGAAAATAAAAATTTGGGGTGTAAAAAATCATGTTTGTGGAAAAAATATGATTTTTTTATTTTCACGCGCGGGCGTTATAAACTTGTGTGAAGCACTTGGGGTTCAAAGTGTTCACGATACATCTATAAAAGTTACTTGGTGGGTCTAGTTTCCAAAATGGGGTCAATTGTAAGGGGTTTCCAATGTTTAGGCACATCAAGGGCTCTCCAAACGAGACATGGAATCCAATCTCGATTCCAGGCAATTTTGTTCTGAAAAAGTCAAATGTCTCTCCTTCCCTTCCGAGCTCTGCCGTGCGCCCAGACAGTGGTTTCCCCCCCACATATGGGGTATCGGCGTACTCAGGAGAAATTGAATAACTTTATCTGTCCATTTTCTCCTTTTACCCTTGTGAAAATAAAAAAATTGTTTGTAAAAGATCATTTTTGTGACTAAAAAGTTTTTGTTTTTTCCTTCCATGTTGCTTTAGTTCCTGTGAAGCACCTGAAGGGTTAATAAACTTTTTGAATGTGGTTTTGAGTACCTTGAGGGGTGCAGATTTTAGAATGGTGTCACTTTTGGGTATTTTCTGTCATATAGACCCCTCAAAGTGACTTCAAATGTAAGGTGGTCCCTAAAAAAATGGCTTTGTAAATTTTGTTGTAAAAATGAGAAATCGCTTGTCAATTTTTAACCCTTATAACGTCCTAACAAAAAAAAATTTGGTTCCAAAATTGTGCTGATGTAAAGTAGACATGTGGGAAATGTTATTTAGTAACTATTTTGTGTGACATATTTCTTTGTTTTAAGGGAATAAAAATTCAAAGTTTGAAAATTGCAACATTTTCAAAATTTTCGCCATATTTCCATTTTTTTCATAAATAAACGCAAGTTATATAGAAGAAATTTTTACCACTATCATGAAGTACAATATGTCACGAGAAAACATTCTCAGAATCATGAATATACGTAGAAGCGTTCCAGAGTTATAACCTCATAAAGAGATAGTGTTCAGGATCACTCTGCTCACCACAATTGAGGACGGGGCAAGAAAAGGTGCCTCAAACATAGTCTGCTTCATTTCACCTGGCCACCCTACCGCAGCTGGCGGGTTTCCCATATAGCGGTCGACACGCAATAAAGAAAAAGAAAATGATGGTACTCAACCTTGGCACATGGAATGTGAGAACTCTGCTGGATAATACTTAGGCATACAGACCAGAGAAAAGAACGGCATTGGTTGCTAGGGAGCTAGCTCGTTACAACAATGATATAGCAGCTCTCAGCGAAACACGCCTGGCAGACAAGGGTCAATTGAAAGAGCATAGTGGTGGATATACGCTTTTCTGGAGTGGTCGAGGCAGCATTGAAAAACGAGAAACAGGAGTGGGATTTGCTATCAAAACTCATCTTGTTCGTAAACTTGCCAGGCTTCCGGAGGGCATCAACGACCGTCTGATGAGTGATGACTAGAGTTGAGCGATACTTTCCGATATCCTAAAGTATCGGAATCGGAATGGTATCGCCGATATCACTAAAATATCGGCGATACCCGATACCGATACCGGAAGTCCCATGTAAGTCTATGGGAACAAAATATCGCAACTAAAAAAACCCCATTCTTTCCTTGTAAACACTAAATATACACACATAGAATACATATATATATATATACATGTCATTGTGACATATATATATACATATATGTATAGTTTATACACTTCTACATAGTAAAATATCCTCTGATTCAATTGCCGGGTAAAGCGGGGTTCAGTGAAAAGACAGAAGCACCCGACATGAAATGACACTTGGTGTACATAGGGTTAACCATGTCTTTTCATGTCGTTTGCTATCTGATTTGCACAAACAATTAAATCAGTCTATGTGTGCAAAATTTCACACCTGTAGGGGTTAATTAAAGGTGTAAATTCGTTGTAAAAAAAACGGACTTTTTTGCTACAAATTTACACCTTTAATTAACCCCTACAGGTGTGAAATTTTGCACACATAGTCTGATTTAATTGTTTGTGCAAATTAGATAGCAAAGGACATGAAAAGACATGGTTAACCCTATGTACACCAAGTGTCATTTCATGTCGGGTCATAGGTCATAGGTCATAGGTGTTCGGTCTGGATGCCGAACTTTACTGTTCGGGTTCGCCCATCTCTACTTGCAAAATCACCAATCTATAGCACTAGCTTCTCCAAGAGCAGTTCTCCTAATCACAGCTCTGACTATCCTGAGCTATGTGCTTGTTCAAGTGCCATTATCTCTATATGTACCGTAAATACAGTGATAGCAGTGTACATTATAAAAGAAATCACTAATAGCTGAATGTGTTACAGCAGAACTTTATAGTTCTACTAATACTATAACTCAGCCTATCCTATCAGAAACAAAGAAGTAAAGAGCAACATAGCTCTGACCTGCTCCAGAGACAAATTGAGAATATTTCTTTAATTGTAACCACAACAATACCAGCACATTAAAAAGTTGTTGTTGTCCAATGTCCATATAGTACTATATTATGCTAAACAGTGGCCAGAGACCGCCATACCATGCCACAATAGTCCCATAGTTTGTTTTCATAGGACAGTGCGATTCTGTGCCTGCACACAGCCATATACTTTGCATAAAGTACCATATTCTACCTGCAAAGAACCAAATTGTGTGTTTGCAGTCCTACAATGAGCCTATATTGCACCCAATAAACTACACATTAGACCCAAATTAGAGTAATACTTGCCCATGTACATAGATGCCAGAGAGAACCACGTTTGTAAGTTACTGTGTATAACAACGCACATTATTCCATATTGTGCCCTGTTTGATTGATCCGATTCCTAACTGAAGGTGGTTTTCCAATCCTTAAAGAAAACTTCAAACTTGCTCCAAATAGTAAAACATAATCTAATATATTAATGTTTTACCCTTACCCCTCCTGTGCTGCTGGCCACAGGACCAACCGTGTGTTGCTTTCCATTGCGCTTGACAGCAGTGATTGGCTGCCTGAGTGACATGGCATTCAATCGACCTCAAAGCATGGTTAACAACTCCTGAAGGTTCTCAGCTCCCAAAACTTTCATGAATGGGCTAATCTCTAAATCCCACCCTTGCCCACTCAAATTGTATAAAATATAGACATGCGGACCCTCGATTTTACCTGATCCGTAGACCATATTGTTTTATATCCATTCAGGAGTTAGGAACACTCTGGCACAACAAGATACTTCTCTTTTATATCCTAAATATGCATGCATGCTAATATTCTGTTACTTTTGATGATGCCAAACCCTATATAGATTTGTATAATCATTGGGTCACATGGCAAAACAAAAATAGGGACAAAGTCAAGTTTGACACCAAATCAGACAAATTCACATTTAGGAGAATCAAAGAACAATCAGACTAATGATCTGTTGAGACTGGGTACACCTTTAGAATACATATAGCCAGTGGCACAACATAAATCTTTTACACGTCAATGCAAAGTCAATAACATGCCCTCTATAATTGAAAATAAAAATAGTTTGCGCACATAAAAACTACAAGACACAAAAGGATCTGTAGAAAAATAGGAATATGCATGTGTCAAATGGAAAACAATACATAAATTCAGACGCACTCTGTAGAACAGTTTGAGATGCAGATGTAATAATACAGTAATAAATAAATATTGCACTAAGACCCGTGAGAAAAAGGTGATGAGAAAAGCCTGTAGTCTACTATGTAGTAAACCCCAAACCAAAGGACTAAATAGTCATAATACGCATAAGGTATTTATTCATATGGGTATTAATATGGACAAACCCTGAAAAAGTAAAAGAGGTCCTCTTTTAACGATGGAGCAGAAAAACGCTGCAGAAATCCTAAAAAACCTTTTATGCAGAAAGGTCAGAAGAAATTGACACTGTCCCGGCCGGTGACAGCTCAGATGAATGAGTATTAGTGGTGCACTGTGGAGAAAATAGTCCTGTTTGCACAGGTTTTACCTGACAACCCCGATGGGTCACTTGCAATAGAAAGTCCAATTTCAGCCTCCTCTGGCCTGCTGACAACCCCGATGGGTCACTTGCAGTAGAAAGTCCGACTTCAGCCTCCTATGGCCCGCAGACGAAACTTACATCCGTTGATGAAAGCCGGTGATCTCTGGCCTCCGTGGCCAGATCAGGAACGCCGGCTGATGATGTTGAATCCTCACTAGGAAGAAGGATGTGGGCAGGACCTGTTGGTAAACTAGCCTGCCTCAAGCACAGTAGTACACAAAATCGCAATATCTAACTGTCCCTCAGAGTGAGCAGAGTAGCGTTCTGTCCCTAACTGAGTTCACAGCACAGTGACGCTAAAATGGCTGCGGCGCCTTTTATAGTGCATTCTGACATCATTTCAGCAGCCAATCACAGCCATGCCATTAGTTAAGATGACCGCAGCATTACAGGATGTGCCCACACTTCATAAGATTCATCATTGGCTGACTAACATCACATTGCCAGTCTCAAAGAATTATGGGAACTTCCGATTCCGGTATACGATATTGAAAAAGTATCGGAATTAAGTATCGGAATTCCGATAACGCGAATATCGGCCGATACCCGATACTTGCGGTATCGGAATGCTCAACACTAGTGATGACACTTCAGCTCCTGCTTACAAGCAAGAAACATGAAACTCTGATCAGTGCCTATGCTCCCACTAAGTCTAACCCGGATGACATTCAAGATAAGTTCTATGATGAACTTGACAGACTTATTTCAGCAATTCCACAGGCAGACAAGCTCATTATACTTGGAGACTTTAATGCCAGAGTGGGAACGGACCATCAAAACTGGGAAGGGGTCATTGGGAGACACGGCACTGGCAAGTGTAACAGTAATGGCCTGCTGCTCCTCAAGATGTGTTGCACACATGACCTTGTCATCACCAACACCCTATTCCGTTTACCCACACGCAAGAAGACATCATGGATGCACCCACGCTCGAGGCATTGGCATCTCATTGAATAAATCATTGCCAGGAAAAGGGATGGGATGGACTTTGGAGTGACGAAGGCCATGTGTGGTGCAGACTTCTGGCTGACCATCGCCTCATTGTGTCTAAGTTCAGGCTCCGCATCCTGCCGACGAGGAGACCCCAAGGGCAGAAAACTACAAAGAGGCTGAATGTCTATAAGCTGCAAAATAAAAGAATTACAGAGTAATTTGCCAATGACCTTGATGGCAGGAACAGTGGACGATTCTGAGAGATGCTGTTTACAATACTGCCCTGGAGCATCTCGGATCAATAGCCAGAAATAATCAAAATTGGTTCGATGGAAATGACAAGGAAATAAAGACTCCTAGAAGAGAAACATCAGCGGTACAAGAGGTATCAAAATGACCCCACGTCGCTAGCTAAGAAAGATGCCTTTATCAACATAAAAAGAAAGGTACAAATCAAAAGATGCAGGATAACAGGTTTAGCAAGAAGGCTGATGAAATTCAGGGCTATGCAGATACCCATGATCAGAAGCGCTTCTACGATGCGCTCAAAGCTGTATATGGACCCCCAGTCATCAAGCTCTTCATCTCTGCTTAACTCAGATGGAACTAAGCTGCTGACAGAAAAGAAACAAATTCTGGAACGGTGGGCTGAGCACTTTAATAATATTCTCAATCGCCCTGCTAATATCAATGACGACCCTATTGCTCGCCTGCCCCAAGGACCTTGATGTTCTTCCAAGTGGAGATGAAGTCAGGAAAGCAGTAAAACAAATTTCTTGTGGAAAAGCACCCGGAAATGATGGTATACCTGCTGAGGTATATAAAGCTGTCGGCCCTGCTCTGATGCAAACGGTGACCAAACTATTCAAGTATATGTGGAAAAAGGAACAAGTTCCGCAACAGATGAAAGATGCCAGCATAATTCACATATACAAGAGGAAAGGTAACCGCCAATCTTGTGACGACCATCGAGGCATCTCCGTTCTGTCCACTGCAGGAAAAATATTGGCTCGTCTCTTGCTCAACCGCCTTCTACATCACCCTGAGCAAAGCCTATTACCCGAAAGCCAGTGTAGTTTCCATGCTAAACGTGGAACAGTAGATATGGTCTTTGCAGCACGTCAACTCCAGGAAAAGTGCCAGGATCAATACAGTGACCTTTATGTGACTTTTGTGGATTTGACCAAGGCTTTCCACACAGTCAGTAGAGATGGCCTGTGGAAGATCATGGCAAAATTCGGCTGTCCAAGCAAGTTCATCTCAATCGCCGGGAGTTCCATGATGGCATGATGGTGAAGGTTCTGAATGATGGAGACGAATCTGAGGCTTTCCCAGTAACAGAGTAAAACAAGACTGTGTGCTTGCTCCAGTCCTGTTCAGTATGCTATTCTCTGCAATGTTAAGTGATTCCTTTAACAACTGTGAAGATGGAATCCAGATTAGGTACAGGACTGAAGGCAAGCTATTCAACCCAAAACGCCTGAAGGCGGTTCCAAAGGTGCATGAGACTGTTATGTGTGAATTATTATTTGCTGATGACTGTGCACTTAACGCTAGCACGGAACAGCAGATGCAGCATGAAATGGACTGTTTTTCTCAAGCTTGCGACAATTTTGGTCTCGAGATCAACACTAGAAAAACCAAAGTCAGGTATCAATCTGTTCCAGGGAAATTAAACAAGGAGCCATGTATCACGATGAAGGAGCAAAGCCTCAAAGCAGTTGATAACTTCACCTACTTAGGTTGCACACTTTCCCGTGAAGTAATCATAGACACTGAGGTTAATAACAGAATTGCCAAATCCAGTGCCGCCTTCGGGAAACTGCGTAAGATCGTCTGGGTACAAAGGGGACTCAGCCTTACCACCAAGCTGAAGGTCTACTGCGCGATGGTCCTCACCACACTTCTCTATGCTAGCGAGACCTGGACAGCCTACAGCCGGCATGCTAAACAGCTTAATCATTTTCATATGAGTTGCCTCCGCAGACTCCTCCACATCAGGTGGCAAGACAATGTTCCGGACATTGCAATCCTGAAACAAACTGGGCTCTGCAGAGTTTATACTCTCCTGCTGAAAGTCCAAGCCAGGTGGGCTGGACATGTGGTCAGAATGTCTGACAGCCGACTATCGAAACAACTGCTGTATGGAGAACTGTGCCAAGGAAAGTGAGCAGTTGGAGGGCAGAAGAAGCGCTATGAAGACTGCCTTAAGGTGTCTCTCAAAAACCTTGAAGTCAACATCAATAAATGGGAAGAGCTAACCCTGGATCGTTCAGGTTGGCGGGGCAGGATCACGTGCAGCTGAAGATAGGAAAATCTTGGACACAAAAAGAAAGCGTGCTGTGTTGTGAATGGGTTTGAGATGAGTTCTGAGCAGAGACTCCCTCTGGTGGTTACAAGCGGTACTGGTCTGTTCAGTGAAGATTGTGAGGACTGGGAATCAGGTGTTACTGACTGGTCTTATATAAGGGAGTCACCTTCCATCAGGGTTGCCGGTGATCAATTGTTCTGGTCTGAATCCTTCTTTCCTGTTTCCCTTGTAGCCTGCTGTGTCGTGTCTGCATCTCCTGCTAACAGATAAGACATTTTCTTCTTTTTGTTTTTGTACTATATTTTTGCATTTTGTCCTCCACTTCTGTGGGGGCTTTCTGGGTCCCCTCTGGGGGCTTTTGCCCTCTCAGTTTAGTTCAGCCACTGATGTTTGTACTTTTGCTTTTTCCAGTTTTTTCAGTGGCTGCTGTTTTGATTTTGTTACACCAGAGAACTAATTTAGGTGGAAGAGGTCGTGTGATCTCAGGTGATTTTGAAATTAGTAGAGTTGGTGCTTTTCAGGGTTTTCTGGGATTGCAGTAAGTGTCCTTCCTATCCTTTTCTATTTAGTTAGTTTGGGCCCCAGCGTTTGCTCATACTATTTTCTTTCTGTGTCAGTATTTCTTCTTGTCTAACCGCCATTACATGTTTGGGGGCTTTCTATTATCTTTGGGGTTCTGCTCCGGGGCAGATAGCTTTCCTATTTCTATCTTTAGGTGTAGTTAGTTTCTCAGGCTGTGACGAGGCGTCTAGGACCAACGTAGGAACGCTCCACGGCTGCCTCTAGTTGTGGTGGTTAGTCAGGGTACTGCAATCTCATAGATTCCAACTGCTCTGGTGTATTGCCTTTTTTACCTGCACTCCTCAGCTACCGAAACATAACAGTATCACCGGCCTAAAAATTGAAAATTGTATGGTACTCACAGAAGGGAAAAAATATTGTGAAAGAAAAAAGGTTGTCAGAGTTGTCAGAGATATTTTTCTGTTTGTTGCATTTTTTTTTTCCCTCTGTATCTCTGGGTGCTGGGGAGGATCTTTTCTATCAATGGAGTTTGCACGGTTGTCTGGCCGTGTGGATCAGCTTGCCACTGAGGTTCAGAGTATTGCTGCATATCTTGCTAGGTTGCCTGTTGTGGAACCTAGGATCCCCATGCCAGATTTGTTTTGGGGGATCGAGCTAAGTTTCAGAATTTCAAAAATAATTGTAAATTGTTTTTTGCCTTAAAATCTAAGTCCTCAGGGAACGCAGCGCAGCAGGTTCAAATTATCATCTCTCTCCTGCGCGGCGATCCTCAGGATTGGGCTTTTTCCCTGACACCTGGGGATCCTGTTTTGAGTGATGTTGATGCATTTTTTCAGGCTTTGGGGTTATTGTACGATGAGCCTAATGTCACTGATCAAGCTGAAAAAGCCTTGTTGGCATTAAATCAGGGGCCTTATGACGCTGAGTTATACTGTCAGAGATTCCGTAGGTGGGCAGTCCTGACCAAATGGAATGACGACGCTTTGGCAGCCCTTTTCCGGAAGGGTCTGTCAGATAATGTAAAGGATGTTATGGTGGGATTCCCTGTCCCCTCTGGTCTCAATGATTCTATGTCATTAGCGATTCAAATTGACAGACGTTTGCGTGAGCGGAGAAGTATGCGTGGAATGGTGTTGCCTTGTGAACCAGCTTCTGAACCCATGCAGTGTGATAGAGTGGTGTCTGGGGCACAGCGTCATGAGTTTCGAAAGCGCAATGGGTTATGTTTCTACTGTGGTGATGCCTCTCATGCTATTTCAGTCTGCCCTAAGCGGGGAAGACGTTTTGCACGCTCAGTTGTCTTGGGTAGTGTTCAGACTAAGTTTTTATTAACTGTCACTCTGATATGCTCTCTGTCCTCATTTTCTGCTCAGGCTTTCGTTGATTCTGGAGCAGCTATTAACCTGATGGATTATGATTTTGCTAAACGTTGTGGGTTTCCCTTGATACCCCTACAGAAGTCTATTCCCCTACTGGGGATCGATTCTACCCTTTGGCTGAGAATAAACCCCAGTTTTCTACTCAGGTGATAATGAGGGTTGAACCTGATCACCAGGAGTGCTGCAAATTTTTGGTTCTGTATAATCTGCATGACATTATCGTGCTGGGTTTCCCTTGGTTACAGTCTCATAATCCTGTTTTGGATTGGAAATCTGTGTCTGTAACCAGTTGGGGCTGCCAATGTGTTAATACCAACACTCCTGTTTTTTCTGCCTCCCCCAGGCTCAGGATGTTCCTGACTTTTTGATTGATTTTTCTGATGTGTTTAGCGAAAGTAAATCTGCATCCTTGCCTCCCCATAGGAGCTATGACTGCGCTATTGAATTAGTGCCGGGTAGTAAATTCCCTAAAGGTCGCCTTTTTAACTTGTCTGTACCTGAACATGACGCTATGCGGTCTTATATCAAGGAATCATTGGAGAAGGGTCATATCAGACCATCCTCTTCACCCTTAGGTGCCGGTTTTTTCTTTGTGGCCAAAAAAGATGGTTCATTAATAGTGTTGAGCGATACTGCTCGATATCTAAAAATATCGTATCGAAATGGTATCGCCGATATCACTAAATATCGTCGATATCCGATTCCGATACCGGAAGTCCAATGTAAGTCTATGGGAACAAAATATCGCAACTAAAAAAAACCTTTATTTCCTTGTAAACACTAAATATACACACATAGAATACATATATATATATTATATATATATATACATGTCATTGTGACATATATATATACATATATGTATAGTTTATACACTTCTACATAGTAAAATATCCTCTGATTCAATTGCCGGGTAAAGCCGGCTTCTGTGAAAAGACAGAAGCACCCGACATGAAATGACACTTGGTGTACATAGGGTTAACCATGTCTTTTCATGTCGTTTGCAATCTGATTTGCACAAACAATTACATCAGTCTATGTGTGCAAAATTTCACACCTGTAGGGGTTAATTAAAGGTGTAAATTCGTTGTAAAAAAAACGGACTTTTTTGCTACGAATTTACACCTTTAATTAACCCCTACAGGTGTGAAATTTTGCACACTTACACTCATGTAATTGTTTGTGCAAATCAGATATCAAACTACATGAAAAGACATGGTTAACTCTATGTAAACCAAGTGTCATTTTATGTCGGGTTCTGCATTTTCACAAAAGCCGGCAATTGAATTAGCGGCTATTATACTATGTAGAAGTGTATGAACTATAAATATAAATATATATATATATGTGTCACAAATTTAATGACATGTATATATATATATGAGGTGTAAAATTGCTGAAAAAAAATGCGTGGGCTCCCGCCCTATTTTCGCAACCAGACAGACAAAGCCAGTGAGTGGGGGCAGATAATAATAGCCCAGAGAGGGACCATTATTTTTGCCCCCCCTGGCTACTAACATCTGCCCCCAGACACCCCAGAAAGGGCAAATCTCTAATTAGATTTGCCCTTTCTGGCACTTTGCCCGTCTATTCCCATTGCCCTGTAGCGGTGGCGAATGGGTTAATAAGGGGTTAAAATGACCTTGCAATTGAAAGGTCACTTTAAGCCAGGTTAATAATTGAGAGCTGTCAATTAGACAACTATCAATTATTAATCCTATTGTATGAAAGAAAAATCAAACACACACACTTTAATAAAAAAGAAGTTTAATGAAATAATCACACAGTTTTTGACCATATTTTATTTTCCTGCTAAAACCATTTCCTGTAATAAAAATAAAATAATAAAGCAAAATTATTCTTACCAATCCGATGTACAGTCAGGTCCCACGGTGTAATCCTTCAGAAAGGGTTAATGTTTACTGCAGGGACCGCAGCTAATGCTGCAGCCTCACAGTAAACCCCCAAATGAATGAGTTCCTCTCCTGGCTGACAGGAGAGGAAGTGGAAAGCTTAATTGATTGCTTTCCACTTTCACTTCAGGTCAGCCAGGGACACAATCAGTGACGTCAGAGGGAACTGGTTAACAAAAATAGGGGATCCCCTCGAAAAAAATTGGCGTGGGGTCCCCCCTATTTTTGTTAACCAGCCAGATGAAGCAGACCGCTGAGGCCTGGATTTTCAGGCTGTTAAGGAGCCAAGATCCATGGACCTTGCCAGCCTGATAATACCAGGCCACAGCAGTCTGCATATCTTGGCTGATTAACAAAAATAGGGGATCCCCTCGAAAAAAATTGGCGTGGGGTCCCCCCTATTTTTGTTAACCAGCCAGATGAAGCAGACCGCTGAGGCCTGGTTTTTCAGGCTGGTAAGGATCCAATATCCATGGACCTTGCAAGCCTGATAATACCAGGCCACAGCAGTCTGCTTAGCTTGGCTGGTTAACAAAAATAGGGGATCCCCTCGAAAAAAAAACGGCGTAGGGGTCCCCCTATTTTTGTTAACCAGCCAAGTAAAATGCAGACTGCTGCGGCCTGGTATTAAAAGACTGTCAAGGCCCATGGATTTTGGCCCTCAACAGCCTGATAATACCAGGCTACAGCAGCCCCACATTTGGCGCATCAAAAGATGTGCCAATTGTGGCACTTTACCTGGCTCTTCCCACTTGCCCTGTAGCGGTGGCAAGCGGGGTAATAAGGGGTTAATGTCACCGTTGATTGCACGGTGACAATAAGCCCGGTTAATAATGGAGAGGCGTCAATAAGACAGCGATCCATTATTAATCCCAAAGTTATTAAATGCATAAAAAAAAGACAAAGCAAGAAAAAAGTATTTTAATGAAATAAAAGAGACAACACAGTTTTCATTTCTTTTATTATACTCTCATTCCTGCGACGCCATCGATCTCCTGTAAAAAAAGAAAAAAAAAAAAACCAACAGTATACCACCTGTCCGACGCAGTCCATAGTAACGACAGTCCCACGACGATCCAGCTCTGCTACATCGCAATGACAGGCAGAGCCTGTCATCGCGACGCAGCACAGCTGATTACCTGCTTCCCCGGCGGTGACGTCATCGGACTGACTGCTTTACGGCCGGGATTACCCAGCAGTCACTGCAGTTATCGCGAGAAACTGCATGTGACCGCCGGGGAGAAGAGGATGGCGGCCATGAAGCAGTCCAGGCCGTGACCGCCGGAGATCTTCTGCCAGGTAAGTGCCGCTGACTCCTGACAGACCCGACCGACGGACACTGACAGTGACAGACCCGACTGACGGACACAGACAGTGACAGTGACAAATCCGATTCCGGTATTCGATATGACGAAAATATCGGTATTCGGAATCGAAAGGCCGATACAGCTAATATCGGCCGATACCCGATATTTGCAGTATCGTATCGCTCAACACTATTCATTAAGGCCGTGTATTGATTATCGTCTCTTGAACAATATTACTGTGAAATATCAATACCCGTTACCCTTGATTTCTGACCTGTTTTCCAGGGTGAAAAACGCTACTTGGTTTACCAAGCTTGACCTCAGGGGGGCGTATAACCTTATTCGCATTAAGCACGGGGATGAATGGAAGACGGCATTCAATACCCCTGAAGGGCATTTTGAGTACCTAGTGATGCCCTTTGGGCTCACTAATGGTCCTTCCGTCTTCCAGTCCTTCATGAATGACATTTTAAGGGATTTTGTGGACAAATTTCTGATTGTTTATTTGGATGATATCTTGATTTTTTCTAATGACTGGGACTCTCATGTGAAACATGTTCGAACTGTGTTCCAGATTTTGAGAGAGAATGCTCTGTATGTGAAGGGATCAAAGTGTCTTTTTGGCGTACAGAGGATCTCATTTCTGGGATTAATTTTGTCCCCATCTGTTATTGAAATGGACCCGGTCAAGGTTCAGGCCATCTGTGATTGGGTCCAACCTACTTCATTAAAGGCTCTTCAGAGATTTTTGGGTTTTGCCAATTTTTATCGTAAATTTATTGGTAATTTCTCTGTTATTGTTAAACCATTAACTGATTTGACCAGAAAGGG
>JARQOD010000004.1:59880237-59929935 GCA_033576555.1 Oophaga sylvatica | reverse complement strand
TGGCAGACTTTACTCTACTAGAGTTGGAAATACCACTTCTGAGCTCTCCAGTGCTTTATTTCCATCCATTTCTGGATGCATCTTGAAGTATGTTTGGGGTCATTGTCATGCTGGGAAACCCATGACCTAGGAAGCAAACCCAACTTTATGATACTGGACACTACATTGCAACCCAAAATCCTTTGGGAAACTTCACATTTCATGATGCCTTGCAGGGTTGGCTCCAGATTTTCGTGCGCCCCAGGTGAAAGAGTCTCAGTGGGCCCTTTAACACATACCACAATTCATGATGCACAGATACAGCTGAAAAATATAGGTATAGTACAGTCATGGCCAAAAGTTTTGAGAATGACACAAATATTATATTTTCACATGATCTTCTGCCCTCTGGTTATTATGTGTGTTTGACAGATGTTTATATCACAGACAGAAATATAATTGCAAACATATGAGTAATAAAAGCTTATATTGACAGTTAGAATGAGTTAATGCAGCAAGTAAATATTTGCAGTGTTGACCCTTCTTCTTCAGGACCTCTGCAATTCTCCCTGGCATGCTCTCAATCAACTTCTGGACCAAATCCTGACTGATAGCAGTCCATTCTTGCACAATCAATGCTTTCATTTTGTCAGAATTTTTAGGTTTTGGTTTGTCCACCCGTCTCTTGATGATTGACCACAAGTTCTCAATGGGATTAAGATCTGGGGAGTTTCCAGGCCATGGACCCAAATCTCTATGTTTTGTTCCCTGAGCCATTTAGTTATCACCTTTGCTTTATGGCAAGGTGCTCCATCATGCTGGAAAAGGCATTGTTGATCGCCAAACTGCTCTTGGAGGGTTGGGAGAAGTTGCTCTTGGAGGACATTCTGGTACCATTCTTTATTCATGGCTGTGTTTTTAGGCAAGACTGTGAGAGAGCCGATTCCCTTGGGTGAGAAGCAACCCCACACATGAATGGTTTCTGGATGCTTAACAGTTGGCATGAGACAAGACTGGTGGTAGCACTCACCTTGTCTTCTCCGAATGAGGCGTTTTCCTGATGTCCCAAACAATCGAAAAGGGGATTCATCAGAGAAAATAACTTTACCCCAGTCCTCAGCAGTCCACTGCCTGTACCTTTTGCAGAATATCAGTCTGTCCATGATGTTTTTTCTGGAGAGAAGTGGCTTCTTTGCTGCCCTCCTCGAGACCAGGCCTTGCTCCAAGAGTCTCCGCCTCACAGTGCGTGCAGATGCACTCACACCTGCCTGCTGCCATTCCTGAGCAAGCTCTGCACTGCTGGTAGCCCGATCCCGCAGCTGATACACTTTTAAGAGACGGTCCTGGTGCTTGCTGGTCTTTCTTGGGCGCCCTGGAGCCTTTTTGGCAACAATGGAACCTCTCTCCTTGAAGTTCTTGATGATGCGATATATTGTTGACTGAGGTGCAATCTTTCTAGCTGTGATACTCTTCCCTGTTAGGCCATTTTTGTGCATTGCAATGATGACTGCACGTGTTTCTTTTGAGATAACCATGGTTAACAGAAGAGAAACAATGATGCCAAGCACCAGCTTCCTTTTAAAGTGTCCAGTGGTGTCATTCTTACTTAATCATGACAGATTGATCTCCAGCCATGTCCTTATCAACACCCACACCTGTGTTAATGGAGCAATCACTGAAAAGAGGTTAGCTGGTCCTTTTAAGGCAGGGCTACAATGATGTTGAAATGTGTTTTGGGGATAAAGTTCATTTTCTAGCCAAATATTGACTTTGCAAGTAATTGCTGTTAAGCTGATCACTCTTTATAACATTCTGGAGTATATGCAAATTGCCATTAGAAAAAGTGAAGCAGTAGACTTTGTAAAAATAAATATTTGTGTCATTCTCAAAACTTTTGGCCATGACTGTACAATGCCAAGAATTTTGCTTACTTCTTACATTACATGAGTAATATCTATTGCAAATTCTACAATATCTCAGACACTGGACAGTATAGTTCTCCATACAGTATTATGGGCATGACATAGTCCTCCATAAAAAATAATGAGCCCCATATATTGCGCCATACAGTATTATGGGCCCCATATATTGCTCCATATGTCATGGGCCCCATATGATGAAACAGTATATGATGGGCCTCATATGATGCACCAGTATAGGATGAGCCCCATATGGTGCTCCAGTATATGATGGGCCCTATATAATGCTCCAGTATATAATGGGCCCCATATGATGCTCCAATATATGATGGGTCCCATATGATGCTCCAGTATATGATGGCCCCCATATGATGCTCCATATATAATGAGCCCCATGTGATGCTCAAGTATATGAAGGTCCCCATGCGATGATCCAATATATAATGGACCCCATATAATGCTAGAAGCATTGAAAAAAATGAAATACTCAGCTCTTCTCGCTGGCCACTGCTCTGCTCTGGACTCCTCAGCGTCGCCGTCTTTTGGCTCTCTGTACTGACTGTTCAGGCAGAGGATGCACAGATGTGACGTCATCGTGCCCTCTGACCTGAAACTTCAGAAACAGAAGACACAGAAGATGCAACAGTAAAGGAACGGGGAGAGGTAAGTATTGCAAGTGCTGGGGCCCTAAGAAAGCGGCGAGTGCATCACTTGCTGGCACTAGGCTCCCATAGCGCTCCGGTGTCCACTTGCCTGGGTGTGCCCGGTGCTGACGCCGACCCTGATGACCTGCACACAGTCGAAGTACCTAGTGCCAAAGGCAGCAAAACAACCCCAAAATATCTTTGAATCCCCGCCATATTTGACTATAACTACTGTGTTCTATTATTTCTAGGCCTCATTCCATTTACATTTAGAAGAGGTTGGGTCAATAATTAAGGCATCAAATTAGTAAAATCCAATGTACCAAAAATAATAATAAAGTGCCAAACTAAATGGACATGTATATGGTTCAGTACTATATAGTAGCATCAGAAAGAGAAAAAATGTGCGCAAGGACCAATCATAATAAAAAATACAAAATTTTATTAACAAAAAAACAAAAAATGGACAAGGTGGGAAACCAAAAAATTTGCACCAACTACACACCACATATTATACAGAGGTTGTACATAGAAATTGATGAAATAACATACTTCACAAAGTAGTACATACAAAAAAGTCCTAGTGAAAAAGCAATTGACTAAAGGAGTGTGAAGAGCTACAAAAGAAAGTCAAGATGGTACAAAAGTTACCTCTGGTGGGTGACGGTGCCTGCCCCTATGCACGTTTTGACTATTACCTTCTTCTGGGGATGGCATCACACCAACAAGAGCAAGGTTATATAGATACAATGCACCAATCATGAATCGAGTTACAAAGAGAAATTTACTAGCAGCATTTTTATATGGTCAAACGCCTGCAAGCAGATCCGGAACTTGATATTTAAATCGGTGGGGTGGATGATCATAGTGTTTGGGGAGTGGTGTATATATACAGTACAGACCAAAAGTTTGGACACACCTTCTCATTTAAAGATTTTGGCAGAGAAAATTGCGTAGGAGCTCACCAAGTTTTTTCCGTGAATTAATCCTTTAATTTAACACCTACGGCTCCAAAATTTTACACACGCACACTACTAACATTATTAGTGAAGGACATATATAAATCTAATGGATATGCAATGGTTTAAATATATATACTGTATATATGTGTGTCAATGGCATATATACAGTACAGACTAAAAGTTTGGACACACCTTCTCATTCAAAGATTTTTCTGTATTTTCATGACTATGAAAATTGTACATTCACACTGAAGGCATCAAAACTATGAATTAACACATGTGGAATTATATACTTAACAAAAAAGTGTGTAACAACTGAAATTATGTCTTATATTCTAGGTTCTTCAAAGTAGCCACCTTTTGCTTTGACTGCTTTGCACACTCTTGGCATTCTCTTGATGAGCTTCAAGAGGCAGTCACCGGAAATGGTCTTCCAACAATCTTGAAGGAGTTCCCAGAGATGCTTAGCACTTGTTGGCCCTTTTGCCTTCACTCTGCGGTCCAGCTCACCCCAAACCATCTTGATTGGGTTCAGTTTTGGTGACTGTGGAGGCCAGGCCATCTGGCGTAGCACCCCATCACTCTCTTTCTTGGTCAAATAGCCCTTACACAGCCTGGAGGTGTGTTTGGGGTCATTGTCCTGTTGAAAAATAAATGATGGTACAACTAAACGCAAACCGGATGGAATAGCATGTCTCTGCAAGATGCTATGGTAGCCATGCTGGTTCAGTATGCCTTCAATTTTGAATAAATCCACAACAGTGTCACCAGCAAAGCACCCCCACACCATCACACCTCCTCTCCATGCTTCACGGTGGGAACCAGGCATGTAGAGTCCATCCGTTCACCTTTCCTGCATCGCACAAAGACACGGTGGTTGGAACCAAAGATCTCAAATTTGGACTCATCAGACCAAAGCACAGATTTCTTCTGGTCTAATGTCCACTCCTTGTGTTCTTTAGCCCAAACAAGTCTCTTCTACTTGTTACCTGTCCTTAGAAGTGGTTTCCTAGCAGCTATTTTACCATGAAGGTCTGCTGCACAAAGTCTCCTCTTAACAGTTGTAGAGATGTGTCTGCTGCTACAACTCTGTGTGGCATTGACGTGGTCTCTAATCTGAGCTGCTGTAAACCTGCGAGGCTGGTGACTCGGATAAACTTATCGTCAGAAGCAGAGGTGACTCTTGGTCTTCCTTTCCTGGGGTGGTCCTCATGTGAGCCAGTTTCTTTGTAGCGCTTGATGGTTTTTGCAACTGCACTTGGGGACACTTTCAAAGTTTTCCCAATTTTTCAGACTGACTGACGTTCATTTCTTAAAGTAATGCTGGCCACTCGTTTTTCTTTACTTGGCTGCTTTTTTCTTGCCATAATACAAATTCTAACAGTCTATTCAGTAGGACTATCAGCTGTATATCCACCAGACTTCTGCACAACACAACTAATGGTCCCAACCCCATTTATAAGGCCAGAAATCCCACTTATTAAACCTGACAGGGCACACCCGTGAAGTGAAAACCATTCCCGGTGACTACCTCTTGAAGCTCATTAAGAGAATGCCAAGAGTGTGCAAAGCAGTCATCAAAGCAAAAGGTGGCTACTTTGAAGAACCTAGAATATAAGACATAATTTCAGTTGTTACACACTTTTTTGTTAAGTATATAATTCCACATGTGTTAATTCATAGTTTTGATGCCTTCAGTGTGAATGTACAATTTTCATTGTCATGAAAATACAGAAAAATCTTTAAATGAGAAGGTGTGTCCAAACTTTTGGTCTGTACTGTATACCTAATCAAATGGATATAAAATCGCAAAACACCTCACCTATCCCAATGTCTCATGGATACAAATACCACCCCTTATTTAAAATAAAGTGCTTATACAGTATATTAAGTGGGTGTACCATTACATTGTTTGTAGGAGTGCCATAGTACCCAACCAATCATATGTTTTGGGGTGTCACCAACACATCATACACCCATTCAGTAAGAAAATAAAGGGACTTCCCCTTGCTGATAAAATAATGCCGTACACATTACTGGGCCCAATCAGTAAGCCTATCATATGTCCCTGAACAGCATGCTTGGCAGCGCAAACCGCTCTGCCTGGCAAGGGAAGGAGGCATCAAGGAGCACATCAGCAAGACCGGCAGTCCGGCCGCGAGTCAAACCATGCCCACGTATACGTGGGCGTGGGTCGAGTCACATGACCGGGGCGCAGGACCAAGAGACACGCCCCATGATGTTCCCGAATCACACCGACAGGCACAGGTGTACAGCTGCGCTCCAGAACTGAAATATATTTCACTTATACCTTGCATACTTATTATTTTTATTTATTTTTTTGTCATAGAATTCACTTCACATTAATGTAATTGTTCACAGTACATATACACATTTTGTCTTATTTTTTGCTATACTCATTTTACACAATGCCATTAGTGACACATTGTATTTTTTATGCATTTTATTATGTAAAGTTGTTTTGTTGACCACATTATATTACAGGGACATTCCCCTACTATTTATGCATATTACTACGCTATGCATGTATTTATGCTTATGCATGTATATTTTTCTTCCATTTGTGGCTGTTATATGGCATGCCATACCAGTATACAGTAGATACCTGCTATGCAGGTGATGTGGGATGGTGGAGAAACTCTCTACTTGTCTATGTTTTGGAGCGCAGCTGTGCACACGCACCCGTCGGTGTGGTTCGGGGACATCACAGGACGTGTCTCTTGGTCCTGCGCTCCGGTCATGTGACTGGACTCACGCCCACGTGTACGTGGGCGTTGTTTGATTTGCGGCCGGAGTGCCGGTACTGATGCGCTCCTTGATGGCTCCTTCCCTCGCCAACTGGTGCAGTGTGAGCCGCCATAGCATGCTGTTTCGGGACATAAGATGGGCTTACTGATTGGGCCAAATAATGTGGTGCACGGCACTATTTTATGAGCAAGGGGAAGTCCCTTTATTTTCTTACTGAATGGATGTATGGTGTGTTCATGAAGCAATAAACCATATGACTGGTTGTGTATTATCGCACTCCTACAAACAATATAATGGCCCACCCACTCATCATCTTTCCTCCATCTCACAAATCTTCCTTACCTGATCTATCTATCACAATTAACCACATCACACTTTCACCCGTACTGGAAGTCCGCTGCCTCGGAGTAACCCTTGACTCTGCCCTGTCCTTCAAACCGCACATCCAAGCTCTTTCTACATCCTGTCGCCTCCAGCTCAAAAATATCTCAAGAATCCGTCCTTTCCTCAACACTCAATCTACTAAAATGCTTGTGCATGCCCTCATCATCTCCCGCCTCGACTACGGCAACATTCTTTTCTGTGGTCTCCGTGCTAACACTCTTGCACCTCTCCAGTCCATCCTTAACTCTGCTGCTCTACTAATTCACCTCTCTCCTCGCTACTCCTCCACTTCTCCCCTCTGCAAATCTCTTCACTGGCTCCCATTCTCTCAGCGTATTCAGTTCAAATTATTAATACTGACCTACAAAGCCATCTATAGCCTGTCTTCTCCATATATCTCTGAACTAATCTCCCGATATCTTCCCTCACATAATCTCCGGTCCTCCCAAGACCTACTTCTCTCCTCCACACTTATTCGCTCCTTCCCAACATGTCCGACTATCAACCACATCCGGATCCTTCAGATGGAATCTGAAAACCCACCTCTTCAAGAAAGCTTACAGCCTGCAATGACCCTGCTGCCTCCTCACCACCACCGGAGATACCGCCTCACCAACACTGGAGCTGCTGCAACCCCCTAGCCTACTGTCTCCTTCCCCACCATCCTGTAGAATGTAAGCAGGCAAGGGCAGGGTCCTCTCCCCTCTGTATCAGTCTGTCATTGTTAGTTTGTTTACTGTAAGTGATATCTGTAATTTATATGTAACCCCTTCTCATGTACAGCACCATGGAATCAATGGTGCTTTATAAATAATAATAATAATAATAATAATAATAATAATAATAATATTATTATTAATAATACACCCACTTGATATACTGCATAAGCACTTTATTTTCAATAAGTGCTGGTCTCTGTATCCAAAACACTTTTGTTCCCCTGGTCATAGCATGTTGGACATGAAATCACATCTCAGAGACACAGAAGAGTTTGCGAATACAAATTGATGGTGACCTTTGACACTCTTAATGATGGAATGAACCTGTCACATGGATTTATGACGTTTTACATCAATTAAGGAATTTACTCCAAAGACCCTGTGAGAGCATCACAAAACATTACCAGACCCCAATCAGAGGGCAATAAAACTTTCACACTCCTTATCTATGAACTGTTCCAATATTTATGTTCATCCCTCTGCCATAATGACTATTCTGCTTCACGTCACTTGTCTTACCTATTACATTATTTCTGTGCTGTGTTGTGTATAAATATGTGATTCTTCAGATTTTGTATTAGTCTACGCCTGATGAAGAGACCTGAGTAGTCTCGAAAGCTTGCAATTTGTTACCATCTTTTCAGTTAGCCATTAAAAGGTATCAACCACTGAGGACTCTCAATTCTAAATATTTTTCTATCTACTGGCTAACACGGTACTAAGATATACATCTTTCCAGTCTCTGTTTCCATGAGACATGGGGATAGGTAAGGTGTTTAGCGATCTTATAGACATATGATTGGGTGTATATATATACACTACTCCCCAAACACTATGATCATCCACCCCACCGATTTAAATCTCAAGTTCCGGATCTGCTTGCAGACGTTTGACCATATAGAAGTGCTGCTAGTAAATTTCTCTTAGTAACTCGATTCATGATTTGTCATTTGTAAACTATATAACCTTGCTCTTGGTGTGATATCACCCCTAGAAGAAGGCAATAGCCGAAACGTGCGTAGGTGCATGCACCGTCATCCACCAGAGGTAACTTTTGTACCATCTTGACTTTCTCTTGCAGCTCTTCACACTCCTTTAGGAGAATGTTTTTCCACTAGGACTATTTTGTATATACTACTTTGCGAAGTGTGTTATTTCATCAATTTCTATGTACAACCTCTGTATAATATGTGGTGTGTAGTTGGTGCCAATTTTTTGGTTTACCACTTTTTAATAACCTTGTACATTTTTTTTTTACTAATAATATTTTGTATTTTTATTATGATTGGTTCTTGCATACATTTTTTTCTCTTTCTGATTCTGTCATTGCATTTACAGTAAACAGTAGAATGATGGGCTTTACCAAAAAGCTGTATTTTGGTCTCATCTGTTCACAAAACATCTGCTGGCCCTCTAAAAAATAGTGGGGTCCACCTGCTGGCCCTCTATAAATTGTGAGGGCTGCCTGCTGGCCCTCCAAGTTTCAAACTTTACAGTATTAATACGAAAAAGAAAGTTTCCCCACCTCAGATAGATAAATTATATTGCAGACCCTCCAAAAATGCTTAGTGACTGCTGGCTGTTGGCCCTTTAAAATTATAGTGAGGGATGCCTGGTGGCTCTCTGACAATAGTGAGGGCAACCTGCTGGCCCTCTAACAATAGTGAGGGCCGACTGCTGGCCCTCTAACAATAGTAAGGGTCGCCTGATGGCCCTCTACAAATAATGAGGGCAGCCTGATGGCCCTGAATAAAAAAAACCTTTGTAACTTTCAGAGTCACTTCTTCATAAATTAAACAAAATGTGTCTGATCTTGTCTAACACACCACATGGCCAGGTAAGGTAGTAAAATGGTAAAATTACTTTTCTTGGTGAATGTTTTTTTCACCATTGAAAGCAATGCAAACGTGCAAAAACGCAGCAAAAACATTGCGTGTGAACATAGCTCAAGGTGTGGAAGAGCATTTTTTTTCTCTTATTTATTTTGCCTTATATATGTCATTATCCTGGAAAGAATCTTTCTCAACATTTTTTCCAATAAAATACAATTTATCTTCATTTTTGTATGTTTTATTGTCTGTCCGTAAAAGTGGCGTAACACTCTGATAACATTTTTGGGATTACCTAGGATTTAGAAATGTTCCCAAGGGTCTTCTCCATGCTGTTCCCATGCCATTTCAGCCCTGTTTCTATTGATTTTAGTAATTTTTAGACCCCTCCAGACCTCTGGGGGTGGGGGCTGCCGGAACAATGCTCTAGTTTCCTATTGACTTCAATTACCGTATACTCGTTACTTGGGTCGAGCACCCGAGCAATACGATTTGCTTGACTTGAGCAAAGAGTACCTGAGTGTGGCACCCCAGGAGTGGCCTTGCCTCCCTCCAGAGGGGGAGTGATGTCATGCCTGGAAGCAAAGAAGGGATCCCCTTACCAGGTAGTTTCAGCATACAACACAGTTCATGTTCCAGGCCAGCAGGGGGAGCTCTAACCCGACTTGAGGAGAGCTGCTCTCTCTGGTCAGAAGCAGGAAGTTAGTTAGTAGTTAGAGCCTGAACAGGGTTGAGACAGGACATGTGGAGAAGAGCTGGGGACAGGAGCTGTAGCTGAGCTCACCCCCAGACTAGAGTGCAGAGACCGAGCCCTGGAGCCCGAGGCTGTGTGGGTACTAAAGCTCCAGCAGCAGAATCCAGAGGGCAGAAGACCGCAGATCCTCTGTCCCCAACTGATACTCAACCACACAGCAACATGTGTGAGCCGGAGACGCCAGGCAGGAGCGATCCCTGAAGCAGGCTACAGTTGCCTGTCATACGAGTGGAGTTCTACCCAAGTAGCAGACAGAGGAACTTGAATAGAGTTTACAGCAGCACGTACCTCAGAGTATAGCGCTAGAAAGGAGGCCTCACAACCCACCTGAATAAGGAGATCCCCAAATTGATTTCAGGCTGACCGATTTCGGAACCATCTGTAACCTGAGCCCCGGACTGTACCTGCACAGCTCAGTAAAAGGTAAAGGAAACTGCACTCTGGTGTGTCTTCTGAATCTTTCCCGCTTCACCTGCCCTGCACCACATTCACCTCCAACATTATCTTTAATATCCTAACTGCCCTGGGACATAGCTCTGCCTGTGGAGGGCTGAAACAACTCTGCTGCATCAACAACTGTCCCAGTGGACTGTATCTGCAGCGTCGGCTAACATCTTTATTGCCGTGTACAACAGGTGGCGTCACGAATACTTTATTACAAACTCTTTATTATCCCTTTTCATCATATTCCCTTTTACTGGACACCCAGGGCCACGGACTGGGTCACTGCTGCCGTGCCACTGCTCCTTTGAGAAGCGGCCCGGTTCCGAGTATCCCCACTGCACTGGTGGGCGATCCATGAGCATTTTATTTCTCGCTCATCACTAGTCACTATCAAAACCATTATTACTTCAGAAAAAAAGAAGCAATGATGAATCAGGGTCTAAGGATGTACATCCGGTGGGAACATGTGAATCAGTCTTGACTGACTTAACAGCCATACGAAAATGTATAACTATCAGCATCGGACACAGGTAGAAGAAGACCCCTGGACCAATACATAGGTCCTTTACATTCCAATAGCTCAGCATAATGCACAGTTCCCATCCACTTTGCAGGTAGAAGTGGCCTTCCTACCTCTTTGGCCCCTGTGCCACTGCACAGGTTGCACCAATGATATGTCCATCCCTGATGTGTATAGATCTGCCTATACAAGTCTGCCATAAACATTATACCACACTGTTCCTATTGTAAACTCCTGTCTCAGTAAATAACGTGCACATAAAACCTGTGCCCAATATAGCAGAGACTGCTAACAAATGCAGAACTGTGGTGAAAAGTTCCAGAAGTAGACAGAGTCTTGTTGACAAAGCATCTCTCCTATTAGAGTTCTGAAATAGCTTTTCTCTGGTCAGACAGTGTCTATCTAGGCTCTTCCCGGAATTACTGTACTCAAAAAATCCATATAAATGTCTGAAACCTGTACGAAAAGCAATTCAGAAGAGAAATATTCAAGGCAAAACTATCAGGACAAGGATAATAGCTGCACTATGTAACATGGTAAAAGGGAAGCATTAGACCTGAAATATACTACTCAAAAAAATAAAGGGAACACTCAAATAACACATCCTAGATCTGAATGATTGAAATACAGTGCCTTGCGAAAGTATTCGGCTCCCTGGAACTTTTCAACCTTTTCCCATATACTGTTTCATGCTTCAAACATAAAGATACCAAATGTTAATTTTTGGTGAAGAATCAACAACAAGTGGGACACAATTGTGAAGTTGAACAAAATTTATTGCTTATTTTAAATTTTTGTGGAAATACAAAAACTGAAAAGTGGGGCGTGCAATATTAGTCGGCCCTTTTACTTTCAGTGCAGCAAACTCACTCAAGAAGTTCATTGTGGATCTCTGAATGATCCAATGTTGTCCTAAATGACTACTGATGATAAATATAATCCACCTGTGTGTAATCAAGTCTCTGTATAAATGCACCTGCTCTGTGATAGTCTCAGGGTTCTGTTTGAAGCACAGAGAGCATCATGAAGACCAAGGAACACAACAGGCAGGTCCATGATACTGTTGTGGATTTAGATACAAAATGATTTCCAAAACTTTAAACATCCCAAGGAGCACTGTGCAAGTGATCATATTGAAATGGAAGGAGTATCATACCACTGCAAATCTACCAAGACCCGGCCGTCTCTCTAAACTTTCATCTCAAACAAGCAGAAGACTGATCAGAGATGCAGCCAAGAGGCCCATGATCACTCTGGATGAACTGCAGACATCTACAGCTGAGGTGGTACAGTCTGTCCACAGGACAACAATCAGTCGTACACTGCACAAATCTGGCCTTTGTGGAAGAGTGGCACGAAGAAAGCCATTTCTCAAAGATATCCATAAAAAGTGTTGTTTAAAGTTTGCAACAAGCCACCTGGGAGACACACCAAACATGTGGAAGAAGGTGCTCTGCTCAGATGAAACCAAAATCAAACTTTTTGGCAACAATGCCAAAGGATATGTTTGGCGTAAAGGCAACACAGCTCATCACCCTGAACACACCATCCCTACTGTCAAACATGGTGGTGGCAGCATCATGGTTTGGGCCTGCTTTTCTTCAGCAGGGACAGGGAAGCTGGTTCAAATTGATAAGAAGATGGAAGGAGCCAAATACAGGACCATTCTTGAAGAAAACCTGTTGGAGTCTGCAAAAGACCTGAGACTGGGACGGAGATTTGTCTTCCAACAAGACAATGATCCCAAACATAAAGCAAAATCTACAATGGAATGGTTCACAAATAAACATATCCAGGTGTTAGAATGGCCAAGTCAAAGTCCAGACCTGAATCCAGTCGAGAATCTGTGGAAAGAGCTGAAAACTGCTGTTCACAAATGATCTCCATCCAACCTCACTGAGTTCGAGCTGCTTGCCAAGGAAGAATGGGCAAGAATTTCAATCTCTCGATGTACAAAACTGATAGAGACATACCCCAAGCGACTTGCAGCTGTAATCGCAGCAAAAGGTGGCGCAACAAAGTATTAAGTTAAAGGGGCCGAATAATATTGCACGCCCCACTTTTCAGTTTTTGTATTTCCACAAAAATGTAAAATAACCAATATATTTCATTCAACTTCACAATTGTGTCCCACTTGTTGTTGATTCTTGACCAAAAATTTACATTTGGTATCATTATGTTTGAAGCATGATATGTGGGAAGAGGTTGAAAAGTTCAATGGAGCTGAATACTTTCGCAAGACACTGTATTCTAATTGAATTCTTTGTTCTGTACAAAGTTGAATGTGCTGACATCAAAATCACACAAAAATCATCAATGGAAATCAAATGTATTAACCAATGGAGGTCTGGATTTGGAGTCACCCACAAAATTAAAGGGGAATGTAATGTCCTTAAAACAAGTCAAAATGATGCTCAGTAGTGTGTGTGGTTTCCACGTGCCTGTATGACCTCCCTGTGCCTGTATGACCTCCCTACAACGCCTGGGCATGCTCGTGATGAGGCGGCGGATGGTCTCCTGAGGGATCTCCTCCCAGACCTGGACTAAAGCATCCGTCAACTCCTGGACAGTCTGTTGACGTTGGTGGATGGAGTGAGACAGGATGTCCCAGATGTGCTCAATCTGATTCAGGTCTGGGGAACAGGTAGGTCAGTCTATAGCTTCAATGCCTTCATCTTGCAGGAACTGCTGACACACTCCAGCCACATGAGGTCTGGCATTGTCCTGCATTAGGAGGAACCCAGGGCCAACCGCACCAGCATATGGTCTCACAAGGGGTTTGAGGATCTCATCTCGGTATCTAATGGCAGTCAGGCTGCCTTTGGCGAGCACATGGAGGGCTGTACGGCCCTCCAAAGAAATTCCACCCCACACCACTACTGACCCACTGCCAAACCGGTCATGCTGAAGGATGTTGCAGGCAGCAGATCGCTGCCAACGTCGTCTCCAGACTGTCACGTCTGTCACATGTGCTCAGTGTGAACGTGCTTTCATCTGTGAAGAGCACAGGACGCCAGTGGCGAATTTGCCAATCCTGGTGTTCTGTGGCAAATGCCAAGTGTCCTGCACGGTGTTGGGCTGTGTGCACAACCCCATCTGTGGACATTGGGCACTCAGACCATCCTCATGGAGTCGGTTTCTAACCGTTTGTGCAGACACATGCACATTTGTGGCCTGCTGGAGGTCATTTTGCAGGGCTCTGGCAATGCTCTTCTTGTTCCTCCTTGCACAAAGGCGGCGGTAGCGGTCCTGCTGCTGGGTTGTTGCCCTCCTACGGCCCCCTCCACGCTTCCTGGTGTACTGGCCTGTCTCCTGGTAGCCCCACCAGCCTCTGGACACTACGCTGACAGACACAGCAAACCTTTCTTGCCACAGCTCACATTGATGTGCCATCCTGGATGAGCTGCACTACCTGAGCCACTTGTGTGGGTTGTAGAGTCCATCTCATGCTACCATGAGTGTGAAAGCACAACCAACATTCAAAAGTGACCAAAACACCAGCCAGAAAGCATTGGTACTGAGATGTGGTCTGTGGTCCCCACCTGCAGATCCACTCCTTTATTGAGTGTGTCTTGATAATTGCCAATAATTTCCATCTGTTGTCTATTCCATTTGCACAACAGCATGTGAAATTGATTGTCAATCAGTGTTGATACCTAAGTGGACAGTTTGATTTCACAGAAGTTTGATTTACTTGGAGTTATATTCTGTTGTTTAAATGTTCCCTTTATTTTTTTGAGCAGTGTATATCTGCTTTCTCGTTTACAGGATTTTCTCCATTATAAAATGTCACAGCTCAACCCTAGTGGATGTCAGTAAGTTTAGCGTGTGGCATCCTTATAGAGTCATTGGAGAAGGGAGGGGAGCTTAGCACAATATAAGAAAAAAACTCCCCAGTACTCTGCTTTTAAAATTCTAAATTTCCACATAGAAATGCCTGCACGGCCAATCTCTTGCTGGGGGTCTGAGCACCTTAATCAGTATTATATATTCTCTGGAACGCTCCTCTAACAAACTACTCTATTGGAGTACTCTACTCTACAAGTGCCAAACCGCACCATCTTTTTGCTGTGCCATAAATTACTACAAGGCAAAACTATACAGATTTCTTCACAAATTGCAGTGTCTTTTCGCCACATACAGTATCTTGTACAGGTAAAACAAGTGTAAAGACAAATTTTCACTATAGAATCTGTCAGTGTCAGAATGGAACACCAAAGGCCTACCAGGAACATCGACTCTGGGGCCACCGCACATCTACATGCAAATACTACATTAACCTTATTTATAATTTTATACAATAATGAACTGGGTAGTGATGAGCGAACATGCTCTCCACTGCTTGATGCTTGATTGAACATCGGGGTGCTTGGATACGCTCGTTACTTAATCAAGTACTGCGGGTGCTCGAGCGCCATGCTGGAGTCCCCTCTCCCGCTTATTTGATGCCCGTTAGACAGCCAATAAACATGTGAGGATTGCGTGACATACACTGTAATGCCATAGCCTTGTTGGATACTGGCATTACTGTGATTGGTCAGCCACGCATCATGGGTCTTATATAGCGGGTCTCAGGAGACAAGATATCCAACACTAGGATACTCGGAGGAGCTCTTTACAGTTACATTTATTCATTCTGGGTTCTCACCCTGCAGGTTTCAAGACGGACCTGAGAAGCTTGGGTGTAGTGATGCCCAAATATTTGAGAAGCTATGGTCATAGGAAGATGATGGCGGGAAATGGTAATTAGTGCCTCATGAGGTAAAGGATGACGAAACAGTTGCCAACAAGTGATGTTGTTTTGTCAACAAGTCAGGAGGATCGGAGTGCGGAAGTGGAAGACGAGGTGGTGGATGATGAAGGTGCCGTGCAGAGCGAGGCCAGTAGTGCAGGTGGGATTGGGATTCACAAAACCACAACAGCCAGTAAGAGGCAATGGAGTGGTCAGAGGGAGAAAGCAGGCAACTGTTTCCCAAAGAACCCACATTCGTCAAGTTCCCAGGCCAAAAGTTATGTGTTCCCCAGTCTGGTGCTTTTTTAAAGAAAGTGCAGATGATAAAAGAATGGTTATCAGCAGGGGCCTGACCACTACGAGCCTGAGCACCACCAGAATGCTCAGGCACATGTCATCAAAGCTACCAACTAGGTGGGCGAACTCCTGGATCCACAATTAGTGTCTGCGAGTGACACCTCTGCCTCTTTCCCTGTGCTACGTGCTCGCCAATCCCCTGTCCATGACACAGATGCTGTTACCTTTTGCCTTACACCTATTGTTGCAAATTCGCAAGCACCATCAACAACCACGTCCAATTCCATGTCCAAGCGCAGCATTCAGCTGTGTATACCCCAGGCCTTGCAAGCAATAAAAAATACCCAGCCACCCGCCCAAAAGCCCAAACAAATTTCCAGAATACTTGCCTTGGAAATGTTGCCATTTAGGCTTGTGGACACTGAGGCTTTGTTCAACCAAATGGCGACGGCTGTCTCTTGGTACTTGGTCCCCAGATGCCACTATTTTTCCTGTTGTGCGCTCCCTGCCTTACACCATGTTATGTCCCATAACTAGAGTTGAGGGAATTTGTTCGAGTCCCTGCTTATTCGGCAAGCTATAACGCTTACCAAATAAGCTGAAGAGGGAACCCGGCTTCCTAAAACGCTCCTGCAGATCAGCTGATCGGCGCGGCATCTGCATGTGGAAGGTGAGAAGGAAGAAACAAAACAATAGATACTAAAATGGTTACATATCTAAGAGTTTTATTACAAACTCAGCCCCAGTTTATATGTTTTATTGGAGCATATGGAAATTTTAAACACTTAACCCGACCGAGCCAATTTTGACCTTAATGACCAGGCCCAATTTTTAAGTCTGACCAGGATCACTCTGGAAAGCTTCAAAGGTTCGCACTGATTCTGAGACTGTTTTCTCATAACATATTGTTCTTCATAATGCTTGTAACATTTTTTTAATATGACTTGCGTTTCTTTGTGAAAATATTGTAAATTTGACGAAAATTTAAAAACTGTTGCAAATTTCAAACTTTTAATTCATATGCCCTTAAATCAGAAACCTATGTCAAACAAAATAGTTACTAAATAACATTTCCCACATGTCCACTTTACATCGGCATCATCTTTTAAACATAATTTTAATTTCATAGGAAGTTAGAAGGTTTAAAAGTTGATCAGCAATTTCTCACTTTTCCAACAAAATTTACAAAAACATTTTCAGGGACCACATCACATTTGAAGTGACTTTGGGCGGCCTAAAAAACAAAAATACCCAAAAGTGAGAGCATTCTACACTATGTTCCAAATTATTATGCAAATGACATTTTTCTCGGATTTTCCTAAGTGGTCGGTGCAAATGACAGTCAGTTTAATAAAAGTCATCACTAGTGTTGAGCGATACTGCTCGATATCTAAAAATATTGTATCGGAATGGTATCGCCGATATCACTAAATATCGTCGATATCCGATTCCGATACCGGAAGTCCCATGTAAGTCTATGGGAACAAAATATCGCAACAAAAAAAACCCTTTCTTTCGTTGTAAACACAAAATATACACAAATAGAATACATATATTTATATATATATACATGTCATTGTGACATATATATATACATATATTTATAGTTTATACACTTCTACATAGTAAAATAAACTCTGATTCAATTGCCGGGTAAAGCCGTGACATACCCCATAGAAGTCGACGGGCTCGGTGCCGAGTACCCCCAAAACCTCTGGCTCTGTGCGACTCAACTTGGGCGTCACGAACAGGATTCTGTAGCTCGCTATAAGCGAGTCCTGTGTGCCTGAATTGAACTGGTTTTGTGCTTGAGAATTGCTAAAATCATCAGAGAATGTATCTGCGTCACGACGAGGCACTGGTGAAGAAGAAGGGCGTGCTCTTCGTGGGTGTACACTCACTCAGTGGCGCGAAAACGATGGCCGACCACTCTAAATGGTACTGCAATGTAAGATCGTGCCCCACAGCTCTTCAGTTCCGCCTCCTCATCCTCCTCAGTGTGCGGAAACTAACACGAAGGTCCCGCCTCCCTACAAAAGAGGGGCCCTCTCCAGATGCTAATGACACATGTGACTTGGCAGAGATGGCTAATGGACACGAGCAGAAGTGTGAAGGGATGGAGCAGTCAGAGCTCTCCCCCCACGGAAGCGACCCGATCGCCACGGAACCACCGTTGGGCACCCGGCCTGGAAACCCTCCTACGCTGCAAGAAGCGGAGGATACCCTAAGAGGCCTGGCCCGGCACCGGGAGGAGGTCGCCAGGATGGAAGCCAGCTGGCATGCCCTAAAACTAAACTTGGAGCAGCGCCAATCCCTCTTACCTGAAGTGTCTGTACCAGAAGGTGAGGCACCCGTTCTAGTAGAGGAGTCCGTGCGGGCATCCCAGCCCTTGCAATGTGATCCGGTTGACGTTGTCGCAGTGGAGGCACCCGTTCCTGCAAAAAACTCTGCACCGGCAGCACCCCAGATCCCGCTGTCTGCCCCCGTCGCTGAGACAGAAGAAGCGACACCCGTCCTCATGGAGGAGGCCGCGCAGGCACCAGAGGTCTACCTGTCTGTACCGGAGCCCCGACTGTCATCTGTTCCAGAGCCGGCTGCTTCCTCCGCAGGTGAGCGCCGCCAGGACTGGGGGGCGCCAGGAGAGCTGCCGCAAACCGGACATAGTAAGCTGCAGTTTGATGGTGGAGACATGGAGATGCTGGTGGAGGAGAATTACAACCGGCGTCAGGAGGAAGAGTGGAGACGTTGGGAGCGGGAAGCAGAGCGACAAAGGGAGCAGCGAGAATCCCAAAAGCTTCGGCAACGTCACCTGGAGAAGGACCGGGCAGATAAGGACCGGATGAGAAAAGATAAAGGAACCCTGTGGGAGCCGCGGCGTAAGGGTGCAGTACGGAGCTTTAAATTGAAAGGTGGTTGGGGCTTCATCCAGGAGCCTGGACTTTATTTAGAAGTCTTTGTGACCGCGGGAAGTGGAGACTCACCTCCCAGAAGGACACCCGGGAGGGACCTGTTGCCAGGAGACTTGGTGACTTACACCCGACACTGGGGTTACAATGGATGGTACCGCCCTAAATGTTACCAGGTGCGACCCCTACTCCCCAGAGTGTCAGGAACCTGTGAGACCCTCGGAGCCTTCAGCCTCCCACATCCAGGCCTCTGCACAAGTGCCCACCCCACGCCGTAAATCTCCCCAGCCTCCCTCAGTGGTCTCCTCAGCAGCCCCAGCTATGGACATGATAACTATAGCTGGCCCGTACCCGGCGCCTGTTAGGCCCCCTGGGGTTCGTTCAGTCCGGGACATAGGGCTCCAGACCCGGAGGGAGATGAAAGAGGTGGCCACACAGACACAGATAGTGGGTCACGACTTGACTGTACAGGCCACACGACGTCATCAGGTCCTGGTGGTCCTTGGTGTCTCGGATGTTTGGCAAGCATCAGAAGAGTACCAGGTGGTACCTGGAACACCCCTGCCAAAGAATTATAAATAACCCGGACAGGGTCCCTGTATGTAAATAGTTAAATTGTTGATGTACCCGGACGGGTGAATGTTCATAAAAAATTTTTTAATTTAATAAAAAACACAACACAGTTTTCATTACTTTTATTACAGTCTCATCCTGCGACGCCATCGATCTCCTGTAAAAAAATGAAAAAAAAAAACAGCAGTATACCACCTGTCCGACGCAGTCCATAGTAACGAGTGTCCCACGACGATCCAGCTCTGCTACATCAGAATGACAGGCAGAGCCTGTCATCCCGGCGCAGCACAGCTGATTACCTGCTTCCCCGGCGGTGACGTCATCGGACTGGTTTACGGCCGGGATTACCCTGCAGTCACTGCAGTTATCGCGAAAAAACTGCATGTGACCGCCAGGGAGAAGATAATGGCGGCCATCAAGCAGTCCAGGACGTGACCGCCGGAGATCTTCTGCCAGGTAAGTGCCGCTGACTCCTAACAGACCCGACCGACGGACACTCACAGTGACAGTGACAAATCCGATTCCGGTATCCGATAAGACGAAAATATCGGTACTCGGAATCGAAAGCCCGATACAGCTAATATCGGCCGATACCCGATATTTGCAGTATCGTATCGCTCAACACTAGTCATCACCCGTTAGAGTATACATCGAATTTTATTGAAGAAACCTCCCAATGATAACAGTATAATCTCCAAAATGAATAAAAACTCAAAATGCACTGTTCCAAATTATTAGGCACAGTAGAATTTCTGAACATTTGATCTGTTTTAGAGAACTGAAAATGCTCATTTGTGGAATTTGCAGCATTAGGAGGTCACATTCACTGAACAAAAAAGCTACTTAACTCTAAAACATCCTAACAGGCCAAGTTACATGTTAACATAGGAACCCTTCTTTGATATCACCTTCACAATTCTTTCATCCATTGAACTTGTGAGTTTTTGGAGAGTTTCTTCTTGTATTTCTTTGCATGAAGCCTCCCAGAGCTGATGTTTTGAAGTGAACTGCCTCCCACCCTCATAGATATTTTGCTTGATGATACTACAAAGGTTCTCTATAGGGTTGAGGTCAGGGGAAGATGCTGGCCACACCATGAGTTTATCTCCTTTTATGCCCATAGCAGCCAATGACTCAGAGGTATTCTTTGCAGCATTAGATGGTGCATTGTCATGCATGAAGATGAATTTGCTCCTGAAGGCACGTTTCTGCTTTTTATACCATGGAAGAAAGTTGTCAGTCAGAAACTCTACATACTTTGCAGAGGTCATTTTCACACCTTCAGGAACCTAAAAGGGCCCTACCAGCTGTTTCCCTATTATTCCGTCCCAAAACATGACTCCTCCACCTCCTTGGTTACGTCGCAGCCTTGTTGGGACATGGTGGCCATCCACCAACCATCCACTACTCCATCCATCTGGACAATCCAGGGTTGCTCAACACTCATCAGTAAACAAGACTGTTTGAAAATTAGTCTTCATGTATGTCTGGGCCCACTGCAACCGTTTCTGCTTGTGAGCACTGTTTAGGGGTGGCTGAATCGTAGGTTTATGCACCACAGCAAGCCATTGAAGGATCCCACACCTTGTGGTTCGAGGGACTTCAGAGGCACCAGCAGCTTCAAATATCTGTTTGCTGGTTTGTAATGGCTTTTTAGCAGCTGCTCTCTTAATCCGATGAACTTGCCTGGCAGAAACCTTCCTCATTCTGCCTTTATCAGCACGAACACGTCTGTGCTCAGAATCAGCCACAAATCTCTTAACAGTACGATAATCACGCTTAAGTTTTCGGGAAATATGTAATGTTTTCATCCCTTGACCAAGGCATTGCACTATTTAATGCTTTTCAGCATCAGAGAGATCCTTTTTCTTTCCCATTTTACTTGAAAACTCTGGCCTGCTTAATAGTTTGGAACATCCAGTTTTCCTTTTATTGGGCTCACATGGCAAACTAATTATCACAGGTATCTGAGATTGATTTCAGTGATCCAAAGAACCCTGAGACACAATACCATCAATGGGTTTCATTTACAAAAAAAAACAAAAAACGCTATGACACTTAAAACCAATTTGCATAATAATTTGGAACATAGTTTAAACACTGCACCCCTAAAAGTGCTCAAAATCACATTCAAGACGTTTATTAACCCTTCAGGTACTTCACAGGAACTAAAGCACTGTGGAAGTAAAACATGAACATTTAACTTTTTTTCACAAAGATTTTACTTTAACCCCAATTTTTTTTATTTTCACAACGGTAACAGGAGAAAATGGACCATACAATTTATTATTCAATTTATCTTGAATATGCCAGTACCCCTTATGTGGAGGAAAAACAGTGTTTGGGCGCACGGCAGGACTCGGAAGGGAAGGAGCACCGTTTGATCTTTTGAACACATAAATGGCTGGAATCGAGAGCGGATGCCATGTTGTGTTTGGAGAGCCCCTGATGTGCCTAAACAGTGGAAATTCCCCACAAGTAATCACATTTTGAAAACTAGACTCCTCAAGAAATGTATCTAGATGTGTGGTGAGCTCCTTGAACCCCCCGATGCTTCACAGAAGTTTGTAACATACAGCTGTGAAAATAGAAAAATCACATTTTACTCACAAAAATTTACTTTTAGCCCCAATTTTTTATTTTCACAAGGGTAACAGAAGAGAATGGAACTCAAAATTTGTTGTGCAATTTCTCTTGAGTACGCCGATAACCCATATGTGGAGGAAAATTACTGTTTTGGCACATGGGAGAGCTCAGAAAGGAAGGAGTGATGTTTTGGAACACAGACTTTGTGAAATGGTTTGCGGGTGTCATGTCACATTTGGAGATCCCCTGATATGCCTACATAGTGAAAATAACCAATAAGTGACCCCATTTTGGAAACTACACCTTTCAAGGATTTTATCCAGCGGTATAGTGAGCATTTTGAACCCACATGTACTACACAGAATTTGATAACATTAGGTTGTCATATTGAAAATTTTCATTTTTTTCCAAGAAAATGCTGTTTTAGCTCTAAATTTGTAAGTTTCACAATGGATAATAGGAAAAAATGGAACCCATAATTTGCTGCGCAATTTGCGTAACAACGATACCCCATATGTGGTCAAAAACTTCTGCTTGTGCACATATCAGGGCTAGGAAATGAAAGAGCGCTATTTACCCGGAATAGATTGTGAATGCCATGTTGCATTCGAAGAGCCACTGACATGGGAAAACAGCAGAAAACCCCCACAAGTGACCCCATTTTGGAAACTAGACCCTCAAGAAATTCAACAAGAGGTGTAGTGAGTAGTTTGAACCTTCAAGAAGAACCTGAAGACCCACCTGTTCCGACAAACCTACAGCCTACAATGATCCTCAGTCTACTGAACCATCACACGACCAGCTCTACCCTTTCCTAGTGTATCCTCACCCATCCCTGTAGACTGTGAGCCTCGCGGGCAGGGTCCTCTCTCCTTCTGTACTTGTGTGTCCCTTGTCTAGCACACGTTTATTGTACCTGTCTATATTTTCCCTTTTCATATGTAAAGCGCCATGGAATAAATGGCGCTATATAAATGTGTAATAATAATAAATAATAATATGTGCCTCACAAAAATTTATAACATTGAGATGTGGAAATATGACATTTTAGTGGCAAAAATGCAATTTTTGTATTTTCTGAAAATTTGTCAGGTCAAGAGTTAATCGTTGAAACTAGAACCAATAATCTATTGTTCAATTTCTCCCAAACAACATGCTGCCTGATATGTTGTTACAAATTACTGTTAGGCCACATGCCAGGGCTGAGAAGGAAGGAGCTCTCTTTGGCTTTTTGAGCACAGATTTTGCTAGGATAGTGTGCAGGCGATATTTGCGGAGCCCCGAAGGGTTCAGAACAGCAGAAAAAGGCAAAATTGACCCATTGTAAAAACTGCATCTCTCAATGAATGTGTCCCTATTAGGGTTGAGCATTCCGATACTTCCGATACCTGAAATCCAATGTAAGTCTATGGGAACAAAATATCGGAAGTACTTCCGATACTTACTTCCGATATTTTGTTCCCATAGACTTACATTGGATTTCAGGTATCGGAAGTATCGGAATGCTCAACCCTAGTCCCTATACAGTGTAGAGCCCCATATATTGTAGCGTCCCCATATATTGTGCCCAGCTTGTGCTTCTCGCGATATGCACTTGTAAATTGTTAGGTGTTGTCTCCCCACTACAATAATGCCAAACATGTGGCCGCTTACTGTGGTTTAGACACAGTGGGGCTCAGAAGGGTGGGGGCATTTGGATTTGGGAGCACAGAATCCATAAGATTTTTTTTGAGGGTGTTAGAGCCATGTCTCTTTTCCAGAGTCTTTGTTCTACCAGTAAGGAGGGAACCTCAATATTTCTAGTGACATATAACTGACCTAAGTGGATACTGTTTTGTGCGGGATAAATTAGTGTTTTTATTGGTAACATTTTGGTGTACATAATATTTTTCGATTGCTTCCAATATAAAGCTTTGATCACATTCTTGTTTTCTACGCAGAGCACTTATGTCGGGGTTTCTCTGTGAATCCCACAAAAATGCGATGCAAACGAAAACCCTAACAGAACCACCCACTATGAGGTAGCTGAAGACTTTTCGTACTCTGTTTGGCATCTGCTCTGGTGGTATCCATCTTTATAGCTGTGCACAGATCTGTGGACGCCAACACTTGTGCGCTAAAAAGACCCCAAAAATGATGGGACACGGCCAGAACACAGACCAGTCCAGTGACCCCATCTGCCTCATAAACGAGCCGTTCTGACTGGGTTTTTTCTGACTCACGGTTTTTGGGAATTTACATGGAAACCCTGATGTACAGTGAGTTCGGAAAGTATTCAGACCTCTTTAAGTTTTTCACTTTTGTTTCATTGCAGCCATTTGGTAAATGCAAAAAAGTTCATTTTTTTCTCATTAATGTACACTCTGCACCCCATCTTGACTTATAAAAAATAGAAATGTAGAAAATTTTGCAAATTTATTAAAAAAGAAAAACTGAAATATCACATAATAATAATAATAAATTTTATTTCTATAACACCAACATATTCCCATAACACAAGAAAATTGGAACAAAACACCATAGAATAATATATAAATATTTATTAATATCCAATGATATACATCTCAATAATTATAAAAATCAATATACATAAATATGCTGCTCAAAAGTGGTTTGAAATGGCATACGTGTTGTTGCTAGATGTAAAGTGTATCTGTGGCACATGTAACAGCAGAGTGAAGAAAGCACATATAATATAGGTATATAGTCAAATCAACATCAAAATAATGTGCATCAGTAAAATTCCAGAAATGCTATAAGTAGCAAAAACTCTCCCCAGAAAAAACATCTTGTACTCAATGCAAGTGCATATAGAGTCAGAATCCGGATCCCCAAACTCAGAGAGAGTTACCACAATTCAATGCTGCTGCGTTAGTGAAATTACAACTCACCCATGCTGGCACTGTGACCCAGAGATGCGCCCCGAGCGCGTTTCGCAATAGCTTCCTCGGGGGGCTTGTAGCTAGTAAACCTCTCATGACCGCTTGTTAAATACCCACCATCGGATTAGAAAAAGAGTAGCACATGTGGACAACGTGTCCATAAACATCCAGCGGCGCCGCCGGGTCGACGCGCTCCACGGGTGCACCCCTATGACGTCAGTGGAACGCAAACCGAACCAGGGACGCCGCAGGAGGAAATGGAGGCGGAGTCAAAAAAGAGACATGCAGTGTGTTATTCTATATTAATGCTCTGTATCTTACCCGTATTCAGACTAATCAACTATGTCCAGATATATATATATAGGTGTATTGTTCATTGGGCATCATTATATTATGACCAAATTTTTGTTATCTACGGTTTGATAACATTCTGGCTTTTCGGGAGGATATGAAAGTTCCTTTTCAGAGAAATCGCGCTATATTGTAACTATGTGTTTTTACATTGAACGCTGCTATTGGCAGGTTTTGCCCTTATCTACGATGTCCCGATTGGTATCCAGCTCTTCTGCGCATGTCTCTTTTTTGACTCCGCCTACATTTCCTCCTGCGGCGTCCCTGGGTCGGTTTGCGTTCCACTGACGTCATAGGGGTGCACCCGTGGAGCGCGTCGACCCGGCGGTGCCGCCGGATGTTTATGGACACGTTGTCCACATGTGCTACTCTTTTTCTAATCCGATGGTGGGTATTTAACAAGCGGTCATGAGAGGTTTACTAGCTACAAGCCCCCCGAGGAAGCTATTGCGAAACGCGCATCGGGGCGCGTCTCTGGGTCACAGTGCCAGCATGGGTGAGTTGTAATTTCACTAACGCAGCAGCATTGAATTGTGGTAACTCTCTCTGAGTTTGGGGATCCGGATTCTGACTCTATATGCACTTGCATTGAGTACTAGATGTTTTTTCTGGGAGAGTTTTTGCTACTTATAGCATTTCTGGAATTTTACTGATGCACATTATTTTGATGTTGATTTGACTATATACCTATATTATATGTGCTTTCTTCACCCTGCTGTTACATGTGCCACAGAAACACTTTACATCTAGCAACAACACTTATGCCATTTCAAACCACTTTTTGAGCAGCATATTTATGTATATTGATTTTTATAATTATTGAGATGTATATCATTGGATATTAATAAATATTTATATATTATTCTATGGTGTTTTGCTCCAATTTTCTTGTGTTATGGGTAGTGTTGAGCATTCCGATACCGCAAGTATCGGGTATCGGCCGATATTCGCTGTATCGGAATTCCGATACTTAGTTCCGATATTTTTCCTATATCGTATACCGGAATCGGAAGTTCCCATAATTCTTTGAGAGGCAGTGTGATTTTAGTCAGCCAATGAGGAATCCTACGAAGTGTGGGCACATCCTGTAATGCTGCGGTCATCTTAACTAATGGCATGGCTGTGATTGGCTGCTGAAATGATGTCAGAATGCACTATAAAAGTCGCAGCCGCCATTTTAGCGTCACTGTGCTGTGAACTCAGTTAGGGACAGAACGCTGCTGTGCTGACTCTGAGGGACAGTTAGAGATTGCGATTTTGTGTACTTTGCTTTAGGCAGGCTAGTTTACCAACCGCTGTGTAAAGCTTCCTTTAGCCTTGCAGTGTTGTTTTAACAGCTCTGTGCAAGGTGTGTGTGTGTGAGAGTGCAGGTGACGCTGCAGTTTGCTCTCCATCCAACGCTGTCTGTAGGCATCTGCACGTGTCACTCACAGACTCTTTTTTTTCTTCTTTAGTGTAATTCTAGCTGCTCCATTCAATAGAAATTATAGTGTGACGCACTTCCATCCGTATACAATACATTGGTTGCAAACACTATAGAAGTACAGAAAGGAGCCTTTCACAGATAGTGAACAGTTGTGTTTCAGTGTTCACTGCAGTCTGTGAGGTATTTTTTTTTTTTTAAATGCAGATCACGCTCCAGTTACTTCTTCAACTAATGCTGCGTGTACTCTGCTGAGTGTCTGTCACTGGCTCATCCTTGTAATTTTTCTAAAATTGGTGCTGCTTTATTCTATTTTAAATTTACTAAAATCTATTAGTGTGACGCTCTTCCATCAAAATACAATACATTGCTTGCAAACATAATAGAAGTCCACAAAAAGGGCTTTCACAGCAAGTGAACAGTTGTGTTCAGTGTTCACTCTAGTCTGAGGTTTAAATTTTTGGTAGGAGTGTAGATCCCGTCCACTTCCTTCAACCACCGCTGCGTGTACTCTGCTGAGTGTCTGTCACTGGCTCATCCTTGTAATTTTTCTAAAATTGGTGCTGCTTTATTCTATTTTAAATTTACTAAAATCTATTAGTGTGACGCTCTTCCATCAAAATACAATACATTGCTTGCAAACATAATAGAAGTCCACAAAAAGGGCTTTCACAGCAAGTGAACAGTTGTGTTTCAGTGTTCACTGAAGTCTGTGAGGTATTTTTTTTTTTTTTTAAATGCAGATCACGCTCCAGTTACTTCTTCAACTAATGCTGCGTGTACTCTGCTGAGTGTCTGTCACTGGCTCATCCTTGCAATTTTTCTAAAATTGGTGCTGCTTTATTCTATTTTAAATTTACTAAAATCTATTAGTGTGACGCTCTTTCCATCAAAATACAATACATTGCTTGCAAACATAATAGAAGTCCACAAAAAGGGCTTTCACAGCAAGTGAACAGTTGTGTTCAGTGTTCACTCTAGTCTGAGGTTTAAATTTTTGGTAGGAGTGTAGATCCCGCTCCACTTCCTTCAACCACCGCTGCGTGTACTCTGCTGAGTGTCTGTCACTGGCTCATCCTTGTAATTTTTCTAAAATTGGTGCTGCTTTATTCTATTTTAAATTTACTAAAATCTATTAGTGTGACGCTCTTCCATCAAAATACAATACATTGCTTGCAAACATAATAGAAGTCCACAAAAAGGCCTTTCACAGCAAGTGAACAGTTGTGTTCAGTGTTCATTCTAGTCTGAGGTTTAAATTTTTGGTAGGAGTGTAGATCCCGCTCCACTTCCTTCAACCACCGCTGCGTGTACTCTGCTGAGTGTCTGTCACTGGCTCATCCTTGTCATTTTTCTAAAATTGGTGCTGCTTTATTCTATTTTAAATTTACTAAAATCTATTAGTGTGATGCTCTTCCATCAAAATACAATACATTGCTTGCAAACATAATAGAAGTCCACAAAAAGGCCTTTCACAGCAAGTGAACAGTTGTGTTCAGTGTTCACTCTAGTCTGAGGTTTAAATTTTTGGTAGGAGTGTAGATCCCGCTCCACTTCCTTCAACCACCGCTGCGTGTACTCTGCTGAGTGTCTGTCACTGGCTCATCCTTGTCATTTTTCTAAAATTGGTGCTGCTTTATTCTATTATAAATTTACTAAAATCTATTAGTGTGACGCTCTTCCATCAAAATACAATACATTGCTTGCAAACATAATAGAAGTCCACAAAAAGGGCTTTCACAGCAAGTGAACAGTTGTGTTCAGTGTTCACTCTAGTCTGAGGTTTAAATTTTTGGTAGGAGTGTAGATCCCGCTCCACTTCCTTCAACCACCGCTGCGTGTACTCTGCTGAGTGTCTGTCACTGGCTCATCCTTGTCATTTTTCTAAAATTGGTGCTGCTTTATTCTATTTTAAATTTACTAAAATCTATTAGTGTGACGCTCTGTAACGAATGGAAGCGGAGGCAGAGGTGGTGAAGTTCACATTCGTTTTTATTTTTTAATGTGGAACCTCGAGACCGTGGTCCGGGGGGCTCCGAAGGGGGCGTAACTAGTGAGCCCCGGGTACCCGTAGTAAGGCCCTCGAACAGGACCAGAATGGAATACTCGGAGGACACAGGTGCTACCTCCAGTTAGACCCCGGACACGTGGCAGCTGTCCCAGAGGGACCAAAAGGGTAACAGGTATTTACAGAGTCCGTGGAGGGTTCTTGACGGAGAAGGGTAAGGTCCTGGTCCAGAACGGATGGTTGATGGCGGAACGGGATGACACTTGTGCCAGTAATAGCCGAGATTGTCCAGGTTAGCCAGATACGGGTTAGCAATGATCTGAGGAGACAAACAGTATCAGCGAAGCACAGAGACTGCAGACGCAGCGCAGACAGATCAGGAACAGAACCGGATGTAGCAATGATAGAACACGTTGCTCCGGCACTCCCCTAATGGTGGAGTGACCAGATATAGTACTGAGTGTGCAGCCATTGGTTAATTAGCTATTTCAAAAAATGCACGCTGCCCCTTTAAGAGAGACGGTGGGCGCGGCCTCGCGTCCTAAGCAGACCATCTGGAGGCCTGCCAGCAGCGTGCCAGGAAGTGGAGGAGGACACAGGACGCCGAGGAGCAGATGGGACAGGTGAGTGAGCAGAACGGAGTGCAGAGCCAGCGCTGGGACCGAGTGTAACAGTATCCCCCTCTTTACTCCCCCTCTTTTTCAAGCCTGCGTGAAATCTTTTAAGAAGAAGAGGAGCCTGGATGTTCTCTTTAGGCTCCCAAGATCTCTCCTCAGGACCAAAACCTTTCCAGTCCACCAGGTAATAGATCCTACCTCTTACTCTCTTAGAGGCCAAGATATGTTTACCTCAAAAACATCATCCTCAGAGACCGGATCAGGAGTGGTACCCGGGTCCTTAAAGAAGGAGCTCAACACTACTGGTTTGAGGAGGGAAACATGAAAGGAGTTAGGTACTCGTAGAGAATTAGGCAATTTTAGTTTATAAGAGACCGGGTTGATTTGTCTCAAGACTTCAAAGGGACCAATGAAACGGGGACCCAATTTGTACGATGGTAACTTCAGAGGATGTACTTGGAGGAGAGCCATACCTTGTCTCCTGGACGAAAGATGGGAGCCTCCAAACGTCTTTTGTCCGCATGCGTTTTCATACGTTGAGAAGCTTTCTCCAAAGCCGACCTGGTCTCTCTCCAAATGTCCGAGAAATTCTTAGACAAGGTATCGACTGCCGGAACATCAGACAATCCCGAGACAGGAAGAGGAATTCCGGGTTGCAGTCCAAACACAATCTGAAAGGGAGACTTTCCAGAAGATTCACTTACTTGGTTGTTGTAGGAGAATTCCGCCCAGGGCAGTAATTCTACCCAGTCATTATGATGAGCGTTGACGAAGTGACGCAGGTATCCAGCCAGGATTTGATTGATCCTCTCCACTTGCCCATTAGACTGGGGATGATATGCAGAAGAAAAATCTAGTTAAATTTTTACCATTTTACAGAGTCCTCTCCAGAACTTAGAGGTGAACTGGACGCCCCTGTCGGACACGATGTGGAGAGGAAATCCATGTAGACGGAAGATGTGCTGAATGAAGTGAGTGGCCAGTTCTGGAGCAGACGGGAGGCCAGATAGCGGAACGAAGTAGGCCATTTTAGAGAAGCGTCCACCACAACCCATACCACTGAGCAGCCAGAAGAAATTGGAAGATCCGTGATGAAATCCATCGCGATGTGCTGCCAGGGAGCGGACGGAATCGGAAGAGGCAGAAACCTGCCGGCTGGTAGATGTTTAACAGTTTTGTTACGGGCACATGAAGGACAGGCTGCGACGAACTCCTGGATATCCTTGCCCATGGTAGGCCACCAGTAATAACGGGAGATGAGTTGCTGCGTCTTTCTCTGACCAGCATGGCCAGCCAACTTAGAAGAATGACCCCAGCGCAGAACACGACTACGATCAGAGGCGGACCCGAAAGTCTTCCAGGAGGAAGCCGGGCCAGATCAGTGGAGGCAACAGAGACTAACTTAGAAGGTTCAATAATGTGCTGAGGTTCCTCCTCCAGTTCAGGAGGCAAGAAGGCTCTAGAGAGTGCGTCTGCCTTGATGTTCTTGTCAGCTGGACGGAAATGAAGTACAAAATTGAAAAGGGCAAAAAATAATGCCCAACGGGCCTGATGGGGATTCAGTCTTAAAGCAGATTGGAGATAGGCAAGGTTTTTATGGTCGGTGAATATGATTACCTGGTGATGAGCTCCTTCAAGAAGATGTCTCCATTCTTGCAGAGCCAATTTGATGGCCAACAGTTCGCGATCACCGACAGAGTAGTTCCTTTCTGCAGGAGAAAAAACCTTGGAAAAAAAACCACACAAAATCATCCGCCCGGTAGACGACTTCTGGGTCAGAACTGCTCCTGCACCTATGGAAGAAGCGTCAACTTCAAGAAAAAATTGCTCACTTGAATTAGGACGATGGAGAACGGGTGCGGAAGCGAAAGCTTTTTTGAGAGAAACAAAGGCCTCTTCTGCCTCAGAGGACCATTCCTTAGAGTTTACACCTTTCCGGTTAAGGCTGTGATTGGAGCCACTCGGGTGGAAAAGTGTGGAATAAATTGCCGGTAGTAATTGGCGAACCCGAGGAACCTTTGTATGGCTTTTAGCCCAGACGGACGAGGCCAGTTGAGAACTGCAGACAACTTCTCCGGATCCATCTTTAATCTTGTGGAAGATACAATGTACCCAAGGAAAGGCAAAGAAGACTGCTCAAAGAGGCATTTCTCATATTTGGCATATAGCCTGTTCTCTCTCAGTCTTTGTAAGACCAGGCGTACTTGCCTCCGGTGTGACGTCAAGTCAGCAGAAAAAATCAAAATATCGTCCAGGTAAACCACGACACAAGTATAGAGCAAGTCCCTGAAAATGTCATTAACAAATTCCTGAAAAACCGCAGGTGCATTGCTTAGGCCGAATGGCATTACCAGGTATTCATAGTGGCCGTCACGGGTGTTGAAGGCTGTTTTCCATTCGTCCCCCTCTCTGACTCGGATCAGGTTGTAGGCCCCTCTGAGGTCCAATTTGGTGAAGATCTTGGCCCCTCGGAGATTATCAAACAGCTCTGAAATAAGAGGTAATGGATACCTGTTTTTTACCGTGATTTGATTTAGACCCCGATAGTCAATGCAGGGCCGCAAGGATCCATCCTTTTTCTTCACAAAGAAGAATCCAGCTCCTGCCGGTGACGATGACTTTCGGATAAATCCTCTAGCCAGATTCTCTTGGATGTAGTCCGACATGGCCTGAGTCTCTGCCTGTGAAAGGGGATAAACTCTCCCGCGAGGAGGAGATGCTCCAGGAAGAAGCTCTATGTGACAGTCATACGACCTGTGTGGAGGTAGTCTCTCAGCCTCCTTTTTCCCAAAGACGTCAGAGAAGGACCAATAGACGGAAGGCAACCCTGGCAGGGTATCAGGCTGGACTGGAGGCGAAACAGGTTGAATCCGGGTTAAGCAACGATTCATGCAGGTATCTCCCCAACGCAGAACTTCTCCAGTTTTCCAATTAAGGACTGGTTCATGCATCTGGAGCCAAGGTAAACCTAAAAGCATGGGATGGGATAAACCGGGAAATACATAAAATCGCATTCGTTCAGTATGCATTAGACCTACCCGGAGTTCCACCAACTCGGTTTGAAACTGGACGGGCTCGGTCAGCGGTTTGCCATCCACGGCGGACACCTGTAACGGATCAGGAAGAGCTGGACTGGTAAGCGGTAATGATCCACAACCGCCTGCTGGATGAAGTTCCCTGCAGCTCCAGAATCCAGTAGACAATGTTCGGAGAATTTTATTGCTCCATAGGACACGGAGACTGAGATGTGTAAAGAGGGAGAGGACTGTTCTCTACCTAGGTTGGCCCCTCCTACCGGACCTAGGCACTGGAGTTTCCCGACTTTTTAGGACAGAAATGGATCAAATGTTCAGAACTACCGCAGTAGTAACAACTTCCCTCCTTGCGACGTGCCTCCCGGCGGCGGGTGGCCAAACTTACATGGTCCACCTCCATGGCCTCGGAGGGGGAGGGCGAAGTACCTGTTTTGTACAAACTAGAGTCCAGGTGATAGGACCTTTTGTCCCGCTTGATCTCCATGGAGCGCTCCTGAAAACGCAGGTCAATTCGGGTTGCCAAGGATATTAGCTCTTCCAAGAGGGTAGGTCTGTCCCGTCCCGCCAGCTCATCCTTGATTCTTCCGGATAGGCCTTCCCAGAAGTTAGCAACCAGGGCCTCATTGTTCCACGATAATTCAGACGAGAGGGTGCGGAATTTAACAGCATACTGAGCTACCGTGAGAGTACCTTGGCGCAGGCGGAGCAGAGCTGAGGCAGTCGAAGTGGTGCGACCAGGTTCATCGAAAGTCCTGTGAAAAGCCTCTAGGAAAGATTGAAGATCGTTAACCAGCAGATCCCCTCTCTCTCATAGCGGATTTAGCCAGGCGAGGGCCTCTCCTCCCAGGTGTGACATGATGAAGCCCACCTTGGCTCGGTCAGAAGCAAACATATGCCCCAAGATTTCGAAGTGTAGAGTGCACTGATTGAGGAAACCCCGACACAGAGTAGGGTCACCCTGGAAACGGGTAGGAGCCGCCAGACGGGGACCTTGACTTGCCATGGGAACTGGTACCTGATTATTGATAGAAGAGTCAGGTGCAGACGAGGACCCTAAGGAATCCATGCGGGTAGACAAGCTGCGTAGATAAGTCGTGATCTTGTCCTGTTGAACTCCCAAACGGGTCACCTCCTGGCACAGATCCGTGGTCGGAGATCTCTGGGATCCAGCGGGTTCCATGGCCGGAGCAATCTGTAACGAATGGAAGCGGAGGCAGAGGTGGTGAAGTTCACATTCGTTTTTATTTTTTAATGTGGAACCTCGAGACCGCGGTCCGGGGGGCTCCGAAGGGGGCATAACTAGTGAGCCCCGGGTACCCGTAGTAAGGCCCCTCGAACAGGACCAGAATGGAATACCCAGAGGACACAGGTGCTACCTCCAGTTAGACCCCGGACACGTGGCAGCTGTCCCAGAGGGACCAAAAGGGTAACAGGTATTTACAGAGTCCGTGGAGGGTTCTTGACGGAGAAGGGTAAGGTCCTGGTCCAGAACGGATGGTTGATGGCGGAACGGGATGACACTTGTGCCAGTAATAGCCGAGATTGTCCAGGTTAGCCAGATACGGGTTAGCAATGATCTGAGGAGACAAACAGTATCAGCGAAGCACAGAGACTGCAGACGCAGCGCAGACAGATCAGGAACAGAACCGGATGTAGCAATGATAGAACACGTTGCTTAATGGTGGAGTGACCAGATATAGTACTGAGTGTGCAGCCATTGGTTAATTAGCTATTTCAAAAAATGCACGCTGCCCCTTTAAGAGAGACGGTGGGCGCGGCCTCGCGTCCTAAGCAGACCATCTGGAGGCCTGCCAGCAGCGTGCCAGGAAGTGGAGGAGGACACAGGACGCCGAGGAGCAGATGGGACAGGTGAGTGAGCAGAACGGAGTGCAGAGCCAGCGCTAGGACCGAGTGTAAACGCTCTTCCATCAAAATACAATACATTGCTTGCAAACATAATAGAAGTCCACAAAAAGACTTTCACAGCAAGTGAACAGTTGTGTTCAGTGTTCACTCTAGTCTGAGGTTTAAATTTTTGGTAGGAGTGTAGATCCGCTCCACTTCCTTCAACCACCGCTGCGTGTACTCTGCTGAGTGTCTGTCATTGGCTCATCCTTGTCATTTTTCTAAAATTGGTGCTGCTTTATTCTATTTTAAATTTACTAAAATCTATTAGTGTGACGCTCTTCCATCAAAATACAATACATTGCTTGCAAACATAATAGAAGTCCACAAAAAGGGCTTTCACAGCAAGTGAACTGTTGTGTTCAGTGTTCACTCTAGTCTGAGGTTTAAATTTTTGGTAGGAGTGTAGATCCCGCTCCACTTCCTTCAACCACCGCTGCGTGTACTCTGCTGAGTGTCTGTCACTGGCTCATCCTTGTCATTTTTCTAAAATTGGTGCTGCTACATTCAATTTCAAATAATTCAAATCTATTAGTGTGGCATGCTTCCATCCGTATCCAATACATTGGTTGCAAAGAATATAGAATTACACAAAGAGGGCTTTCACAGCTATTGAACAGTTGTGTGAAGTGTTCACTGTAGTCTGAGGTTTTCAGGTATTATTATATTTACTTGTATGCTTTTATTTAAAAGCCAAGAACAATGAAGGCAAACATTCGCACTGCAGCTGTTGTCAAAGTTCAACCCACATTATGCACTTCCAACATTGCAGCTTTTGAGGCATGATGTGAGTTTGATTTGCCTAAGTTATGGAGTGACAAAATGGCTCAGGGAACAAAACATAGAGATTTTGGGTCCATGGGCTGGAAATTCCCCAGATCTTAATCCCATTGAGAACTTGTGGTCAATCATCAAGAGACGGATGGACAAACAAAAACTTAAAAATTCTGACAAAATGAAAGCATTGATTGTGCAAGAATGGACTGCTATCAGCCAGGATTTTGTCCAGAAGTTGATTCACAGCATGCCAGGGAGAATTGCAGAGGTCCTGAAGAAGAAGGGTCAACACTGCAAAATTAGACTTGCTGCATTAACTCATTCTAACTGTCAATATAAGCTTTTGTTACTCATATGTTTGCAATTATATTTCTGTCTGTGATAAAAATATCTGTCAAACACACATAAAAACCAGAGGGCAGCAGATCATGTGAAAATATCATATTTGTGTCATTATCAAAACTTTTGGCCATGACTGTACAGTTCAGGTGGTAGAAAGATGAACATAACAGGATACATGTATAACGTTGCCAACCAGTTATTTAATCGGAAACAGGACAGGCAAATTCATGCGTGATCCATGCCTTGTTCATTTTCAGCAAAGTAAGCCGGTCTACATTATCGGAGGATAGTCGCATGCGACGGTCTGTTAGTACACCACCTGAAGCACAAAAGACGCTCTCCGATAATACACTGCCAGCAGGGCAAGCCAGCACCTCCAATGCATACTGGCTAAGCTCTGGCCATGTATCCAGCTTAGAGACTCAAAACTTGAATGGGGAAGAGCCATCTGGGAGTACACTGAGTGGGCAAGACATGTCGTCTGTCACCATCTTACGGAAACGTTGCCTCCTGCTGACTGGAGCCGTCTCGGATGGTGTAGACATTGGTGGCGCTGCCACAAAACTTCACCACATTTGGAACATACTGGTCTTGCCCTGTGCAGAGGCGCTGCTTGTGCTCCCTCTTGTTGCAGAGCTGTCTCCACTGCCTCGACGCACAGAGCTGCTTTGTAAAGCAGTAGCAGCAGCAGTGCTCTCGGCTGGAATGGAGAACATTATGGATTCCGACAAGCTTACAACCTGCAATGATCCTCAGTGTACTCAACCATCGTACGACCAGCTCTACCCTTTCCTATTGCATTCTCACCCATCCCTGCAGACTGTGAGCCCTCGCGGGCAGGGTTCTCTGTTATGTTTCGGTAGCTGAGGAGTGCAGGCAAAAAAAGGCAATACACCAGAGCAGTTGGAATCTATGAGATTGCAGTACCCTGACTAACCACAACAACTAGAGGCAGCCGTGGAGCGTTCCTACGTTGGTCCTAGACGCCTCGTCACAGCCTGAGAAACTAACTACACCTAAAGATAGATATAGGAAAGCAATCTGCCCCGGAGCAGAACCCCAAAGATAATAGAAAGCCCCCAAACATGTAATGGCGGTTAGACAAGAAGAAATACTGACACAGACAGAAAATAGTATGAGCAAACGTTGGAGCCCAAACTAACTAAATAGAAAAGGATAGGAAGGGCACTTACTGCAATCCCAGAAAACCCTGAAAAGCACCAACTCTACTAATTTCAAAAACACCTGAGATCACACGACCTCAACCACCTAAATTAGTTCTCTGGTGTAACAAAATCAAAACAGCAGCCACTGAAAAAACTGGAAAAAGCAAAAGTACAAACATCAGTGGCTGAACTAAACTGAGAGGGCAAAAGCCCCCGGAGGGACCCTGAAGGCCCCCACAGAAGTGCAGGACAAAATGCAAAAATCAAGCACAAAAACAAAAAGAAGAAAATGTCTTATCTGTTAGCAGGAGATGCAGACACGACACAGCAGGCTACAAGGGAAACAGGAATCAAGGATAGAGACCAGAACAATTGATCACCGGCAACCCTGATGGGAAGGTGACTCCCTTATATAAGACCAGTCAGTAACACCTGATTCCCAATCCTCACAATCTTCACAATCTTCACTGGACAGACCAGTACCGCTTGTAACCACCAGAGGGAGCCTCTGCTCAGAACTCATCTCAAGCCCATTCACAACAGTACCCCCCCCTTGAGGAGGGGTCACCGAACCCTCATTTGAGCAACCAGGTCGGTCAGGATGAGTTCTATGGTACGCACGGATGAGTCTCCTAGCATGGATGTCCGAAGCAAACACCCAAGAATTGTCTTCCTGACCATAACCTCTCTACTTAACCAAATACTGGAGTTTCTGTCTAGAAAAACGAGAATCTAATATTTTCTCAACCACATACTCCAGATTGCCCTCAACCAAAACAGGGTCAGGAGGCACAGCAGCAGGAACCACTGGCTCAACAAACCTCTTCAACAAGGACTTGTGGAACACGTTATGGATCTTAAATGTCCCTGGAAGAAGCAAACGAAAAGAAACAGGATTAAGAATCTCCATGATCTTATAAGGTCCAATGAACCTAGGCTTAAATTTAGGAGATGCTACTCTCATAGGAATATTTTTTGAGGACAACCAGACCAAGTCCCCTACTTTAAACCGAGGACCATCAGTCCTATGCCGGTTAGCAAACCGCTGGGCCCTCTCCTGAGAGAGGGACAACCTCTCCACTACCTGGTCCCAAATCTGTTGCATACGCTCCACAACAGAGTCAACACCCGGACAGACAGAAGCCTCCGTCTGTCCTGAAGAAAATCGAGGGTGAAACCCAGAATTACAGAAAAATGGAGACATTAAAGTGGCAGAGCTAGCCCTATTATTAAGAGCAAACTCAGCCAAAGGCAAAAAAGAGACCCAGTCATCCTGATCAGCAGACACAAAGCATCTTAGATAAGTCTCCAATGTCTGGTTTGTTCTCTCAGTTTGACCATTGGTCTGATGATGAAATGCCGATGAGAAAGACAATTGAACACCCAGTTTAGAACAAAAAGTCCTCCAAAATCTGGAAACAAACTGGACTCCTCTGTCAGACACTATGTTCTCAGGAATGCCGTGTAAACGAACCACGTGCTGAAGGAAAACGGCACCAATTCAGAGGAGGAAGGCAACTTAGGTAATGGCACAAGATGTATCATCTTGGAAAACCTATCACAAATCACCCAGATGGCGGTCATTCTCTGAGAAACAGGAAGGTCGGAAATGAAATCCATAGAGATATGGGTCCATGGTCTCTTGGGCACAGGCAATGGCATCAATAAACCACTAGAGCGAGAGCAAGGCTTGGAGCGAGAGCAAGTCCAGCAGGACTGCACAAATTCCCTGACATCACGAGACAAGGTAGGCCACCAAAAGGACCGACTAACCAAGTCTCTGGTACCAAAAATTCCGGGATGCCCAGCCAATGCGGAACAATGAATCTCAGACATCACACTCTTTTTCCACTGGTCCGGGACAAACAATTTTCCAACAGGGCAGTGCTCGGGCCTATCCTCCTGACACCCCTCCAGAGCAAGTCTCAAATTAGGTGAGATGGCGGAAAGAACTACACCCTCTTTCAAAATAACAGAAGGATCAGATAACTCAGGAGAGTCCACAAGGAAGCTCCTCGAGAGGGCATCCGCCTTAACATTCTTAGTGCCAGGAAGAAAGAAACCACAAAATTAAAACGTGTGAAAAACAAGGCCCACCTGGCCTGTCTAGGATTGAGTCGCTTGGCAGATTCCAGATAAACCAGATTCTTATGGTCAGTAAGGACCACCACCTGATGTTTGGCTCCCTCCAGCCAATGTCTCCACTCTTCAAAAGCCCACTTCATGGCCAATAGCTCCCGATTACCCACGTCATAATTACGTTCAGTAGGAGAAAATTTTCGAGAGAAAAAGGCACAAGGGTTACTTTTAGAGGTCTCTGGATCTTTTTGGGACAAAACGGCACCTGCCCCAATTTCAGAGGCATCAACCTCCACCTGAAATGGCAGAGAAACATCAGGCTGCCGTAGAACAGGAGCAGAAGTGAATCTCTGCTTAAGTTCCTGAAATGCAGAGACTGCCTCAGGAGGCCAATTCACCACATCAGAACCCTTTTTGGTCAAATCAGTTAATGGTTTAACAATAACCGAGAAATTACCAATAAATTTACGATAAAAATTGGCAAAACCCAAAAATCTTTGAAGAGCCTTTAATGAAGTAGGTTGGACCCAATCACAGAAGGCCTGAACCTTGACCGGGTCCATTTCAATAACAGATGGGGACAAAATGAATCCCAGAAATGAATCCTCTGTACGCCAAAAAGACACTTTGATCCCTTCACATACAGAGCATTCTCTCTCAAAATCTGGAATACAGTTCGAACATGTTTCACATGAGAGTCCCAGTCATTAGAAAAAATCAAGATATCATCCAAATAAACAATCAGAAATTTATCCACAAAATCCCTGAAAATGTCATTCATGAAGGACTGGAAGACAGAAGGAGCATTAGTGAGCCCAAAGGGCATCACAAGGTACTCAAAATGCCCTTCAGGGGTATTAAATGCCGTCTTCCATTCATCCCCGTGCTTAATGCGAATAAGGTTATATGCCCCCTGAGGTCAAGCTTGGTAAACCAAGTAGCGTTTTTCACCCTGGAAAACAGATCAGAGATCAAGGGTAAAGGATATTGATATTTCACAGTAATATTGTTCAAGAGACGATAATCAATACACGGCCTTAATGAACCATCCTTTTTGGCCACAAAGAAAAAACCGGCACCTAAGGGTGAAGAGGATGGTCTGATATGACCCTTCTCCAATGACTCCTTGATATAAGACCGCATAGCGTCATGTTCAGGTACAGACAAGTTAAAAAGGCGACCTTTAGGGAATTTACTACCAGGCACTAATTCAATAGCGCAGTCATAGCTCCTATGGGGAGGCAAGGATGCAGATTTACTTTCGCTAAATACATCAGAAAAATCAATCAAAAAGTCAGGAACATCCTGAGCCTGGGGGAGGCAGAAAAAACAGGAGTGTTGGTATTAACACATTGTCAGCCCCAACTGGTTACAGACACAGATTTCCAATCCAAAACAGGATTATGAGACTGTAACCAAGGGAAACCCAGTACGATAATATCATGCGGATTATACAGAACCAAAAATTTGCAGCACTCTTGATGATCAGGTTCAACCCTCATTATCACCTGAGTAGAGAACTGAGGTTTATTCTCAGCCAAAGGGGTAGAATCGATCCCCAGTAGGGGAATAGACTTCTGTAGGGGTATCAAGGGAAACCCACAACGTTTAGCAAAATCATAATCCATCAGGTTAATAGCTGCTCCAGAATCAACGAAAGCCTGAGCAGAAAATGAGGACAGAGAGCATATCAGAGTGACAGTTAATAAAAACTTAGTCTGAACACTACCCAAGACAACTGAGCGTGCAAAACGTCTTCCCCGCTTAGGGCAGACTGAAATAGCATGAGAGGCATCACCACAGTAGAAACATAACCCATTGCGCTTTCGAAACTCATGACGCTGTGGCCCAGACACCACTCTATCACACTGCATGGATTCAGAAGCAGGTTCACAAGGCAACACTATTCCACGCATACTTCTCCGCTCACGCAAACGTCTGTCAATTTGAATCGCTAATGACATAGAATCATTGAGACCAGAGGGGACAGGGAATCCCACCATAACATCCTTTACATTATCTGACAGACCCTTCCGAAAAAGGGCCGCCAAAGCGTCGTCATTCCACTTGGTCAGGACTGCCCACCTACGGAATCTCTGACAGTATAACTCAGCATCATAAGGCCCCTGATTTAATGCCAACAAGGCTTTTTCAGCTTGATCAGTGACATTAGGCTCATCGTACAATAACCCCAAAGCCTGAAAAAATGCATCAACATCACTCAAAACAGGATCCCCAGGTGTCAGGGAAAAAGCCCAATCCTGAGGATCGCCGCGCAGGAGAGAGATGACAATTTGAACCTGCTGCGCTGCGTTCCCTGAGGACTTAGATTTTAAGGCAAAAAACAATTTACAATTATTTTTGAAATTCTGAAACTTAGCTCGATCCCCTAAAAACAAATCTGGCATGGGAATCCTAGGTTCCACAACAGGCAACCTAGCAAGATATGCAGCAATACTCCGAACCTCAGTGGCAAGCTGATCCACACGGCCAGACAACTGTGCAAACTCCATTGAGAGAAAAAATCCCCCCAGCACCCAGAGATACAGAGGGAAAAAAAAAAAAAATGCAACAAACAGAAAAATATCTCTGACAAATCTGACAACCGTTTTTTCTTTCACAAATTTTTTCCCTTCTGTGAGTACCATACAATTTTAAATTTTGGGCCGGTGATACTGTTATGTTTCGGTAGCTGAGGAGTGCAGGCAAAAAAAGGCAATACACCAGAGCAGTTGGAATCTATGAGATTGCAGTACCCTGACTAACCACAACAACTAGAGGCAGCCGTGGAGCGTTCCTACGTTGGTCCTAGACGCCTCGTCACAGCCTGAGAAACTAACTACACCTAAAGATAGATATAGGAAAGCTATCTGCCCCGGAGCAGAACCCCAAAGATAATAGAAAGCCCCCAAACATGTAATGGCGGTTAGACAAGAAGAAATACTGACACAGACAGAAAATAGTATGAGCAAACTTTGGGGCCCAAACTAACTAAATAGAAAAGGATAGGAAGGGCACTTACTGCAATCCCAGAAAACCCTGAAAAGCACCAACTCTACTAATTTCAAAAACACCTGAGATCACATGACCTCTACCACCTAAATTAGTTCTCTGGTGTAACAAAATCAAAACAGCAGCCACTGAAAAAACTGGAAAAAGCAAAAGTACAAACATCAGTGGCTGAACTAAACTGAGAGGGCAAAAGCCCCCGGAGGGGACCCTGAAGGCCCCCACAGAAGTGCAGGACAAAATGCAAAAATCAAGCACAAAAACAAAAAAAGAAAATGTCTTATCTGTTAGCAGGAGATGCAGACACGACACAGCAGGCTACAAGGGAAACAGGAATCAAGGATAGAGACCAGAACAATTGATCACCGGCAACCCTGATGGGAAGGTGACTCCCTTATATAAGACCAGTCAGTAACACCTGATTCCCAATCCTCACAATCTTCACAATCTTCACTGGACAGACCAGTACCGCTTGTAACCACCAGAGGGAGCCTCTGCTCAGAACTCATCTCAAGCCCATTCACAACAGTCCTCTCTCCTTCTGTACTTGTGTGTCCCTTGTCCAGCACATCTTTATTGTACCTGTCTATATTTTCCCTTGTCATATGTAAAGCGCCATGGAATAAATGGCGCTATATAAATGTATAATAATAATAATAATTGCAGCAGTGTGTCTTGTTACTCCTGCATTTTACGCTCCCGGTTCAACGGTCTGATGAGGCTTTGAAAGTTGTCCCGGTAGCGAGGGTCTAGGAGGGTGTACACCCAATAATCAGACGTGGTGTGAATGTGTTCGATGCGGCGGTCGTTTCTCAGGCACTGCAGCATGAAATCAACCATGTGCTGCAGACTCCCAACTGGCCAAGAAACGCAGTCCCCTGCAAGAGGCGTCATCTCTGCCTGCTCTGCATCCCCCACCCTCGCTCTACATACTGACTAGAGCGTTGTGTACCTCCCTCTGGAGCGATGTCTTCCTCCTCCATTGACTCCTCCTCATCCTCCTCACAAAGTCCTTCAAATACATAAAAATTTCCAAAATTTAAAACTCATAAAATTTAAAAACATTGTATCATAATTCTGTAACATCACTTTATGGAAACACAATAGCATTACAAAAGGATAGACAAAAACTGTACATTATGTGCTTTGTAAATACATTAAAAGTTTGGAATGGTTATGAAAATATAGACAGCGACTCTGGAGGTTCAATTGTTGATACAGCATGGTACTTTGAAAGTCCTCCAGCCCTTTGTGAGGAACCACGTTGCGCTGACTGTCCAGAAGGTGATGGAATTTGTGACTCCTCATCCTCCACCTCTTCCAAAACCTCATGCCTTAGTGCTTGCAGTGTTTTTTGAAGCAGGCAGATAAGGGGGACAGTCAGGCTGACTAGTGCATCATCTGCACTCGCCATCCGCGTTGACTCATCAAACGCACGCAAAACGTGGCAGATGTCCTTCATAGAGTCCTTCGCCACTCATTACACTGGCTGCCCATTCATTATAGGATCCAATTCTAATTACTGGTTCTCACCAACAAAGCTCTCCACAGTGCAGCACCCCCCTACATCTCCTCCCTCATTTATATTTATCGGCCTAACCGACTGCTGCACTCTGCAAACGACATTCGACTAACCTCTGCACTAATCCGTACCTCCCACTCCCGACTCCAAGACTTCTCCCGCGCTGCGCCAATCCTCTGGAATCCTCTACCCCAAGAAATTAGGACTATCCGCAATTTGGATGGTTTCAGGTGCTCCCTCAAAACACATTTGTTCACAGTGGCCTATCACATTCACTAATCAAAGTCATTCTATGTGTAAGTCTGTGTGTGTAGCCCATTCACTATCTCCATGCATCCCTCACTCCCTTAAAATGGCTGGACCATCATTGTAAAAACACCATTGTATATAAACACGTGTACTTTGTATCTCCCCCACCTCATTGTAGATTGTAAGCTTTCACCAGCAGGGGCGGCTGATTTTGCTTTAATTATTGTATTGTTAACGTTGTTACTTATGACTTGTGTTTTGAAACTGTTAAACTGTAAAGCACTGCGGAATATTATGGCGCTATATAAATAAAGATATTATTATTATTCTTATTATAGAGGCCCACTCAGTAGTGGTGAAGTGTGAACGGCGCAAATTGCGAGTTGATTGCGCCTGATGCAGCTGATACTCCATTACTGTTGGCTGCTGCTCACACAACCGCTCCAACATATGTAACGAGGAATTCCACCTGGTGGGTACGTCACATATGATGCGATGTTCATGAAGGTGAAATCTGCGTTGCAGAGCTGCAATCAGCGATCTGGCCATGCTGTAACGTCGCAAGTGAGCGCACTCTAGGCGGACCTTGTGCAGCAGTGCATCAAGATCCGGATAGTCCCTCAAAAAACTCTGCACGACCAAGTTGAGCACATATGACAGACATGGTATGTGAGTGAGGTTGCCAAGGCCCAGAGCTGACACCAGATTTCGGCCATTGTCACACACTACCAAGCCTGGCTGTAGATTCGCTTCCAAAAACCACACGTCGCTCTCCTGCTTTATGGCATTACAGAGCTCCTGCGCTGTGTGGCTAAGATTCCCCATGGAAATTAATTTCAGGACGGCCTGTTGACATTTGGACACGGCTGTGCTCATATCGGTTGCAACAGGTAAACGTTCATGGGTCCATGTGGAGGTAGACCGTGACGGCTCCTGCAGCGATGATTCTGAGGAACTGGAGTAGGAGGAGGAGTCAATGTGTACAGACTTGATTCCTGCAATCCTTGGAGTTGGCAGAACACGTACAGCGCCACTCGCAAGATCAGTACCCGGCTACACAACATTGACCCAATGGGCAGTGAGGGAAAGGTATTGTCCCTGGCCATGGGTGTTAGAACCCTCTTGTTAGGTTTTGTTTCAGTTTGCTGGTCACATGACCTTTTTTCCCTATTTAGTCTGGCTCCGCCCTTCTGGCTTTGCTTGACTTCATTGTATTATCTACTGTTAAGCTAGCCGGGTGCTTAGGTGCCTTAATCAGTCAGTTTTGCTTGATGTTAGGATCGCAAAGTATTTTTTTTTTTCTGTTTAATTATCCATGCTACAATTTATGTTAGGAGGTGTCCACCTTTTCTCCCAGTCCCTAGATCTTGTAGGGATTCCTCCCTCGCAACTATAGGTCTTCGTTCACACTAGATGAGACTTTAGCGGGTCTGGTCGCAGGATCAGGTTCCTCGTTACATCGTAGGGATTCAGCTTAGTTGTATTGTAGGGACAGAATTCCCTTCTTTCCTTACTGGTTGTAGCAGATCCTAACAATGGGTACTGGTCCACGCATCGGTGGTCAGGTGGACCTTGCTACTGAGGGCGTTTAGTAGCGCATGTTTAATTTTTCCCTCAACATGCTTTTGCAGACCAGGACAGGCTTGCCTGCTGAAAGAAATCGGCTTGGCACATTGTATTGTGGGACTGACAATGATATTCAGTTACTGAAACTGTCTGTCTCCACCAGCCTGAATGACAGCATTTCAAGGGACAGGAGTTTTGCAATGCCAGCATTCAGAGCCTGTGCTCGTGCATGGTTTGCGGAGTATGGCCGTCTTTTATCCCATGCTGTGCTACCGATGGCTGTTTTGTGGCCTGGGAGTGTGAGGATGACAGGGAACTTGCTGCTGTGTGTGGAATAACACTTTGTCTCTGGACAACAGTGACCGAGGTTCTTCCATGGCTATCCTGTGAGGAAGCAGAACCAGCTGTGTGTGAGCTCGATGAAGAGGCTTCAACACAACCTGAAGATGTAGGTGCTGCTGTAGGTTGGCCTACATCTCCAGTGTGTCTTGTAACTCAACAATGTGCTTTGTCCGCACATGTTTTCCACATATTTGTGGTATTGAGGTGACTGACACTTTTTAGCTATTTTTAATTTTTGATTAGACAGCTTGCATTTGACATAGCAAATATCATGAGCAAGTGTGTGAAAAAAGGACCAACACAGTGCAAGTCCTGGAGCGCACGTTTTGACTTTTGGAAGACAACGCTCCGAACAGGTGACAAACTGGAGGCTACAGGCAACCGATCTGCAGCCTAACTTTTCCCTCCTGTTTGTACGTTGGGGCAATGTCTTCCTCTATCTCCTTCTATCACTAACCACTTCTCTAGGCCTCTCCCACTTTCAACCAAAGTACTGGTTCTCAGCCACAAAGCTATCCACAGTGCAGCACCCCTCCTACATCTCCTCCCTCATTTCTATCTATCGGACTAACCGACTGCTGCGCTCTGCAAACGACTTTCGACTAACCTCTGCACTAATACGTACCTCCCACTCCCCACTCCAAGACTTCTCTCCCGCGCTAAAACAAATCCTCTGAATGCTGTACCCCAACAAATTAGGACTATCCACAATTTTGCATGGTTTCAGGCGCTCCCTCAAAACACATTTTTCGAGCGGCCTATCACATTCACTAATCAAAGTCATTCTATGTATTCTGTGTAAGTGTGTATGTGTGTGTGTGTCTCTAGCCCATTCACTACTCCATCCCTCCACTCCCTTAAGATGGCTGGACCATCATTGTAAATGCACCATTGCATATAAACACCTATACTTTGTTTTTCTCCCCCACCTCATTGTACATTGTAAGCTGTCACGAGCAGGGGCGACTTATTTAGCTTACAATTATTGAATTGTTAATGTGTTACTTATGACTTGTGTTCTTAAAACTGCAAAACTGAAAGCGATGAGTAATAGATGGCGCTATATAAATTAATATTATTATTATTAGGATTCCTCTGAGCTGCTCCCACCACCTTCCTGTTCCTCACGCCATGTTGGGGTCTTGGACCTCATCATCCCACTACCCTCTTCCAACACCTGATGCTGTTGGGTGGTCTGGCCACACCATGCTCAACAGAAACTGGCACCTGAGTCTCATCATCATCAGATCGTTCTGCGGTTGGCTGACCATCGCACTGTCTCACCCGCCTCTCAGATTCAGAGAGACACAGCTGTTGCGCATCACTGCATACTCCCTCTTCTTCACATTACAGAATGCTGCTTGGCTGGGCCCCTGTTTGCAAGCCAATAGATTCTGAGAACAGAAGCAGACACTCAGCTGGCTCCGTACAGAACTCGCTGACTGCCTGGGCAATTTGCCAGGCGGTGAAGAGACAGTGGTTGCTCAACAGTGCTGTGGTCCTGAAGGAGGTGGAAGCAATTGAAGTCGATGCATTGGCGCCATCCAACCAACAACAGCTTCAATTTATTCTCCCGCAGCAGGGGGGTACTCCGAGCTCCTACAAAAGTGCGCATAAAGGAACGCTCACGGGAAAACTGGTGATGCTGTGTCACTGGGGGCCGCAGCAGCCACAGAATCTCCACGTCCTCTCCCTGAAAGAAACCCACGGCCACGACCACTGCCTTACTCCCTGCCTTCTCATCTGGTGAATTGAAAAAGAAAGTCTGAAAAGTTATAAGCCTAAGTGTGGTTATTCCGCAGAGACTGCAGTGAACACTGCACAAAACTGTTCACTACCCAACGCGTCTCAGCAGGAAGGCAGTCTGTGCTCAAAACAAAGGCGCAAGCATACATCCACGTACCCTTTTATAAAGCTATATAAAAAAAAATTATAGTAAGTGACGCACACTTTATTGAGGTACAGTATTACATCGCCATTCACCATCTGTGGCTATGCAGTCTCATCTATATATACCTTATCATCCGTTGTCATGCTTGCAAGTCGACAGTCAGGCATAAATAGCAATTTTCACTATGCACTAGCACTTTTAAAGGTTATGTTTGTTAATAAAAATGATATTGCCACATATTATGAGTATTACATGATGGAAATTGTATAATTTGTATAAACTGTTTAGTGACATTATTCACAAATGTAACATTTTAGTAATGTCACAGATAACTTGTAATGCTGATGATTTTTGAAGTCAGACATTCATTGTCTATACAATAAAAATGGTGTACATACTGTTACTTATCCATCATTAATGGATTCAGATATGTACTTGTATGCTTTTATGTACAACCGTATAGCAATTCCTTAACTAATTTATTTTGTGTTTGCATTGCTGTTCAACATGTTAATGTATGTGTTTATGTTTGTCAATTCTTTATTTATCTCGATATTAGTTTAAATGAAATCATCATCTTAGGTAAAAGGTTATCTTTCTCTTTTTGAAGTTAACTTTAAAAAATTGACAGGAAACAAAAAAATTACTTACATATTTAAACATCCTCCTTGACCCTTGGCTCCAACACCGCCAGGTTGCCTGTAAGTGCTGTTAGCACAGTCAACCTTGCCCTTTTTACTGGGTTCAGTAATGCACTGTTCCCCCCGGGGTGAAGGCAAAAAGTCTGCTGCCCCAAAACCGGTTTTTTCTTTTCATCCCTGGCTCCAACACGACAGTTTTCCCCCGGGAATGCATTGGGGGGTACTCACCCCCGCCCAACGGTTCAGCCACGCCATTTTTTTCCGTCGTGAAACTCATTAGCCTCCAAAAAGTTGTCCTGCGGTTTTCGTCGGGTAGCCGACTCTATGGGGGCCGTAGTTTAGGTGTTTCCCCATGTTGCTGCGGATATGCAAATAAAGGCTGTTTCCGTGTGACAAAGACAATCACCCACTGTATACTGTGGTTTGGGGTAACGGGGGGCCGACTCCCCCCGTCAATTAAATTTCCAGGGTCCCTTCGCTACCCGTGGGGTTCCATACCGCAGCTGGTTCCCGCAGTGCCTTTGGCCGGGGTGCCCCTCGGGGTACCGAGTTCCAGCAACGTCTTTGGCCTTTGGGGTATGCTTTGAGCACAGCCCCCTCCTGCTTATAACCTTGCCCAGAACGTCAGCTGGTCCGGGGTTGCCCCATTGTCTTTTCCTTCTGCTTCCCCCGGGGGTTCCACACAGTCAGCTGGTCCTTTTTACTTGCTTGGTTTTCTTGTCCTTCTGCCCCCCGCCGGGGGTTCCATACCCAAGGGTTCTCCGCAGGCCTTCCCAAGGTCCTCCCCCCGGGTACCTTTTCCAGCAACCCCCTGTGGTCCTTGGAGTGCTTTGGAGCAGGGGACCCCCTTATAACCTTCCCCCAAAAACGTCAGCTGGTCCTCGTTGGCCATTGGCTCTTTTCCTTGCCCCCTCCCGGTTCCGCACAGTCACTGGTCCTCGTTACTTGCTGGCTCTTGTACCTTCTGCACATTTAAAAATTTAAGTTTTTTTAAATTTTTTTTTTTGGGTAACACTGGGGATCCCCAAAACAATGAAGACGACACCCTGAGACCACCCCGAAGAAGATGGGGGCCAAAGGACGACACAAAACCCAAACCCGCCAAAAACACCATCAAAAAAAAGAAATAAAAAGATTACCCAACAGGACTAAAAAGGGTTTTAAACAAACTACAAATACAAACAAAGACTGAAGAACAAAAGCAAAGATCAAAAAAAAAAGAACATGAAGTATAAGACCAAAAGAAGAGCAAAATATACTCAAATATAACAGAAGAAACTAACAGTGATGGGGGGAGTCCGTTCCTCCCCGTGGGCCCCTGGAAAATGCCTGGCTGCAGCTAAACTGAACACGGCAAATCGTTTTTAATTTTTAAACTTTTTGACCAAGAACGGGAAAGGTGAAAAACTACTTTTTCAGATTACAAGTACGGAATCTCTGTCCAAAAAAGAAAAAGTAAGAAGTGAAAGAAGTGAATATAAAAGAATAAAAGTTAAAAAAAAACAAAAGAGTAAGTTTTTAAAAAAAGAGAATAGCAAGAAGTTTAAGAAAAAAAAAAGGGAAGATGAAAAAAATTTTTTGGGGGAAAAAGACGCGAAGATTATGAAGGGGGAAAATGGTGCAAAAGTTAAAAAGGTGAAAGCAAGGAAATTGTGAAAATACATTTTGCCAAAAAGAAAAAACGTTAACAACTGTCAAAATTTTTCGTCAAACCGAACATCTTTAAAAAAAAAAATATTTATGCTATTCCCCCTTTTTTTGGGTTAAACACTATCCTTTAAGTCTCCTCAAAACCTCCCCCAATACATCTAAATTTTTCTTTTTGTTTTCCCCTTATGACAATTAACCAAAAGGCAAGAATGGGTTTTTTTAATTT
>JARQOD010000004.1:59803072-59880137 GCA_033576555.1 Oophaga sylvatica | reverse complement strand
GTGTGAAATGTGACCCTGGACCATGTAGTGTGACTCGTGATCCTGTGCTGTAGTGTGACTCGTGATCCGCGGACCATGTTGTGTGACTCGTGATCCCGCGGACCATGTTGACTGTGACCGTGATCCTGCGACATGTCGTGGACAGTTACCATGCGGACCTGTATGACTAGTGACCCTGCGGACCGTAGTGTGACCGTCGGTGATCCCCGGACCATGTCGTGGACTCGTGACCCCGGACCATGTGTGACTGTGACCCCGGACCATGTGTGACTTGTGATACCGCGGACCATGTGTTGACTGTGATCCGCAGACCATGTCGTGTGACTGTGACCGCGGACCATGTGTGTGACTCGTGACCCGCGGACATGTCGTGTGACTCGGATACTGGACCATTCGTGGACCAGTAGGTACACGCTGACCATGATGCTAGTGCCCTGGGACCATGTAGTTGTGAACTGGACCCCGGACCATGTCTGTGACTGTGATCCGCACAGACCATGTTGTGACTCGTGACCCGGGACCATGTGTGACTCGATCCTGGGACCATGTCGTGAGCACGTGACCGCGGACCATGTATGACATGTGACCCTGCGGACCATGTAGTGTGATCTGATCTCGGGACCATGTAGTGTGACTCGTGATCCCGTAGACCATGTTGTGTGACATGTGTGATCCCGGCGCGACCATGTGTGTGACATGTGACCTCGCAGACCATGTTGATGACTCGTGATCCACGGACCATTAGTGTGACTCGTGATCCGCGACCATGTCGTGTGACTCGTGACCCGCGGACCATGTATGACTTGTGACCGCGGACTATGTAGTGTGACACGTGACCCCGCAGACCATGTCGTGTGACTCGTGATCCTGCGGACCATGTCGTGTGACTCGTGACCCCGCGGACATGTCATGTGACTCGTGACCCGCAGACCATGTCGTGTGACACGTGATCCTGCGGACCATGTCGTGTGACTCGTGATCCCGCGGACCATGAGTTGTGATACTGCGGGACTATGTGTTGACACGTGACCCCGCAGACCATGTGTGTGATCGTGATCCTGCGGACCATGTAGTGTGACTCGTGACCCCGCGGACCATGTGTGTGACACGTGACCCCGCAGACTATGTGTGTGATCGTGATCCTGCGGACCATGTAGTGTGACTCGTGATCGCCGCCATTGGCCTGACCCGACCATGTAGTGTGACTCGTGATCCCCGGACCATGTGTGTGACTCGTGATCCGCGGACCATGTGTGTGACCGTGACCCGAGACATGTAGTGTGACTCGTGATCCGCGGACCATGTAGTGTGACTCGTGATCCGCGGACCTGTAGTGTGACTCGTGATCCCGCGACCTGAGTGACTCGTGATCCCGCGGACCATGTCGTGTGACCGTGACCTGCGGACCATGTGTGGATGACCCGGGACCATGTGTGTGATCGTGACCCACTGTGTCGACCGCGGACCATGTAGTGTGACTCGTGATCCCGCGGACCATGTAGTGTGACTCGTGATCCCCGGACCATGTAGTGTGACTCGTGATCCCGCGGATCATGTCGTGTGACACGTGACCCGCGGACCATGTAGTGTGACTCGTGATCCTGCGGACCATGTAGTGTGACTCGTGACCCCGGACCATGTCGTGTGACTCGTGACCCCGCGGACCATGTCGTGTGACACGTGACCCCATGGACCATGTAGTGTGACTCGTGATCCTGTGGACCATGTAGTGTGACTCGTGATCGCGTGGACCATGTAGTGTGACTCGTGATCCCGCGGACCATGTTGTGTGACTCGTGATCCCGCGGACCATGTAGTGTGACTCGTGATCCTGCGGACCATGTCGTGTGACACGTTACCACGCGGACCATGTATGACTAGTGACCCTGCGGACCATGTAGTGTGACTCGTGATCCCGCAGACCATGTTGTGTGACTTGTGATCCCGCGGACCATGTAGTGTGACACGTGATCTCGCATACCATGTAGTGTGACACGTGATCCCGCGGACCATGTAGTGTGACTCGTGATCCCACGGACCATGTAGTGTGACTCGTGATCCTGCGGACCATGTAGTGTGACTCGTGATCCTGCAGACCATGTAGTGTGACACGTGATCTCGCAGACCATGTAGTGTGACACGTGATCCCGCGGACCATGTAGTGTGACTCGTGATCCCACGGACCATGTCGTGTGACTCGTGACCCCCCGAACCATGTGTGACTTGTGATACTGCGGACCATGTAGTGTGACACGTGACCCCGCAGACCATGTCGTGTGACTTGTGATCCTGCGGACCATGTCGTGTGACTCGTGACCCCGCGGACCATGTCGTGTGACACGTGACCCCATGGACCATGTAGTGTGACTCGTGATCCTGTGGACCATGTAGTGTGACTCGTGATCGCGTGGACCATGTAGTGTGACTCGTGATCCCGCGGACCATGTTGTGTGACTCGTGATCCTGCGGACCATGTCGTGTGACTCGTGACCCCGCGGACCATGTCGTGTGACTCGTGACCCCACGGACCATGTCGTGTGACACGTGACCCCACGGACCATGTAGTGTGACTCGTGATCCTGCGGACCATGTAGTGTGACTCGTGATCGCGCAGACCATGTAGTGTGACTCGTAATCCCGCGGACCATGTAGTGTGACTCGTGATCCCGCGGACCATGTAGTGTGACTCGTGATCCCGCGGACCATGTAGTGTGACTCGTGATCCCGCGGATCATGTCGTGTGACACGTGACCCCGCGGACCATGTAGTGTGACTCGTGATCCTGCGGACCATGTAGTGTGACTCGTGACCCCGCGGACCATGTCGTGTGACTCGTGACCCCGCGGACCATGTCGTGTGACACGTGACCCATGGACCATGTAGTGTGACTCGTGATCCTGCGGACCATGTCGTGTGACACGTTACCACGCGGACCATGTATGACTAGTGACCCTGCGGACCATGTAGTGTGACTCGTGATCCCGCAGACCATGTTGTGTGACTTGTGATCCCGCGGACCATGTAGTGTGACACGTGATCTCGCAGACCATGTAGTGTGACACGTGATCCCGCGGACCATGTAGTGTGACTCGTGATCCCACGGACCATGTAGTGTGACTCGTGATCCTGCGGACCATGTAGTGTGACTCGTGATCCTGCAGACCATGTAGTGTGACACGTGATCTCGCAGACCATGTAGTGTGACACGTGATCCCGCGGACCATGTCGTGTGACTCGTGACCCCCCGAACCATGTGTGACTTGTGATACTGCGGACCATGTAGTGTGACACGTGACCCCGCGGACCATGTCGTGTGACTCGTGACCCCCCGAACCATGTGTGACTTGTGATACTGCGGACCATGTAGTGTGACACGTGACCCCGCAGACCATGTCGTGTGACTCGTGATCCCACGGACCATGTCGTGTGACTCGTGATCCTGCGGACAATGTAGTGTGACTCGTGATCCTGCAGACCATGTAGTGAGACACGTGATCTCGCAGACCATGTAGTGTGACACGTGATCCCGCGGACCATGTAGTGTGACTCGTGATCCCACGGACCATGTAGTGTGACTCGTGATCCTGCGGACAATGTAGTGTGACTCGTGATCCTGCAGACCATGTAGTGTGACACGTGACCCCGCAGACCATGTAGTGTGACTCGTGATCCTGCAGACCATGTAGTGAGACACGTGATCTCGCAGACCATGTAGTGTGACACGTGATCCCGCGGACCATGTAGTGTGACTCGTGATCCCACGGACCATGTCGTGTGACTCGTGACCCCCCGGACCATGTGTGACTTGTGATACTGCGGACCATGTAGTGTGACACGTGACCCCGCAGACCATGTCGTGTGACTTGTGATCCTGCGGACCATGTCGTGTGACTCGTGACTCCGCGGAGCATGTCGTGTGACTCGTGACCCCGCAGACCATGTTAGTGAGACACGTGATCTCGCAGACCACGTCGTGTGACACGTGACCCCGCAGACCATGTAGTGTGACACGTGACCCCGCAGATCATGTCGTGTGACACGTGACCCCGCAGACCATGTCGTGTGACTCATGACCCCGCGGACCATGTCGTGTGACGCGTGACCCCGCGGACGATGTATGACTCGTAATACTGTGGACCATGTCGTGCGACGCGTGAACAGTGTAAATTAGTAAGAAAGACGAAACAATAGCTTTTTTTTCTTAATATTCGTGTCCTAAAAAATGTAATGAATTCAATGGTTGTTACAGAATAATGCAATTTGCGGTGCACAGAACTGCGCCTCATGCGGCCACAGCAAGGACATAACAGCTATGGCTGCTAACCACCACGACTGGCTGGACAGTAAAGAGTTAACGCTGCTCCCGCTCAGCCCTCTGTGTCCGGCTTGTGCCATTGTCAGTGACAATGCTCGGACTCCTGACGACAGTTGCCAGGCAAGAAGAACCCAGCTGCTTCCCTGGATACTAGTTGGCGCCTCGCCTTCATTGGCTGGAATTCCTTACGTAATAGGCGTTCTGCCTCCTTATTGGCTGTCATCTAGACAGCGCTGTGCCTTGGCGCATGCAGAGTTGGATGCCAAAGACGCACAAGAAAAATATTTAGACTTGAGAGTCCTCAGTGGTTGATACCTTTTAATGGCTAATCTTTCCTATATCAAAGACGCACAAGGAAAGTGTCCCAGATTCATCCCTCATATCCGGTTTCGCCGCCATTTTCTTGGAGGACAATATTGCTGTTTGTTACCAGAAGCTCCCGCGTTCCTGGAGACAAAGCCTACACCTGTGATTACGCTCTAGCACACAGGACTTTGCTCGTTACAAGAGTCCCGCCTATTGCTGTCTCCTCGCTCGGGTGACGCAGCTCCCTAGGAGGTGGAGTAGTGTGGCCGGCAGGCAGCGGTGAGGCCTTGTGTCTGGTATCTGTGGACGAGCTTGAGCACGGTGAGTTCATGGCTGAGGACAACATTCCTCCTCGTTCCGTCGTGTGTGGAGAGTGGCTGAGGCTGCGCTCCTTCTTTTCCGGGCCGCGGCTCATGGACGCAGGCGGGCGGCGGGCCTGTGTCATCAAGCAGCCTGCCCTGGGGCTGCTCGCCTGGATGGAGCGACCGCCCTCATAAGCCCCCTGTCATCCGCCTGTAGCCCTGTGATAACCCTTCAAGCGCCGGGCCAGCTCTAACTTTTTCTCTTTGCTCCCCCCTCGATGACTTTATTACTGTTCCGCCTCCCAAGGTTCACATTGCGTTAGCGCAGTCCGTTCAATGCATGCGTTAACGTACTGCACAAACGCAACTGCCTTTTTGTGGTCGCGTTATTCAATCGCGCTAGCAGTGACGGACCCTCGAGCGCTGCAGACCGCGTCCGCCACAGGATGACGGTCATCGCTACACACGCCGATTATGACAGGGTTCAGCGATTGTTTTTTTTTTTGGCAAGATATATTCTTGGCTGACCCTGCAGTTTGCCATTGACTGTACTGGAAAGTGGGGGGAACAACATTCGGTAATCCCACTGTTCACAGTGTGCGGTAAGTGTCCCGGGGTGCTGATTATGGAGATGCCAAATATGGGGTACAAATGTCTGATTTTTTTTTTTTTTTTTTTAAATTTCTATTTCATGTACGGTACTTTTGAACAACGCCATTGGTTTTATCATGTGTACGCCAAATGGTTAAAACTATTCCAAGTGCGGTGACATTACAAAAAAAAAGTGCAGTCCCACAACTGGTTGTTTGGATTTTTTTTTTTTTTTTTACCATGTTCACTAAATGTTAAAACTGACCTGCCATTATGATTCTCCAGGTCATTACGAGTTCATAGACACCAAACATGTCTAGGTTAATTTTTATCAAGTGGTGAAAAAAATAAAGTTGTTTAAAAAAAATATATATTAAGCTGTTTTCTGATGCCCGTAGCGTCTCCGTTTTTTGTGATCTCGGGTTGGGTGAGGACTTATTTCTTGTGCACGGAGCTGACGTTTTTAATGATACCATTTTGGTGCAGATCCATTATTTTGATTGCCTGTTATTGCATTTTAATGCAATGTTGCGGCGACAATAAAAACTTAGGCTGTGGTTCCACGGTCTGGAACCACAGCGCTTTGGACGGAGCGGAAATTCCGCTCCGTCTAAGCCCCGCCCCCTTCCTGACGCGCGTTCTTTCCGGAGGTGTTCAGGACACCTCCGGAACACCTCCGGAAAGAACGCAGGGCTACATAGCCCTGTGTTAAATTCCGTTGCGGCGACGCAGCATCGCCGCAATACGCTAGGACATGCTGCGGTCTGAAAAGACGCGCCGCATGTCCGGATATGCAGGTCTTCCGCCTGCGTGTTGTTACACATAGTGGAGACGGGATTTCTTGAAATCCCCTCCACTATGCTGTAACATCTGGACGCTGCGTGTTTGGCGCTGCGCCACCGCGCAGCGCCAAACAAGCAGCGTTTCCTGACCGTGGAAACATACCCTTACGGTAATTCTGGCGTTTTTTTTTTTTTTTTCTCGTTACACTGTTTAGTGGTCAATTCTTTTTTTTTTATATTGATAGATTGGGCGATTCTGAATTCGGCAATACCTAATATGTGTTTGATTTTTTTATTTTTTTTAACCCCTTCCCGACCTTTGACACAGCGTATGCGTCATGAAAGTCTGTGCCAATCCGACCTATGACGCATGCCCTGTGTCATGAAAGGATCGCGTTCCTGTGGGCCGTGTGACCGGGGTCACTGAAAGGTCACCCGACCCGCAGGCACAAGACCCTTTGTGCTTCACCACAGGGGGGTTGGCTTAACCCCCACGTGGCTACGATCGCTCTGATTGGCTGTTTCACTTTTAACAGCCAATCAGCAATCTAATATTTCACCAATTAAATTGGTGAAATATTACAATCCAGCCATGGCCGATGCTGCAATAGCATCTGCCATGGCTGGAGACCGAGATCTGACCCCCCCCCCCACCCCCACACACACACACACACACACACACCAAGTCACGGCGGTGATCGGCCGCCGCCACCGATTGATTGCTCCCCTCCTCCTTGCCTCCGCTGCTCCCACCTTCCGATCCTCCCCTCACCTTCCTCCCCCCCCCCCACACACACACACACTCGCCTCTCCCGGTCCTCCAATGTCCCTGGGTCCATCCCGGCGTCCGCCCGGGATTCTTCATGGGCGCTACCATCTTGGAAAATGGTGGGCGCATGCGCAGAGTGCCCGGCGCATGCGCAGTGCGCCCTCCATTTTCCAGAAATTTATTTTGATCATTGTGACAAACTGTCACAGTGATCAAAATAAAAAATAAGTAAATGAACCCCCCCCCTTTATCATAGGTAGGGACAAATAATAAAATAAAGATTTTTTTTTTCCTATTAGGCCCTGTGCACACGTTGCGGATTTTGCTGCGGATCCGGAAACCATGTACAATGTAAATAAATGGACGCGGGCTGCAGAGTCTGGGCTCTGTCACCGCTAGCACAGATGAATCATCTGCCTTATGCTAACCGTTACCAGCCGGTCAACGCTACGTGTTGAACGGGCTGGTAAAACGCAATATGAACCCAGCGTTAGGGTCAGAACTAGGGTTAGGGTTAGAACTAGGGTAAGAATTAGGGTTACTGTTGGAATTTGGGTTAGGGTTGGAATTTGGGTTAGGGTTAGGTTTGTGATTAGGGTTAGAGTTAGGATAAGTGTTAGGGGTGTTTTGGGGTTAGGGTTTGTATTGGGGTTAGGGTTGGAGTTAGAATTGAGGGGTTTCCACTATTTACGCACATCAGTGGGTCTCCATACGCGACATGGCGCCACCATTGATTCCTGCAAATTTTGCATTCAAAAGCCAAACATTGCTCCCTTTATTCCGAGCCCCGACGTGTGCCCAAACAGTGGTTTACCTCCACATATGGGGTATCAGCTTACTCGGGAAAAATTGCACAACAACTTTGGGGGTCTAATTTCTCCTGTTACCCTTGGGGAAAAAAAAATTGGGGACTAAAAGTTTTTTGTGGAAAAAAAAAAAAGATTTTTTTATTTTCACGGCTCTGCGTTATAAACTTCTGTGAAGAACTTGGAGATTCAAAGTGCTTACCACACATCTAGAGGAGTTCCTTGGGGGATCCAGTTTCCAAAATGGGGTCACTTGTGGGGAGTTTCTACTATTTAGGGACATCAGGGGCTCTGCAAACGTAACATGACGCCCGCAGACCATTCCATCAAAGTCGGCATTTCAAAACGTTACTACTTCCCTTCCGAGCCCCAACGTGTGCCCTAACAGTGGTCCCCCCCCCCACATATGGGGTACCAGTGTACTCAGGACAAACTACAACAACTTTTGTGGTCCAATTTCTCCTGTTACCCTTGTGAAAATAAAAAATTACGGGTTAAAAAATCAGTTTTTGAGGAAAAAAATTATTTTTTATTTTCACGGCTCTGCATTATAAACTTCTGTGAAGCACGTGGGGGTTCAAGGTGCTCACCATACATCTAGATAAGTTCCTTGGGGGGTCTAGTTTACAAAATGGTGTCATATGTGGGGAGTTTTCACTGTTTAGGCACACTGGCTCTCCAAAGGCGTCATGGTGTCCGCTAAGGATTGGAGCTAATTTTCCATTCAAAAAGTCAAATGGCGCTCCTTCCCTACTGGGCCCAGCTGTGCGCCCAAACAGTGGTTTATGACCACATATGAGGCATCTGTGTACTCAGGAGAAATTGCCCAACAAATTTTAGGATCCAATTTATACTGTTGGCCATGTGAAAATGAAAAAACTGAGGCTAAAAGAAAATTTTTGTGAAAAAAAGTACTTCCTTTTTTTTACGGATCAATTTGTGAAGCACCTGGGGGTTCAAAGTGCTCACTCTGCATCTAGATAAGTTCCTTGGGGGGTCTACTTTCCAAAATGAGGTCACTTGTTGGGGAGCTCCAATGTTTAGGCACACAGGGACTCTCCAAATGTGACATGGCAACCGCTAAATATTCCAGCATATTTTCCATTCAAAAAGTCAAATGGCGCTCCTTCCCTTCTGAGCCCTGCCGTGCGCCCAAACAGTGGTTTATGACCACATATGAGGTATCGGTGTACTCAGGATAAATTGCCCAACAAATTTTAGGATCCATTTTATCCTGTTGCCCATGTAAAAATGAAAAAATTGATGCTAAAAGAAAATTTTTGTTGGAAAAATTAAAATGTCCATTTTTCCCTTCCACGTTGCTTTAGTTCCTGTGAAGCACCTGAAGGGTTAATAATCTTCTTGAATGTAGTTTTAAGTAGCTTGAGGGGTGCAGTTTTTATAAAGGTGTCACTTTTGGGTATTTTCTGCCTTATAGACCCCTCAAAATGACTTCAAATGTGAGGTGGTCCCTAAAAAAAATGGTTTTGTAAATTTTGCTGTAAAAATGAGAAATCGCTGCTCAACTTTTAACCCTTATAACTTCCTAACAAAAAAAAAATTTTGTTCCCAAATTGTGCTGATGTAAAGTAGACATGTGGGAAATGTTATTTATTAACTATTTTGTGTCACATAACTCTCTGGTTTAACAGAATAAAAATTTGAAAATTGCGAAATTTTCAAAATTTTCGCCAAATTTCCATTTTTTTCACAAACACAAAAAATTATCGACCTAAATTTATCACTAACATGAAGCCCAATATGTCACGAAAAAACAGTCTCAGAATCGCTAGGATCCGTTGAAGCGTTCCTGAGTTATTACCTCATAAAGGGACACTGGTCAGAATTGCAAAAAATGGCAAGGTCTTTAAGTTCAAAATAGGCTGGGTCATGAAGGGGTTAAATGAGGCGAAAGGGGGGTGATTTGAAATTTTATATTTTTTAAAATTTCTTTTCTTTTTCCTTTTATCATACTTCAATAGTCTCCATGGGAGACCAGATGCTGCCATAATCCGATTGGCTCTGCTACATACTGGCGGTGATCAGGCCACCTGTATGTAGCAGAATTGCTGACTTGCTATGAGCGCCAACCACCGGGCGGCGCTCATAGCAATTCGGCATTGACAACCATAGAGGTCTGAAGGAGACCTCTGGTTGTCATGCCGACCCATCTGTGACCCACGATCATGTGATGGGTCACTGATGGGCGGATTTCCGGCGCGATTGCTGGAAGCACGTGTTAAATGCCACTGTCAGAGTTTGACAGCGGCATTTAACGGTTTAACAGCCGCAGGTGGATCGCAATTTCACCCACGGCTGTTTCGGGCACATGTCGGCTGTTCAAAACAACTGACGTACTGGAAAAGATGTGGGCTCACTGCGGGAGCCCACATCAAAGGGGGAGACACGACACGCAGTACTAGTACGGCGCATGTCGTGAAGGAATGAAACTGGGTCAGGTGGAGCTAGCATTGGCCTCTGTTATTAGAGGCAGGCTCTGCTCTTGAGCCTACTACATAAATGTGCACCTGGTGATATGCAATTATGTCTGGGTACTTGAGAGGTAAACGCCTGGATTTGGAGTGAAGACCAAAAAACAAGCTTCTCATCATAAGAGCTTACAATCTTTATATTGAGTGTTACTGTGAAGCCATGGGAACCAGTGATAAGTGGCAGGTATAGTGCCCAGATGTAAATGGCATGCTATGTCTTGTGGGCTTCTGGATTTATTATAATTCTAAGTAAATCTGGTCACCTGACTACAGCATAAACTCCCTATACATTACATGGATCTGGTACACCTTCTATGAAAATCCATAGGAGTCTATATAAGCCTGATATTAAAATTAGCCGCGGAGCTGGGGGCCTAAAATATTCACTGTATTACTAGGCAGGAAAACATTCAAAGGGAATATACATCCATTCTGAGATGAATTTTTTTCTAATAACTATACTGGAGATATATGATAGATAAATATTTTAGTAAAAAAAATCTTTAGGTATGACCTTTGTATTGTGAAACGTGCTGACAGAAAGGGGCTCATCCCTATAATATGTGTAATACGGTTTCTGCAGCAGGTAGCGGTCAGTCACGGGATGGTGGGCTGTTGGCTTGAGGGCATAGTAGCTGCTACCACTGTAATCCGTGCTACAGCTCTATGCCACTGTAGGGCTCAGTCCGTACCTGGATTTTGCTGCCACTTCTGCCGCAGGTCGCACCATAGTGTTCATATGTAGGTGTATTCGGCACCTGCGGGGTGTACATTACTTCTGTGACATTGGCATGCTCTGTACACTCCAGACTATTGGCCTGGTATCCTGTGTGGGCGTCAGTGTATTTCTTCCTCTTCTGATGTCATGTGTGGCCGGCTATATAAAACAATCACCTTTACCCCCTCCCCGCCCATCACTCTCCCTTGTTACCACACTTATAAAAAAGATGCAAGTAAGAATGTTATATGATAAGAAGGAAAAACTATTTATTTTGCACTTTTTTTTACAACTTTTCTCTTTAGATGAAACCAAACCTGTAGAACGGATCTGTCTCCTGTCATGGGATTGGGTACACGTGAGGCTGATTAAGCTACGTACGCTAACATTCTGCCCTAATTCTTGTAAAAAAGGGGGGAGCAGCTCTTCATTAGATTTGTTTTATACCCTTTTTATATATGATTAAGGGGCTGTGGCCTGTGAAGGAAGCTGGGCCTAAATTAGAATCCTGTCTGCCGAAATTGTGCCACAGTTTGCCGTAACTGTGTCCCTAGGCCAAAATAAGCCAAGTACTACATGGTATAACCTCAGACTAGTCATTGTTGTGTGACTAGACAAACTGCATGAACCACTGTGATAATCTGAGAATCACAAGCTAGAGACCCTAAATCTGCCATATTTGTATCACTTTGACCTCAGTGGTACATCAGGCATGTCATAGTAAATCTGCTCCATTGTATGTTGTGTTTAACCCCTCTCTGCCATCAGACGTACTATTCCGTCCATGTGACCCTGGACCTAATTCCCATGGACGGAATAGTACGTCATGGGCGATCAGCTGCCCTCCCGGGGGGAGCGCAGCTGATCGCCGCCGGGTGTCAGCTGATTATCACAGCTGACACCCGTGACTGTGTCAGGAGCGGTCACGGACCGCTCCCGGCACATTAACCCTTGGCACACCGCGATCAAACATGATCGCGGTGTACCCGGGGCACAGGGGAGGATCGCGCAGGCAGGGGGCTCCCTGCGCGCTCCCCTGAGACCCTCAGAGCAGTGCGATGTGTCGCGCTGTTCCGAGGGTCCGTCCTCCCTCCAGGTCCCCGGATCCAAGATGGCGCCGGGGTCCTGCAGGGAGGCGGCTTCCTCAGTGCCTGCAAGAGCAGACACGGAGGAAGCCTGCAGCGATGCCAGAGCGATCGCTGGTGTGACAGAGTGCTGTGCACACTGTCACACCAGCGATCTGATAAAATACAGTGATGTCCCACCCTGGGACAAAGTAAAAAATAAAAAATAAAAAAAGTGTAAAAAAATCATAAAAAAAAAAAAAATATTCCCCAATAAATTCATTTTTTCCTGTAAATAAAAAAAACAAAACAATAAAAGTACACATATTTGGTATCGCCGCGTCCGTAACGACCCCCCCTATAAAACTGTCCCACTAGTTAACCCCTTTAGTGAACCCCTTAAAAAAAAAAAAAAAAACGAAGCAAAAAATCAATGCTTTATCATCATACCGCCGAACAAAAAGTGAAATAACACGCGATCAAAAAGACCGATATAAATAAACATGGTACCACTGAAAAGTCATCTTGTCCCGCAAAAAACGAGCCGTCACACAGCATCATCAGCGAAAAAATAAAAAAGTTATAGCTCGCAGAATAAAGCGATGCAAAAATAATGATTTTTTATATAAAATTGTTTTCATTCTATAAAAGCGCCAAAACCTAAAAAAAATGATATAAATGAGGTATCGCCATAATCGTACTGACCCGAAGAATAAAACTGCTTTATCAATTTTACCACACGCGGAACGGTATAAACGCCTCCCCCAAAAGAAATTCATGAATTGCTGATTTTTGTTCATTCTAACCTCCCAAAAATCAAATAAAAAGCGATCAAAAAATGTCACGCGCTCAAAAATTGTACAAATAAAAACGTCAACTCGTCCCGCAAAAAATAAGACCTCACATGACTCTGTGGGCCAAAATATGCAAAAATTATAGCTCTCAAAATGTGGTGATGCAAAAAACTATTTTTTGCAATATAAAGCGTCTTTTAGCGTGACAGCTGCCAATCACAAAAACCCGCTATAAATAGTAAATCAAACCCCCCTTTATCACCCCCTTAGTTAGGGAAAAAAATAAAATTAAAAAAATGTATTTATTTCCATTTTCCCGTTAGGGTTAGGGTTGCGGCTAAAGTTAGGGTTAGGGTTGCGGCTAAGTTAGGTTAGGGTGCGGAAGTAGGGTTGGTGGCGCTAACGTTAGTATTAGGGTTAGGGTTGGCGCTAACGTTAGGATTAGGGTTGGGATTAGGGTTATGGGTGTGTTAGGGTTAGGTTTGTGGTTAGGGTTGGGACTAGGGTTATTGGTGTTTGGGGTTAGGGTTGGAGTTAGAATTGGGGGGTTTCTGCTGTTTAGACACATCAGGGGCTCTCGAAATGTGACATGGCGTCTGATCTCAATTCCAGCCAATTCTGCGTTGAAAAAGTCAAATGGTGCTCCTTCACTTCTGAGCTCTGCCATGCGCCCAAACAGTAGTTTACCCCACATACGGGGTATCAGCATACTCTGGACCCCAAGAGTTATTGTGCAATTTGGCCTATTTCTCCTGTTACCCTTGGGAAAATAAAAAACTGGGGGCGACAAAATCATTTTTGTAAAAAAAAAAATGATTTTTTTGTTTTTACGGCTGTATGTTATAAAACTTCTGTGAAGTACTTGGGGCTTCATAGCGCTCACCACACTTCTAGATAAGTTCCTTGTGGGGTCTATTTTCCAAAATGGGGTCACTTGTGGGGGGTTTCCACTGTTTAGGCGCATCAGGGGCTCTCCAAATGCGACATGACGCCCCCAGACCATTCCATCAAAGTCTGCAATCCAAAACGTCACTACTTCCCTTCCGAGCCCCGACGTGCGCCCATACAGTAGTTTTCTCCCACATATTGGGTATCAGCGTACTCAGGACAAATTGGACAACAACTTTTGGGGTCCAAATTCTCCTGTTACCCTTGTGAAAATAAAATATTGGGGCGAAAAAAATCATTTTTGTAAAAAAAAAAAGGATTTTTTATTTTTACGGCTGTACGTTATAAACTTCTGTGAAGCACTTCGGGGTTCAAAGTGCTCACCACACATCTAGATAAGTTCCTTGAGGGGTCTAGTTTCCAAAATGGTGTCATTTGTGGGGGGTTTCCACTGTTTAGGCAGATCAGGAGCTCTCCAAACACGACATGGCATCCAGCCAATTCTGCGTTGAAAAAGTCAAACGGCGCTCCTTCCCTTCCAAACTCTGCCATGCACCCAAACAGTGGTTTACCCCCACATATGGGGTATCAGCGCACTCAGGACAAATTGCACAATACTTTTGGAGTCTTGTTTCCCTTGGGAAAATAAAAATTGGGGTGAAAAGATCAATTTTGTGGAAAAAATATAATTTTTTAATTTTACGGCTCTACGTTATAAACTTGTGTGAAGCACTTGGGGGTTCAAATTGCTCACCAAAGATCTAGATAAGTTCCTTAGGGGGTCTAGTTTCCCAAATGGGGTCACTTGTGGGGGGTTTCCACTGTTTAGGCACATCAGGGGCTCTCCAAATGCAACATGGCATCCAAACTCAATTCCAGCCAATTTTGGTTGGAAAAAGTCATAGTGCTCCTTCCATTCCGAGCTCTGCCATGCGCCCAAACAGTGGTTCCCCCCCACATATGGGGTATCGCGTACTCAGGACAAATTGGACAACAAATTTTGTGGTCCAATTTCTCCTGTTACCTATGGGAAAATAAAAAATTAGTGACTAAGAGAATTTTTGTGGGAAAAAAATAGGATTTTTTATTTTCATGCCCGGGCATTATAAACTTGTGTGAAGCACTTGGGGGTTCAAAGTGCTCACCAAAGATCTAGATAAGTTCCTTAGGGGGTCTATCTTCCAAAATGGGGTCACTTGTGGGGGGTTTCCACTGTTTAGGCTCATCTGGGGCACTACAAACGGAACATGACCCCCATCAATGTTTGCATTCCAAAACGTTACTGCTTCTTTTCCAAGCCCTGCCGTGCGCCCAGACAGTTTACCCCCCCCCCCCCCACATATGGGGTATCAGCGTACTCAGGACAAATTGGACAACAAGTTTTGGGGTCCAATTTCCTTGGGAAAAATCAAATATTTGGGACTAAAAAATCATTTTTGTGGAAAATTGTTTTTTTTTTTTTTCACACCCAGGCATTATAAACTTTTGTGAAACACTTTGGGGTTCAAAGTGCTCACAACAGATCTAGATAAGTTCCTTAGGGGGTCTAGTTTCCAAAATGGTGTCACTTGTGGGGGGTTTCCACTGTTTAGGCGTATCAGGGGCTCTCCAAACACGACATGGCGTCCAATCTCAACTCCAGCCAATTTTAGTTTGAAAAAGTCAAACGGCGCTCCTTCCCTTACGAGCTCTGCCGTGTGCCCAAACAGTGGTTTTCCCCCACATATGGGGTATTGGCGTACTCAGGAGAAATTGCACAACAACTTTATCTGTCCATTTTCTCCTTTTACCCTTGTGAAAATAAAAAAAAGTTTGTAAAAGATCATTTTTGTGGCTAAAAAGTTAAATATTCATTTTTTCCATCCACGTTGCTTCAGCTCCTGTGAAGCACCTGAAGGGTTAATAAACTTCTTGAATGTAGTTTTGAGTACCTTGAGGGGTGCAGTTTTTATAATGGTGTCACTTTTGGGTATTTTCTGCCATATAGACCTGTCAAAGTGACTTCAAATGTGAGGTGGTCCCTAAAAAAATGGCTTTGTAAATTTTGTTGTAAAAATGAGAAATCACTGGTCAACTTTTAACCCTTCTAATTTCCTAACAAAGAAAAATTTTGGTTCCAAAATTGTGCTGATGTAAAGTAGACATGTGGGAAATGTTATTTCTTAACTATTTTGTGTGACATATTTCTCTGTTTTAAGGGAAAAAAAATTCAAAGTTTGAAAATTGCAAAATTTTTAAAATTTTCGCCATATTTGCGTTTTTTTCAAAAATAAACGCAAGGTATATCGAAGAAATTTTACCACTATCATGAAGTACAATATGTCACGAGAAAACAATCTCAGAATCGTGAAGATCCGTTGAAGCGTTCCAGAGTTATAACCTCATAAAGAGACAGTGGTCAGAATTGTAAAAATTGGCCCGGTCATTAACGTGCAAACCACCCTTGGGGGTGAAGGGGTTAAAGGGAACCTGTCAGCAGTTCTGGCTGATATAAGATCTGCCCGTCACCTTTCAGGGCTTATCTACAGTATTCTGTAATGCTGTATATAAGCCCCCAACCTGGAAAAACTGAAAAATAAGTTTTATCATACTTACCTGCGGGGCGGTCCGGTCTACTTTACATCAGCACAATTTTGGGAACAAATTTTTTTTTTTTTTGTTAGGAAGTTATAAGGGTTAAAAGTTGACCAGCGATTTCCCATTTTTACAACAAAATTTACAAAACCATTTTTTTAGGGACCACCTCACATTTGAAGTCTCTTTGAGGGCTCTATATGTCAGAAAATACCCAAAAGTGACGCCATTCTAAAAACTGCACCCCTCAAGCTACTCAAAACTACATTCAAGAAGATTATTAACCCTTCAGCTGCTTCACAGGAACTAAAGCAACATGGATGGAAAAAATGGACATTTTAATTTTTCCAACAAAAATTTTCTTTTAGCATCAATTTTTTTCATTTTTACATGGGTAACAGGATAAAATGGATCCTAAAATTTGTGGCAATTTCTCCTGAGTACACCAATACCTCATATGTGGTCATAAACCACTGTTTGGGCGCACGGCTGGGCTCAGAAGGGAAGGAGCGCCATTTGACTTTTTGAATGGAAAATATGCTGGAATATTTAGCGGTTGCCATGTCATGTCGCATTTGGAGAGTATCTGTGTGCCTAAACATTGGAGCTCCCCCACAAGTGACCCCATTTTGGAAACTAGACAACCCCCCCAAGGAACTTATCTAGATGCCTAGTGTGCACTTTGAACCCCAGGTGCTTCACAAATTGATTCGTAAAAAAAGAAAGCACTTTTTTTTTCACACAAATTTTCTTTTAGCCTCCGTTTTTCATTTTCACATGGGCAACAGGATAAAATGGATCCTAAAATTTGTTGGGCAATTTCTCCTGAGTACACCGATACCTCATATGTGGTCATAAACCACTGTTTGGGTTCACGGCAGGGCTCAGAAGGGAAGGAGCGCCATTTGACTTTTTGAATGGAAAATTAGCTCTAATCGTTAGCAGACACCATTACGCGTTTGCAGAGCCCTTGATGTGCCTAAACAGTGAAAAAAAACCACAAGTGACACCATTTTGGAAACTACACCCCTTAAGGAACTTATCTAGATGTGTTGTGAGCACTCTGAACCCCAAGTGCTTCACAGAAGTTTATAAAGCAGAGCAGTGAAAATAAAAAAATCATTTTTTTCCTCTATTTTTTTTAGCCCGCTATTTCTTATTTTCACAAGGGTAACAGGAGAAATTGGACCACAAAAGTTGTTGTGCAATTTGTCCTGAGTATGCCGATACCCCATATGTGGGGGGGGGGAAACCACTGTTTTGGCGCATGGGAGAGCTCAGAAGGGAAGGAGCGCCATTTTGGAATGCAGACTGGATGGAATGTTCTGCAGGCATCATGTTGCGTTTGGAGAGCCCATGATATGCCTAAACAGTAGAAACCCCCCACAAGTGACCCCATTTTGGAAACTAGACCCCCCCCAAGGAACTTATCTAGATGCATAGTGCGCACTTTGAACCCCCAGGTGCTTCACAAATTGACTCGTAAAAAAAAAAAGCACTTTTTTTTTCACACAAATATTCTACTAGCCTCAGTTTTTTTCATTTTCACATGGGCAACAGGATAAAATGGATCCTAAAATTTGTTGGGCAATTTCTCCTGAGTACACCAATACCTCATATGTGGTCATGTCTGTGGGCGTCATGTTACGTTTGCAGAGCCCCTGATGTGCCTAAACTGTGGAAACCCCCCCAGTGACCCCATTTTGGAAACTAGACCACCCAATGAACTTGTCTAGATGTGTAGTGAGCACTTTGAACCCCAAGTGCTTCACAGAAGTTTATAACCCAGAGCCATGAAAATAAAAAAAATCATTTTTTTTCCTCAAAAAATCATTTTTTAGCCCGCAATTTTTTATTTTCACAAGGGTAACAGGAGAAATTGGACCCCAAAAGTTGTTGTACAGTTTGTCCTGAGTACGCTGGTACCCCATATGTGGGGGGAAACCACTGTTTGGGCACACGTCGGGGCTCGTAAGGGAAGTAATGACGTTTTGAAATGCCGACTTGATGGAATGGTCTGCGGACGTCATGTTACGTTTGCAGAGCCCATAGAGCTGGGCGATTAATCGAATTAATTCGATTAATTCGCCCATAGTAAAATCGGCGATTTTAAATTAATTGAAATCCGATTTAAAATGGCGTGCGCAATGTAATTGTGCCGCCATTTTACTCGGCTCGTCCAGGCCAGGCTGCCGGCGGAAGGGACAGTGAGGAAAGGAGGCGCAGGACACCGGCTCGGGCGCTGGAGCTTTATCGTCTGAGGGAAGGACAGAGCTGAATCCCCGGTTGGCGCCTCATGCCCTGCCCATTTTCGCCGTTGTCCCCTCACATCTGCTCGTGCTGTCACCCGAGGCCGCGGCCCCCGCCCGCCCGCTCACCCGCCCTTCTGAGGACCCTTCCTGAGGAGGAGTCCGTGGCCCGGGAGAGGCCGTCACTCGCCGCCGCACTCGGATGACTCCCCCGGTAAGTGGCCGCCACCGCCCGTGTACCGTGTATTGTCGGTGGTTAGTCAGTTCATTACTGTGGCGGGCTTCAGCTTCTCGGATGTCGAAGACCTTCTTGCTGAATCCAAGGAGCTGGTGAGTGCAAGGCTATAAATCCAGATTACTCGGGGCACTCTGAATCGTGCGCTATGGTAGATTTCACTTGTTCTTAATTGAAACAAATCTCAACCCGGCCTCTGAGATTTAGGGAAAGAATGGATGAGTGCCAGACGTCAGATTCCTGCGCTTAGTTTGGGAAAATGAAAGCGGCACCGACTCCACATTTTCCGTCAATCATTTTACCTAGCCCTCATCTCTACACCACCTGCAGATTTTCACACTTGTCCACTTTGGGCAATCACTTTTTTTGTTAGGGTATTCCAGAAATTACCCAATCCAGTAGTTTCCTGCTGTCAGTTCCCCCAAGCAACTAGTTGTATTCTGTCAAGGATCCATTAGCCTACAGTATCACTATAGGATAAAGAAGTGATCTGGACACCTTTTGGGGGCATTTCCTTTACTCAAATGCATGGAATTTGAGCTCAAAATATATTTTTTCATTTCGGATTCATTAAAAATTTGATACTGACTTTTTTTCATCAACCATTTTTCGCTATAAAGCTTCTGGAAATATCTCAAATTTTTTATGCATCTGTTGCGATTTTTAGAACAGTTCCAATAAGCTCAACCAACTCTTTGGAAAGTGGTCAGGACGGGGCATGTGCCCAATACACTCTTCATAATTTATGTTACAGAGGGTGGTGTAAATTATGACAGAATTGCACCCTTCATCAAGTCTGGAGTACAAAACGCCAGTCTCAGTTATTTAGGGCCTTAGTTCCTGGCTGCAGAATGAGTTCTCATCTTCCATCAGTGAGCTCGTTCTGACGGGGAGTTTGTAACTTTTATCTGTTTGTCTGAGCTCCTCTATCCAGTGCACCCAGTGGGTGGAGCTTGTAAAATGGGGGCGGGGCTTAAAATAAATCGACTCGATTTAAATCGAAAATCGGTTTTACGTTTGAAAAAAAAAACGATTTTGTTTTTTTTGAAAATCGCCCAGCTCTAAGAGCCCATGATGTGCCTAAACAGTACAAACCCTCCACAAGTGACCCCATTTTGGAAACTAGATCCCCCAAGGAACTCATCTAGATGTGTTGTGAGCACTTTGAATCTCCAAGTTCTTCACAGAAGTTTATAACGCAGAGCCGTGAAAATAAAAAATAATTTTTTTTCCACAAAAATAATTTTTTAGTCTCCAATTTTTTTATTTTTCCAAGGGTAACAGGAGAAATTAGACCCCCAAAATTGTTGTGCAATTCTTCCTGAGTACGCTGATAACCCATATGTGGGGGGTAAACCGCTGTTTGGGCACACGTCGGGGCTCGGAATGGAGGGAGCTCTGTTTGACTTTTTGAATGCAAAATTGACTGGAATAAATGGTGGCGCCATGTCGCAGTTGGAGACCCCCTGATGTGCCTGAATAGTAGAAACCCCTCAATTCTAACTCCAACCCTAACTGCAACACACCCCTAATCCCAACCCTAACCGTAACCCTAATTCCAACCGTAACCCTAATTCCCGGCCGGCGGGCGCACTGCGCATGCGCCCACCATTTTCCAAGATGGCCGCGCCCATGAATCATCCCGGAGGGACACTGGGATTGCCACGGGGACTTCCCAGACATGGGGAGTTGGGGGCGTGATCAGAAGGCGAGGGGAGCAGATAGTGACGGCGGCGACCGATCGCTGCCATCAATCGGTGTGGGGGGGGGATCTCTGTCTCCAGCCATGGCAGATGCTATTGTAGCATCAGCCATGGCTGGATTGTAATATTTCAACAAATTTCATTGGTGAAATATTACAAATCGCTCTGATTGGTTGTTTCACTTTAAACAGCCAATCAGAGCGATCGTAGCCACATGGGGGTTAAGCCCCCCCCCCCCTGTGGTGAAGCACAAAGGATCTTGTGCCTGCTTGTCGGGTGACCTTTCAGTGACCCCGGTCACCCGACCCGCAGGAACGGGATTATACCATGACGCCTACGTAGGCGTCATGGGTCGGGAAGGCGCAGGTTTTCATGACGCCTACGTAGGCGTCATGGGTCGGGAAGGCGCAGGTTTTCATGACGCCTACATAGGCGTCATGGGTCGGGAAGGGTTAATAATTGCTTTCGGTTCCAGGAAACCATAACTTGTGACTTTTATTCCACAGATGCCTTCAATAAGATTGCAGAGCTCTGATGGTGAGATCTTCGAAGTAGATGTAGAAATTGCAAAGCAATCTGTTACCATCAAGACCATGCTGGAAGGTGAGTTCATATCCCGTCATGCTAGCTGTCTGTACTCATCCGATGTATCTGTATCCCCCTGCCTAATATCAGAGATGCATCGAAGAAGATGACGATGCTGCAGCATGGCTCACTATAAAGCATCTGATCTTTCTATTACCATGCGATTTTTTTTTTTTTTTATCACCCCCCGCCCCCCCCCCCATTAATAACAAAAAATGCATATATTGTTATATAAAATACTATATTCGTATGGCAGTTTCCCCAAGGTATTGCAGAAGAAAAATGCATCCAAACGTACATCTGAATGGTGCTGTAAGTGATCTACATTGTATCTCTCAATATATGACTTGATCTTTCCGCTCTTTCTTCAGATCTGGGCATGGATGATGAAGGGGATGATGATCCTGTGCCACTTCCTAATGTTAATGCAGCAATTCTCAAAAAGGTAAATGTAGATTAGTCTTCAGTGGAGACCTCAAATCTAGTCTTTGCAGTGGCCTTTTAGTGTCTAAGTGTGTGAGCCATTTTTGAGACCTTTATTATATTATATATCGATCTGTGTAGCCATGTGGTGATATTGATCCACACCAGGGCTCCATGATGACAGCACTTAAGAACCTGACTGGTGTAAAACACAGGTACGATATGTCCGATCCACCAGATCTCTACTCCGAAGAAAGGCTAGACACACAGGAGGGGATGGGGGGATGAAGTGCAAAAAACGAAAGTATTAGCTCAGGCTTATATCAGCAATCGCATAATCTCCAGAATATTGCGTCTCTCCTCACATTTTTCGCTGAGTCTGGAACCGTAACTTTCTATGATCACATTTAGATGTCTCCATGATCCACTCAGATTTTGTCCTGTGAGCTGTGGTAGTGCTTCTTCGTGATAAGGGATTCTCACACTGTTCTGTTTGTACAGATCCGTGTCTCCAGCTGAGCTTCTGTGGATCATTTTGTGCCACCACCATGATCAATGCCATAAGTCAATGTGATGGGGAAGGGGACGGGAGGTAACTAAAGTCCAGTCATAGTACAGTCTGGTATTTAATGATCTGCCACAGGCTGCTGTAACTTGGAAATGGCCCCATTGTGTAGGCTGCAGTGACTAAAATAAGACCTGCCATTGCTGGATTTTTGTTTCCACTAGTTTTTATAGATGGTGCTCCTTGTCTGAAGGGAAAGTGTCTTCTGTTTGTAACAAGAAACTCTGGGTGTTTTTTGTTGTTTGGGTTAGCTCAGCAATTTATATGCTTCCTCTCCATTTTGAATCACTCATTTTCTACTGTTTTGCAGGTTATCCAATGGAGCACCCACCACAAGGATGACCCTCCCCCACCCGAGGATGATGAGAATAAGGAGAAGAGGACTGATGATATTCCTGTATGGGACCAGGAATTTCTTAAAGTAGACCAAGGAACTCTATTTGAACTTATCCTGGTGAGTAATTTTTGCCTGCATTGAACGCCATGTCTTGGATGCCAACTATAATGAAAGATAGCAACCTAGACAGTAATTAAAGGGGTTCTCTGCGTTTGACCCCCTTCTTATTAATAGGGTCCCATGTTAATAAATAAATCTGTGTCCCCTATTGGGACCCCCTTCTCTCATCTGAAAGCTGTGGGGAAACTTTGTAAAAAGTGACTTCTGCAAATTCCAGAATGAGGATCTCTTTCCAGGTGCTCTTACCAGGCAAGAGCTTAAAATCCAGAACAGTCCTCCCTCGTGTATGTACCGAGGTCGTGTAGCGGAAGAATTGGGCAAAGATTTTGCCATATAACTTATTCTGAGCTCCTTTTTTTTTTCCAGGCTGCCAACTATTTGGATATTAAAGGACTGCTTGATGTAACATGCAAAACCGTGGCAAACATGATTAAAGGCAAAACGCCAGAAGAAATTCGGAAGACCTTTAATATTAAAAACGACTTTACTGAAGAGGAAGAGGCACAGGTAACGTGTTTGGAAATATCCTGAGATTATATCTCGACATTATCTGATGCCCATGGCTAAAGAGCCCTCTGACCCAACCAATAAAGCCTTTTCACTGAGCCAGAAAAAGTACCAACAGCTGTACGGCATATATTACAGAAGGAAGCAAAGGTTATGACGTACTCTGGATTTTCTTTTTGGTAAAGAAGAATATTGACAGTTTTTCTTCTCATTCGTGTCTTGGCATCAATTTTCATTCAGTTTTGGTTCCCATCAGTTTTTACCATTGTTTTTCTCCTGTGAAACGAAAAATATTTTTTGCGCTTCTTCTGCACACTTTAAAGAAGTTGGTTGAGCCCTTATTTATGTCCCTATCAATGTCCCCTCGCTGCACAGGTGATTGGAAAAAAAAATAAAATAAAAAATATTCCTGTGCTGAGAATATAAAATGAGCCCTCTGATCATACCACATCTCCTGGACAGGGGAGGAAGCAAAAGAAAGGATACAGATCTTACAGCAGGGGATCCCAAATTATTTTTTCTTTGAGGTAAAAGACTTTTTAAAAACAGGGAAATGTTCTACAAATAGCAGCAGGTGTGATCCCATGCTATCCTGTTTGTATACTCTTTTGCGTCCTCCCCTGCCCAGGAGCTGTGGTATGATCAGACGATGTTCCTGTACGGTCAGACACCATCATTACACAGTACACAGCAGGGGCAGATTTATAAGATTATCTCAGCACAGGAACATTTTATTTAAACACATCCAATAATGAAACTTATTATTATTCCAAGGTGTGTTGATTAAAATCATCTTTAAAATTAACTTTGTTCTTGGGGAAAACCCATTTGGGCTCTTTTCCACTTGCGAGAAATACTCCGATTCTCGCATGTGAAATCCCAGCTGTGGCCCCGACACTCGGGAGTGGATTGTGCGGCTGCATGTATTTGTATGCAGCTGCTCGCTCCACTCCCGAATGCCGGCCCCAGAGCTGGGATTTCACATGTGAGAATCGGATGTATTTCTCGCAAGTGGAAAGGAGCCCTTTAAATAAAACACTGATGTCTGAGTGAGGCCATAGGAGCAGCATGTACTTGTGTTGGTGCTGAGGGTCCATTGCATTAAGGATTATGGCGTCTACTGATGTATTGCTGATAAAGGGGTGTTCCACGACTTTACTATTTAGGAAAGGTCTGTAACAGATTAATGACCATTGGACTTTCAGAACCTCTACTGATCACATGACTAAGGGGGGCATGGTGCACAGAGCGCCGTACATTGTGTAGTGGCTGTAAATAGTACTGCAGCGCTCTCATTATGATGGTAATTGTAAGTTTTGTGATGGTCTGGTCAGATGAGCACCCCTAAAAGAAAACACTAGCTTTTGTAATTGCCTCTCATGAACATTGTCTGCCATTACGCTCTTTCTATGTTTCAGGTACGCAAAGAGAACCAGTGGTGTGAAGAGAAATGAACCGCTGTGCCTCTCGTCACTATAACACTGTAAGAATCGTTCCAAATAGTTGCACTGCTCTGTTTATAATAGACTATTCAGCAGCTTCTCATATTAGCAGCAGGGCGTTTTGCTGCATGTTGTGTCCTATATAAATATCATATTTTTTTTTTTTTTTTGAGTAACAATTCCTCTCCTCAAACTGTGTTTTTACCATTGTAATCTGTTGTGACTTCCTATAAACAATATTGACTCTGATCTGTGTGCTGTGAAGACAGAAGATGCGATGCTCTCCTCGCCAAGAGATTGCGGACTGCTCCACCATATGCGGCCTTGATGTAAGCGTTAGAGCAGGTCCGAGCGGCATGACGGCACAGCAGGAGACACAACAGTGTATCTTCATTAGACCACATATCACCAGATGTATATGGAGTTTGCAGAAGTGCTGCTGTTTTCTTTCGTTTTTAGTAAATCTGCTTAGACACATTGGGCTTCACATCAGTTGTCAGTTTATTTATTTAACTTTTTGCTGGTGCTTTTGGGAAAATACCAGTTTGGACTGACTTCTTTTACTCTTTAGTGTGGAAATTATAACACTGGTAATAGGTATTCCCATATTAAACCTAATGGCATATCACTAGGCTGTAGTGCTGCGGCCCCTACACTACCATGCAGCGGGCCACCCGGCTGTGCAGGGAGCTGCAGCACCGATCCATTCAAGTGATGATGCTGGCTGCATGTTCCTGCAGATTTGGGTGCATGTGGGGCCCTTATGTACACAAACCTTTGCTGGGAATGCAGCACTAGATCCCCTTCATTCTCTGGATCAGTGAGGAACCCACTGACAAAATATGGGAATACTGTCTATGATATACCAGCATAGCAGAACATTTCTTTAAAATTTCCCATAGACTGCAATTTCAAGACAAATGCTAAAGTTTCTGCTCTTTGTTGGAAGATTACGAATTGGCTAGAAAAGCTTAAGTGACGTGCTCAGTTACTTAATTTACTCTTGTTAAGCTGAAAATGACATGCTGATCAGGCTGCGCACCTCCACCTAACAGATCTGTGCAACTTCCCCTCCTCTAGCTTCTATATATGCATATGTTGTCTTGTGTTAAGTGTTCATTATACTTTTTAATCTGTATTAAAGAGCAGGTTTAAACTTTCCTAATAAATCAAATTTAAAGGATTTTGTTGTCAAATGCTTTACCTAAGTGTTTTTTTTTTTTTTTTTTGTTTTTTGTTTTTTCTACTAAAAACAATTCAGAGATGGAGAACAAGAGACCGTGCCCAAACTGCAACCCAAAACTCGTACAAAGAGCAGGTGGGGCAGCACAGAACAGCCACAGACAGGAGCAAGGGTACCAGATATAAAGGAATATGCCTCCCCATCCTGCCAGCACTGTGGTTGTTCAACACATGGAAGAAAAAAAAAAAATGATAATTACTTACCGGTAATTTGATTTTTCAGAACCATGACAGCACCGACCGTGAGAGTATGGTATCCGCCCCCAGGAACAGGAAACCTGTAGCAGAGATAAAAGAAGGGGGGCGGTACCTCTCCCTCAGTTTGTTTCAGAGTATGTAAGGTAACCGCCAAAATTAGTCGTTATATATACACATATACTAGCATATTTACGACCTTTACCTTCTTTATTTATTAATTTATACATGCAAAAAAATTTTTTTTTTTATTTTTTGAGTCACACAACCATCACTAAGATAGGGCGGGAATTAATACGGTGCTGTCATGGTTCTGAAAAAATCAAATTACCGGTAAGTAATTATCATTTTTCCCTTCACCATGACAGCACCGACCATGAGAGGAAGAAATAGAAGAGCCTCCTAGGGTGGGACAACAGCAGATAACACCTTTCTACCAAAGGCTAAATTCGAGGAACCTAAATCTAGCCTATAATGACGAAAAAAGGTAGACGGTGACGACCATACCGCTGCCCTGCAAATCTGCTCTATTGACGCATTTGCCCGTTCGGCCCAAGATGTCGCGACAGCCCTTGTGGAGTGAGCCGTTACACCCAGTGGGGGAGTGTGACCTGATGAAGAATAAGAAAGTGAGATAGCCATGCGTAACCACCGTGCAATTGTAGCTTTTGAAGCTTTTTTACCCCTGTTTACCCCCTGGAAGGAGATAAAAAGGGCTGATGACTGTCGCCAAGATTTTGAGATTTCTATATATTGAAGCAGGCAACGTCTTACATCCAAACAATGAAAGGTTTGCTCTCCCTGGGATTTTGGGTTGGCACAAAACGAGGGCAAAATTATCTCTTGGTCCCTGTGGAATTTTGTATTAACCTTCGGAAGGAAGGCTGGGTCAGTTCTTATGACCACTTTGTCATCCATAAAGGTAGTATATGGGGGATTTACAGAAATGGCTTGTAGCTCACTGACTCGCCGAGCTGACGTCAGGGCAACCAAGAGCACTGTTTTTAGTGTTGGAGCCTTTATAGAAATAGATGAGATGGGCTCAAATGGTTTTGTAGTTAATGCATTTAACACTAAATTTAGATCCCAGGGAGCCACCTTAGGTACAATTTTCGAGGGTCTGGCTGAAAAAGAGGCCCGAATGAATCTATAGATCCATGGGTGATGAGCCAGTTTTTTGTCAAACAGCGCACCTAGTGCTGAGACATGCACCTTTAGAGTGCTTGTGGACAATCCTTTTTCCAGGCCTTTTTGTAGGAACTCTAGAATCTCCGACATCGGGACCATCTGGACTGTCCCCGAAAACCGTCGACCCGAGAAGTTTAAGAATTTTTGCCAGATTTTATAATACTTGTCCGTGGTGACCTTTTTCCTACTAGTGAGCAAGGGTCCCTAGAACCCCTTTGCTAATAGGAGTCCCCTTTCAGGTTCCCGGCAGTGAGGTGTATATTGTGCACCTGAGGATGTTCCACTGGTCCCTGGTGTAGTAGATTGGGAACATCGGGTAAGATCCATGGGTCCGAGGCGGACATGCGTATGAGCCATGTGAACCACGCTCTCTTTGGCCAGAAGGGCGCTATAAGGATCACATGGCTCTTCTCTTCTCGTATTTTCCTCAGGACTATTGGTATTAGAGGAAATGGTGGAAAAGCATAAGCCAGTTTGAATTTCCAGCGGTGTAGTAGTGCATCTACTCCTTCTGGTTGTTCTCTCGGGTTCAGGGAGTAAAATCTGTTTACTTTCCGATTTTCTTTTGTAGCAAACAGGTCCACTTCTGGTCTGCCCCAGCTGGCACAAATTTTCCCAAATATGTCCTGATTTAGGGACCATTCTCCTTGGTGTAGTATATGCCGACTCAGGAAATCGCCACTGTATTGTCTGTCCCTTTCAAGTGCGTGCTTGACAGGGATAACAGGTTGTTTTCTCTTCGCCACGACAGCACCCACTGAGAGAGGGGATCCGCCCCTAGGAACAGGAAACCTACAGAGAGATAAAAGGGACGGCCCCCCTCGCTCCTCAGTTGGTTTCCTGTTCCTAAGAGAGGAACCTACTGAGAAGAGGATGCCTGGGCTAGGGAACCGCCTGCGCAGTGTCTATAAGAGCGGCAGGGGCTCCGGCACCAGAAGCAGCGTCGGGGGAGTTTTTAATTCAACTCCCTCCTCGACTGGGGATTAACCACCTGAAACAGGATGCTATCATGGAGGAAGAGACGCGGCGCACACCAGGTGGTAATGCGAGGCCAGGAGCGATATAGCTCTGGCTCGCATAAATATGGCAGTAAGGCTGCCCTACCTTCAGAATCCCGGGAGCCTTGAGGTGATGTGAGTCGGCGTGGAGGAGCCACCGCCCTCCTCTGCCATGATGTGGGGGCATGACTGGAGTGCCGGGGCAGAGAGACGCGGCGCAGAACAGAGGCGCGCGTTCGGTGATCGCCGGAGGTGGAATCAGCCCTCCGAGGATACCATGGAGGCAGAGAGCGGTACAGAGCGGCCGCGCATGCGCTGAAGATGCAGAACCCGGAAGTGAAGGATGACACTTCCGGGTCAGCGCTATGATAAAAAAAAAAAAAAGGGTTTTTTTGCGGGCAGCTGCATAAAAGCACCGCTTGTGGGGCCTCCGGTGTGCAGCAATGTCAGCTCCGGGTGACCCTGTGTCGCACCTCTCTGACGACATGGTTAATCCACGTCGTAGCAGCAGCAGCAGCAAAAAAGGTGAAAGTGGACGCTCCAAGCGAAGTGGTTCCACTAATAGAGATGGAGGAAAATCATCTCACTCCACGCCGCAGCCAGATCCTTTGACTTCAAAGCCGGTACCGTGCTGACAAAAGAGCTTCACTGGGTGAGTGTTTTTAAATCACACCTGTCAAGCTGATGGCCCTTCCCTCCTCTTTCTGTCTATCCTTAGGCGAAAAAAACGGACAAATCCAAACACAAGGAATGTGCCCTATGCTCCCAGCCCCTCCCAGACGCGTATTCTAAAAGATTGTGTCAAATATGCATTGGCCATACGCTCCAGGAAGAAAATTCAGTTAGAACGGAGGATATTCGTCTGATTAGGGAAGAGCTACAGGCCCTAGGGGGAGCAAGTAGTGTTACGGGAAGAAAAACCCTTAGAGAGGTCACCCCGCCTAAAGTGGGGTCTTCTTCAGACAGTGGAGAGCTAAATTCGCAGGCTTCGCAAGAATCTGTGTCCTCAGAGGAGGAAGAGGAACATACATGCTTTCCGACTGATAGCATAAATAACCTGATTAAATCAATAAGAAACACTATGGGATTGTCGGACGTTAAAGACCCTAAAACTCCCCAAGAGATTATGTTTTCAGGTCTCTCCCAACGAAAGGGTCGAGTATTTCCTATAATTCCAGCCATAAAAGATATGATTAAAAAAGAATGGGAAAAGCAAGGGCAGAGAGGTTTTATGCCAGCGGCATCCAAAAGACGATACCCTTCAATGATGAAGATCTAGCCTCTTGGGCAAAAGCACCTAAGGTGGACGCGGCTGTAGCCTCAACTTCTCGCCGGTCCTCTCTTCCAGTGGAAGATACTGGAATGTTATCGGATCCCCTGGATCGGAAAGCAGACACACTGCTTAAAAGATCATGGGAATCATGTATAGGAGCATTCAAGCCAGCGATATCGGCCACATGTACGGGTAGAGCCTTGTTAATATGGTTAGACCAGTTGGAGGACAATATAAAAAATGGCCTTTCCAGAGATAAGCTACGTGCCTCCATTCCATTAATTAAAGGTGCAGCTGCCTTTTTGTCAGATGCTTCAATAGATTCTCTCCGCCTAGCAGCAAGAACGGCGGGTTTAACTAACGCAGCTAGAAGAGCGTTATGGCTAAAAGTCTGGAAGGGGGACACGCACATTAAGTCTAAACTCTGCGCTATACCCTGCCAGGGTGAGTATCTGTTTGGTGCAGTACTAGATGACATCCTAACCAAGGCAGCAGAGAGAAAGAAAGGCTTCCCTAATCCATACGTTCCATCCTACAGGAGGTCATTCAGAAAGCCAGCGTTTGGCAGAAAGAAGGACTTTAAAGCCCAGAACTCCTGGAATAATAAGGACTTCAGACCGAAAGGAAACTTGTTCGGTAAACGTCCCTTTAAACCAGGAGAAAAATTCCGGTAGTGTCAATCTACCTGTTGGTGGCAGGCTGTTACACTTCTGCTGTCACTGGGTAAAAATCACTTCAAACCCCTGGGCCATTAATATTATAAAATCAGGTCTAGCACTACAATTTGTCCGGAATCCTCCGGACTCCTTTCTATTGACTTCTTTAAAGTCTCAGGCTCAACAGGAGTCATTAGAATTAGAAATTAAAGGCCTATTACATAAAAAGGTACTAGTGGAGGTTCCAATTCATCAAGAGGGAAAGGCTTTTATTCTCCCTTGTTTCTAGTGTCTAAACCAGATGGTTCATTTAGAACCATAGTTAATTTAAAGAAGCTGAATACCTTTTTGAAGGCCCGGACTTTTAAAATGGAGTCTATACGGTCAGCCATTAAACTTCTATTTCCCAGATGCTACATGGCGGTCGTGGATCTCAAAGATGCGTATTACCATCTACCAATACAAATCTCGCATCAGCGCTTTCTACGAGTAGCAGTAATATTAGAAGGCCGAATCCGTCATCTTCAATTCACAGCAATGCCCTTCGGACTGTCTATGGCACCCCGCGTCTTCACCAAACTAATGCTGGAGGTGATGTCATACTTGCGAATAAAAGATACCCTGGTAATCCCATATCTGGATGATATTCTAATAGTGGGAAATTCGTATCTGCAGTGTGAGCACAGACTATCTGACGTAATTTCATCCTTGCAGAAATTAGGTTGGTTGATAAACTGGGAAAAATCCAGGCTTCACCCGGTAACCTGTCAGACGTTCCTAGGCCTTCATCTGGATTCAGTAAGTCAGAGATGTCTGCTACCAGAGGCAAAGAAATTAACTGTGATCAATAAAGTACGTCTTGTGGTAAATAATCCCATAATATCACTAAGAGCAGGCATGTCCTTGCTAGGATCTTTAACCTCTTGTATTCCGGCAGTCCAGTGGGCCCAGTTTCATACCAGGGAATTACAAAGAATCATCCTGCAAAAAGGAGAGAGCTTACAGGGACATTTAGAAAGTATGATATCCCTGCCATCGGAGGTGGTCAATTCCCTAAAGTGGTGGCTAGATCCAGATAATCTTTCGGGAGGAGTTCCTTGGGTAGTGGTCCCCTCAAATATAGTAACCACAGATGCCAGTCCCTTGGGATGGGGAGCGCATTTAAAAGACTTTATTGTGCAGGGAAAGTGGTCTAGATCTGGGGTAGAGGACTCGTCAAATATGAGAGAATTAAAAGCTATATATTATGCTATATATAACTTTCTTCCGCAGCTGCAAGGAACTCATACAAGGATTCTATCAGACAACACCACCTCTGTAGCATACCTAAACCACCAAGGAGGAACACGATCGGTAGCGTTCATGTCTATCGCGGAGAAAATTCTAAGATTGGCAGAAAATCATCTCCTGTCCCTATCAGCACTGCATGTCAGAGGGGCAGACAATATCAAAGCAGATTTTCTCAGTCGCCATACTCTACATCAGGGAGAATGGATGCTCAGTCGCCAAATCTTCAACATGATATCAGTCAGATGGGGCAAGCCAGAAATAGACCTGTTTGCCACAAGGAACAACAGGCAGGTCGAAAGGTTTGCTTCGTTGTTCAAGATGGACAGTCCGGACATACTGGATGCTTTGCAGACCCCGTGGAATTTTCGCCTAGCTTATGCCTTTCCTCCAATGATGTTACTACCAATCGTCATCCGGAAAATCAGGGAGGAAGGAGCAAGAATAATCTTAATAGCTCCGTTCTGGCCCAAAAGGCCATGGTTCTCATGGCTGAGGGCCATGTCGGTCTCAGATCCATGGATCCTCCCTTGGGACCGGGACCTTCTCTCACAAGGGCCATGTCACCACCCTCAGGTCAAAGGCCTGAGCCTCACGGCATGGAATTTGAAAGGCAGCTATTAAAGCAAAGAGGGTTTTCAGACGGTCTAATTAATACCCTTCTGCATAGTAGAAAAGAGATCACAACTAATATATATGCCAGAGTCTGGAAAAAATTCTTAACATTTCATTCGGCACACCTATCCGATGAAGTACCTATCCCGGCTATCCTAGAATTTTTGCAAAAAGGACATGAATTAGGTCTATCAGTAAATACGCTTAAAGTCCAAGTGTCAGCTCTAGGAGCCTTATACAGTCATGACGTAGCAGGCAATAAATGGGTGGCTCGGTTTATCTCAGCCTGCCATCGAGCACAACCAGTCTATATACCACAGATGCCATCTTGGGACTTAAACTTAGTTCTAGACGCCTTAACGGAAGATCCATTTGAACCCCTCCATTCAGTTCCAATAAAATATGTTTCATTTAAAACCATTTTGTTAGTAGCCCTGGTCTCAGCGAGAAGAGTGAGTGATCTCCAGGCCTTATCGATAGATCCTCCTTTCCTGTCAGTATTTCAGGACAAAATAGTCTTAAAAACAGACCCATCTTATCTCCCTAAAGTGGCGACAAAATTTCATAGATCCCAGGAGATCTACCTTCCTTCCTTTTATGATAACCCCTCATCACCACAGGAAGAGAGATTCCACACTTTAGATGTTAAAAGGGCCGTCTTAATATATCTAGACAGGACTAGACCCTGGAGGCAGAGCAGGGCTCTCTTTGTCTCATTCCAGGGTAGCCGTAAAGGTGCAGGGGTGACAAAGAGTACGCTGTCTCGGTGGATTAGAGACGCAATATCTCTGGCGTATGTGACAAAGGGGAAGATTCCACCGCAGGGCGTGAAAGCACATTCCGCACGAGCCATATCTTCCTCCTGGGCAGAAAGAGCAGATGTCCCGATAGACCTTATATGTAAGGCTGCAACCTGGGCTTCACCTTCTACCTTCTATGATCACTATAGATTAGATCTATCTTCCTCAACAGACCTAGTGTTTGGTAAATCAGTCCTTGACACGGTGGTCCCTCCCAGGTGATAGTCTCTGAAAATCTCTCGGTGCTGTCGTGGCGAAGAGAAAAAACCGGATTACTTACCGGTAATGCTCTTTTATAGAGCCCACGACAGCACCCACTCACTTCCCTCCCCTAGTTATAGTATGCACGGTGTATTCCGTTGGGTGAAGGGCTAAATGTATATAATTGCTGTACATAGTCTAGCAGTGTAAATATGTATATATACCTTAAACGTATTATAGAGCAAATTAACTGAAACTTGTGTGGCGGTTCCTCTCATTCTCTGTAATCCAACTGAGGAGCGAGGGGGGCCGCCCCTTTTATCTCTCTGTAGGTTTCCTGTTCCTAGGGGCGGATCCCCTCTCTCAGTGGGTGCTGTCGTGGGCTCTATAAAAGAGCATTACCGGTAAGTAATCCGTTTTTTTCTGCCCATGCGAATAGCTCTTTTGCCTCCGCCATCAAGGATGGTGATCTTGTACCCCCTTGTCGATTTATGTAGGCTACTGCCATGTTGTTGTCGGATAGTATTGTGACGTGTCTTCCTTGTACCTTTTTCAATTGATACAGCGCTAGCCTCACTGCTGTTAGTTCTTTCAAATTGGAGGATGTTTCCCTCATTCAGGGTTCCCATAGGCCTTGTACAAGTCGTCCTATTAGATGTGCTCCCCATCCCGAGGGACTTGCATCTGTAGTCAGTATTACCTGATTGTGAACTGACCAGGGCACGGCTCTTTTGAGGTTTTTGGGTTGTAGCCACCATTCTAAAGAGTTGAGGACTTGTGGCGTTAGGGTGAACCGCCGGTTCAGGCTGGTTGGATCTTTTGCCTGTTCGGCTAAGATTTGCGTTTGCAGTTCTCTTGTATGGCTTTGTGCCCACTGGACCGCTGGTATTGTTGCTGTTAACGTTCCCAACAACGACATTGCTTGTCGGATTGTTATGGCCCTGCTTGATCTTAACTGTTGTATTTTGTTTTGAATGGAGTCTACTTTCCTGTCTGGAAGGACACATTCTTGATTGCAGGAATCTAACACTATTCCTAAGAATTCTTGTTTTCTGGCAGGGAGTAGCTTTGACTTTTTTACGTTTATTATCCAGCCTAGGCTGGTTAAAATTTCTAACATCCTTTTTATTGCATCCTTGCATTTCTCTTCGGTATTTGCTATTACTAGGAAGTCGTCTAAATAGGGTACCAATAATATATCTTCCTTTCTCACAAAAGATGCCACTTCTGAAATTAATTTTGTGAAGACACGGGGTGCTACCGAAATCCCGAAGGGAAGACATTGATACTGCAGATGCGTAGGTTTTGTGCAATCTGTACCACCAATCTTAGGTATTTTTGATGTTCTTTCCAGATTGGTACATGGTAATATGCATCTGTCAGATCGATCACTGCCATGTAGCAGCCCGGTTCCAGTAACTTCACTGTTGATTTTAATGTTTCCATTTTGAATTTTTCCACTCGGATGTATTGGTTTAACGCCTTCAAGTTGAATATTACCCTTAAGGAGCCATCTGGTTTTGGAGTAAGAAATAGGGTACTGTAGAACCCTTTCCCTACTTGATGACTTGGTACCTCCACTAACACTTTCTTTTCCATAAGGAGGGTGATTTCTTTTTCCATTGTAGCCTGGTTCTTTTTGGCGACCTGAGTTATCTTTAGTCGCTGTGGTGGGAGGTTGAGAAACTTTAGTCGTAGGCCTTCGGATAGTAGATTGGTTACCCACCGTGAGGCGGGCAATGTTTCCCACTGGTGTACAAATTTCCTCAGTCTTCCTCCCACCGGAGACTTGGCGTCATTGACGTTTAGTATCTGATCTGGTGGACCCTTGAAGAGAAATCCTTTCTCCCTTCTCTCTCCCCAAGGCCTGCCTCGGATAGATCTCTCATCTGGTCGACCTCTGCCCCCTCTATTCCTTGCTCCACGAAAGGACGAGCGAGCATCATTCCAACGACGTCTTGAACCATACGGTAGCGGAAATCGTTTCTTCTTATCCGATGTTTTCTCCAATATTTCATCCAATGCTTTTCCGAACAAGTATTGTCCATCACAGGGGATTGCGCAGAGTTTTACCTTCGACTGGAAGTCTGCCGCCCAGTTTTTTAAGCCATAATGCCCTGCGACCTGAGTTAGAAAGAGCACATGCACGGGCGGCACCTCGCACAGAATCCACCGCTGCATCAGCTAGGAACCCTGCCGCTTTTTGTAGTGACGGTATTACGTCCAATAATTCTTCTCTTGGGCATTTATTTTTTATCTGTTCACTGAGTTCTTCTAACCATTTGACCATGACCCTAGCGGTGCACGTGGCGGCTACCCCTGGTTTAATTGACCAGGCCGATGCTTCCCAGGCAGATTTTAAAAAAGCATCCGCTTTTTTATCAAGGGGGTCTCTCAAGGCCCCCATGTCCTCGAACGGTAACGCTATTCCTTTAGATGTACTAACAATGGCGGCATCTAGTTTAGGGGCTTTTTCCCATTCCCCACATATTTCTTCATCAAACGGATATTTCCGTTTTAATGCTTGTGGCACAGACATTTTTTCCCTTCACCATGACAGCACCGACGTGAGAGTATGGTATCCGCCCCCAGGAACAGGAAACCTGTAGCAGAGATAAAAGAAAGGGGGCGGTACCTCTCCCTCAGTTTTGGTTTCCTGTTCCTGCAGGTGGATGCCTGTGGGGCAGTATACCTGTGTGGGGAATCGTCCCCTGGATGGCCGGTCTGGAGACCGAGGTCCGAAGGGGAGGCATGCAGCTGAGCGCGGCGGCGCGCGCTCTCCATCCCGGCTTCTTGGGGGCTGCCTGGCCGCGTCTCGCCCCCCCGTGGACTCCCCGGCGGCCGCTCCGTGCAGGAGGCAGAGCCGGGGTAGGCGTGTCCACCACAACGCTGGCGCCGACTGAGTGGAGCGGCTTCCGGTCGCGCCGGGAGAAGCGGTGTGCTGGACACTTCCGGGCAGAAGTTTGCTCCAGAGGCGCGCACACCGCTCTCCCCCCTGAACCCCCCCCCTCGCATACATAGCCTGCCGGAGGCAGGAGACAGGCGTCCGTTGCAAAAACGCTTCACAGCGATGGAAGGAGCAGAGGATCGCGTGCCAGAGGAGGGAGGCCAGCAGACTGCTGTGGTACCAGGGGGTCGGTGGGTGAGTGCCTTTGTAAGGCGAAGAAACATATAGTGATGGCCTTTTATCCTGTCCCCTCTCCCTAGGGCAGGAAAGCTGCGGCCAAACAAAAAAACAAAGCATGTGCTTTGTGTAAAAAAAACTCTTCCCAAAGATTACAATAAAGGGTTATGCCGCTCATTTGTACAGAAAACGATAGCGGAGGAATCGCCGTCCCTATTTGAGGATATTAGAGCCGTTATTCGTCAGGAAGTTAAAACAACGGTTAAGGAGGAGTTGAAACAGCACACGCCAGTTAGTTCAAGCCATCCCCTCCCCCCTCCTACGGAACAAAGTGACGTAGAATCGGATGGTGAACAGACGGAGTTAAAAAACTCGGAAAGCTCAGACCAAAATTCCTCGGACAAGGAATATGGCCGCCCGTATGTCTTGTCTGAAGACGTAGGAAAATTGTTAAAATTAATTAGATCTACCATGGGGGTTGAGACGCCAAAAGAGCGTCTTTCAGTACATGACTCCATGTTCAGCAATCTAGAAGGGAAAAAACGTAAAGTTTTTCCCTTTCATGAAAATCTATTAAAAATGATTAAAAAAGAGTGGAAGAAACCCAACAAGAAAATGTCTGTGCCACAAGCATTAAAACGGAAATATCCGTTTGATGAGGAAATATGTGGGGAATGGGAAAAAGCCCCTAAGCTAGATGCCGCAATTGCTAGTACGTCTAAAGGTATAGCATTACCATTCGAGGACATGGGGACCTTGAGAGACCCCCTCGATAAAAAAGCGGATGCTTTTTTAAAATCTGCCTGGGAAGCATCGGCCTGGTCAATCAAACCGGGCGTAGCCGCCACTTGCACCGCTAGGGCCATGGTCAAATGGTTGGAAGAACTCAGTGAACAGATAAAAAATAAATGCCCAAGAGAAGAATTATTGGACGTAATACCGTCACTACAAAAAGCGGCAGGTTTCCTAGCAGATGCAGCGGTGGATTCAGTGCGAGGTGCCGCCCGCGCATGCGCTCTCTCTAACTCAGGTCGCAGGGCATTATGGCTTAAAAATTGGGCGGCGGACTTCCAGTCGAAGGTAAAACTCTGCGCAATCCCCTGTGAGGGACAATACTTGTTTGGAAAAGCATTGGACGAAATATTGTAGAAAGCATCGGATAAGAAGAAACGATTCCCTCTACCATCTTTTTCAAGGCGACGTTGGAATGATGCTCGCTCGTCCTTTCGTGGAGCAAGGAATCGAGGGGGCAGGAGTCGGCCAGATGAGAGGTCTATCCGAGGCAGGCCTTGGGGAGAGAGAAGGGAGAAAGGATTTCTCTTCAAAGGCCCCACCAGATCGGATACTAAACGTCAATGACGCCAGGTCTCCGGTGGGAGGAAGACTGAAGAAATTTGTACGTCAGTGGGAAACATTGCCCGCTTCACGGTGGGTAACCAATTTACTATCCGTAGGCCTACGACTCAATTTTCTCAATCTCCCGCCACAGCGAATAAAGATAACTCAAGTTGCCAAGAAGAACCAAGCCACAATGGAAAAAGAAATCACCCTCCTTATGGAAAAGAAGGTGTTAGTGCAAGTGCCAACTCACCAAGTAGGAGAAGGGTTCTACAGTACCCTGTTTCTTACTCCAAAGCAAGACGGCTCCTTGAGGGTAATATTCAACTTGAAAGCGTTAAATCAATACATCCGAGTGGAAAAATTCAAAATGGAAACGTTAAGATCAACAGTGAAGTTGCTAGAACCAGGCTGCTACATGGCCGTGATCGATCTGACAGATGCATACTACCATGTACCGATCTGGGAAGAACATCAAAAATACCTAAGATTGTTAGTACAGATTGCACAGGGCCCTACGCATCTGCAGTACCAATGTCTTCCCTTCGGGATTTCGGTGGCACCCGTATCTTCACGAAATTAATTTCAGAAGTGGCATCTTTTGTAAGGAAAGAAGACATATTACTGGTGCCCTATTTGGACGACTTCCTGGTAATAGCAAACACCGAAGGAGAATGCAGGAAGGCAACCACAAGGATGCTAGAAATCCTAACCAGTTTAGGCTGGATAATAAACGGGAAAAAATCGAAACTAATCCCAACCAGAAAACAAGAATTCTTGGGAATAGAGTTAGATTCCTGCAACCAACAATGTGTCCTCCCGGATAGGAAAGTAGACTCCATTCAAAGCAAAATACAACAATTAAAACCGAACAGGACTATAACAGTCCGACAAGCAATGTCGTTGTTGGGAACATTAACAGCAACAATACCAGCGGTCCAGTGGGCACAAAGCCACACAAGAGACCTGCAAGAACAAATATTAGCCGAACAGGCAAAAGATCCGACCAGCCTAAATCGGCGATTCACCCTAACGCCACAGGTCCTCGACTCATTGCAATGGTGGCTAAAACCCGAAAACCTCAAAAAAGCTGTACCCTGGTCAATTCACAATCAGATAATATTGACTACGGATGCAAGTCCCTCGGGATGGGGAGCACATTTAATAGGACGGCTTGTACAAGGCCTATGGGAACCCTCAATGAAGGAAACATCCTCCAATTTGAAAGAACTAACAGCAGTGAGACTAGCGCTATACCAACTAAGAAAAGAGGTACAAGGAAGACATGTCACAATATTATCCGACAACAACACGACAGTAGCCTACATAAATCGACAAGGAGGTACAAGATCACCATCCTTGATGGCGGAGGCAAGAGAGCTGTTCGCATGGGCGGAAAACAACCTGTTATCCCTGTCGAGCACACATTTGAAAGGGACAGAAAATACGGTGGCGGATTTCCTAAGTCGGCATGTACTGCACCAGGGAGAATGGTCCCTAAATCAGGACATATTTGGAAAAATTTGCGCCAGCTGGGGCAGACCAGAAGTGGACCTGTTTGCTACAAAACAAAATCGGAAAGTAAACAGATTTTACTCCCTAAACCCAAGAGAACAACCAGAAGGAGTAGATGCACTACTACACCGCTGGAAATTCAAACTGGCATATGCCTTTCCACCAGTTCCTCTAATACCAATAGTCCTGAGAAAAATACGAGAGGACAAGAGCCGTGTAATCCTTATAGCGCCCTTCTGGCCAAAGAGAGCGTGGTTCACATGGCTCACACGCATGTCTGCCTCGGACCCATGGATCCTACCCGATGTTCCCAATCTACTACACCAGGGACCAGTGGAGCATCCTCAGGTGCACAATCTACACCTCACTGCCTGGAACCTGAGAGGGGACTCCTATTAGCCAAAGGGTTCTCAGGGCCCTTAGTGACTACCTTGCTCACTAGTAGGAAAAAAGTCACCTCAGCCAAATATTATAAAATCTGGCAAAAATTCTTGGACTTCTCAGGTCGGAGGCTTTCGGGGACAGTCCAGATGGTCCCGATGACGGAAATCCTGGAATTTCTACAAAAGGGCCTGGAAAAAGGATTGTCCACAAGCACTCTAAAGGTGCATGTCTCGGCACTAGGTGCGCTATTTGACAAAAAACTGGCTGACCACCCATGGATCTATAGATTCATTCGGGCCTCCTTTACAGCCAGACCCTTGAAAATTGTTCCTAAGGTAGCTCCCTGGGATCTAAATTTAGTGTTAAATGCGTTAACTACGGCCCCATTTGAGCCAATCTCATCTATTTCAATAAAGGCTCTGACACTAAAAACAGTGCTCTTGGTTGCCCTAAAGTCAGCTCGGCGAGTCAGCGAGCTGCAAGCTATTTCTATATATTCTCCATATACTACCTTTATGGATGACAGAGTGGTCATAAGAACTGACCCAGCCTTCCTTCCGAAGGTTAATACAAAATTTCATAGGGACCAAGAGATAATTTTGCCCTCGTTTTGTGCCAACCCAAAATCCCAGGGAGAGCAAACCTTTCATTGTTTGGATGTAAGACGTTGCCTACTTCAATATATAGAAGTTTCGAAATCTTGGCGACAGTCTTCAGCCCTTTTTGTCTCCTTCCAGGGGACAAACAGGGGTAAAAAAGCTTCAAAAGCTACAATTGCACGGTGGCTACGCATGGCTATCTCACTTTCTTATTCTTCGTCAGGTCAGACTCCCCCACTGGGTGTAAAGGCTCACTCCACAAGGGCTATTGCGACATCTTGGGCCGAACGGGCAAATGCGTCAATAGAGCAGATTTGCAGGGCAGCAGTGTGGTCGTCACCATCCACCTTTTTCCGTCATTATAGGTTAGATTTAAGTTCTTCGAATTTAGCCTTTGGTAGAAAGGTGTTATCTGCTGTTGTCCCACCCTAAGAGGCTCTTCTATTTCTTCCTCTCACGTCGGTGCTGTCATGGCGAAGGGAAAAAATGATAATTACGTACCGGTAATTTGATTTTTGAGAGCCATGACAGCACCGTATTAATTCCCGCCCTATCTTGGTGATGGTTGTGTGACTCACAAAAAAAAAAAATATATATATAAAAATGCATGTATAAATTAAAATATAAAGAAGGTAAATGTCGTAAATATGCTAGTATATGTGTATATATAACGACTAATTTTGGCGGTTACCTTGCATACTCTGAAACAAACTGAGGGAGAGGTACCTCCCCCTTCTTTTATCTCTGCTACAGGTTTCCTGTTCCTGGGGGCGGATACCATACTCTCACGTCGGTGCTGTCATGGCTCTCAAAAATCAAATTACCGGTACGTAATTATCATTTTCTTGTTGGGTTTCTTCCACTCTTTTTTTAATCAATTTTAATAGATTTCCATGGAAGGGAAAAACTTTACGTTTTTTCCCCTCTAGGTTACTGAACATAGAGTCATGTACCGAAAGATGCTCTTTTGGCGTCTCAACCCCCATGGTAGATCTAATCAATTTTAACAATTTCCCAATGTCTTCAGACAAAACATAAGGGCGACCATATTCTTCGTCCTAGGAATCTAGGTCTGAGCTTTCCGAGATTTTTAAGTCCGTCGGTTCACCGTCCGATTCTACGTCACTTTGTGTAGGAGGGGGGGGAGGATGACCTGAACTGACTGGCGTGTTTTGTTTTAACTCCTCTTTAACCGTCGTTTTCACTTCTTGACGAATAACGTCTCTAATATCCTCTAACAAGGACGGCGATTCCTCCGCTACCGTTTTCTGCACACATGAACGGCACAACCTTTTACTGTAATCTCTGGGAAGCGTTTTTTTTTACACAAAGCACACGCTTTGTTTTTTTGTTTGGCCGTAGCTTTCCTGCCCTAGGGAGAGGGGAACAGGGAAAAAGGCCATCACTATATGTTTCTTCGCCTTACAAAGGCACTCACCCACCGACCCCCTGGTACCACAGCGGTCTGCTGGCCTCCCTCCTCTGGCACGCGTTCCTCTGCTCCTTCCATTCCAGGTGCTGTGAAGCGCTTCTGCAGTGAACACTGCTCATCGGCACGATTTCCTGCCCTCAGGCAGGCTATATGCGAGGGGGGGGTTTAGAGGGAGAGAGCTGTGTGCGCGTCTCTGGAGCGACAGCACACCGCTTCTCCCGGCGTGTGGCGTCACTTCCGGTGCGACCGGAAGCCGCCCCACTCAGTCGGCGCCAGCGTCGTGGTGGACACGCCCACCCCGGCTCAGCCTCCTGCTCGGAGCGGCCGCCGGGGAGTCCACGGGGGGCGAGACATGGCCAGGCAGCCCCCAAGAAGCCGGGATGGAGAGCGCGCGCCGCCGCGCTCAGCTGCAGTGCCTCCCCATCGGACCTCGGTCTCCAGACCGGCCATCCAGGGGACGATTCCTCACACAGGTACACTGCCCGACAGGCATCCACCTGCAGGAACAGGAAACCAAAACTGAGGGAGAGGTACCGCCCCCCTTCTTTTATCTCTGCTACAGGTTTCCTGTTCCTGGGGGCGGATACCATACTCTCACGGTCGGTGCTGTCATGGTGAAGGGAAAAAGCACACTCCTCCTGACCTTCCCTTCTCTCCCATGCCACATCTTCTGAAGCTGGCAGCTGACTTCAGCATCCAAGTAATGTGGGATGCATGATTTCATGTGCACGCTGACGTCAGCTGTTGACCTCTGGCCAGGAGCATGTATTGCAGCACACAGATCTGCAAGTTCGTGCGCTGAAATACACTTCAGCTGGATGTGTGTCCGTGGATGCACATCCAGCTCAAGTAGGTGCTAGTGTGTGTCACCGGGCTCCTCACCTGCATAGAACTGTGCTTGTGCTGAGGTGATCTTTTTGTGTGCCCCCTCTGTCACACAGAGTTTCGCCACCACTGCCCTAGAGCCTCTGCTACAGTATCTAGATGTAAACATTGTAGACATTGGTCTCATGGCTTTGGAGAGTTTTTTTTTTTTTTTCCTCTCCCACCCTTTACAACATTACTTACTGGGGCTGTTCCAGCAAAGTTTCTTGGTGCTCAGTTGATATAGTTAAGTCAAACTTCCATCGGCTGTCTTTATGCCTGAGGGGTAGTATGTGCAAAGCTTCACATCAGCCGGACACGGCTTTTTATGTCACGTGTGCACTACAGCCAGTGTCATAACCATGATTCACATGACATTACTGGAAGGCTGTTGGTGTGGGAGATGAGGTTTTTTTTTATCAAAGTAGTGGAAAACCTTTTTAAATATGGAAGAGAACAAAGGAAAAATAGGGTGTGACTTAGAGCTGTTTGTGAAGTATGAATGTGGAATATATATGAAAATATATATATTTTAGATACAATTGTGCTCAAAAGTTTACATACCCTGGAAGAATTGCTGCTTTCTTGGCGGTTTTCCAGAGAATATGAATGATAACAAAACTTTATCTCCACTCATGGTTAGTGGTTGGGTGAAGCCATTTATTGTCAAACTACTGTGTTTTCTCTTGTTAAATCATAATGACAACCCAAATGATCCTGATCAAAAGTCCACACATCCTGGTGATTTTGGCCTGATAACATGCACAGAAGTTGACACAAATGGGTTTGAGTGGCTACTAAAGGTAACATCCTCACCTGTGACCTGTTTGCTTGTAATCTGTGTGTGTGCATAAAAGCTGAATGAGTTTCTGGGATCCAGACAGACTCTTGCATCTTTCATCCAGCCACTGATTTTCTGGATTGTGAGTCATGGGGAAAGCAAAAGAATGGTCAACGGATCTACGAGAAAAGGTAGTTTTGAACAATATAAAACAGGAAAGGGATGCAAAAAGATATCCAAGGAATTGATAATGCCAGTCAGCAGCATTAAAACTGTGATTAACAAATGGAAAATTGGGCTCTGTACAAACAAAACCACTTAAAGGTAGCCCTATAGAAGTTCGTCCATAACTTCCAGGAAAATGGTTCAGATGCCAAGAAAAACCCACAAATCACATCAGCTGAAATACTGGACTCTTTGAAATCTAGTGGTGTGGCTGTTTCAAGATGCACAATAAGGGGGCACTTGAATAAAAATGGGCTGCGTTGTCGAGTCGACAGAAGAAAGCCATTACTGCGCAAATGCCACAAAGTATCTCACCTACAATATGCAAAACAGCCCAGAGACAAGCCTCAAAACTTCTGAAACAAGGTAATTTGGAGTGATGAGACCAAAATTGATCTTTCCAGTTCACCAATCCTGACAGCACCATGGAGGATGTCCTTTTCCTCATTGGGACAGGAAACCAAAGGTTAAAAGGACCCTCCCATCTCCACCATTCAGTGGTTTTCCTGTCCCACTAAGGATACGAACGACGAGAGGAAGCTCCCATCCCTGGCCATACCGGGCATATCGGCATGGATCGGGGGGCCCAGCCTTTCCCTTCCTGCTACCAAGAGATATGCGGCCGACACCCTCCAATGGGGGGGGTCCCTCAGCCTACCTCAGTGCAGCGCTGGTCCTGAGTTGCGAGCCGCTTCCCCCTGCCTGGGGGCTCTCGGCTCGGACGTCTGCCTCCGGCATGCTGCAAGCTCTGCGGGTGTGCTTCCGGCAGTGACATCTCTGCAGACTGGGTAGGGCACTTCCGGGTCGCGGCCGGCGTGCGTTCCATGGCAGCGTCATCTCTGCAAGCCGGGAGAGAACTTTCGGGTCGTGGCCGGGGGTGCGTTCCAGCGAGCATTCCACGATGGAATGCAGGAAGAGGATCCGGCGAAGACTTACACTAAGCATGGGTATCGTGTAAATAGGGTCCCTGTGTGTGTGGGTTGCCCTACTGTAAGCTGGGACTGCATACCCGTAAATCTGACATTGAGGATCCCACTCAGACAAACATTGTCTTGGAGCAAAGCCAGGGGCATGTGAGTAAGCTTACAAAAGCAACAACCACTTTTCGCCCTTACCCTACACATAGAAACACATTGCATATACACTGTGTATTCTATGGGGAACACCTTTCTCTGCAACTACAAAGAAGAATAACAAGTCAGGGAGAACTAAAAAATGTGCTATCTGTAGCGTTAAACTACCAGAGACCTGGCAGAAACACTTATGTGAACCCTGCACTTCAAAGTTCATCGGAGAGGAACAGACTTCTTTGCTGTCTGACATGAGGGCCATAATAAGAGAGGAGGTCCAGGCATCCATCTCCGGGATAGTATACTCTCATACCTCACAATCCGAATTGTTGTGAATGGGTTTGAGATGAGTTCTGAGCAGAGGCTCCCTCTGGTGGTTACAAGCGGTACTAGTGAGGATTGTGAGGACTGGGAATCAGGTGTTACTGATTGGTCTTATATAAGGGAGTCATTTTCCCATCAGGGTTGCCGGTGATCAATTGTTCTGGTCTGAATCCTTCTTTCCAGTTTCCCTTGTAGCCTGCTGTGTCGTGTCTGCATCTCCTGCTATCAGATAAGACAATTTCTTATTTTGTGTTTTTGCTATATTTTTGCATTTTGTCCTGCACTTCTGTGGGGGCCTTCTGGGTCCCCTCCGGGGGCTTTTGCCCTCTCAGTTTAGTCCAGCCACTGTGTTTTGTACTTTTGCTTTTTCCAGTTTTTTTTCAGTGGCTGCTGTTTTGATTTTTTTTTTACACCAGAGAACTAATTTAGGTGGTAGAGGTCGTGTGATCTCAGGTGATTTTGAAATTAGTAGAGTTGGTGTTTTTTCAGGGTTTTCTGAGATTGCAGTAAGTACCCTTCCTGTCCTTTTCTATTTAGATAGTTTGGGCCCCAGCGTTTGCTCATACTATTTTCTTTCTGTGTCAGTATTTCCTCTTGTCTAACCGCCATTACATGTTTGGGGGCTTTCTATTATCTTTGGGGTTCTGCTCCGGGGCAGATAGAAATAGGAAAGCTATCTTTAGGTGTAGTTAGTTTCTCAGGCTGTGACGAGGCGTCTAGGACCAACGTAGGAACGCTCCACGGCTGCCTCTAGTTGCGGTGGTTAGTCAGGGTACTGCAATCTCATAGATTCCAACTGCTCTGGTGTATTTCTTTTTTTACCTGCACTCCTCAGCTACCGTAACATAACAGTATCACCGGCCATAAAAATTGTATGGTACTCACAGAAGGGAAAAAATATTTTGAAGGAAGAAAAGTTGTCAGAGATATTTTTCTGTTTGTTGCATTTTTTTTTTTTTTTTTTTTCCCTCTGTATCTCTGGGTGCTGGGGAGGATCTTTTCTCCCAATGGAGTTTGCACAGTTGTCTGGCCGTGTGGATCAGCTTGCCACTGAGGTTCAGAGTATTGCTGCATATCTTGCTAGGTTGCCTGTTGTGGAACCTAGGATCCCCATGCCAGATTTGTTTTTAGGGGATCGAGCTAAGTTTCAGAATTTCAAAAATAATTGTAAATTGTTTCTTGCCTTAAAATCTAAGTCCTCAGGAAACGCAGCGCAATGGGTTATGTTTCTACTGTGGTGATGCCTCTCATGCTATTTCAGTCTGCCCTAAGCGGGGAAGACATTTTGCACGCTCAGTTGTCTTGGGTAGTGTTCAGACTAAGTTTTTATTAACTGTCACTCTGATATGCTCTCTGTCCTCATTTTCTGCTCAGGCTTTCGTTGATTCTGGAGCAGCTATTAACCTGATGGATTATGATTTTGCTAAACGTTGTGGGTTTCCCTTGATACCCCTACAGAAGTCTATTCCTTTACTGGGGATCGATTCTACCCCTTTGGCTGAGAATAAACCCCAGTTTTCTACTCAGGTGATAATGAGGGTTGAACCTGATCACCAGGAGTGCTGCAAATTTTTGGTTCTATATAATCTGCATGACATTATAGTGCTGGGTTTCCCTTGGTTACAGTCTCATAATCCTGTTTTGGATTGGAAATCTGTGTCTGTAACCAGTTGGGGCTGCCAATGTGTTAATACCAACACTCCTGTTTTTTCTGCCTCCCCCCAGGCTGAGGATGTTCCTGACTTTTTGTTTGATTTTTCTGATGTGTTTAGCGAAAGTAAATCTGCATCCTTACCTCCCCATAGGAGCTATGACTGCGCTATTGAATTAGTGCCAGGTAGTAAATTCCCTAAAGGTCGCCTTTTTAACTTGTCTGTACCTGAACATGACGCTATGCGGTCTTATATCAAGGAATCATTGGAGAAGGGTCATATCAGACCATCCTCTTCACCCTTAGGTGCCGGTTTTTTCTTTGTGGCCAAAAAAGATGGTTCATTAAGGCCGTGTATTGATTATCGTCTCTTGAACAATATTACTGTGAAATATCAATACCCGTTACCCTTGATTTCTGACCTGTTTTCCAGGGTGAAAAACGCTACTTGGTTTACCAAGCTTGACCTCAGGGGGGCGTATAACCTTATTCGCATTAAGCACGGGGATGAATGGAAGACGGCATTTAACACCCCTGAAGGGCATTTTGAGTACCTTGTGATGCCCTTTGGGCTCACTAATGCTCCTTCCGTCTTCCAGTCCTTCATGAATGACATTTTCAGGGATTTTGTGGACAAGTTTCTGATTGTTTATTTGGATGATATCTTGATTTTTTCTAATGACTGGGACTCTCATGTGAAACATGTTCGAACTGTATTCCAGATTTTAAGAGAGAATGCTCTGTATGTGAAGGGATCAAAGTGTCTTTTTGGCGTACAGAAGATCTCATTTCTGGGATTCATTTTGTCCCCATCTGTTATTGAAATGGACCCGGTCAAGGTTCAGGCCATCTGTGATTGGGTCCAACCTACTTCATTAAAGGCTCTTCAGAGATTTTTGGGTTTTGCCAATTTTTATCGTAAATTTATTGGTAATTTCTCGGTTATTGTTAAACCATTAACTGATTTGACCAGAAAGGGTTCTGATGTGGTGAATTGGCCTCCTGAGGCAGTCTCTGCGTTTCAGGAACTTAAGCAGAGATTCACTTCTGCTCCTGTTCTACGGCAGCCTGATGTTTCTCTGCCATTTCAGGTGGAGGTTGATGCCTCTGAAATTGGGGCAGGTGCCGTTTTGTCCCAAAAAGATCCAGAGACCTCTAAAAGTAACCCTTGTGCCTTTTTCTCTCGAAAATTTTCTCCTACTGAACGTAATTATGACGTGGGTAATCGGGAGTTATTGGCCATGAAGTGGGCTTTTGAAGAGTGGAGACATTGGCTGGAGGGAGCCAAACATCAGGTGGTGGTCCTTACGGACCATAAGAATCTGGTCTATCTGGAATCTGCCAAGCGACTCAATCCTAGACAGGCCAGGTGGGCCTTGTTTTTCACACGTTTTAATTTTGTGGTTTCCTTTCTTCCTGGCACTAAGAATGTTAAGGCGGATGCCCTCTCGAGGAGTTTCCTTGCGGACTCTCCTGAGCTATCTGATCCCTCTGTTATTTTGAAGGAGGGTGTAGTTCTTTCCGCCATCTCGCCCAATTTGAGACTTGCTCTGGAGGGGTGTCAGGAGGATAGGCCCGAGCGCTGCCCTGTTGGAAAATTGTTTGTCCCGGACCAATGGAAAAAGAGTGTGATGTCTGAGATTCATTGTTCCGCATTGGCTGGGCATCCCGGAATTTTTGGTACCAGAGACTTGGTTAGTCGGTCCTTTTGGTGGTCTACCTTGTCTCGCGATGTCAGGGAATTTGTGCAGTCCTGCGGGACTTGCTCTCGCTCCAAGCCTTGCTCTCGCTCTAGTGGTTTGTTGATGCCATTGCCTGTGCCCAAGAGACCATGGACCCATATCTCTATGGATTTCATTTCCGATCTTCCTGTTTCTCAGAGAATGACCACCATCTGGGTAATTTGTGATAGGTTTTCCAAAATGATACATCTTGTGCCATTACCTAAGTTGCCTTCCTCCTCTGAATTGGTGCCGTTGTTCCTTCAGCACGTGGTTCGTTTACACGGCATTCCTGAGAACATTGTGTCTGACAGAGGAGTCCAGTTTGTTTCCAGATTTTGGAGGACTTTTTGTTCTAAACTGGGTGTTCAATTGTCTTTCTCCTCGGCATTTCATCCTCAGACCAATGGTCAAACTGAGAGAACAAACCAGACATTGGAGACTTATCTAAGATGCTTTGTGTCTGCTGATCAGGATGACTGGGTCTCTTTTTTGCCTTTGGCTGAGTTTGCTCTTAATAATAGGGCTAGCTCTGCCACTTTGATGTCTCAGTTTTTCTGTAATTCTGGGTTTCACCCTCGATTTTCTTCAGGACAGACGGAGGCTTCTGTCTGTCCAGGTGTTGACTCTGTTGTTGAGCGTATGCAGCAGATTTGGGACCAGGTAGTGGAGAGGTTGTCCCTCTCTCAGGAGAAGGCCCAGCGGTTTGCTAACCGGCATAGGACTGATGGTCCTCGGTTTAAAGTGGGGGACTTGGTCTGGTTGTCCTCAAAGAATATTCCTATGAGAGTAGCATCTCCTAAATTTAAGCCTAGGTTCATTGGACCTTATAAGATCATGGAGATTATTAATCCTGTTTCTTTTCGTTTGCTTCTTCCAGGGACATTTAAGATCCATAACGTGTTCCACAAGTCCTTGTTGAAGAGGTTTGTTGAGCCAGTGGTTCCTGCTGCTGTGCCTCCTGACCCTGTTTTGGTTGAGGGCAATCTGGAGTATGTGGTTGAGAAAATATTAGATTCTCGTTTTTCTAGACGAAGACTCCAGTATTTGGTTAAATGGAGAGGTTATGGTCAGGAAGACAATTCTTGGGTGTTTGCTTCGGACATCCATGCTAGGAGACTTATCCGTGCGTATCATAGAACTCATCCTGACCGACCTGGTTGCTCAAATGAGGGTTCGGTGACCCCTCCTCAAGGGGGGGGTACTGTTGTGAATGGGTTTGAGATGAGTTCTGAGCAGAGGCTCCCTCTGGTGGTTACAAGCAGTACTAGTGAGGATTGTGAGGACTGGGAATCAGGTGTTACTGATTGGTCTTATATAAGGGAGTCATTTTCCCATCAGGGTTGCCGGTGATCAATTGTTCTGGTCTGAATCCTTCTTTCCAGTTTCCCTTGTAGCCTGCTGTGTCGTGTCTGCATCTCCTGCTATCAGATAAGACAATTTCTTATTTTGTGTTTTTGCTATATTTTTGCATTTTGTCCTGCACTTCTGTGGGGGCCTTCTGGGTCCCCTCCGGGGGCTTTTGCCCTCTCAGTTTAGTCCAGCCACTGTGTTTTGTACTTTTGCTTTTTCCAGTTTTTTTTCAGTGGCTGCTGTTTTGATTTTTTTTTTTACACCAGAGAACTAATTTAGGTGGTAGAGGTCGTGTGATCTCAGGTGATTTTGAAATTAGTAGAGTTGGTGTTTTTTCAGGGTTTTCTGAGATTGCAGTAAGTACCCTTCCTGTCCTTTTCTATTTAGATAGTTTGGGCCCCAGCGTTTGCTCATACTATTTTCTTTCTGTGTCAGTATTTCCTCTTGTCTAACCGCCATTACATGTTTGGGGGCTTTCTATTATCTTTGGGGTTCTGCTCCGGGGCAGATAGCTTTCCTATTTCTATCTTTAGGTGTAGTTAGTTTCTCAGGCTGTGACGAGGCGTCTAGGACCAACGTAGGAACGCTCCACGGCTGCCTCTAGTTGCGGTGGTTAGTCAGGGTACTGCAATCTCATAGATTCCAACTGCTCTGGTGTATTTCTTTTTTTACCTGCACTCCTCAGCTACCGTAACATAACACCGAATCCCAGGGATCCCGTAAAAGACATCGCGGCAACCTCGGTGGCTCGGTCCATGCACTCAAGGGTCGACGACTTAGAGGAACATTTAAGATTCTAAGACTCCCAGGGACACCATCCTAAAATCCCTTCCCCCTCCTAAAACTTGCGACCGGCTTCATCGCTGACGCGTCTGCAGAATCAGTACAATTCGCAGCCGGGAATCTGTCTTTGCCCAATACTGCCCGAAGGGCTATCTGGTTAACCCCTTTCTTCCATCTGACGTACTATTCCATCCATGTGACCTGGGACTTAATTCCCAAGGACGGAATAGTACATCATACACGATCAGCCGCGCTCACGGCAGGAGCGTGGCTAATCATGGCCGGGTGTCAGCTGATTCTCACAGCTGACACCCGGCTGTTGTGAATGTGTTGGAGACGACTTCGGAGCTGAGGCTCCCTCCGGTGGTTGCTGAGGGTATTGAACCAATTAAGGAATGGGTGTCAGGTGGGGCTGACTGGCCTGATATAGGTGAGCTGGCCTCCCATGATCCTCGCCGGTAATCAATTGTTGCTTCCGGGTCTTTGTTGGAATTTCAGCTTGCTTTCCTGCTATCATTCAGATAAATGACTTTCTGTTTTTTTTCTGTGGTTGGATTTTCCTTGCTTTTTGCAGTCTTGACTTGGACTTCAGCCGGGTCCCCTTTGGGGGCTTGCGCTGCCCCCTGTTCTCATTTTTTATTTGCACTTCTCTGTTCCTGTGGTATTTTTTACTGCTGGGTAGCTGTGTGTCACACCAGAACATCTTATATAGGAGATCGAGATCGTGTGGTCTCAGGTTTTTTGTAATCAGAATTGCTGGTATTTTTGTTAGGGTTTTTCTGGGTTGCAGACAGAATTTCTCTCCTGTACTTTGCTTTCTAGACAGATTTGGGCCCCAACATTTGCTCACTCTATTTTCGGTCTGTGTTCATGTTTTCCTCTTGTCTAACCGCCATTACATGTTTGGGGGCTTCCTATTTCTTTGGGGTCTCTACTCCGGGACAGTTAGTTTTCCCTCTTTCTATCTTCAGGTGTAGCTAACTCTCTGGCTGTGCCGAGGTGTCTAGGATCACCGTAGGTACGCTCCACGGCTACTTCTAGTTGTGCGGTTAGTTTAGGGATCTGCAACCCATTAGGTCCCAGCCTCTCTGGTGTCTTGTTGCCTTGGCGGTTTTTTGCTCCTGTCCTCCTCAGCTACTATACATAACACCCAGCACTTTAACCCCCGGCACACTGCGATCAAAGATGATCGCAGCGTTACGGTGGCATAGGGAAGCATCGCGCAGGGAGAGGGCTCCCTGTATTCTTCCCTGAGACCCTCAGAGCAACGAGATGTAATCACGTTCCAAGGGCATCCTCCCTGCAGGCCCCCCCAAACAAAACGATCAAAAAATGTCAAGTGCCCAAAAATGGTACCAATAAAAACGTCAACTCGTTCCACAAAAAATAAGACCTCACATGACTCTGTGGGCCAAAATATGGAAAAATTATGGCTCTCAAAATGTGGTGATGCAAAAACTATTTTTTGCAATAAAAAGCGTCTTTTAGCGTGTGACAGATGCCAATCATAAAAACCCGCTATAAATAGTAAATCAAACCCCCCTTTATCACACCCTTAGTTAGGGAAAAAAAAAATATATATATATATTTATTTCCATTTTCCCATTAGGGTTAAGGGTGTGTTGGGGTTAGGGTTGGAGTTAGAATTGGGGGGTTTCCAGGCACATCATGGGCTCTCCAAACGTGACATGGCGTCTGATCTCAATTCCAGCCAATTCTGCGTTGAAAAGTCAAACGGTGCTCCTTTCCTTCCAAGCTCTGCCATGCGCCTAAACAGTGGTTTACCCCCACATATGGTGTATCAGCGTACTCAGGAAAATTGCACAATAACTCTTGGGGTCCAATTTCTTCTGTTACCCTTGGGAAAATTAAAAATTGGGGGTGAAAATATCATTTTTTGTGGGAAAAAATTATTTTTTATTTTTATGGCTCTACATTAAAACTTCTGTGAAGCACTTGGGGGTTCACAGTTGTCCCCACTCATCTAGATAAGTTCCTTGGGGGGTCTCGTTTCCAAAATGGGGTCAGTTGTGGGGGTTTCCACTGTTTAGGCACATAAGGGGCTCTCCAAACACGACATGACGCCCGCAGACCATTCCATCAAAGTCTGCATTCCAAAACTTCAAACGGCGCTCCTTCCATTCCGAGCCCTGACGTGTGCCCATGCAGTAATTTTCTCCCATATATGGGGTATCAGCGTACTCAGGACAAATTGACAACTTTTGGGGTCCAATTTCTCCTGCTACTTTTGAGAAAATAAAAAATTGGGGACTAAAGATCATGTTTGTGAAAAATGATTTTTTTATTTTCATGCTCGGGCGTTATAAACTTTAGTGAAACACCTGGGGGTTCCAAGTTCTCACCACACATCTAGACAAGTTCCTTGGGGGATCTAGTTTCCAAAATGGGGTCACTTGTGGGGGGTTTCCAATGTTCAGGCACATCAGGGCTCTCCAAATGCGATATGGCGTCCGATCTCAATTGCAGCCAATTTTGCGTTGAAAAAGTCAAACGGCGCTCCTTCCCTTCCAAGCTCTGCCGTGCCCCCAAACAGTGGTTTACCCCCACATATAGGGTATCAGCATACTCGGGACAAATTGCACAACAACTTTTGGGGTCCAATTTCTCCTGTTTCCCTTGAGAAAATAAAAAATTGGGGGGCGAGAAGATAATTTTTGAGGAAAAATCATAATTTTTTATATTTTTACGGCTCTACGTTATAAACGTCTGTGAAGCACTTGGGGGTCCAAAGTGCTCACCACACATCTAGATAAGTTCCTTAAGGGGTCTACTTTCCAAAATGGTGTCAATTGTGGGGGGTTTCCACTGTTTAGGCTTATCAGGGGCTCTTCAAACGCAACATGGCGTCCGATCTCAATTCCAGCCAATTTTGCATTGAAAAGTCAAACGGCGCTCCTTCCCTTCCAAGCGCTGCCGTGCGCCCAAGCAGTGGTTCCCCCCACATATGGGGTATCAGTGTACTCTGGACAAATTGCACAACTTTTGCAGTCCAATTTCTCCTGTTACCCTTGGTAAAATAAAAAAAAAATTGTATCTGAAGTAAATATCTTAACCCCTTCACCCCCAAGGGTGGTTTGCACGTTAATGACCGGGCCAATTTTTACAATTCTGACCACTGTCTCTTTATGAGGTTATAACTCTGGAACGCTTCAACGGATCTTCGCGATTCTGAGATTGTTTTCTCGTGACATATTGTACTTCATGTTAGTGGTAAAATTTCTTCGATATAACTTGCGTTTATTTTTGAAAAAAACGCAAATATGGCGAAAATTTTAAAAATTTTGCAATTTTCAAACTTTGAATTTTTTTTCCCTTAAAACAGAGAAATATGTCACACAAAATAGTTAATAAATAACATTTCCCACATGTCTACTTTACATCAGCACAATTTTGGAACCAAAATTTTTCTTTGTTAGGAAATTAGAAGGGTTGAAAGTTGACCAGTGATTTCTCATTTTTACAACAAAATTTACAAAGCCATTTTTTTAGGGACCACCTCACATTTGAAGTCACTTTGACGGGTCTATATGGCAGAAAATACCCAAAAGTGACACCATTATAAAAACTGCACCCCTCAAGGTACTCAAAACTACATTCAAGAAGTTTATTAACCCTTCAGGTGCTTCACAGGAGCTGAAGCAACGTGGCTGGAAAAAATTAATATTTAACTTTTTAGCCACAAAAATGATCTTTTACAAACTTTTTTTTATTTTCACAAGGGTAAAAGGAGAAAATGGACAGATAAAGTTGTTGTGCAATTTCTCCTGAGTACGCCAATACCCCATATGTGGGGGAAAACCACTGTTTGGGCACACGGCAGAGCTCGTAAGGGAAGGAGCGCCGTTTGACTTTTTCAAACTAAAATTGGCTGGAATTGAGATTGGACGCCATGTCGTGTTTGGAGAGCCCCTGATACGCCTAAACAGTGGAAACCCCCCACAAGTGACACCATTTTGGAAACTAGACCCCCTAAGGAACTTATCTAGATCTGTTGTGAGCACTTTGAACCCCAAAGTGTTTCACAAAAGTTTATAATGCCTGGGTGTGAAAAAAAAACAAAACAATTTTCCACAAAAATGATTTTTTAGTCCCAAATTTTTGATTTTTCCCAAGGAAATTGGACCCCAAAACTTGTTGTCCAATTTGTCTTGAGTACGCTGATACCCCATATGTGGGGGGGGGAAACTGTTTGGGCGCACGGCAGGGCTTGGAAAAGAAGCAGTAACGTTTTGGAATGCAAACATTGATGGGGGTCATGTTCCGTTTGTAGTGCCCCAGATGAGCCTAAACAGTGGAAACCCCGCACAAGTGACCCAATTTTGGAAGCTAGACCCCCTAAGGAACTTATCTAGATCTTTGGTGAGCACTTTGAACCCCCAAGTGCTTCACACAAGTTTATAATGCCCGGGCATGAAAATAAAAAATCCTATTTTTTTCCCACAAAAATTATCTCTTAGTCACTAATTTTTTATTTTCCCATAGGTAACAGGAGAAATTGGACCACAAAATGTGTTGTCCAATTTGTCCTGAGTACGCTGATACCCCATATGTGGGGGGGAACCACTGTTTGGGCGCATGGCAGAGCTCGGAATGGAAGGAGCACTATTTGACTTTTTCCAACCAAAATTGGCTGGAATTGAGATTGGACGCCATGTTGCATTTGGAGAGCCCCTGATGTGCCTAAACAGTGGAAACCCCCCACAAGTGACCCCATTTGGGAAACTAGACCCCCTAAGGAACTTATCTAGATCTTTGGTGAGCAATTTGAACCCCCAAGTGCTTCACACAAGTTTATAACGTAGAGCCGTAAAATTAAAAAATTATATTTTTTCCACAAAATTGATCTTTTCACCCCAATTTTTATTTTCCCAAGGGAAACAAGACTCCAAAAGTTATTGTGCAATTTGTCCTGAGTGCGCTGATACCCCATATGTGGGGGTAAACCACTGTTTGGGTGCATGGCAGAGTTTGGAAGGGAAGGAGCGCCGTTTGACTTTTTCAACGCAGAATTGGCTGGATGCCATGTCGTGTTTGGAGAGCTCCTGATCTGCCTAAACAGTGGAAACCCCCCACAAATGACACCATTTTGGAAACTAGACCCCTCAAGGAACTTATCTAGATGTGTGGAGCACTTTGAACCCCAAAGTGCTTCACAGAAGTTTATAACGTACAGCCGTAAAATAAAAAAATTCTTTTTTTTTTTTACAAAAATGATTTTTTAGCCCCCAATATTTTATTTTCACAAGGGTAACAGGAGAAATTGGACCCCAAAAGTTGTTGTCCAATTTGTCCTGAGTATGCTGATACCCAATATATGGGAGTAAACTACTGTATGGGCGCACGTTGGGGCTCGGAAGGGAAGTAGTGACGTTTTGGATTGCAGACTTTGATGGAATGGTCTGGGGGAGTCATGTCGCATTTGGAGAGCCCCTGATGCGCCTAAACAGTGGAAACCCCCCACAAGTGACCCCATTTTGGAAAATAGACCCCACAAGGAACTTATCTAGATGTGTGGTGAGCACTTTGAACCCCGAAGTGCTTCACAGAAGTTTATAACGTACAGCCGTAAAAATAAAAAATCCTTTTTTTTTTTTACAAAAATGATTTTTTCGCCCCCAATATTTTATTTTCACAAGGGTAACAGGAGAAATTGGACCACAAAAGTTGTTGTCCAATTTGTCTTGAGTACGCTGATACCCAATATGTGGGAGTAAACTACTGTAGTGGGCGCACGTCGGGGCTCGGAAGGGAAGTAGTGACGTTTTGGATTGCAGACTTTGATGGAATGGTCTGGGGGAGTCATGTCGCATTTGGAGAGCCCCTGATGCGCCTAAACAGTGGAAACCCCCCACAAGTGACCCCATTTTGGAAAATAGACCCCACAAGGAACTTATTTAGATGTGTGGTGAGCACTTTGAACCCCGAAGTGCTTCACAGAAGTTTATAACTTACAGCCGTAAAAATAAAAAATCCTTTTTTTTTTTACAAAAATGATTTTTTCGCCCCCAATATTTTATTTTCACAAGGGTAACAGGAGAAATTGGACCCCAAAAGTTGTTGTCCAATTTGTCCTGAGTACGCTGATACCCAATATGTGGGAGAAAACTACTGTATGGGCACACGTCGGGGCTCGGAAGGGAAGTAGTGACGTTTTGGATTGCAGACTTTGATGGAATGGTCTGGGGGCATCATGTCGCATTTGGAGAGCCCCTGATGCGCCTAAACAGTGGAAACCCCCCACAAGTGACCCCATTTTGGAAAATAGACCCCACAAGGAACTTATCTAGAAGTGTGGTGAGCGCTATGAAGCCCCAAGTACTTCACAGAAGTTTTATAACATACAGCCGTAAAAACAAAAAAAATCATTTTTTTTTTTACAAAAATGATTTTGTCGCCCCCAGTTTTTTATTTTCCCAAGGGTAACAGGAGAAATAGGCCAAATTGCACAATAACTCTTGGGGTCCAGAGTATGCTGATACCCCGTATGTGGGGTAAACTACTGTTTGGGCGCATGGCAGAGCTCAGAAGTGAAGGAGCACCATTTGACTTTTTCAACGCAGAATTGGCTGGAATTGAGATCAGACGCCATGTCACATTTCGAGAGCTCCTGATGTGCCTAAACAGCAGAAACCCCCCAATTCTAACTCCAACCCTAACCCCAAACACCAATAACCCTAGTCCCAACCCTAACCACAAACCTAACCCTAACACACCCATAACCCTAATCCCAACCCTAATCCTAACGTTAGCGCCAACCCTAACCCTAATACTAACGTTAGCGCCAACCCTAACCCTAACTTTAGCCGCAACCCTAACCCTAACGGGAAAATGGAAATAAATACATTTTTTTAATTTTATTATTTTTCCCTAACTAAGGGGGTGATAAAGGGGGTTTGATTTACTATTTATAGCGGGTTTTTGTGTATTGGCAGCTGTCACGCTAAAAGACGCTTTTTATTGCAAAAATAGTTTTTTGCATCACCACATTTTGAGAGCTATAATTTTTGCATATTTTGGCCCACAGAGTCATGTGAGGTCTTATTTTTTGCGGGACGAGTTGACGTTTTTATTTGTACCATTTTTGAGCACGTGACGTTTTTTGATCGCTTTTTATTTCGATTTTTGGGTGGTTAGAATGAACAAAAATCAGCAATTCATGAATTTCTTTTGGGGGAGGCGTTTATACCGTTCCGCGTGTGGTAAAATTGATAAAGCAGTTTTATTCTTCGGGTCAGTACGATTACGGCGATACCTCATTTATATCATTTTTTTAGGTTTTGGCGCTTTTATAGAATGAAAACAATTTTATATAAAAAATCATTATTTTTGCATCGCTTTATTCTGCGAGCTACAACTTTTTTATTTTTTCGCTCATGATGCTGTGTGACGGCTCGTTTTTTGCGGGACAAGATGACGTTTTCAGTGGTACCATGTTTATTTATATCGGTCTTTTTGATCGCGTGTTATTTCACTTTTTGTTCGGCGGTATGATGATAAAGCATTGATTTTTTGCTTCGTTTTTTTTTTTTTTTTTTTTAGGGGTTCACTAAATGGGTTAACTAGTGGGACAGTTTTATAGGGGGGGTCGTTACGGACGCGGCAATACCAAATATGTGTACTTTTATTGTTTTGTTTTTTTTATTTACAGGAAAAAATGAATTTATTGGGGAATATTTTTTTTTTTTTTTATGATTTTTTTTTACACTTTTTATTTTTACTTTTTTTACTTTTTTACTTTGTCCCAGGGTGGGACATCACTGTATTTTAGCAGATCGCTGGTGTGACAGTGTGCACAGCACTCTGTCACACCAGCGATCGCTCTGGCACTGCTGCAGGCTTCCCCAGCGCCTGCTCTCAGCAGGCACTGAGGAAGCCGCCTCCCTGCAGGACCCCGGCGCCATCTTGGATCCGGGGACCTGGAGGGAGGACGGACCCTCGGAACAGCGCGACACATCGCGCTGCTCTGAGGGTCTCAGGGGAGCGCGCAGGGAGCCCCCTGCCTGCGCGATCCTCCCCTGTGCCCCGGGTACACCGCGATCATGTTTGATCGCGGTGTGCCAAGGGTTAATGTGCCGGGAGCGGTCCGTGACCGCTCCTGACACACAGTCACGGGTGTCAGCTGTGATAATCAGCTGACACCCGGCGGCGATCAGCTGCGCTCCCCACGGGAGCGCAGCTGATCGCCCATGACGTACTATTCCGTCCATGGGAATTAGGTCCAGGGTCACATGGACGGAATAGTACGTCTGATGGCAGAGAGGGGTTAAACATTTAAAAAATTCCTGTGAAGTGCTTGAAGGGTTAATAAACTTCTTGAATGTGGTTTTCAGCACCTTGAGGGGTGCAGATTTTAGAATGGTGTCACTTTTGGGTATTTTCTATCATATAGACCCCTTAAAGTGACTTCACATGTGATGTGGTCCCTAAAAAAAATGATATTGTCAAAATGAGAAATCGCTGGTCAAATTTTAACCCTTATAACTTCCTAACCAAAAAAAAATTTGTTTCCAAAATTGTGCTGATGTAAAGTAAACATGTGGGAAATGTTATTTAGTAACTATTTTGTGTGACATATTTCTCTGTTTTAAGGGCATAAAAATTCAAAGTTTGAAAATTGCAAAATTTTCAAAATTTTCGCCATTTTCCATTTTTTTCATAAATAAACGCAAGTTATATCGAAGAAATTTTACCACTAACATGAAGTACAATATGTCACGAGAAAAAAGTCTCAGAATCGCCAAGATCCGTTGAAGCGATCCAGAGTTATTATCTCATAAAGGGACAGTGGTCAGAATTGTAAAAATTGGCCCAGTCATTAACGTGCAAACCACCCTTGGGGGTTAAGGAGTTAAACACTTGATCGGGGGACACACAGTCCAAAAATAAGCTCTCTTCCATTCTCTTCTCGGGTAATAAGGTGTTTGGGCCTCTTCTGGATGATATTCTGGAAAAGTCAGACAAAAAGAAGGGGTTCCCTGAAGAGAAACCAAAGAAATCCCAGTCCTTTCGTAGGCCCCAACCTAGCCAGAAGTCAGGCTATAAGGGGAAAGGGAAAAACGAGCAGATGGAGTTACCCCAAGGGAGGGAGGGTTAAGAACTCCATTTTTGTTTCAGGCTCAGGCAGAAAGTGACGCCATGAAAGGGGGATGGATAGGACGGTTCCTGAGGGACTGGCAGGAGATCTCACAAAATCTAAGGATCTTACAGATAGTCTCTCAGGGCTACAAGATAGAATTCTCCCATCTACCCCCAGAGAGGTTCATAATAACGAACTCCCGCCTTCACTCAGCCGCTTTCCCCATGTGGACAGACATCTAGGACTTACTAAAAATCGGGGAAATAGTCCCGGTCCCCGAGAAGGAAAAGTGCAAGGGCCATTATTCCAACCTCTTCTCAGTAAAGAAACCCTCAAGAGAGAGCAGGACGATAATAAACCTCAAGCCCTTAAACAAATAGATAAGGTACAAGAAATTCAAGATGGAATCCATCAAATCCACGATTCCTCTTATAGACAGAAATATGGTGGTATGTATTCTAGAATTAAAGAACGCGTACTATCACATTCCGATCTATGCTTCTTACCAGAGATTCCTAATGTTTGCTCTGAGGGTCCAGGGGAGGGTCCGTCACTACCATTTTTGGTGTCTTCCCTTTGGCCTAGCCTCAGCACCCAGGGTATTCACCAAGCTGGTTGCAGAAGAAGTCGTCTACCTAGGTAAATGCGACATCATCATAGTACCCTATTTAGACGACTTCCTGATAATGGCCCGCTCCGAGGAACAGCTCAGGGATCATTGCCAGATCTCGATCTCCACGCTTCAGAAGCTGGGATAGGTCATAAATTGGGAAAAGTCTGACCTGGTCCCAGAGCCCAGGAAGAAATTGCTATGGGTCCTACTAGACTCCTGATAGAGAACATCTTTCTTGCCAGAAGAAAAACACGCCATGGTAGAAAGGATTCACTAGTTTACGAGAAGCCGCCGCTCCATCAGGGAAGCAATGAGAATCTTGGGACTAATGACCTCTTGTATCCCCTGTGGAGTCAGTTCCACTCTCGGGAACTTCAAGATGCGGTTCTATCTGCCTGGGACAAAAGTCAACTGTCGCTGGACAAAGTGATGCCCCTATCTCTCCCAGTAAGGAAATCCTTACATTGGTGGACCATTTCGGAAAACCTCCGGGCAGGAGTTCCTTTGATTCTCTCCCCGTGCGTCGTGGTCACCACTGACGCAAGTCCACTAGGCTGGGTCGGCCATGTGAAAATGAGATATTTTCAAGGAGAATGTAGTCCAGAGATGGGATCCAAGTCCTCGAATTTCAGGGAGCTATACACGGTGTGGAAGGTACATCTCCAGGTCCAGTTGATGGTCAGGGGCAGACACATAAAGATCCAGTCTGACAACACGACGGCGGTGGCATTTCTATGTCATCAACGGAGACCAAAGCATCCTGCACTGCAACATCTGGCCAAGAACATCTTCAGATGGGCAGAAGCGACGGTCCTGTCCATCTCTGCAGTACACCTGGAGGGATCCAGAGACCAGGTGGCAGATGTGTTCAGTATGCTGTGTCAACGCTGGAGGGTGCCACGAGTGGATCTGTCTGCTGCCAGAGAGAATGCGAAGGTCAGAAGATTCTTCTCCCTAAATCCCCTAGACCAGTGTTTCTCAACTCCAGTCCTCAGGACCCACCAACAGGTCATGTTTTCAGGATTCCCTTAGTATTGCAAAGGTGATAATTTTATCACCTGCTCAAGCATTAATTCCATCACCTTTGCAATACTAAGGAAATCCTGAAAACATGACCTGTTGGTGGGTCCTGAGGACTGGAGTTGAGAAACACTGCCCTAGACGGTTCATCAGGGGTCGGCGCACTGTCTCAGCCATGGGGAGAGGGACTGTCATACGCATTTCCACCTCTACCTCTGGTCCCGAGGGTGCTCAGGAAGGTACAGAAGGAAAGAGCGAAAATTGTCTTGGTGGTGCCCTTCTGGCTGAAGAGGAGTTGGTTTCCTCTGCTGAGGAAAATGACGGAAGAAGACCCCATCCTCCTTCCAAGAACAAAGGATCTCCTCCACCAGGACCCAGTTCTCCACCACAACCCAGACAGTCTTCAGCTGGATCCTGAGAGCCTGGTCTTGAAATCAAAAGGATTGTCCGACTAAGTAATTTCTATCCTTCAAACAAGTAGAAAACCGGTGACCTCTGCTATTTACAACAAGATCTGGAAACGGTTCTGCAGTTATTGTTGAGAGACATCAGTAGATACCTCTCTCCCGGACATTCCTATGATCCTTGGCTTCCTGCAGTCAGGTTTCAAGAAAGTCCTTATACCAAGTACTCTGATGGTACAGATCTCGGTCCTTAGCTTATTTTTTTACTTTCCCCTATCCTCTCACCCTTGGATAGCTAGGTTTTCAAGAGCTATACAGAGGCTGATGCCTTCTGCAAGAAAGTCGGTCCCAACGTGGTATCTTAATCTAGTATTAAGTGCGCTGTGTAAACACCCATATGAACCAGCAGATGACATGGACATTAGTAGGCTCTCATTCAAGGCTGCCTTTCTGGTAGCGATCACATTGGCAAAAAGATTAGGGGAACTACAAGCCCTATCTATTCAGGACCCATACTTACAGGTGTTTGAGGATCGTCTGCTCTTGAGGCTCGACCCAGCATTTCTCTCTAAAGTCGTTTCAACTCCAAACATGAATCAGGAGGTTGTTCTCCCGTCCTTCTGCCAGCACCATAGAAACCTGAAGGAAAAATCCTTTCATTGCCTAGATGTTAGAGAGACAGTTCTTAAATACCTAAGGCAATTAAGGGCTGGAGCCATGACACAAACTTGTTTGTGCAGTATGGGGATTCAAATAAAGGTAAAAGAGCGGCCAAATCCACAATAGCTAGGTGGATCAGATCCACGATCGGTCTAGCCTACGAGGCTCAAGGAAGATCTCCCCCGGATACTAATTAGATCCCATTCAAATGGGCCATAGCTACTTCATGGGCTGAAAAAGGGGGGGATTCACCAGATCAGATTTGCAGGGCCGCAACTTTGTCTAGTCTACCTTCTCGAAACATTATAAACTAGATGTAGTCTCAGGGCAACTAGCCTTCTATAGAAAGGTTCTTCATGCAGTAGTCCCGTCCTAGATTATCATGCTTTGGTATTCTCCATGGTGCTGGAAAACACAATTACCGGTGGGTCTAATTACTGTTTCCAGGAACCCATCATGACAGCACTACTAGTTCCCTCCCTGCTGACAAGATTCTATACTAATGTGACATAACGTATGTATAGAGAATGTCTAATAAAATTTTTGTTGCATCCATCCAGATGTGGTACTTTGAAAAGACACTGAAGGGTGGAGATGGGAGGGTCGTTTTAACCTCTCGTTGTTTCCTTTCCCAATGAGGATAAGAAGGGCGTCCTCCATGGTGCTGTCAGGATGGGTTCCTGGAAATACAAATTCCGGTAGGTCTAATTACCGTTTTCAGCTGCAGATGAAGGAAGGGAGACACACTAGACATTACTAGTGGGTAGGCGGAGCCCAGATGAGATAGACACCTCAGATTAAAAAGAGTGTTGACCGGCCCCTCCAGCTCGGGCTCCTCCTACTCAGCTCTCCAGTTTTCAATTTGAGGTCAGAGAAGATAGTCGCTGCTGGAAGCAGCTCCTCAGAAGATTTTATTATTTTTTATCGGACAAGAGACTTGGATCACCTAATGTGGTCTACAGGTCTCAGGGGTCTCAGCGCTGCTGGACCCCAACCTCTCCCTTGGCGGATCTGTATTACCCTATATAGTGGTCCCTGCAGAACCCTGCCGGCCCGGGGGGATGAGGATGGCTTCCCTGGCGGGGACGCAAACCGCGCTGCAGGGGTCACTGCGATCCCCGCCCTGGGGGGAAGCATGGGCAAGCGCCAGAAACCCCTGGGGGTCCCTGTGGCGCTTTCGGCTGGTGAGTACTCCACATTTAATATGTGTTTGAGTGTTTTCAGCGACTGCTGCGGCAGTCGCTGTTACAATATACATGACTTGTGTTTTTTTTGTCCGCAGGTGGATGCCTGCAGGACATAGGAATGGGGGAGAGAGGAGCTGCGCGCCTTTTTTATTTGAATTTCGTGCCGCTCTGAGCGCGCACTTTACGGCAGTCTCCCTTTCCGGCTTCTCTCATGAAGCACACGGAGGCACAGCGCGGCGGCCATTACTGGCAGGCTGAAATCTCCCTCGGACATCGCTCTCCTCCCCTCTCGGCAGTGCTGCACCGCGACCAGCTGGGTGAGTCGCTTCTCCCCGTCATAGGGCAGAAGCTTAACCCCTTCACCCCCACAGCGCGGGCGCCTTTCTGAGGCACAAATGGGTGGCAGACTGCGCTGCCTGCAGCTGTTATCTCAAAGCTCGCACACCTTTTCAATAAAGAGGTTGTGGGGAGTCTGCGACAGTAATACTGCCACTATACGTTCCGTGACCATTTTTAATGTCGCTAGTAGCTGCCAATCTGGGCGATCTCACTAACAACGCATAGGCGGTTAGCGATCCCCTTAATGACTTTGGTGGTCATTGCGATTTACAAACAGCGCAATTTTTTTAGCGATCTTGTGAACGTTTTTTCTTGTTAAGTGTGGCATAGCTGTCCTATAGCTGCTGCCTTATAAGAGGCACTTGGGGCTCGCACACCCTTTTCATTATTAAGGTTGTGGGGAGTCTGCGACTTTAACCCCTTCTTAGGCGGTTAACTCTTAATGGGGGACAGCTGGGGTAGCTCTCTCCTTAAGAGCTTTAACCTTTCAGCGTTTCGTTTTTTCTTTAAGAAACCACACTTTCTAATTACTGACAGGTTTAACCTGCCATATACTGTGCAACCGTCTCCCAGATCCGCTACAGGATCAGTCTCGCGTATCTGACGCGCAGACCTGGACGGCGTCAAGCGCAGCGGTCGGAGGTTTCCAGTGGTGTCAGAATGGAGGCCCTCGCTAGTTTCTATTGATGGCCTGTCTGATTTTCTATTATTGAGTGTCAGCTAGATCCTCTCATGTCAGGAAGCGACACAAGCCGGTGCCTTCCTTCCCGCGTAACGAAAATGTCCGATTCGGACAAGGAGGATCGGCAGGGACACTCTGCCTCCCTTTTGGGCCGTAAAGAGGTTTTTATTGGAGGCGTTACAGTTACCGAAAGAGGTATCTGGACGTCCTGGTAAGTCGGCCCGGATGTTTTCAATCACGATCAAGCTTTACCATCACTGGATGAGCTTAATGGGCAGTTGAGAAGGAACGCCTGTGTCCAGAAAATTGAGACACCGTATCCGTGTTCTACGGAGTTGATGATAATTGGATCCTTCTCCTGAAGTGGATGTCCCTTTATCCCAGCTTAGCAAAATCCTCCTTGTTAAGGGGAAGGCGAGTCTGCAGGACCCGCTGGACAAAAAACGTAGATGGCAGAAAAATCCATCTGCGAGGCCGCGGATCATGGATTCGGTATTAAGAATCCATGTGTGCTTGTAAAGTTTCCCTGAGCCGGTTGGACCGTCTACGGACGGCGTGGCAGGGTGGATCTCCTCTATAGAGGTAGATGGGTTTTTCCAGTTTTTGGAGGATACTGCATCACTGCTATCCAGGGCGCAATCCTCGGCAGTCACAGTCAGAAGAGCACTGTGCCTTAGACAGTGGACGCAGTTTCCAAACAGGGTTTGCTAGCTTGCAAGGTGGTCAGCTATTTGGACCTGACCTCACGGAGCTGATTGCCAAGGTAAAGGCAAAAGAAACAGCTTTACCGCAGCGCAGAGCTGTGACCTCTGCGTCTGGCAGGACTAGTGCCGGTAGTTGTCGGCGGTCCTTTCGGTCCAGGGGATGATTTAGTCAGCCCTCTGGGGTTCGGGTCGTCTCTCTCTTTTTAAAAAAAAAAGGGGGAATTCTCAGAAATTCCGCATACCCTGGAAACAGAACTTCCTTTAAGACAAGCGGGAAGCTGGCAAAAAGCCCGCTAAGGCGGACTGACGCCTGGGTCTCACTCGAGCGCTCTCGAGTGGGGGGTCGTCTATTCCTATTCAAACCGACTTGGGCTTCCCGCATGTCGGACGCCTGGGTGACACGGGTTGTGTTGGCAGGCTACTTCATAGAGTCTCTTTTTCGACCCCAGACAGTTTTTTTGTCAACCTCGCGTTCCGTCAGAGCCCGAGCTTTTTGCCGCTCTGCTGTGGGAGGTAGATTCCCTTCTGCAGAAAGGTGTGGTGGTACCGGTTCCGCCGGAGGGCCGGGGAAGAGGGTTTTATTCTAAACTCTTTGTGGTCCCCAAAAAAGAGGACAAATTTCGGCCCATTCTGGATCTCAAAAGATTGAATCGGCATGTCCACGCCAGGAAATTCCGCATGGAGTCGCTTCGCTCCGTTTTGGCAGCCCTGTCGCAGAACGCTTTTTTGGTGTCAATCGACATTCGCGACGCTTATTTGCACTTCCTAATCGGAAGGGCCCACCAACGCTTCCTTCGTTTTGCCATAGGTCAGGGCCATTACCAGTTTGTGGCTCTGCCATTCGGGTTGGCCTCAGCGCCCAGAGTTTTTACAAAAATTCTGGCGCCTCTCATGGCGATTCTTCGAAGGCAGGGGGTTACGATCCTTCCCTACCTGGACGACCTTCTGATTGTGGCGTCTTCGAAGGAGGAGGCGGTAACTGCTCGCAATCTATCCCTTCAGCTCCTGGAGGATTTCGGGTGGCTGGTCAATTGGGAGAAGTCGTCTCTAGAACGGTCGCAGTCAATCCTGTTTTTGGGGATGCATTTCGACACGGTGCGAGCAGTGGTGTCCCTGCCTCCAGACAAGCAAGCATGTCTCCTTCGACATGCACGGGTTATGAAGTCTTCGACAGCAATGTCCCTGCGAAGCTGTATGCGTCTTCTGGGGTTGATGGTGGCGTCCATGGAAGCACTTCTGTTTGCCCGGTTTCATTCCAGGGCTCTCCAAAGGTTCATTCTGAGCCGTTGGGAGCGATCGCAGGTTTTCACTGGATTGCAGTGTCATCATCCCCCACAGGGTACGAGAGTCCCTAGGATGGTGGATACGTCCGAAAGAGTTATCCCTGGGAAAGTCCTTCCTCCCTCCGAAGTGGTCGGTCATAACCACCGATGCCAGCCTGATGGGCTGGGGGGGGTGTCTGGAACGATCTTTGGACTCAGGGAGTATGGTCGTCGGAAGAGTCTGTCTTGCCGATCAACATCCTGGAATTGAGGGCGATTTTTTCTTTGCCTCCAACACTGGACGGTCCCTTTAAGCGGTCTGCCAGTCCGAGTGCAGACGGACAATGCGACGACAGTCGCATATATCAACCACCAAGGCGGGACTGGGAGTTCCAAGCTCATGGTGGAGGTATCTCGTATCCTAGTATGGGCAGAGACCAGAGTGCCAGCTATCTCTGCGATCCACATTCCGGGAGTTCAGAATACCACGGCGGACTTTCTCAGTCGCGAGAAGATGGATCCCGAGAATGGAGTCTTCATCAGGAAATTTTTGCACTGCTGTGCTCCCGTTGGGGAACTCCCCAAGTGGATCTGATGGCATCCAGGTTCAATGCCAAGTTACCGACTTTCATGTCCAGGTACAAGGATCCGAAGGCTGTGGCGGTGGTTGCTCTAGTGGCTCCGTGTGACCAATTCGAGCTAATCTATGTTTTCCACCGATTTCCTTACTCCTCCTGGTGTTACGTCGGATCAGACTAGAGAGAATCCCGGCTATGTTGATAGCCCCAGATTGGCCAAGGAGGACGTGGTTCTCGACACTGGGGTCGCTCCTGGCAGCGCCACCATTTCTACTTCCTTTCCGCTCGGACCTGTTAACCCAAGGGCCCGTTGGTCATCCGGACCTGATGTCTCTGCGTTTGACGGCGTGGTTCTTGAGACCGAAATATTGATCCGTCAAGGTTTTTCAGCCGAAGTCATTGCCACTTTGCGAGCTGCCAGAGGTCCGGCTACTACTAGGATTTACCACTTGGGAAGCCTTCTTTTTGTGGTGTTCGGGTTCTTCAAGGAACCCGAGGATTTTTTTCCATTCCCAATTTGTTGGTTTTCCTGCAATTCGGGTTGGACAAGGGGTTGGCAGTGAGCACCCTGAGGGGTCAGGTTTCTGCTCTGTCCTTGCTGTTCCGAAAGGCTATCGCCTCACGTAGGGACGTACGTTCCTTTTTTCGCGGAGTAACCCGCCAGTTTCCGCCGCGGAAGGCGCCTGTGTCTCCTTGGCGCCTCAATCTTGTTTTGGAGGCTCTTCAACACCGGCCTTTGAGCCTATGGACTCTGTTAGTCTTTCTTTGCTCTCTTGGAAGGTTGCCTTCCTAGTGGCGGTCACCTCTTTGAGAAGGATTTCTGAGTTGGCGGCTCTTTCTTACTTGCCTCCTTTTTCTGGAGTTTCACCCGGATCGTGTAGTGCTTTGCACACGGGGCGACTTTCTACCTAAGGTGGTGTCGCAATTTCATCTTAACCAGGATATTGTGTTGCCCTCCCTTTGTCCGGGACCGAGTAATGCGAAGGAACGTGCCTTGCACACATTGGATTTGGTGCGGGCTTTGAAGTTCTATTTGTCTGTTACCCAAAGTTTTCGGAAGTCGGACTCCCTGTTTGTGATTCCAGCAGGTCGTCGACGTGGTCAACGGACTTCCAAGGATTCTATAGCTCGTTGGATCCGGTCGGCCATTTTGGAGGCTTACCGACTTAAAGGCGAACCTTGCCCGATTAAGGTTCGAGCTCATTCCATGAGAGCTGTGGGCTCATCGTGGGCTTTCCATCAAGGGGCCTCGGCAGCTTAGCTTTGCTGGGCGGCGACCTGGCGCTCCGTCCACACCTTTACAAGATTTTATAAGGTGGACGTTAGTGCTTCCGCTGATGCAGCCTTAGGACGTAGGGTCCTGCAGGCGGCTGTAGTTTAAAGTTCTAGTTAACTTGTATTTGGCGCCTGTTGTGCATTTATCAAGGTTGTTGGAATTCTGCCTCTTTTGGTTTTTTCCCACCCTTAATTTTTGGACTGCTTTGGGACGTCCCACTAGTAATGTCTAGTGTGTCAGACACACATCCCTCCCATGGCAGAAGTGTGTTGTTGTTTTTCAGATGCGGCGTGACCCTTCTCTGATAGCGATTATCTGGGCTGAGGTCGACGCGCTAAGGCTCTGTTCCAGCATCGCCAGCTCATCGCAGTGGTCAGGTCCAGTGAGTAGTACCTGGAACTGTGTGGTTTTTGCCTACATGCATGCATAACCTGTATTTTTGTGTTTTATTCTCTGAAGTCCTTCAGAAGGGGTTATGTTGCTCCGCTGGTGATATTGCTCTTCCTTAAGCTTGGTACAACTGGAGAGCTGAGTAGGAGGAGCCCGAGCTGGAGGGGCCGGTCAACACTCTTTTTAATCTGAGGTGTCTATCTCATCTGGGCTCCGCCTACCCACTAGTAATGTCTAGTGTGTCTCCCTTCCTTCTTCGCTGAAAAGGATTTTACAGGTAAGTTCTTACCAAAATCCGTCTTTTTGGCCACAACTAATAAACGTTAAATTTGGAGTAAGGACAGCAAGGCCTATGATGAAAGGAACACCATTCCTACTGTAAAGCACGGAGGTGGATCGCTGATGTTTTGGGGGATGTGTGAGCTACAAAGGAACCGGAAACGTGGTAAAAGTTGAAGGAAAGATGAATGCAGCACGTTATCAGCAAATACTGGAGGCAAATTTGCAATCATCAGCCCGGAAGCTGCGCATGGGACGTGCTTGGACGATTCAATATGACAACGATGCAAAACACAAGGCCAAGTCGACCTGTCATTGGCTACAGCAGAACAGAGTGAAAGGTTCTGGAGTGGCTATCTCAGTCTCCTGACCTCAACATCATTGAGCCACTCTGGGGAGATCACAAGTGCGCAGTTCATGCTAGACAGCCCAGGAATTTACAGGAACTGGAGTTTTATCTGATAAAATGATAAACCATACTAGTTTATTCAAATGTAACACCCCAAGGTACTCGTCCTGTACCAACATTAGCACCCAGAAAATGACTGTGCCTTCTACAGTATCAAACAATTCCTAAACTGCTCCACTGTGGTGTTTCTCGTATTGAATGTGGTTGTCAGCTTCAGTATAGTAATAGAACCAAACAAATGCTTGGGTGAGGCTAAACAAACACACATTTGATGTGAATCATGGCTTTGTAAATCTTCAGGATCCGTTTCCAAGACCATGATGGTAGGTGGGGTCTAACAGTCACCAAGTAAGCAAATCCCTATCCAGCACACAACCGCTCAAGAGTAAGGGCCCCGTCACACATAGCGACACACCAGCGATCCCGACAACGATATGCACTTGTCAGGATCGCTGGTGTGTCGCTACATGATCGCTGGTGAGCTGCCAAACAAGCAGCTCAGGCAGCGATCAGGACAGCGACACTGCGGGTAACGTCGCTTAGTTACCCGCAGTGTATGTTGGATACCAGCCCGCTGGTGCAGGGAGCTGGTAACCAAGGTACACATCGGGTTTCCAGGCGCTGCGTGGCACCTGTAAACCCGATGTGTACCTTGGTTACCAGCTCCCCTGCAGCAGCGCGCTGGTATCCAATGTACACATCGGGTTTCCAGGCGCTGCCTGGCACCTGGAAACACGATGTGTACCTTGGTTACCAGCTGATCGCTGGTTTCCTGCCTGCCACACGCAGCGATGCGTGCTGGCCAGCAGGAGACCAATGATCAAAAAAATGTCCAGGACATTCAGCAACGATCAGCGATACCCAGCAGGGGGGCTGATCGTCGCTGAATGTCACACAGCGATATTGCTGGGGAGATCGCTGTTGCGTCACAAAACTAGTGACTCAGCAGCGATCTCGCTAGCGAGATCGCTGTGTGTGACAAGGGGTTGTCCTGTTGACAAGTAAATTAGTGAGGTCTAACTGCTGAGACCCAAACAGACAGAGAACTCTTATCAGTAAAACTATGTTCACACATTGCGTTTTTGCTGTGTTTACTGTATGCAAATTAAAAGCTGTTTTTTTACAGTACTATCAAAATCTATGAGATTTCAGAAATATTATGCACACTCTTGTTATTTTTTCCCTGAATGAATTGGAAAACTGCTGCATGTTAATTTTTCAAGTTTTTTTTGAAGTTTTATTTATTTTTTTTATCCCACAAAGCAATGAATAAGTGCAAAAACGCAGCAAAAAAATATTTCCATTAGTTTTTGCAGCATTTTTGGTGGGAAAAAAATGCAGGTACAGCAGATGTGAAATCAATTTCTCAAGTTTAAACCATGTCTCGGTTTCCTCACCTGAGAATGACTGTTAGAATTAGTACAGTTTAATTAAATTTGTAGTATGTGTGAAAGTAACCATCTCAATGCTCAACAGTAATAGTGAACAATGCCCTACCAACGTCTTAGGTAAACAATGATCGACCAACTCCACACGCTGTTTTACTTTTGCAATTGTGTAATTTTTCATGAACTCGTGTGAGCTTTTTTGTTCAGAATAGTTATGTTTTTCAAACTTTTTCTGCTAAATTTCCCTTTTTTTTTCCTAAAAATGTTTTATAGTTTCACATAGATCCTGTATTAGTGGCCTAACATCTTGTACTGCTCATGCTTGCATGGTGGAAGTGAAACTGAACTTTGGGATTTTGGGAAAAGCAGCAAAAGCAAACAAAACCGCCAGTCAGAGGCTGCGCTCACAGCAGCTCATTCCTCGGTTGTTCTCAGCGTGGACGGTTGCATCTTGACACCGTCCTTGTTGAAAACTGTTTATCCCCAGCATGGATTACGGCGTGGGACAGAACAACAGAGAGGTGATGGATATGGTTGTTTTTATTCTTGTTTTATTACGGTAGATGAGGTCTTCAATTGAATGGGTTTAGGTGAGTATAACAGTGTTTAATTTTGAATAAAGAAAAAGTGTGTTTTATTTCAAATAAAGGACTTTAACCCCTTAATGACCGCCGATATACCTTTTATCTGCGGCAGGTAAGGGTACTTATTCCTCAGCGCCCCCATATTCGGAATATCTCCGGTTTCTTGACTACTTGGGGTAGCAGAGACCCTAGAGAACATGATCAGGGCCGGTTTTTACGGTCTTCTGTCACGCGATCACCGTTTTTTCACCTAAAAAATTCACAAAAAAAACTGATTTACAAGTCATTTCTCTCTCAATCTAGCATATCAGAGAAGAAAGAAATGAGGTCCCCCGAGTCCTCACGGTATCCCCGTCATCTCCGGACCCTTCTGCTTCGTCCCCCGAGCCCTCCGTGTCATCTTCCTGCAAAAAAAATGGTAGGCACATGTGCAGTGCGGCAACAATATGGAATTTTTCCTATTGGTTCCTTTTGATCACTGTGATAGGGTCTATCACAGTGTTCAAAATGAAAAAAAAATAAATCAAATCCCGTGTTACTCGCTTAGTAAGATAAAAATTATAAAATAAAAAAATTGTAATTTTGATTCTATTCTTTGCAGTTTGGGTTAGGGTTGTGTTACAGTTGGATTTTATTTTTTCAAAAGTAAAAAAACAAAACCAAACAAAAGAAAAAAACACGATATGACGGCTAGTGTTGAGCGCAAGTGCTTGCTACTTGAGTTTGCATGGGGTGCTAGGGTATGCACGGAGTATCGCAAATCCCTGCATGTTTTTTGGGGGGTTTTAACAGCTGCAAAATATGCGGGGCAGGGACTTGAGCATCATTCATTGAGCATCATTCAATATGACGACCTAATGTTATCAAATTCTGTGTAGTACCTTGGAGTTCAAAATGCTCACTATATCCATGAGTAAAATCCTTGAGGGGTGGGGTTTCCAAAATGGGGTCACTTGTATGGGGTTTCCACTGTTTAGGCACATCAGGGGCTCTCCAAACGCGACTTGGTGTTTTCTCTCAATTCTAGCAAATTTTGCGTTCAAAAAGTCAAATGGTGCTCCTTCCCTTCTGAGCCCTTCTGTGCGCCCAAACAGTGGCTTTCCCCCACATATCGGGTATTGGTGTACTCAGGAGTAGTTGTGCAACAAATTGTGTAGTCCTTTTTCTTTTGTTACTGTTGTGAAAATAAAAAAAAGTTTTGGTGTAAAGTAAATTTTCATTAAGTTAAATGTTCATTTTCTTCCTTCCACATTGCTTCAGTTCTCGTGAAGCAACTGAAGGGTTAACAAACTTCTTTAATGTGGTTTTGAACACCTTCAGGGGTGCAGTTTTTTAGAATGTTGTCACTTTTGGGTATTTTCTGTCATATAGACCCCTCAATGTCAATTCAAATGTGATGTGGTCCCTTAAAAAAAAAGAATGGTTTTGTAAATTTTGTTGGAAAAATGAGAAATCGCTGGTCAACTGAAGTCACCAGAGAATGCAAATGTGACATGAACCCCACTTACCACCGCAACAGGGCAAGTGGGAAGAGCCGGTCAAAGCGACAGAATTGGCACATCTAATAGAGTTGTCTGCTTTAGCTTGGCTGGTTGTCAAAAATGGGGCAAGGGACCCCACGCTGTGATTTTTTAAAATTATTTAAATAAAAAATTTGTCGTTTGGACCCCTCTGTCATTGAGAACCAGCCTTGCTGAAACTGACAGCTGAGGGTTGTAGCCCCCTGCTGTGAGTTTTGCCTGACTGATTATCAAAAATTCATAAATATAGGGGAACCCATGCCGTTTTTTTTTTTAATATTTACAGCGCAGGCTGATGAATACTCCCATCAGCCGCTCCTACTCTCACTATTATTGCCGGCAACAGGCGTAGGCTGAAGGGAACAGTAGTCCCATCAGCCGATAGCAATGACCGGGAGGTAAACTTTATACCTCCGATCACAGCTGCAGGCTCACGATGTAATTTGACAGCGTGGGAACCGCGGCTGTCTGTCCGGCAACGATCAGAAGTGGTGTTTGCCGCGCTGTCATGCACATGATAGCATTGGATGTACGGGACCCTCATTCAAGTGAATGGGTTCCGGGTAATGTTCTGGTACCAAAACTTTTTGTAAGGCCAGGGTCACACATGCGAGAAATTTGCACGACTCTCGCACCTCAATACTCGGCACTGCCGCTGACACTCGGGACCGGAGTGTGAGGTTGCATGTATTTCTATGCAGCTGAACACTCCGGTCCGAGTGCCAGCGGCAGTGCCGGGTATTGAGGTGCGAGATTCGTGCAAATTTCTCATAAGTGTGACCCCGGCCTAACTGTTCTGCTGGACCTGAACATCCAGGTGTCCGCCCATCCCTAAAGCCCACATCTTTGCTGGCAGATGGTGGCTGATTAAATCAGCCATCATCTGCCTCTGACAGCCACTGGTGAAGTGGACCTACCCCTGCGGCTGTTAACCTTTGAAATGTCTCTGTCAATGGCATTGGCAGTGCTCCTGCATGGAGGCAAGCTGCTCTCTGTGGCCGTCGGCATACCTGTGACCTGATTTCGGGGTCCCAATGGGATGCCACGACGCAGGCATCTCCTGAAGACCCCTGTGTCTGCTATGATGGTACTCCTGTGAAAGTTAGCTTGTAGCTGGTGTTCATAGGAGACCAGGATTTTTGCTATATACGGCAGTGTTGTATATAGCATAAGTGATCAGATGATCGCAAAATCCCCAAATGAGACTAAGGCCGGGGTCACACTTGCGAGTGTGATGCAAGATAATCGTGCGAGTCTCTCGCATCAACACCCGGCACTGCCGCCGACACTCGGACCGGAGCGTATGGCTGCATAGAATTACATGCAGCCGCAGGCTCCGGTCCGAGTGAAAAGAAAAAAAAAATAGAAAAGCTCAAATCACCCACTTTTCCCCTCATTAAAAATTAAGAAAAAAACCCCACCCACATATTTGATATTGCCGTGTTTGTAAAAGTCCAAAATGACAAATAAAATTAATCCGATAGGTAAACGATGCAACAAGAAAAAAAAAAATCAAAATTTCAGGATTGCGTTTTTTTCAAATGCTGTAACAACACAATAAAATGCAATAACAGGCAATCGAAACATGGTATCTACCCCAAAATAACATGAATACAAATATCGGCTTGAGACCCCACCGCAAAAAAAAAGAAAAAAACGCCCGTCACACTGCTCCATATTCTGAAAATTGGACACGTTAACGCTCTCGGGAAAATGGAGTCATGAGCTAATTTTTAACAATTTCAGATTTTTTTTTCACCACTTAAATAAAATAAAACCAAAAAAACTATGCATGTTTGGTATCTCCATAATCGTACTTGCCTGTAGAATCAGATCGCCAGGTCCTTTTTTACCATAAAATGAATGCTGTAAATAAAAAACTCAAACAATTGTGGAATTGCGCTCTTTTTTGCCATTTTGCTACACTTGGAATTTGTTTTCCCGCTTTCTAGTACGTCACATGATAAAATGGATGGTGTTATTCAAAAGTACAACTCGTCCCACAAAAAAGCCAGTCCTCAAACAGCTATATACTGTATACGGAAAAACAACAAAAAGTTAAGGCTCTTGGATTAAGGGGAAGAAAAAAAACGAATGAGCAAAAATGACAAATTGCCTAGTCCTTATGGGGTTAAAGTCATTGACACAATTTAATCTCAGAAGCTGTGTCCTAGATCTCTGATCATTAAAACAAAGGCTTCGTTTACTGAAAAATTACTTAACTCCTTAACAACTGCTGATACGCATTAACATGGCGGTCGTTAAGGGTACATATTTAAATAGTGCTGCCCAGCAGCAGTGATTCCCGCGGGTGACAGCTGTACGTGACAGCTGACACCCTGCTGTATCAGACTTGGCCGGTTTTGTGGTAGTTTAAATACCACTGTCAATTGTGAGAGTGGCATTAAAGTTGTTACAAGGGAGTCACAAGACTGCCTAAGTAACCACTGGACTCCTGCGATGAGAATCGCGGGTCCCGATGGTTACCATGGTACCCTGAGGTCATATGATAACCCCAGGGTACGGTGGCCTGTGAGATCCAGCAATAAGCTAGCTCTCACAGGCTGTGTCAGTGAGACACTAACAGGCTCATGCACTGTCCCACAGTAAAAAAGAAAACAAAAGTCAAATAAAGCATATAAAAAATAAAAACACAAACAAGTGCACACAAATCATGATAATCTTTCGCATTTAAAACACAGCGTTTCTGAGAAAACAAAAATAAACAAAAGTACACATAATTGGTATTGCCGCATCCGTAACAACCCGCTCTATAAAACTGGCATGTTATTTATTCCGTTTGGCGAGCGACGTAAAAAAAAATAAAAAAATGCCAAAATTTCGCTTTTTCATTATACTGTCTCACAAAAAGTGAATAAACAGCGATCAAAAAGTCATATTTAAAAAAAATTGTTCAAATGAAAACTCCAAACTGTCCTGCAAAAAACAAGCACTAATATAGCTCATTCAGCAAAAAATAAGAAAGATATAGCTCTTGGAATATGATGCAAAAACAAATTGATTTGGCTAAAATATTGTTTTTAGTGTGTAAAAAAAAAATAGCAAACCATAAAAAAACCCATATAAATCTGGCATTGCTGTAATTGTACCAACACGACAAACAAATCGGTCTTATCACTTTTCACGCATGATGAATGGCTAAAAAAAAAATAAAAAAATAAAAACAATAACTGAATTGCTCGATTATGTTCATTCTGTGTCTGAAAAATCTGAATAAAAAGCAATACAAAAATATTATGTACCCCAAAATGGTACCAAAAAAATGCAACTCGTTTTGCAAAAAATAAGCCCCAAACACCTCTGTTTGCCAAAAAATAAAAAAAGTTACAGCACTCAGAATATGACAACAAAAAACTACTATTTATATAAAAAAAGCATTTTTACTGTGTGATAGCAGCAAAACCTAAAAAAAAAACAACTATATAAATCTGGTATCGCAGTAATCGCACCGACCTGAAGAATAAATCCGCCTCATCACTTATACTGCAGTGAACCGCGCAAAAATAAAAATAAGAACTACTCTTGTACTGCTGTCTATTTGTTCATTCTACCTCCCAAAAAAACGGAATAAGACTAGGCTCACATTTAACCAGCACTCTCCTCTGAGCGCTTACATCAGGGTTTCCGTATAAATTCACCAAAACCGTGATTCATGCAAGACCCTGGATGGAACCACTCACTTAGGCTGGTTTCACATTAGTGTCTGTGTACTCAGCGTAGGGCTGCGTACTTCTTTCCTTAACCCCTTCCCGACCTGTGACACAGCGTATGTGTCATGAAAGGATCGCGTTCCTGCGGGTCGTGTGACCGGGGTCACTGAAAGGTCACCCGACCCGCAGGCACAAGACCCTTTGTGCTTCACCACAAGGGGTTGGCTTAACCCCCACGTGGCTACGATCGCTCTGATTGGCTGTTAAAAGTGAAACAGTGCTCCCTTTATTCCGAGCCCCGACATGTGCCCAAACAGTGGTTTACCCCCATATATAGGGTATCAGCGTACTCAGGAAAAATTGCACAGCAACTTTGGGGGTCTAATTTCTCCTGTTACCCTTGGGAAAAAAAAATTGGAGACTAAAAATATTATTTTTGTGGAAAAAAAATGATTTTTTATTTTCACAGCTCTGCGTTATAAACTTCTTTGAAGAACTTGGAGATTCAAAGTGCTCACCACACATCTAGAGGAGTTCCTTGGGGGATCTAGTTTCCAAAATGGGGTCACTTGGGGGGTTTCTACTGTTTAGGCACATCATGGGCTCTGCAAACGTAACATGACGCCCGCAGACCATTCCATCAAGTCGGCATTTCAAAACGTCACTACTTCCCTTCCGAGCCCCGACGTGTGCCCATACAGTAGTTTTCTCCCACATATGGGATATCAGCATACTCAGGACAAATTGGACAACAACTTTTGGGTCTAATTTCTCCTGTTACCCTTGGGAAAATAAAAAATTTGGGGACTAAAAGAT
>JARQOD010000004.1:59755653-59802972 GCA_033576555.1 Oophaga sylvatica | reverse complement strand
GGCAAGCTGCTCTCTGTGGCCGTCGGCATACCTGTGACCTGATTTCGGGGTCCCAATGGGATGCCACGACGCAGGCATCTCCTGAAGACCCCTGTGTCTGCTATGATGGTACTCCTGTGAAAGTTAGCTTGTAGCTGGTGTTCATAGGAGACCAGGATTTTTGCTATATACGGCAGTGTTGTATATAGCATAAGTGATCAGATGATCGCAAAATCCCCAAATGAGACTAAGGCCGGGGTCACACTTGCGAGTGTGATGCAAGATAATCGTGCGAGTCTCTCGCATCAACACCCGGCACTGCCGCCGACACTCGGACCGGAGCGTATGGCTGCATAGAATTACATGCAGCCGCAGGCTCCGGTCCGAGTGAAAAGAAAAAAAAAAATAGAAAAGCTCAAATCACCCACTTTTCCCCTCATTAAAAATTAAGAAAAAAACCCCACCCACATATTTGATATTGCCGTGTTTGTAAAAGTCCAAAATGACAAATAAAATTAATCCGATAGGTAAACGATGCAACAAGAAAAAAAAAAATCAAAATTTCAGGATTGCGTTTTTTTCAAATGCTGTAACAACACAATAAAATGCAATAACAGGCAATCGAAACATGGTATCTACCCCAAAATAACATGAATACAAATATCGGCTTGAGACCCCACCGCAAAAAAAAAGAAAAAAACGCCCGTCACACTGCTCCATATTCTGAAAATTGGACACGTTAACGCTCTCGGGAAAATGGAGTCATGAGCTAATTTTTAACAATTTCAGATTTTTTTTTCACCACTTAAATAAAATAAAACCAAAAAAACTATGCATGTTTGGTATCTCCATAATCGTACTTGCCTGTAGAATCAGATCGCCAGGTCCTTTTTTACCATAAAATGAATGCTGTAAATAAAAAACTCAAACAATTGTGGAATTGCGCTCTTTTTTGCCATTTTGCTACACTTGGAATTTGTTTTCCCGCTTTCTAGTACGTCACATGATAAAATGGATGGTGTTATTCAAAAGTACAACTCGTCCCACAAAAAAGCCAGTCCTCAAACAGCTATATACTGTATACGGAAAAACAACAAAAAGTTAAGGCTCTTGGATTAAGGGGAAGAAAAAAAACGAATGAGCAAAAATGACAAATTGCCTAGTCCTTATGGGGTTAAAGTCATTGACACAATTTAATCTCAGAAGCTGTGTCCTAGATCTCTGATCATTAAAACAAAGGCTTCGTTTACTGAAAAATTACTTAACTCCTTAACAACTGCTGATACGCATTAACATGGCGGTCGTTAAGGGTACATATTTAAATAGTGCTGCCCAGCAGCAGTGATTCCCGCGGGTGACAGCTGTACGTGACAGCTGACACCCTGCTGTATCAGACTTCGGCCGGTTTTGTGGTAGTTTAAATACCACTGTCAATTGTGAGAGTGGCATTAAAGTTGTTACAAGGGAGTCACAAGACTGCCTAAGTAACCACTGGACTCCTGCGATGAGAATCGCGGGTCCCGATGGTTACCATGGTACCCTGAGGTCATATGATAACCCCAGGGTACGGTGGCCTGTGAGATCCAGCAATAAGCTGCTCTCACAGGCTGTGTCAGTGAGACACTAACAGGCTCATGCACTGTCCCACAGTAAAAAAGAAAACAAAAGTCAAATAAAGCATATAAAAAATAAAAACACAAACAAGTGCACACAAATCATGATAATCTTTCGCATTTAAAACACAGCGTTTCTGAGAAAACAAAAATAAACAAAAGTACACATAATTGGTATTGCCGCATCCGTAACAACCCGCTCTATAAAACTGGCATGTTATTTATTCCGTTTGGCGAGCGACGTAAAAAAAAATAAAAAAATGCCAAAATTTCGCTTTTTCATTATACTGTCTCACAAAAAGTGAATAAACAGCGATCAAAAAGTCATATTTAAAAAAAATTGTTCAAATGAAAACTCCAAACTGTCCTGCAAAAAACAAGCACTAATATAGCTCATTCAGCAAAAAATAAGAAAGATATAGCTCTTGGAATATGATGCAAAAACAAATTGATTTGGCTAAAATATTGTTTTTAGTGTGTAAAAAAAAAAATAGCAAACCATAAAAAAACCCATATAAATCTGGCATTGCTGTAATTGTACCAACACGACAAACAAATCGGTCTTATCACTTTTCACGCATGATGAATGGCTAAAAAAAAAATAAAAAAATAAAAACAATAACTGAATTGCTCGATTATGTTCATTCTGTGTCTGAAAAATCTGAATAAAAAGCAATACAAAAATATTATGTACCCCAAAATGGTACCAAAAAAATGCAACTCGTTTTGCAAAAAATAAGCCCCAAACACCTCTGTTTGCCAAAAAATAAAAAAAGTTACAGCACTCAGAATATGACAACAAAAAACTACTATTTATATAAAAAAAGCATTTTTACTGTGTGATAGCAGCAAAACCTAAAAAAAAAACAACTACATAAATCTGGTATCGCAGTAATCGCACCGACCTGAAGAATAAATCCGCCTCATCACTTATACTGCAGTGAACCGCGCAAAAATAAAAATAAGAACTACTCTTGTACTGCTGTCTATTTGTTCATTCTACCTCCCAAAAAAAACGGAATAAGACTAGGCTCACATTTAACCAGCACTCTCCTCTGAGCGCTTACATCAGGGTTTCCGTATAAATTCACCAAAACCGTGATTCATGCAAGACCCTGGATGGAACCACTCACTTAGGCTGGTTTCACATTAGTGTCTGTGTACTCAGCGTAGGGCTGCGTACTTCTTTCCTTAACCCCTTCCCGACCTGTGACACAGCGTATGTGTCATGAAAGGATCGCGTTCCTGCGGGTCGTGTGACCGGGGTCACTGAAAGGTCACCCGACCCGCAGGCACAAGACCCTTTGTGCTTCACCACAAGGGGGTTGGCTTAACCCCCACGTGGCTACGATCGCTCTGATTGGCTGTTAAAAGTGAAACAGTGCTCCCTTTATTCCGAGCCCCGACATGTGCCCAAACAGTGGTTTACCCCCATATATAGGGTATCAGCGTACTCAGGAAAAATTGCACAGCAACTTTGGGGGTCTAATTTCTCCTGTTACCCTTGGGAAAAAAAAATTGGAGACTAAAAATATTATTTTTGTGGAAAAAAAATGATTTTTTATTTTCACAGCTCTGCGTTATAAACTTCTTTGAAGAACTTGGAGATTCAAAGTGCTCACCACACATCTAGAGGAGTTCCTTGGGGATCTAGTTTCCAAAATGGGGTCACTTGGGGGGTTTCTACTGTTTAGGCACATCATGGGCTCTGCAAACGTAACATGACGCCCGCAGACCATTCCATCAAGTCGGCATTTCAAAACGTCACTACTTCCCTTCCGAGCCCCGACGTGTGCCCATACAGTAGTTTTCTCCCACATATGGGATATCAGCATACTCAGGACAAATTGGACAACAACTTTTGGGTCTAATTTCTCCTGTTACCCTTGGGAAAATAAAAAATTTGGGACTAAAAGATCATGTTTGTGGAAAAAATATGATTTTTCTTTTCATGCCCGGGCGTTATAAACTTCTGTGTAGGGCTTGGGGGTTCAAAGTGCTCACCGCACATCTAGATAAGTTCCGTGCGGTGTCTAGTTTCCAAAATGGGGTCACTTGTGGGAGTTTCTACTGTTTAGGCACATCAGGGGCTCTGCAAACGTAACATGATGCCCGCAGACCATTCCATCAAAGTCAGCATTTCAAAACATCACTACTTCCCTTCCGAGCCCCAACGTGTGCCCGAACAGTGGTTCCCCCCCACATATGGGGTACCAGTGTACTCAGGACAAACTGTACAACAACTTTTGGGGTCCAATTTCTCCTGTTATCCTTGGGAAAATAAAAAATAGCGGGCTAAAAAATGATTTTTGAGAAACAAAAATGATTTTTTTATTTTCACTGCTCTGCGTTTATAAACTTCTGTGAAGCACTTGGGGTTCAAAGTGCTCACTACACATCTAGATAAGCTCCTTGGGGGTCTAGTTTCCAAAATGGGGTCACTTGTGGGGGGTTTCTACTGTTTAGGCACATCAGGGCTCTGCAAACGCAACATGACGCCCGCAGAACATTCCATCAAGTCTGCATTCCAAAATGGCACTTTTTCCCTTCTGAGCCCTGCCGTGCGCCCAAACAGTGGTTTATGACCACATATGAGGTAACTGTGTACTCAGGAGAAATTTCCCAACAAATTTTAGGATCCATTTTATCCTGTTACCCATGCAAAAATGAAAAAATTGATGCTAAAATAAAATTTTTGTTGGAAAAATTAAAATGTCCATTTTTTCTTTCCACGTTGCTTTAGTTCCTGTGAAGCACCTGAAGGGTTAATAATCTTCTTGAATGTAGTTTTGAGTAGCTTGAGGGGTGCAGTTTTTATAATGGTGTCACTTTTGGGTATTTTTTACCATATTGACCCCTCAAAGTGACTTCAAATGTGAGGTGGTCCCAAAAAAAATGGTTTTGTAAATTTTGCAGTAAAAATGAGAAATCGCTGGTCAAATTTAACCCTTATAACTTCCTAACAAAAAAAAATTTTGTTTCCAAAATTGTGCTGATGTAAAGTAGACATGTGGGAAATGTTATTTATTAACTATTTTGTGTCACATAACTCTCTGGCTTAACAGAATAAAAATTCATAATTTGAAAATTGCAAAAATTTCAAAATTTTTGCCAAATTTCCATTTTTTTCACAAATAAACACAAAAATTATCGATCTAAATTTACCACTAATATGAAGCCCAATATGTCACGAAAAAACAGTCTCAGAATCGCTAGGATCCATTGAAGCGTTCCTGAGTTATTACCTCATAAAGGGACACTGGTCAGAATTGCAAAAAATGGCAAGGTCATGAAGGGGTTAAGATCCGCATGCATCTTGCATACCTATGTTTAACATTGTGTATGCAGGGACATGCGTTGTATGCGGGTGGATGTGTCCCCGTGCGTCGTTTTGACGTGCCCACTGAACGCATGGGAACGTAACGTGTTGCGTTCGGCGGGCAAGTCAAAACGACGCACAGGGACGCATCCGCATACAACGCACGTCCCTGCGTACACAATGTTAAACATAGGTACGCAAGACGCATGCGGATCTATGCTGATCTTAAGGAAAGAAGTAAGCAGCCCTACACTGCGTACACAAATGTTAATGTGAAACCAGCCTTATGAGGCAGATGGAGTCACATTGGATTAGTCTGTGTTTCGGCAGCGTACCATCATTTTAGGTGTCTTTTTAGGGCACAAGTGTGGGCGACCCCAGATCTGTGCAAGCCTAAAAAGATGGATACCACCGGAGCACATGCCAACTGGAGTACGAAGTGTCTCCATCTGCCTCATTGGGGTTTCGTCTGAATTGCATTTTTGTGGTATTTACATGGAAACCCTGACATAAGTGCTCAGCGTAGAACACAAGAATGTGATCCAGCCTTAAGCCAGGGTCACACTTGCGAGTGTGAGGCGAGAAACTCGTGCTTCAATACCTGGCACTGCCGCCGGCACTCGGGACCGAAGTGTGGGGCTGCATGTTTTTCTATGAAGTCGCACACTCCGGTCTGAGTGCCGGAGGCAGTGCTGGGTATTGATGTGAGAGACTCACGCGAGTTTCTTGCATCACACTCGCAAGTGTGACCCTGGCCTTATTCTGGAAGCAATCAAAAAATATAATGTACTCCAAAATGTAATAAAAACCTTAATTTATCCTGCACAAAACTAGCCCCCACTCAGGTGCATCATCTGTCACTGGAACTATAGGGGTTCCCACGTTACTGGTAGAACAAAGTCTCTGGAAAAGCGACATGGCTCTTGGCCCCTCGAATAAAATCCAGTGAATTCTTCTCTTCCAAATTCAAATGCCCCCTTCTTCTGAGCCCTACTGTGCCTAAACCACAGTAAGTGGCCACATGTTCCATTATTGTAATGGAGAGAAGGCATTTAATTTACCTGTGTGTATTGCCAGAAGCACAAGCTGAGCTCAATGTACGGGGGCTACACTGTATGGGGACCCAATGTATGGACACTAGAACTAGCAGACTTGCAATTCCCCAGAAATTGCTGGAGTAGATGTTACAAAATAGTCACTGCAGCCGTAGATGAATTCAGTGAGAGGAGCGGTTTCTACAATGGGGTCCCTTTTTCTTTTCTGCTGTTCTTGCACCTTAGGGGCTCTGCAAATGTCGCCTGTAAACTATTCTAGCAAAATCTGTGCTCCAAAAGCCAAATGGCGCTCCTTCCTTCTCAGCCCTGACATATGGCTGAACAGTAATTTCTGACAACATATGTGGCAGCACCGCGTTAGGGAGAAATTGTGGTGTCTAGTTTCACCTATCAACCCTTGTGTACCTGATAAATGTGCAGCAAATGCAAAAAATACATTTTTACCACCAAAATGTCTTATTTCCACGTCTCAATGTTATAAAATTCTGTGAGGCACCTATGTATTCAAAATACTCACTACACCCCTAGATGAACTCCTTGAAGGGTCTAGTTTCCAAAATGGGTTCTGCTGTTTTCACATGTCAGGGGCTCTCCAAATGCGACATAGCATTCACAATCTATCCCAGGGAAATAGCTGCTCTTTCCTAGCCCTGCTATGTGCCCAAGAAGTTTTTGACCACATAAGGGTATAGTCGCATTCGGGACAAATTGCAAAATAAATTATGGGTCAGTTTTCTCCTATTATCCATTGTGAAAATTACAAATTTGGGGTAAAACATGTTTGTGAAAAAAATGAAAATTTTCAATATGATGACCTAATGTTATCAAATTCTGTGTATTACCTGGGGGTTCAAAACGATCACTGTACCCCTGGATAAAATCCTTGAGAGGTGTAGTTTCCAAAATTGGGTCACTTGTGTTTTTTTTTTACTGTTTAGGCACATCAAGGGCTCTCCACATGCGACATGATGCCGCAGACCATTCCATCCAAGTCTACATTCCAAACCGTCACTCCTTCCTTTCTGAACCTGCTGTGCGACACAGCAGTAGTATTCCTCCACATATGAAGTATCGGCACACTCAAGAGAAATTGCACAACAATTTTTGGGTCATTTTCTCTTGTTACCCTTGTGAAAATAAAAAAATTGTGGCTAAAAGTATATTTTTGTGAGTAAAATCCAATTTCGTATTTTCATAGCTCTACGTATAAATATCTGTGAAGCACCTGGGTGCTCATGGACACATCTAGATAAGTTCTCTAAGGGCTCTAGTTTCCAAAATAGGGTCACTTGTGGTGGGGTTTCCACTGTTTATGCACATCGAGAGCTCTGCAAACTAGACGTGTCTTCCAGTTTCTATTACCGACGTTTTGCATTCAAAAGTCAAACGGTGCTCTTTCCCTTCCGATTCTGCCATGCGCCCAAATAGTAGTATTCCCAACATATGGGTATCTACGTACTCAGTAGAAAATGTACAACAAATTCCGGGTCCATTTTCTCCTGTTACCCTTGCGAATAAAAAAACTGAGGTTAAAAGTACATTTTTGTGGTAAAATGTCTTTTTATTTTATTTTATACTCTTCGTTACAAACTTCTGTGAAGCACCTGGGGTTCAAGGTGCTAACCACACATCTATATACATTACTTAATGGTCTAGTTTCCAAAAATGGGTCACTTGTGGGGGATTTCCACTGTTTAGGCACATCAGGGCTCTCCAAACGCGACATGATGTCCGCTCTCGATTCCAGCCATTTTGGTTTCAAAAGTCAAATAGTGCTCATTTGCTTCCGAGCCCTGCTGTGCGCCCAAACAGTGGTTTTCCCCCACATACGGGTATTTTCATGCTCAGGAAAATTGCACAACATATTTTAGGGTCGGTTTCTCTTGTTACCCTTGTGAAAATAAAAAAAATTCAGCTAAAGTAATATTTTGTGAAAAAATTAAATTCATTTTTTCCCTCCACATTGCTTCAGTTCCTGTGAAGGGTTAACAAACTTCTGAATGTGGTTTTTAGCACCTTGATGGGTGCAGGTTTTACAATGGTGTCACTTTTGGGTACTTTCTGTCATAAAGAGTTAAAGACCCCTCAAACTCACTTCAAATGTGATGTGGTCCCTAAAAAATGGCTTTGTAAATTTTGTTGGAAAAATGAAAAATCGCTGGTCCACTTTAACCCTTCTAACTTCCTAATAAAAAAAGGGTTTCAAAAATTGTGCGTTGTAAAGTAGACATGTGGGAAATGTTATTTATTATTTTGTGTGACATATCGCTCTTATTTAAGGGCATAAGAATTAAAAGATTGAAAATTGAATCGAAGAAATTTACCAGTATCATGAAGTACAAAATGTCAAGAAAAAAATAATCTCAGAATCAGGAGATAGTTGACGTGTTCCAGTTATAACCTCAAAGTGACAGTGGTCAGAATTGTAAAATTTGGCTTGGTCACTAATGGGTTAATATACTGCAAATAAAATCTTGGGACCGGTCGATTGACAGGTTTGGTTGTAAACCAATTGATGTGCCTGCCACAGAATCCTTGAACTGCAACTTTATTCGAACGTCCATGACAGCACTACAGAGAGAGGGGATCCGCCCCTTAGGAACAGGAAACCTACAGATATAAAAGGGCGGCACCTCTCCCACACATCAGTTGGTTTCCTGTTCCTAAAGGACGGGTTTCCTACAGATGAAGATCTTCAGGAGGACCCAGGCCGGCCGGTCGACCCAGGTAGCGGGGGAGGGAATCTCCTACCTCGGCCGGTGCGGAGCCCCTGGAAGCGCCACGGTGGGTCCGGGTAGGATTCCACGGCAGTGTGCGGAGCAGGTGGAGCAGTATCCAGTGGATCTCTGTCTCCCAGCCAGCGCCGGTAGGTAAGTATTCCCCCCCCTCTCCTTGGTCCCGATGCCTTCTCCCTGTCCTCTCCTGTGGTCCTGTCATGGTGGGGGCCTCTTGAGGGTGCAGCCGTGATTTAAAAAAAAAAAAAAAAATTTAATTAATTTGCCTTAATTTCCCGCCGCGTCACTGCTGTAAACGGCGCGGCGGGGTTTTTTTGAATTTCCCGCCGCGCGTCACTGTATATGGACGGCGCGGTGGGCGGTTTTGAATTTCCCGCCGCGCGTCACGGCTATGGACGGCGCGGCGGGCGGTTTTGAATTTCCCGCCGCGCGTCACGGCTATGGACGGCGCGGCGGGCGGTTTTGAAAATTCAGTCGTGCGCCGCTGTTGCAGCAGCGCGGCTGGGGTCGGGGGAGATCTCCGCTCGGAGGGGCGATGATGCGGGGGATTATGCTTACCTCCGTCGGTCCGTGCGAGCGGGGGAAAAAAGGGGGCGGAGTCTCCACCACCGGAACCGGAAGTGAGACGCCGGCCGGCGTTTTTGAAAATTTTGGCGGCTGCATCATCGGACGGCGCCTGCTGTGGGGACGGCGGGGAGGTGTCAGGGGGGGCCGTGGGGCAGGGAGTAGGAGGGGGTGGACCCCTGGCCAGACCTGCTGATCCGGATATCCGGGGGAGGATATAAGGAGCCTAGGAAAGAGGTAAAGCGCTTCTGCCCCATTTTTTTACGATGGACACTGCAGAGGCTCCCTCGGTGCAACAGGAGAGCCAGCAGCAGCAGCAGACAGAGCGCTCCTCTTCAATGGCCAGGAGCACCAGCCGCAGAAGTTCCGCAGCTGGGAAAAAGCCCCTCCCCGTGATCCGGTACCTACTGCTGTACAATCTGGGTAAGAGATCGTCAGATTTAGAATACCCAGTAATACAGTTTTTTTCCCCATTTTGTCTGTTACTAGGGAAGAAGTGTTCGGTGAAAAGCAAGCACAGGGAATGTGCTCCTTTTGCGCTTGCCCTCTGCCTGACGCTTGCCCTAAGAGGTTGTGCCAGCCGTGCATGCAACAGACGGTAGGGCATTTTTAAGGGGAAGGGCAGGGGCATGGGATGACATAGTAAAACCCCCTATGCCCCTTCCCTTTTTAGATAGCGGAGGAGACTCCAGATTTCACCGAAAGCCTGAAGGAGATAATAAGAGCAGAGTTGAAAGCGTCCTCAAGACACGGAGAATTTTCCAGGCGTAGAAATGTACCAGTTTTATCTGATTCAGAGTCGCCTGCCGCCCATGATAGAGGTGAAGTTGTGTCAGGACCCTCCTCGCCTTCCTCTTCGGCTTCCTCCTCGTCTTCTACGGAAGACGCTACCCGTTTTTGTTTTCCCTTGGACCAGATGGACAAATTTGTCAAATCAGTTAGGTCCACCATGGGGGTAGAAGAGGCGAAACCAGAGCCCTCAGTACAGGATCTGATGTTTGGTGGTCTAGATCCAAAAAAACGAGATCCTTTCCACTAAACAGTAGCATCCAAGGCCTTATAGACAGAGAGTGGAAGAAGCCTGAAAAAAGAGGCTCCTTACCCCAAGCGTTTAAACGGAGATATCCCTTTGAAGATCCCCTGACGGGTAAATGGGATAAGGCCCCGAAGCTGGATGCAGCAGTGGCGAAGGCTTCTAAAAAATCCTCCATCCCATTTGATGATATGGGGTCTTTGAAAGATCCACTAGACAGGAAGGCAGATTCCTTCTTGAAAGGCACATGGAAGATGTCGGCAGGTGCCCTGAGGCCGGCAGTTGCAGCCACTTGCGCAGCCAGGTCATTGATGGTCTGGCTAGACCAGTTAGCTTCCCAGTTAACAGATGGAACCTCCAGGGGGACAATTCGGAAGACCTTGCCAATAATTCAGAATGCGGCGGCTTTCCTGGCTGATTCCTCAGCGGACTCAGTAAGAATGGCTGCCAGAGCGGCAGGGCTGTCTAATGCAGCACGAAGGGCATTATGGCTGAAATGTTGGCCGGGCGATATTCAAGCCAGATCTCGCCTCTGTTCCATTCCGTGTGACGGCGAATATCTTTTTGGCCCGGTCCTGGACGAACTTTTAGAAAAGGCAGGGGACGACAAGAAAAAGTTTCCCAGTATATCAACTCCTTCCTATAAAAGACCTTTCAGCAGAAGGAGGTTCAGCTACCGAAGGTCGTCCAGGGAACGAGCCAAATGGGATGAAAAGAGGCAAAGAGGTACAGGGTTTATGTTTAGAGGTCCACCTAGGGAAACAAAAAAACCCTCGCAATGACTAGCGATGCCGGTAGGAGGCAGATTGAAGGCCTTCTACCCGGCCTGGTCGGAAATCTCAAACAGTAGCTGGATCCTTAACATCATAGCTACAGGGCTGCGGTTAGAATTCTCCTCGATACCTTGGGATAACTTTAAAATTACCCCACTCAGATCATCCCCATCGGAGCAGGCCGCTCTAGAGTTGGAGGTTCAGGAGCTTTGCGCTAAGAATGTCTTAGTGGAGGTGCCAGAAGCAGAGCGGGGTAAGGGGTTTTACTCCCCTCTGTTTTTGATCCATAAACTGGATGGGTCTTTTAGAACAATTATTAATTTGAAAGCCCTCAATAAATTCCTGATTATTCACCCATTTAAAATGGAAACGGTCAGCTCAGCAATAAAGCTTCTGTTTGAAAATTGCTTTATGGTGGTGTTAGATCTGAAAGACGCTTATTACCACATACCGATCCATATGGAGCATCAGCGTTTCCTCAGAGTAGCAATCCAGATGGGGGAATCACTGCGACATTTTCAATTTAGCGCCCTTCCCTTTGGCTTGGCGGTTGCCCCACGAGTATTCACTAAGGTTATGTCGGAGGTCATGGCCCACTTACGTGAATCAAATATGCTCATAGTCCCCTACCTCGACGACTTTCTTATCATTGGAAAGACGGCAGAGCATTGTCTAGAGCAACTGAAAAGAGCGATTTCTACCTTAGAGCGGCTGGGATGGCTAATAAATACCAAAAAGTCTCGTTTGAATCCGATGAGGGTTCAGCAATTTCTAGGGCTAATTCTGGATTCACAAAATCAGAACTGTAGTTTACCGTCAGACAAGTTAATTCGTTTACGGTACCAGGTCCTAAACGCTTCCAGTAACCCCTCCATGTCGCTTAGGAAGGCTATGTCTCTTTTGGGCTCCCTCTCGTCCTGCATTCCCGCGGTTCGGTGGGCCCAATTTCACACAAGGGCACTGCAAGCTGAGGTCTTGCTGTATCAAAATTTGCTAGGTGGTTACCTGGAAGGCCAGCTATCCTTGTCCCAGGCTGCTATAAGATCCCTGGATTGGTGGAAGAATGAGACAAACCTGTCTAAGGGGGTTCCCTGGGAATATGACATATCCCGAATAGTCACAACAGATGCTAGCCCCTCTGGGTGGGGGCTCATATGGGGACGTTACGGTTCAGGGCTCATGGGAGCAGGATCAAATTCAAATGTCTTCTAATATGAAGGAATTAGCAGCGGTAGAGCTAGCGATTAAAAAACTCCTTGTCTATCTACAGGGTCACCACGTTCGAGTGCTCTCCGACAATCGGGTCACAGTCGCATACATCAACCACCAGGGTGGTACTCGTTCCGGTCCTCTCATGGAAGTGGCAAGGCGCCTACTTCAGATAGCAGAACGACACTTTCTTTCTCTAACGGCTCTACATATAAGGGGAGAAGAAAATACCAAGGCGGACTTCTTAAGCCACAATCTCCTGAGCCAAGGAGAGTGGTCATTAAAGACTTCCATCTTCGACCTAATTGTGCGGAAATGGGGTCTACCGGAAGTAGATCTCTTTGCTACCAAAAGCAACAGGAAAGTGAGACAGTTCTGCTCTCTGAATCCCAAAGAACGCCCTCTGGCAGTGGACGCCTCTATTACAGTGGGATTTCAATCTAGCCTACGCCTTCCCTCCCCTGTCCTTACTCCCCCTAGTATTGAGGAAGGTCAGGAAGGACAGGGCAAGGATAATATTAATCGCTCCTTTTTGGCCCAGGAGGGCATGGTTTTCATGTCTCAGAAACATGTCGATAGCCGACCCGTGGGTCCTGCCGGACATTCCCGATCTGCTCTCCCAGGGTCCAGTCTACCATCCTCGAGTAGCGGGCCTCCACCTGACGGCGTGGATTTTGAACGGTCGCTGCTGACCGATAAGGGGTTTTCTGCTAAAGTAATTAATACTCTCCTTAAAAGCAGAAAAGAGGTTACAACTAGGATCTACGCTAGGATTTGGAAGAAATTTCTTCAGAGCTCGGCGGTTGTAGCAGGGGACACAACACCGATAACCCAGATTCTAGAATTCCTACAAAAGGTCTGGACTTAGGTCTCTCCACAAGCACCCTTAAGGTGCAAGTTTCAGCTTTGGGGGCACTCTTTAGTTGCAACATCGCAAATAATTACTGGGTCAGTAGATTCATTAAAGCTGCGGGTAGGTCGAGACCCATAGTGAAGGTGAGAATCATGCCATGGGACTTAAATCTTGTTCTCACTGCTTTAACAGAGCCCCCTTTTGAACCTATATCAGCAGCATCAATAAAAATTCTTTCCCTTAAGACCGCTTTCCTGGTAGCATTAACCTCGGCTAGGAGGGTAAGTGACATCCAGGCACTATCTAGACTATCTCCTTACACTCAGGTCCTGAATGACAGGATAATCTTAGACCGGATCGGCATACCTACCTAAGGTGTCTTCCGCTTTCCACAGAACACAGGAAATTATTCTCCCTTCGTTCATCCCTAATCCATCTAATCAAAAAGAGATGAAACTTCATACTTTAGATGTTAGAAGATGTCTGCTGCAATATTTGGCAGTCACTGATCCCTGGAAACGGGACAATGCATTGTTTGTCTCTTTTCAAGGAATTAACAAAGGCCGTAGATTAACAAAGAGCTCATTGGCCAGATGGATTAGGGAAGCAATTTCTCTGGCATACACCTCGAGGGGCAAGCAGCCACCTGAGAGGCTAAGGGCGCATTCCACTCGAGCTGTGGCGACTTCATGGGCAGAAAGGGCAGAAGTCTCGATTGACCAGATATGTAAGGCAGCTACGTGGTCTTCTCCACACACGTTTTACACTCATTATAGATTAGATTTGGGTGCTTCCTCAGACCTTTCTTTCGGACTAAGGGTGCTGCAGGCAGTAGTCCCTCCCTAAGTAGTTATTACTCTCTGTAATTCTCTCTGTAGTGCTGTCATGGACGTTCGAATAAAGTCTAAGTTACTTACCGTTAACGGTATTTTTCGAAGTCCATGACAGCACCCTTACATTCCCACCCAGGTTTTATGTGCACTTCTTCCGCTTATGTAGTCCACATGTAATAAACAATTGATTAATGTTACTGTGTGATGCATGAAATTTTTTTTACTGTATACCATTTAACCTTGATGTCCTCTTATGCTCTGTAATCCAACTGATGTGTGGGAGAGGTGCCGCCCTTTTATATCTGTAGGTTTCCTGTTCCTAAGGGGCGGATCCCCTCTCTCTGTAGTGCTGTCATGGACTTCGAAAAATACCGTTAACGGTAAGTAACTTAGACTTTTCTGCTAAAAAGGCATTTTAACACATTGTATGGTGCACAGTGGTATGCTGAATTATTTTATGCATCACTTACTTCTGTGCAAGGTTCCATTATGCAGACATTCGCGGCTTTTGGGGGGGGAGAATTATGTCCGATATATGACATCTGATGCAGTACGGGGAAGATTCCTTAGGCCAGTGTCACACTTGCGTGTGTGATGCGAGTCTCTCGCATCAACACCCGGCACTCGGATCGGAGTGTGTGGCTGCATGTATTTCTATGCAGCCGCACACTCCGGTCCAAGTGCCCCCGGCAGTGTCGGGTGTTGATGCGAGAGACTCACGCGAGTTTCTCACATCACACATGCAAGTGTGACACCAGCCTTAAAAATATATGCAGATTGCACTGTGTGATAATGGTCTCATCTACATGAGCACCAATTGCAGGCTATCTAAGGTGCCAGAACAGCAGATAACTCCAAGAGTTACCACATTTTGGAAATTACACCCCTCAGGGAATTAATCTACAGTCATGGCCAAAAGTTTTGAGAATGACACAAATATTATATTTTCACATGATCTGCTGCCCTCTGGTTTTTATGTGTGTTTAACAGATGTTTTTATCACAGATAGAAATATAATAATTGCAAACATATGAGTAACAAAAGCTTATATTGACAGTTAAGGTACTGCCACACTAAGCTATCCCGCTAGCGATCTCGTTAGCGTCGCATACTAATGAGATCGCTAGCGGGATTGTTTCTATATCGCTAAGTGCGGCCACATTTAGCGATATAGTTAACGACGCTATCGCCGTTAGCGATCTTCTTAACGACTTTAGCGGTACATAAGTACCGCTAAATCGCTAAGAAAAGGTGCCACACTAGCGATATATACTTACCCAGCGGGAGCGCCGACGAGAAAATAGGGTCCGGAACGATTCCAGCGACGAGCGAGATCACAGCAGGAAGCTCGTCGCTGGAAGCTGCCGCACACAACAACATCGCTAACGGGATTGCTAAATAGTGACGTTTTTTAGCGATCCCATTAGCGATATTGTTTAGTGTGGCATACCCTTTAGAATGAGTTAATGCAGCAAGTCAATATTTGCAGTGTTGACCCTTCTTCTTCAGGACCTCTGCAATTCTCCCTGGCATGCTCTCAATCAACTTCTGGACCAAATCCTGACTGATAGCAGTCCATTCTTGCACAATCAATGCTTTCATTTTGTCAGAATTTTTAGGTTTTTGTTTGTCCACCCGTCTCTTGATGATTGACCACAAGTTCTCAATGGGATTAAGATCTGGGGAGTTTCCGGCCATGGACCAAAAATCTCTGTTTTGTTCCCTGAGCCATTTAGTTATCACCTTTGCTTTATGGCAAGGTGCTCCATCATGCTGGAAAAGGCATTGTTGATCGCCAAACTGCTCTTGGAGGGTTGGGAGAAGTTGCTCTTGGAGGACATTCTGGTACCATTCTTTATTCATGGCTGTGTTTTTAGGCAAGACTGTGAGAGAGCCGATTCCCTTGGCTGAGAAGCAACCCCACACATGAATGGTTTCAGGATGCTTAACAGTTGGCATGAGACAAGACTGGTGGTAGCGCTCACCTTGTCTTCTCCGAATGAGGCGTTTTCCTGATGTCCAAAACAATCGAAAAAGGGGATTCATCAGAGAAAATAACTTTACCCCAGTCCTCAGCAGTCCACTGCCTGTACCTTTTGCAGAATATCAGTCTGTCCATGATGTTTTTTCTGGAGAGAAGTGGCTTCTTTGCTGCCCTCCTTAAGACCAGGCCTTGCTCCAAGAGTCTCCGCCTCACAGTGCGTGCAGATGCACTCACACCTGCCTGCTGCCATTCCTGAGCAAGCTCTGCACTGCTGGTAGCCCGATCCCGCAGCTGAAACACTTTTAAGAGACGGTCCTGGCGCTTGCTGGTCTTTCTTGGGCGCCCTGGAGCCTTTTTGGCAACAATGGAACCTCTCTCCTTGAAGTTCTTGATGATGCGATAGATTGTTGACTGAGGTGCAATCTTTCTAGCTGTGATACTCTTCCCTGTTAGGCCATTTTTGTGCATTGCAATGATAACTGCATGTGTTTCTTTAGAGATAACCATGGTTAACAGAAGAGAAACAATGATGCCAAGCACCAGCCTCCTTTTAAAGTGTCCAGTGGTGTCATTCTTACTTAATCATGACAGATTGATCTCCAGCCATGTCCTCATCAACACCCACACCTGTGTTAATGGAGCAATCACTGAAAAGAGGTTAGCTGGTCCTTTTAAGGCAGGGCTGCAATGATGTTGAAATGTGTTTTGGGGGATAAAGTTCATTTTCTAGCCAAATATTGACTTTGCAAGTAATTGCTGTTAAGCTGATCACTCTTTATAACATTCTGGAGTATATGCAAATTGCCATTAGAAAAAGTGAAGCAGTAGACTCTGTAAAAATTAATATTTATGTCATTCTCAAAACTTTTGGCCATGACTGTACAGGTGTAGTGACTATTTTAACCTCACAGGTGGTTTTCAGAAACAAACACACAGTGAGTGTTGCAGAGCGAATACTACAGATATGCCAGTTAGGCCGGGGTCACACTTGCGAGAAACTCGCACAAGTCTCGCACCTCAGTACCCGGCACTGCCGCCGGCACTCGGACCGGAGTTTGTGGCTGCATGCATTTCTATGCAGCTGAACGCTCCGGTCCGAGTGCCGTGTATTGAGGTGCGAGACTTGTGCGAGTTTCTCGCAAGTGTGACTCCGGCCTTATTGTGTAATACATTGTGCTTGGCTTGTGTTTCTAGAGACACACATCCCGTAAACACCGTAGTGGGCGCTTCCCACTACAGCAATGCCATACATGTGGACACTATAGTTTGGGAACAATGTACAGCTCAGAAAGGAGAAGGGGTGATTTGGCTGAACTGGATAAACAACAACAATACCAACATTATTAATATTTTATTTTTGAAGCCATTTACCGCGTGGCAGTGCACACAATAAAAAACAATTAAAAATGCGAGATCAGAAAAATATCACCTGTTTAAATTTGGTTTTGTGTTACAGGTATTTTGCTTTTAGTTTTTGGCCAAGGCTGTTTTTCATATCACAATCTTAAAGATAATCTGTCAGTAGGATCAACCCTTGTAATCCATCTACAGTGAAGGAAATAAGTATTTGATCCCTTGCTGATTTTATAAGTTTGCCCACTGACAAAGACATGAACAGTCTAGAATTTTAAGGGTGGGTTAATTTTAACATTGAGACAGAATATCAAAAATAAAATCCAGAAAATCACATTGTATAAATTATATAAATGTATTTGCATTTTGCAGTGAGAAATAAGTACGAGTTTGAGTTTTGGAATGCGAAATTGGTTGCAATCGATAGTGGACTTCATGAAGAGCCCCTGATGTGCCTAAGCAGTGGAGACTCCCCACTAATTACCCCAATTTGTAAATAAGACTCAAGGAATTTATCTAGATGTGTGGTGAGCACCTTGAACCCTCAGGGGCTTCACATAATTTTAGAATGTTGATCCGTGAAAATAAAAAAAGGAGAGAAAATGGATGCCAAAATTTGTTGTGCAATTTTTCCTGAGTTTGCCGATACCTCATATTTCATGGAAAACGACGGCTTGGGCGCGCAGCAGGGCTCGGAAGGGAATGAGCGCTATTTTTCCGGAATAGGTTGCGGATACCATGTCACATTGAAGAGCCCCTGACATGCCAAAACAGCAGAAACCCCCAAAAGTGATCCCATTTTGTAAACTAAACCTCTGAAGGAATTCATCAAGGGGAGCAGTGAGTATTTTTAACTCTCAGGCAATTCACAAACTTGTATAACGTTGGGCTGAGTAAATGAAATATTACTATTTTTTCCACTAAAATGTTGCTTTGACCCCAAGTTTGCAATTTTGAAAAGGGATAGTTGAAGAAAACGAACAGTACAATTTGTTACGCAATTCCCAAATTTTACATTTTCACAAGGGGAAATGGGTAAAAATGGTGCCAAAATGTGTCACCCAATTTCTGCTGAACGTGGCAATACCCCATATGTGGCTGTACAGTACTGCTTAGCCACACAGTGAGACTAGGAGGGAAGGAGCGCTATTTGACTCTGAGAACAAATGATTGTAGAATAGTTTGCGGACTCCATATACAGAGCCCCTAAGTGCCAGAAGAGTAGAATCCCCTTTCGAGTAACCCAATTTTGGAAATTACACCCCTCTGGGGATTTATCTACAGATGTAGTGACAATTTTGACTCCATGGGGGTTTTCCAGAAACAGGCAGCAGTGGATGTTGCTGAGTGAAAATTGCAAACTGCCGTTTTAGTGACCAGAACGTTATGCCCAGCCCGTGCTCCTGGAGGTACGCACCTGTAAATTAGGCGGGCTCTCATCACTACAGAAATGCCAAACATGTAGTTTAACCACATTGTGGGGCTCAGCAGGGAGGGTGCATTTGGAAGCGCAGAATTTGCTGAATTTCTTTTGCCGTTTGAGGAGCAATTTAGTTTTTCCACTGCCTTTGTGCTACCAGTTATGCGGAAACCCCCTATATTTCTGTTAGCAGATGACAATCCTGACTGGGGACTTGCTTTTTTTGTGGATTGAGTTGAAGCTTTTATTGGTAACATTTTGCATAATGTTTGGGATCACATTTGTCCGGCGCTCTATGCTGAGCACTTATATTGGAGTTTCCATCTAAATCTCTTACTGACGTGATTCAGATGAAACCCCTTAGGGATCCATTCACTATAATGAGGCAGCAGAGTTACTCTGGACTCCCTCTGTCCTCTGATCAGCAGTGTCCTTTTCAGAGGTGCCCAAAACTGTGGCGGACCATGCTTTTATGCAAGCCTAAAAAGATAGACACCGCCAGATAATCTGCCTCATTATAGGGAATCTTCCGCCGAGAGTTCTGTCTGAATTACGCATTTCAGAGATTTACATGGAAACCCCAGTGTAAGCGCTCAGTGCAGAGCGCATGATAAATGTGCGCCAAGCATTAATGCGATCTTTGGGAGGCAAAATAAACAAAATCAACAGCAGGTGAAGAATTGGCTTTATTTTTTACACCGTTCCTTGTGCGGTATAAGTGATTAGGCGACTTTATTCTTCGGGTCGGTGCGATTACACCGATACCAGATTTATAATAGGTTTTTATGTTTGGCTGCTGTCACACACTAAAAGACGCTTTTTTTTTTTTTTTTTTTTTTTACAAAAAATAGTTTTTGCATCGCCATATTTACATAGCTATAATATTTTGATATTTCTGCCGGCAGAGTCATGTGACTGCTTTTTTGTGGGACAAGTTAACGTTTTTATTGGCACCATTTTCGGGCACATAACATTTTTTGATCACTTTCTATTCTGATTTTTTGGAGCCAGAGTGAACAAAGACCAGCAATTCAGGATTTTTTTTAAGCCATTCCAGATGTGGTAAAATTGATAAGGCAGCTTTATTCATGTTTTGTCGATTTTACACAATAAAAATTTTTATAGAAAAAATAATTATTTTTACATCGCTTTATTCTAAAGGTACTGCCACACTAAGCGATCACACTAGCGATCACGATAACGACGCAAGCTAACGAGATCGTTGGTGTGATCGCTTTAAGGCCGGCGTCACACTGGCGACAGAATCGGACGACTGCAATACGATGAAATATCGCATTGCAGTCGACCTATGTTAATCTATGGAGCAGCTCCCAGTATCAGATTTTTTGTGGTCCGTTTTAAACGTCCGTGTACAATCGCAGCATGCTGCGATTGTCACCGATTGTGGGTCGACAATCGCCAATGCAAGTCTATGGGAGGATGAAAAATCTGATTACAAACGGACCGCACGTGTGACTTGCGATTAAATTGCATCCGGTGTCCTTTAGAAAAGCCGGCAATTCATCCCCGGCTATACTGTAAAATCACACTGACAGCTTTAATAAAGAATAGAAAGAATAGATATATACACATAGAACACATATATATATATATATATATATATATATATATATATATACATAATTACATATATATTGTAATATATATATATATATATATATATTATATTTATAGTTCCTAGACTTCAACATACTGTAATAGGCGCTAATTCAATTGCCGGCTTTTGTGAAATCACAGAAGCCGACATGAAATGATACATTGTTTCCACACAGTTAACCATGTCATTTCCTGTATTTTGATATATGGTTTGAACTTACAATTACAGAAGTGTATGTGTGCAAAATTTCAGACATGTAGGGGTTAATTAAAGGTGTAAATTCGTTGAAAAAAAATGCGTGGGCTCCCGCTGTATTTTCTCCACCAGACAGACAAAGCAAGCGAGTGGGGGCAGATAATAATAGCCTAGGGAGGGTACATTTTTTTGTGCCCCCCCTGGCTACTAACATCTGCCCCCAGACACCCCAGAAAGGGCAAATCTCTAATTAGATTTGCCCTTTCTGGCACTTTGCCCGTCTATTCCCATTGCCCTGTAGCGGTGGCGAATGGGTTAATAAGGGGTTAAAATGACCTTGCAATTGAAAGGTCACTTTAAGCCAGGTTAATAATTGAGAGCTGTCAATTAGACAATTATCAATTATTAATCCTATTGCATGAAAGAAAAATCAAACACACACACTTTAATAAAAAAGAAGTTTAATGAAATAATCACACAGTTTTTGACATGTCGGCTTCTTGATTTCACAAAAGCCGGCAATTGAATTAGCGGCTATTACAGTATGTAGAAGTGTAAGAACTATAAATATATGTATATATATATGTCACAATGACATGTTGTATGATATATATATATATATATATATATATATATATATATGTGTTCTATGTGTATATATCTATTCTTTCTTTTGTGATTGAAATACTATTCTTTTGGATCCATTATATGTCAGTTTTGCAAGCCTGCGAGAAATTCTCGCAAGTCGGATGAAAATCGGATGTTACAAGGTACACACACATGCGCTAAATCGCATCTTTGAAGGAAAATCGGATGCCAGGCGGATGTGTGATGTTTGCTTTTTGTTCCGATAATCGACCGACTAAAACGGTCCGATTTTTTGTAGTTGTGTCTGACGCCGGCCTAAGGTCGCTAGTAGCTTCCAAACAGATCTCACAAACGACACATCAGCGGTCAGCGATCTGTAGAACGACTTTGGCGGTCGTTAGGATCTGTCACAGCATGTACTGAGCGAAACCTTTTCCACGCCCCTCAGCACAGATTGGTGGTCACTGTAAATGTTTTATAATTATATATGTATGTTATAATTAATGTTTTGACCGCGTCATGAAAGACGACATATAGCGCTCCCTTTCATTGTTCTCGAGCGCTATTGATTCATAGGAATTTCCAGCATCGCTCCTGCTTCCTGCTAGCCTGCTTTGCAGCTACTGCGATCCACTCTGTGACGCTAAAGAGAACCTAGTCCCGCCTGCCTGCTTCTACAGATATTGCGATCCAGCCTGTGCCGCTAAAAAAAACCTAGTCCCGCCTGCGCCGCTGACATATGCGTCACCGAGGTCGCTCGTCGTTCACAAAAGGTGTCAAACACAGCGATTCAGGCTCACCAGCGGGACGCCAACGATCAACGGTCCAGAACGTTCGTGAACGATCAGCGACATCACAGCAGGGGCCACATCGCTGCTACATGTCACACACAGCGACGTCACTAACGATGTCGCTGCTGCGTCATAAAATCGCTGATGCTTGAGCGATCTCGCTAGCGATCTCGCTTAGTGTGGCATACCCTTAAGAGCTATAACTTTTATTTTTCTGCTGATGGAGCTATATGGTGGCTTGTTTTTTGCCGGACAAGATGACGTTTTCAGCGGTACAAGGTTTATTTCCATTTGATCGCGTTTTAAAGTAATGAAAAAAAGCACGGACAGAGGCCCGGGGGTCACGGTTTATGATCCCACCGCTGCCCCAAATGTGATGAAAACACAGCAAACAAGTCTATTGACCTTACACTTTACCGCAGGGGGGCTTATTTTAGTTATCCCACCGCTGACACCAATGTATCACCAACTGCAGGGATTTATGTATATCCCACTTTCCAGTTCCACTTAGGAACTCGCAGCTCTCCGGCGCCCCCCTTACCCTCAGGTCTGTCAGGGAACTGCACCTAAGATAATTAGTCGCCGGACGGGCCTGCTTGGATGTGTACTGGCTGTTAGGCAAGTTGCAGCTAGGTAATTATAACTACTACTAACCGCAGCCAGGCTATACGCTTATAAAACCGGCTCCGTCACTGCCAGCTATACCCAATGCCCAGCACACACTTGCTGCCACCAGCCTCTGGTTCTAGACTGTGGGGCAGAGTCCACCCCAATTTAGTAGCGTAATTCCCTTCGGAGGACGTGACAGTACGTTATGGAGCAAGGAGAAACGGAACTAGTAATTTTATATATTTTACTCCAAAAAAGGTAGGCAGTTTACAAAAGGTCTAAAAGAGTTTACAATGAGACAAAGTATGTACAAGACTGTTACAAAATAAAAGGATTAAAGGAAGAAAAACTTACAGTTGTTTAGATCATTTCAAGCAAACCATGCGGTTGGGGGAAGGGCGACACGTCATAATGCATCACAGACTTTCACTGCGTCAAGTTTCCAGGACAAATCTGAAGCAAAATGAGCTGGCCCTGCCTTATACCCCTTGGTCGTGACATCACTGAAGTGGGTGGAGCTATGGAAGCACTCCTTTTCTCAGAATGAACATTTTGGCTTCAAAACTTCTGAATTACATAACTCAGAGATGGAACCTCCTACAGCGATGCACAGCGTACCATTTTACTCCGCAGGACGTTGGCATGTATTTAAGTCTAAATGCGAAGTACCTGGATGGATCGGCTAAGCAGGAATCCGTTTTTTGGATTCTGCTGGTGCCAGACCTTAGAAAAGGGCGCTGGAGTGTAGCTTAAACCTTGCAGGTCCTAAATATTTACTACTCATAACATAACCTGGTGTCAAGATATGCTCTCATATTAAGTTTCTACAGAGCTAATTGTGTGGGTAATGTTCTAAAAAGGAACTTTGAATGCGGGCAACATGGGGGTATCATTACATTGGTGGCTTATTTTTTGCCGGACAAGATGACGTTTCCAGCGGTATAAGGTTTATTTCCATTTGATCGCGTTTTACTCCACTTTTTATTGGGCGGTATGATGAAAAAGCAAAGTTTTTTAAGTTTTTTTTCAAGTTTTCTCAAAATTAGTTAACTGGTGGGACAGTTTTATAGGTTGGGATGTTCCGGACATGACGATACTAAATATGTGTCCTTTTCTTGTTTTTATATAAATATATGTATTTATTGGTTTCATATTTTTTCCTTTTTTTTTTTATTTATTTTGTGATGTTTTTTAATAGTTTTAAAACATTTGTTAACTTTTTTTTTTTTTTTTACTTTTTTTTGCTTAGTCCCTGTATAGGAATTCAATGTTTATTTTTCTGATCACTGGTCTCATGTATTACAATACACATGTAATTGCATTGTATGAGACCTGACAGATTTACTGTCACGCGGTCTTATGATATGTGTACGATGTCAGTAAACTATTCTTAAAAGAACAACACTCTATACAACATATAGATTAGCAACATCAGCATGTAAATATAGAATAGATTTACCTGACACGATATCCGTTGAACTCAGGGTTAATCTTGAGGACTTGATACACTGTCACAGGAAAGAGGAGGACCGGGGGTCTAACCTGACCCTAAACTGGGGTCCTAATTAATCCCTCACCTTGGAGGTACTGATAATGGTTCAGAGGTCCAAGTCTCCAGCCTAACCCTGTCTCCTATCAGTCCCTGAACCCTGTAATCAGTCCTAAGAAGGATTCTGATTACCACCAAAGGGATATGGGCTGATCTCTGCTAAATACACAGATTAGACATATAAGACAGACTGGAGAAAACACAGACTTGCATACACACTCAAACACAGAAGGAACATAAATGATCTGGGATATTAAACTCTAAGCAAGGTGAGCTTAAAACAACTAAGGAGCTCTTTAACTTAAGTCTATACAGATACAATCCTATCTGTGGTCTGCATGAAGAATTTCACTGGCAACTCCCAACACAGACAACCAGAGATTTAAAGGAAACCAATCAACAAATAATTAATTGCAGCCGGGAGAAAACTGCACCCAGTCCCAGAACTGAGCACAGACAGAATTAACTCCCTAACTGCCAAACACAAAGAAACAGCAACTCAGCTGTGAGAAGTCAGAATGTGCAACCGCGACGATCTTCGTGGCGATGCACACATGACAGTACCCCCCCTTCTACGAGGGGCCTCCGGACCCTCAGGGCCAGGTTTGCCCGGGTGAGTTCTGTGGAAGGTCCGCACCAAACGATCTGCGTTAATGTCAGACGCAGGAACCCACGTCCTCTCCTCTGGACCATACCCCTTCCAATGCACCAAGTACTGAAGGGACCGGCGATTCAGACGTGAGTCAATGATCTTTGACACTTGAAACTCCAAGTTACCATTGACCACCACTGGAGGAGGAGGTAGAGGTGATGGTATGACTGGTGCCACGTACCTCTTAAGTAATGACTTGTGGAACACATTATGAATTTTAAACGTAGGAGGGAGGTCCAGACGAAATGCCACAGGATTAATTATGGAACTGATCCTGTACGGCCCGATGAATCTGGGGCCCAGCTTCCAGGAGGGAACTTTAAGTTTTATATTCCTGGTAGACAACCATACCAGATCGTTCACATTAAGATCTGGACCAGAAACTCTCCTCCTATCAGCCATACGTTTATAACGGTTCCCCATAGCACTCAGATTATTCAATACACCTCTCCACACTGAAGCAAGTGACGACGAGAAACGCTCCTCCTCAGGAACCCCAGAAGGGCCCCCCCCATTGAATGTACAAAACTGGGGATGAAAACCATATGCCCCAAAAAACGGGGACTTACCAGTGGACTCGCTCCGCCTGTTGTTAAGAGCGAACTCTGCCAGAGGCAAGAAAGAAGACCAGTCCTGGTTCTCTGAGACAAAACACCGAAGATAAGTCTCTAGGCTTTGATTCAGACGCTCTGTCTGACCATTGGTCTGCGGATGAAAAGCCGAGGAAAATGACAATTGCATCCCCCGACGTAAACTAAATGCCCTCCAAAACTTGGACACAAACTGAGACCCCCTATCTGACACCACATCAGAAGGCAACCCATGAAGTCTCACAATCTCCCCAATGAACACCTGCGCCAGAGTTTTAGCATTAGGGAGGGCAGGAAGAGCAATGAAATGTGCCATCTTACTGAACCTGTCAATAACCACCAGTATGACAGTCTTCCCTGACGACTGAGGAAGGTCCGTGATGAAGTCCATAGACAAATGAGTCCATGGACGCTCCGGAAGTTTCAAGGGTAAGAGGGTCCCAGACGGACGGGTATGAGGGGTCTTAGAGCGAGCACAAACCCCACAGGACGCGACAAAAGTTAAAACATCTTTATTAACGTTAGGCCACCAAAACCGGCGAGAAAGGAGATCTAAAGTAGCCTTACTCCCTGGATGTCCTGCTAAAGCAGAATTATGATGTGCCTCAATAACCTTTTGTCTCAACTGATTTGGGACAAACAGTCTCCCTGGAGGTCCTGCAGGGCGTCCCCTGAGCCTCTAACACCTCCTCCTCAAGCTCAGAACATACAGCCGACACTACCACCCCCTCCTGAAGGATAGGAATCGGGTCATCCATTTTCCCGGCCCCTGGGAAACTGCGAGACAAGGCATCCGCCTTAACATTCTTAGATCCAGGGCGATAAGTGACAACAAAATTAAACCTGGTAAAAAACAACGACCATCGAGCTTGTCTGGAATTCAGACGCTTAGCAGATTCCAAATACAGCAGGTTCTTGTGATCAGTAATGACGGTGACCGGGTGGACTGCCCCCTCCAAAAAGTGACGCCATTCTTCAAAAGCCAACTTAATGGCCAAAAGTTCCCTATTGCCGATATCATAATTCCTTTCGGCGGACGACAATTTTTTAGAAAAGAAAGCGCACGGATGCCATTTACCAGGGGACGGACCCTGGGACAATATTGCACCCACCCCTACGTCAGACGCGTCCACCTCCACAACGAACGGCTGTGATGCATCTGGTTGGATGAGAACGGGTGCTGAAGCAAAACATTTTTTCAAAGAGGAAAAAGCTTGGCAAGCTTTGTCCGACCATTTAGAAAAATCCGTCCCTTTTCTTGTCATGTCAGTGAGAGGTTTGACAACAGATGAGAAATTACAAATAAATTTCCGGTAGTAGTTAGCAAACCCCAGAAAACGCTGCAGAGCCTTAAGATCCTCTGGCTGATCCCATTCAAGCACTGCTCTCACCTTTTCAGGGTCCATACGGAAACCGGAGGCTGACACCAAGAAACCCAAAAACTGAAGTTCCTGTACGGCGAATACACACTTTTCCAGTTTGGCGTATAGTTTATTGTCTCGCAAGATCTGCAACACCTGTCTCACATGCTCCTGGTGAGACAAAAGATCTGGTGAGTAAATTAAAATGTCATCCAAATATACGACCACAAACAGCCCCACCAGATGACGAAAAATGTCATTAACAAAATGTTGGAATACTGCTGGTGCAGTAGTCAGACCAAAAGGCATGACAAGGTTCTCATAATGTCCCTCCGGCGTGTTAAACGCCGTTTTCCACTCATCCCCCTCTTTTATCCTAATCAGATTATACGCCCCCCTGAGATCCAATTTAGAGAACCATTTGGCGCCAACAATTTGATTGAAGAGATCAGGAATCAGAGGGAGTGGATACGGATCTCGAACAGTAATCCGATTAAGTTCGCGGAAATCCAAGCAAGGGCGTAGGCCTCCATCTTTTTTCTTCACAAAGAAGAACCCCGCGGCCACTGGGGAAGATGAAGGTCTAATATGCCCTTTGGCCAGACTTTCCGAAATATAATCTTTCATAGCCTGCCTCTCAGGACCAGAAAGGTTATATAACCTAGCTTTAGGTAACTTAGCATCAGGAAGTAAATTAATAGAGCAGTCATACACGCGATGAGGAGGCAACTCCTGACACCCCTCCTCAGAGAACACATCCCCAAAGTCCTCCAAAAAAGGAGGCAAAGTACTAGGCACGACCGCACTGATGACTGTGTTCATGCAGTTACTTTTGCAAAACTCCCCCCATTGGCTTATATCTCTGGACTGCCAATTAATCACAGGGTTATGTTTAACCAACCAAGGAAGTCCCAACACAATAGGAGTAGGTAGACCCTCCAACACATAACAAGATAATAGTTCCCTATGTATTGCCCCTACCCGAAGGTCAATGTTATGAACCTCATGAACAAAGCTACCTTGGCCGAGAGGCCTGGCGTCAATGGAGAATATAGGGATCGGTTTGACCAATACACTCAGATGCATACCTTGAGCCTGAGCAAACTGAGCGTCAACCAGATTAGCCCCGGACCCACTATCAAGAAGAACAGAAAATCTCTCCACTCTCGTACCAACCACCACCTCCACTGGTACAAGGAACTGAGAAGAACTAGCGGACGAAATACATACTCCCAGGTTGTCGTCCACCACACAACCTGGGATTAACAGTTTTCCGGCGACTTTTTGCTCAACAAGGCACGGGATGGACATCCCCCAACAAAATGTCCCTCTTTCCCGCAGAAGAAACACCTTCTAGTCCTGCGGCGTACCGCCAATCCCCTCCTACGAAATGATGTCCCTCCCAACTGCATAGGCTCCTCCGAACAGACAAGGGGAACCTCAACATAAGGGACTTTAGTAGTAGGTGGAGTAACAACAGGGGGCGGAGTTACCTCGCACCTCTCCCGGAGCCGTCTATCAGTACGGATAGCTAGGGCCATAGCAGCCTCCAGTGATGGAGGAGAATCATACTGAGCCAAAACGTCCTTTAATTTGTCAGAAAGCCCATGACAAAACTGGCTCCTAAGAGCTGGGTCATTCCACTGAGTATCTGTGGCCCATCTACGGAACTCAGAAGCAAATTCCTCCGCCGGACGATCTCCCTGCTGTATCTTACGTAATTTTGTCTCAGCAAGAGAGACCCGATCTGGGTCATCATATACCAAACCCAGGGCAGTAAAAAATCGATCTACTGACTGTAGAGCCGGGGATCCCGGAGGAAGGGAGAAGGCCCAGGATTGAGGGTCCCCTTGTAGGAGCGAGATAACAATTCCCACTCTCTGCTCTTCACTCCCTGATGATCGAGGCCGAAGCCGAAAATACAATTTACATGCTTCCCTGAAGGTAAAAAATTTGTCTCGCCCACCAGTGAACCTGTCCGGGAGAGCTACTTTAGGTTCAAATCTGGTTTGCTCCGAGGGAGACAAAACTTTGGACTTAATGTCCGTCAGCTCCATGGATAATCCCTGCAACTGCAGAGCCAGCTGGGCTACTGGATCCATGGCAACTGGGAATAATTTTATAGGCCAGTGAAAATGTCACGCGGTCTTATGATATGTGTACGATGTCAGTAAACTATTCTTAAAAGAACAACACTCTATACAACATATAGATTAGCAACATCAGCATGTAAATATAGAATAGATTTACCTGACACGATATCCGTTGAACTCAGGGTTAATCTTGAGGACTTGATACACTGTCACAGGAAAGAGGAGGACCGGGGTCTAACCTGACCCTAAACTGGGGTCCTAATTAATCCCTCACCTTGGAGGTACTGATAATGGTTCAGAGGTCCAAGTCTCCAGCCTAACCCTGTCTCCTATCAGTCCCTGAACCCTGTAATCAGTCCTAAGAAGGATTCTGATTACCACCAAAGGGATATGGGCTGATCTCTGCTAAATACACAGATTAGACATATAAGACAGACTGGAGAAAACACAGACTTGCATACACACTCAAACACAGAAGGAACATAAATGATCTGGGATATTAAACTCTAAGCAAGGTGAGCTTAAAACAACTAAGGAGCTCTTTAACTTAAGTCTATACAGATACAATCCTATCTGTGGTCTGCATGAAGAATTTCACTGGCAACTCCCAACACAGACAACCAGAGATTTAAAGGAAACCAATCAACAAATAATTAATTGCAGCCGGGAGAAAACTGCACCCAGTCCCAGAACTGAGCACAGACAGAATTAACTCCCTAACTGCCAAACACAAAGAAACAGCAACTCAGCTGTGAGAAGTCAGAATGTGCAACCGCGACGATCTTCGTGGCGATGCACACATGACATTTACACTGGCAAATCGCCTGTTAGACTCAGCTGCTGGCTGAGTTCGACAGGCCACCATAGCTGGCAGACCCGGATGTCATCATGTGACCAGCGACTGCCTTGACAACGCTCAATCACATCACGGGGGTGTTGGAGAGGTGAGTACAGCAGTGGTCTCGCTCTCACCATCTTCTAAATGCTGCGATCTTGGCATTGAGAAGATAGCAAAGGGTTAACATTATTGGGATCTGATCCAATCAGTTCCTGATGGTGTCACCTGTCGGAGCTACCGCTCTGCACTGAAATTGGAGCGCTTGCAGGACCCTGAGGGTCCTGAGCGCTGCGAGATCGCCGACCAAAGAGAAGCATCAGCGCTGCACAAAGCACAAGTGCAGTTTATCTACAGTGGTCTGTCGGGAAGCGGTTAAACATTGCAGTGTCCAATCCATAGTGTAGACCAGGGGTGGGGATCCTCCGGCCCGCAGGTGGCTCACGGTGACTTTTCATGCGTCCCCCGTGATTTTCCCCCGTGATCTGTGCCCCCTAGCTATATGCACCCCTGTGATCTCTGTGCCCCCAGCTATGTGCACCCCTGTGATATCTGTGGCTCCCAGCTTTGTGCCCCCGTTATCGCTGTGCCCCCCTGCTATGTACTCGTGATATTTGTGGTCCCATGTGATCTCAGTCCCCTCCAGCTATGTGCCCCTCCATGATCTCTGTGCCCCCCAGCTATGTGCATACCTGTGATTTCTGTGCACCACCCCTGTGATCTTCGTGTCACCCCTCTGTGATTTGTGTCCCCCCGGTGACTTATAAGCCACCCACTCTGGTGATCTATGTGCCTCCCCGATGATGCCAGTCCCCCCAGTGCTGTATATTCCCCCCACGGCTGTATGTACCCCCAAGTGATGTGTACATTCCTCAGTGCTGCATTAACCCCAAAAGTGTTGTATATCCCCTCGAGTACTGTATATCCCCTACCTGTGATAAATATAAAGCCCCCAGTGATGTAAGTGACCCCCCAGTGATGTATATTACCCCTAGGGACATATATATCACAGTGCTGCCTGTGCTTCCTAGTGTTGTGTATAGCCCCCCTCAGTGATGTCTATTTCTCCCAGCCTCCCCGTTGATGACTATGTCCAGCATCTCCTGTGATGTCTATGCCCCCCAGCCCCTCCTGTAATTTATATGACTCCAGAGTCTCCTGTGATGAATATACAGCAGTCTCAATGTTTCCTGTTATTTATGTACAGCAGTCCCAGCGTCTCCTATGTGATTTGCATATTCCAGTGCCTTCTGGGATAAGCGAAGAGTCTCCGCGAGCTCAAGGAACACTGGATTTTGGCTGTTGCAGCTGAAAGGAGGACATCAGTACACCAGGGGAGGAGTCCTGAGGAGATAATTTGCATATTCCAGTGCCTTCTGGGATAAGCGAAGAGTCTCCGCGAGCTCAAGGAACACTGGATTTTGGCTGTTGCAGCTGAAAGGAGGACATCAGTACACCAGGGGAGGAGTCCCGAGGAGATAATTTGCATATTCCAGTGCCTTCTGGGATAAGCGAAGAGTCTCCGCGAGCTCAAGGAACACTGGATTTTGGCTGTTGCAGCTGAAAGGAGGACATCAGTACACCAGGGGAGGAGTCCCGAGGAGATAATTTGCATATTCCAGTGCCTTCTGGGATAAGCGAAGAGTCTCCGCGAGCTCAAGGAACACTGGATTTTGGCTGTTGCAGCTGAAAGGAGGACATCAGTACACCAGGGAGGAGTCCCGAGGAGATAATTTGCATATTCCAGTGCCTTCTGGGATAAGCGAAGAGTCTCCTCGAGCTCAAGGAGTTTTGGCTTATATTTCACCGCTTGATTATCTCTTGAACAATAAGAACATGGAAGAGGCTAGGAGCCATGTGGTGAGCTGCATTTCTTGCTACATGTTCATAGACTTACCAGTGGAAAAGCCAAACTTCACATGCCAGAAATGCAAGCTTGTGTCCCTGTTGGAGGAAAAGTTGCAAAATCTGGAAGAGAGGTTATCTACATTGAAGACCATTAAGGAAGGTGAAGAGTTCTTAGACAGAGCAGAATTATCTCTTCATGGTACAGAAAGAGAAGAAATTCGAAGTGCAACTGAAGAAACAGAGGAATGGAAGCATGTGACCCAGAGAAGCAGGAGGATCAGGAGGCAGTCAGCACCAATTCTGCTCAGGAACCAATACCAGGCTCTTACACAGGAGAACGATGAAGAAATACATCAGGATAAGACTTTGCCCACAAACAACCTTGTACGCCCTCAGAGTCCTCCTGAATGGAGAAAGAAAACTGTTGTGAAGAAGAAACGGAGAGTTGTTGTCATGGGCGATTCCCTGTTGAGAGGAACGAGGCCGCTATCTGCAGACCGGATATAACCTCAAGAGAAATGTGCTGTCTTCCAGGTGCAAAAATTAAAGATGTGTCTGACAGGATATCAGGACTCTTCAGACCTAAAGATGACTACCCATTCCTGCTAATACATGTGGGGACAAATGACACCGCTAGAAACGACCTGGAAACCATCTGCAGTGACTTTGAAAACTTAGGTAAGAAAGTGAAAGAACTGGGAGCGCAGGTGGTCTTCTCTTCCATCCTCCCAGTGGATGGCCATGGAACAAGGAGGTGGAATAAGATTCTGCAGGTGAACAACTGGCTACGTCGATGGTGCCGTCAACAAGGATTTGGATTTCTGGATCACGGAGTGAATTACCTATACGATGGACTACTTGCTAGAGATGGGGTGCACCTTACGAAGACTGGAAAACATGTATTTGGAAGTCGCCTTGCTACACTCATCAGGAGAGCTTTAAACTAGAACAATGTGGGAAGGGAAGCAAAACGCCAGCAAAAGCCATACACTTGACAAATACTATTGAGATTTCTGCTATTAGAAGTGAAGGGGAAGAACAAAGACAAAAAAATTTACATAATAAAAATATTGAAGGAAGAGAAACCAATCACAAACTAAAGTGTTTCTATACGAATGCACAAAGCATGGGCAACAAACAAGGAGAACTGGAGCTACTAACGCAGGAGAAGAAATATGATGTAATTGGAATCACTGAGACTTGGTGGGACGATACACATGATTGGAATACAAGGCTAGAAGGATACAATTTATTTGCAAGAAACAGACTTGATAAACGAGGAGGAGGTGTTGCATTGTATGTTAGAAAAGCGTATATCTGCACAGAGATTGACGCTTCAGAGACTGGGAGTTCTGTGGAAACTGTTTGGGTAAGAATACAAGGACAGAACAATGGAAAGGACACCATTGTAGGCATTTACTACAGGCCACCTGTGCAAGCTGAAGATATGGATGAACTCTTTATGCATCAAATGGCCAAGTTCTCCAAAAAATATGACATAGTGGTCATGGGAGATTTCAACTATCCAGACATTTGTTGGGAATCTCTCTCAGGCAAAACGAACATGTCCAGGAAATTCTTATCCTCTCTTGCTGACAACTTTATCTTCCAAAAGGTAATGGAGAAAACAAGGGGATCTGCTACCTTGGATCTAATCCTCATAAACAGGGAGGAAATGGTGGAGGAGGTAAGAGTGGCTGGGACTCTAGGAGGTAGTGACCATGCTATTTTAGAATTTTGGATAACAAGAGGAGGAAGACCTGTGAAGACTCAGACGTCAAGGTTAGATTTCAGAAAGGCAGATTTTAAGGAACTCAGAAAGAGAATTGGAGGGATCCAATGGCTGGATATCCTTAAGGACAAAAATGTCCAGGAAGGATGGAAAATCTTGAAAAATGAGATTCTCAAAGCACAATCGTTAACAATTCCGAAAAGAGGGAAGAATGGGAAGCATTTAAGGAAACCAGGATGGATGAACATAGAACTTAAACACATGCTAAAAAGGAAGAAAGAAATGTTTATCAAATGGAAAGAGGGAGGCATATCTAAAGAAGAATATAATGCCGTCTGCAGAACCTGCAGGGCACAAATCAGATTATCTAAAGCTGACAATGAATTAAGGCTTGCAAGTGACGTCAAAAACAACAAAAAAGGATTTTGGGGATACGTCAAAAGTAAAAGAAAAGTCAAAGATGCTATAGGATTTTTACAGGATGAAAATGATGAAATGGTAAGTCAGGATGTTGAGAAGGCTGAACTTTTAAATTCCTATTTTGCATCTGTTTTCTCTCAGAAAGGAAATGTAACATCAACTGATCTTCACTGCCCTATTAAAGGAATAGAAGAATCCAGGATATCTATAAACAGAAAGACAGTGAGGAAACACTTAGCTAACATAAATGAATTCAAGTCTCCAGGTCCAGATGAATTACACCCCAGGGTACTGAAGGAGATAGCAGAAGAAATTCTTGAACCACTGTCCATAATCTTTGAAAATTCTTGGAGAACAGGAGAAGTCCCAGAAGACTGGAGAAGAGCAAATGTTGTTCCTATCTTCAAAAAGGGGAAGAAGGTGGACCCAGGGAACTACAGGCCGGTGAGTCTGACTTCTATACCAGGAAAGATCTTTGAACAAATTATTAAAGAACATGTATGCAAGTACCTGGATAAGAATGAAGTGATTAAACAGAGTCAGCATGGGTTTGTAACTAATAAGTCATGTCAGACTAACTTAATTTCCTTCTATGACAGAATCACTGACTGGGTGGATCAGGGAAATGCTGTAGATATAGTATATCTTGACTTCAGCAAAGCATTTGACAAAGTATCTCACACAATCCTTATTGAAAAAATGACTAAGTATGGAATGGACAAGGCAACTGTTAGGTGGATTCATAACTGGCTTAGTGATCGGACCCAAAGAGTGGTTGTAAATGGCTGCACATCCAGTTGGAAGAATGTCTCAAGTGGGGTACCACAAGGCTCTGTTTTGGGCCCTGTATTGTTCAACATCTTTATCAATGATTTAGATGAAGGAATTGAGGGTAAACTGATCAAATTTGCTGATGACACAAAGCTAGGAGGGGTAGCTAATACTAGAGAAGAGAGAGAGAGGATTCAAAAAGATATACATAAACTGGAGCAGTGGGCAGCAACTAACAGAATGGATTTTAACAGGGAAAAATGCAAAGTACTACATCTGGGCAATAAAAATGAAAAAAGCATATACAAAATGGGAGGAATAGGGCTAAGTAACAGCACATGTGAAAAAGACTTGGGTATACTAATTGATCACAGACTTAACATGAGTCAACAGTGTGATGCAGCAGCAAAAAAGGCAAATGCAATTCTAGGATGTATCAACAGAAGCATACAGTCTAGATCACGTGAGGTCATTATTGCCCTCTACTCCTCTTTGGTCAGACCTCATCTGGAATACTGTGTCCAGTTTTGGGCACCACATTTTAAAAAAGACATCAACAAACTGGAGCAAGTTCAGAGAAGAGCCACCAGAATGGTGACCGGTCTGCAAACCATGTCCTATGAGGAACGGTTGCAGGATTTGGGAATGTTTAGCTTGCAAAAAAGAAGACTGAGAGGAGACTTAATAGCTGTCTACAAATATCTCAAGGGCTGTCACATTGTAGAAGGATCATCTTTATTCTCATTTGCACAAGGAAAGACTAGAAGCAATGGGATGAAACTGAATGGGAGGAGACACAGATTAGATATTAGAAAAAACTTTTTGACAGTTAGGGTGATCAATGACTGGAACGGGCTGCCACGGGAGGTGGTGAGTTCTCCTTCAATGGAGGTCTTCAAGCGGAGGCTGGATAGACATCTGTCTGGGATGATTTAGAGAATCCTGCTTTGAGCAGGGGGTTGGACCAGAAGGCCCAGGAGGTCCCTTCCAACTCTACCATTCTATGATTCTATGTATATACAGCAGTCCCAGCATCTCCTGTGTGATGTATACACAGCAGTCCCAGCGTCTCCTGTGTGATGTATATACAGCAGTCGCAGCGTCTCCTGTGTGATGCATGCACTGCAGTCCCAGCGTCTCCTGTGTGATGTACGTACAGCAGTCCCTATGTCTCCTATGTGATGTATATACAGCTGTCTCAGCGTCCTCTATGTGATATACATACAGCAGTCTCAGCGTCTCCTATGTGTTGTATATACAGCAGTCCCAGCATCTCCTATGTGGTGTATACATAGCTTTCTCAGCATCTCCTATATGATGTATATACAATAGTCCCAGCATCTCCTATGTGGTGTATACACAGCTTTCTCAGCATCTCCTATGTGATGTATATACAATAGTCCCAACATTTCCTATGTGATGTACATGATTTACAAAACTTATTATGACAAAAAGTTGACTGCTCTCCTAGACGACACAAACCTGGAAAAGCAGCTGTGCGAAGCAACATGATCAGAATCACCTAAATGACAGCTGCCCCAAACAGAAGCAGCTCCAGACGTCACATTAAGGGTGAGTTACCGTAAGTAATTCTTTGACTAAATATACTGGGGTAATTTTCGAGGTGATCATTTTTGTGTGGCCCGCGAATGATGGTAGAAATTTCCAAATGGCCCCTGGCTGGAAAAAGGTTCCCTACCCCTAGGGTAGACCTAGAATTGATGACATACACGGAACTGTCCATACCACTGTAAGCATTAAATTGTGCCAGCCACACAGCAGTGCCCACTCAGTAGCTACTTCTATAGAAGTGACCAATCCATATGTCTCTGCCATTGTCCTGCACTGTTTTGTTACTTACACCTGTGTAGCCTCTGACATGTATCCATGATTAGTAATGGTCACCACTGGAAAATTCCACTGGATGGAAGGAATATTGGAGCAAATTCTTCTATCAGATTGATCTTTTGCATTTAAGGATGATACCAGAAATGTGTGATCGTCTTAGTAAACGTAGACTGTCCTGTGGTCTTGCCATGGATCTTGCCAAACACAAGTGATGAACAATCCTTACCGATGACAAACTAAAGCACCCCCAACAAAGATGCATCAAAACCAAGTGCCATTTTATGCTTGTAATCTCTTCTTGTGATACAGGGGCAACATCCAGGATCCAACAGACAAATACATCATGGGCTTCAAGTGCTATTTTTTTTTTAATAAATCCTGCTGGACAGACATTTGTAAACAATACTGTAAAATGGATACTTTTGGAAATTAAAATACAAGAGCTAATAGATTGTCCTGTCATTAAAATAAAAAATGATTTCTTAAAGGTTAGCTAATCAAGTTCAATGGCAGAGTAAAAAAAATAAGTATAAATGAGAAAAATGAAGCAATGTCCTTCTGTTATTCTGGTCCTCTGTCGTCAGACAGTCTTATCATATATAGGTTCAGAAAAGTGTCCAATGCAGCATAGCCAAATGAGAAGAAAGGGACGAGATCATCAAAGTGTCACGTGGGACCGACTCCGGCTGAGGACTCTTCAGGGGCATCAGCTGGATGACATGAGGCAGCTGTGGTTATATGTCCTGTTACTGATGCAGACATGGCCTTAATAGATGCGGGCAGAGAACAGCGATGCTCACTTTGTGCAGAATCAGCTGGGCTAGGAAGCGGGCAAGAAGAATAAGCAGAACTTGATATGCACTGGAATGCAGTCACTGGAGAGGAGGACGGAGAGTCTACAGCACTTCCATAGGAAGAAATTGGGCTGCCACAGCGTCCTTCTCCTTGTAAGTACCGAACGCACTTCTTTTTCCTCCTAAGAACAGTGAAGAGAGTTATCTGTAAATAAAGGGCAAGTCCATCATTTCACATACTAATCGGAAACAAGCGATACAATAGGAAATACACAGAGAATAAACACTTTACTCAGATATCACCCTGATAATATACTCTTGGCTGAAATTCAGGTCTGACTGCAGACAAATTAGTTCTGTTTGGTCCATAGGCATCACAGATCAAGATGGCCCCAGAAGTATTTGGACAGTGATAGGATTTTCGTACTTCAGCCTCGGTATACCAGTACAATGGATTTGTAAGAAAACAATTAATATGACTGAAGTGTAAAGATTCAGGATTAATTAAAAAGGTTTTAACATTTAGAAATTGCATTAAACATTTAGAAATTACTTCTAACCCACAAGAATTTGGTTATTTGACTATTAAAACATTTTAAGGCCCCTTATATATTAAATATAGGTTGTCTGGAAAAATAAGATGAAACACCAAGAGCAGCAAAGACAACTAAAGTGAATAATCACAGAATTGTTTTTTAGTCACAGAACTCTTTTCCCTGCAAAGAAGAAATCTTTTTCAGAACATCTAGCCAAGTCAAGGAAATGAGCAAGTTATTGTCAAAGTGTACAATAGAGACACCTTCATGAATATAAATTAAGTGGGTTCATGTCAACATGGAAATTAACTAGCAATTACAGATAGGCCATATGAGACTTCCTAAAACTGCAGAGCAAGCCTGATGATTGGTAATGCCTGATGATTGCTAATGCCTGATGATTGGTAATGCCTGATGATTGCTAATGCCTGATGATTGGTAATGCCTGATGATTGCTAATGCCTGATGATTGCTAATGCCTGATGATTGGTAATGCCTGATGATTGCTAATGCCTGATGATTGGTAATTCTCAAACTTCTCACAGATATGAATGGAGAGAGATGAGCATGTGCAACCACTTCTCCTCGAGAGTTGGATGCTGGTCCCATTGATGGAACATCTATTGTAAAGTTATAGTATATTCTGTGAATATGCCGGAAATGCAAAATATGGGGGCGTATTCCCTGAAAAGGTCTACACTGTAACAATATCTTGATAGCTTTGTTTCAAATCCATTGTACCGTATCTAGTGTTCAATTTAGACAGGTTCTCAGTAATGGTCTGAAATTAACCTATCAACTACATCCAAGTTGACGAGCAATCATTTACTGGCCTGTGTACACAGGTTGACAAACTGATGGGAACAAAGCGATTGTTACTATCATTCTGTCCCCATACAGCATCATGTGGGCAGTACGTTCCCTGCTTAGAAGGCAATGTTAACCATGAGTTTTAGGCATAATTCCATCACACAACGAATGAGTGTTTTGCTTGTTTGTAGGGTCATCACTGACATGTTTATATGGCCTAATAATCTGGAACAAGTGTTCTGCTCAGACGCCAGCATTTTTGGTCAATGTGCTGTCCATATGAGTAACGTACATACACACGGACCAATGACAGTAGGAGTCAGTGTACGCAGGAACACCAAAGATCCACGAGCAGAATCAAAGCCTGAATTAGTGCATGTAATAGCCCTAACCCTTCACCCGTCCTCGATGTGACCAGGTAAAGGAAGCCACTCAAGTCTGAACGTTCTCCTCTAGAAAGGAAACTTCAGAAAAAGACGTAATTATTAAATTCTAATTGCATTTATTCAAGTAATTAAGCTATCCACAGCCATATCACCAGTTTTAGCAGCAATAATTACAAGCACACAGTCAGTCCACAAACTTGTTTCAGGCACGACTACAACGTCAGTGACAAACTTGGGAATTCCACAGAAAAAAAAACCAACAAAATTCCATTTTTTTTAATCATTCACATGAAAAATTACTTCTGTATTTTGGATCAAAGGCAAATTACCCTTATGTATATACTTATACATAGCTTATATGAGATACTGCAATTGGGTGTGTATATGATATAATATTATATAAACACACTTGTGTATATACTTACTAACATCCGATCGGGTTAATTTCACATTTTCATAGATCGTGCTTTCATGGACATAGCAATACCATATGTGTATTTTTTTATTTTTAATATCTTAATTTTTAAGGGGAAGGAAAAAGGGGGGTGGTTAGAATTATCCTTTATAACATCTTTAAAAAAATTATTTTTGTCACTTTATTAGTCCCCTCTGGGGACTTGAACTTGTGATACTTCATAAAGACCTCTTTGATAGGTCGAAACGTTGTTACCTTTTATACGGCAGAATAAATTTTGTTTTCTTCCTTTTTCACCTGAGACTTAGACGCTGTATCTTACTACTTATAGAATCTGTGATAGGCCGGCGTCACACTAGCGTAGGGCATCCGATGCGAGAGTCTTGGATGTGATATGCTAATGACCCTCAGCTCCTGCTCTGCTGCGTACATGAGCAGAGTGTCATGCGACTGTGATCCGAGCCTCTCGCACAGAGCGGATCGGGGCACACCTGCAGAGGAGGCAGAGAAACTAATTTCTCTATCTCCTCCATTGTCGGGGTCTGCGCATATATCGCACAGCACTGGGATGATATTCGAGTGATGTGCGTTGTGTCACTCGCACCCATAGACTTATATGGGTGCGAGTGAGCCAAGACTTGGATGAGTCTCGGTGCCATTCGCAGCATGCTGTGATTTGACACGCACGCTGAATACGCCCGATAAAAAAAAGGTGATGTGAGCTGCCCCATTGATTAACACTGGTCCGAGTGCTACGCCATGTTTTCTCACATAGCACTCCTCTGCGTTCCACGCCAGTGTGACACCGGCCTTAGTCTAATACTTCAGAATTGCTGAACATAGCAAAAATCACTTTCCTATGAACACGGATTCGTAGACACATGTGCTAGACTTTCTTAGGTGCCCTGAAGCTTTCTTCACAGCAACCAAACCTCTCACACTCTGAAATAGTTTTTCCTACACAAAAAAAGCAAAACGCAAAAATAGCATAAAAGTCATATATTAGAAGACCCCTTTGTTCATATGGTTACTACATTGCGATTGACTCTCTACTCATCCCGGAAACATTGCGTAGTTCCATATTGATGAATGTATTCTGCAGGACGTCTGGGGTCATAGAATGAATTTCTCGCTGTATGTTCTCTTGTAGTGCCAGTAGTGTTCGTGTATTGTTACTGTACGCCCAACCTTTCAAATGGCTCCAAAGGAAAAAAATTCCAGTGGTGTTAACCCCTTCCCGCCCTGTGATGTATGGGTACGTCATAGGTTGTGTATCCCCCTTGGATGCGGGCTCCTGAGCAGAGCCTGCATCCTTTCCGGCAGAAGACAGCTGATTTGATCAATCTTTGACAGTGACATTTAGTATGATTGTGCCAGAAGCGCGTCACAAACCCTGCCCATCTGTGTCCATGTTACATGATCGCGGGGCGCCGATGGGTTGGCATGAAAACCGGGGGTCTGCAGAAGACCCCCATGTTTGTCATTGCTGATCTGCTATGAACGTCGGCCCATTGCCAGAGTTCATGGCAGATGAGAATTTCTGATACACATAGATTGGAAAATCGCAGCTGCAAGTCTCCTAAAGGGACTATTGAAGCAAGTAGAAAAAGTATATATAAAAAAGATATAAAACGTTAAAATTACCCTCCTTTCCATTCAAAATATATCAATAGCAAAAATTTTAAAAATACACATATTTGGTATCGCTGTGTTTAGAATCGCCCAATCTATCAAAATAGAAGAACAATTAATCCGATTAATAAACGGTGTCAGGAGAAAAAAATCAAAACGCCAGAATTATGCTTTTTTTGTTCGCCGCAACATTGCAAAAAAAATACAATATATGGTAAAATCAGTGATGTCATTCAAAAGTACAAATCATGCCGTAAAAAACAAGCCCTCACATAGCCGTATTGACAGAAAAATAAAAAAGATATGGCTCTGGAAGAAAGGAAGCAAAAAAATGAAAACAGAAAATACCAAGGTCATGAAGGCGATCTTGGTGGCCACAGTCCATTGCCAACAAATGAAGGAATTCGGCAGAAGTAAAATGCAACCACCACACAAACTACCGGCACGCAGGAAGGCGAGCAGCAAGTCTATCTCATAGTGGAGACGACTGGATGGGCCACAAGTCGGCGAGACCACCCGACGCGAGGATGTTACTGAGGTTCATTTCACTCTCACTTCTCATGAACCAACATATGTACAGTCATGGCCAAAAGTTTTGAGAATGACACAAATATTATATTTTCACATGATCTGCTGCCCTCTGGTTTTTATGTGTGTTTGACATGTTTTTATCACAGACAGAAATATAATAATTGCAAACATATGAGTAACAAAAGCTTATATTGACAGTTAGAATGAGTTAATGCAACAAGTCAATATTTGCAGTGTTGACCCTTCTTCTTCAGGATCTCTGCAATTCTCCCTGGCAATCAACTTCTGGACCAAATCCTGACTGATAGCAGTCCAATTCTTGCACAATCAATGCTTTCATTTTGTCAGAATTTTTAGATTTTTGTTTGTCCACCCGTCTCTTGATGATTGACCACAAGTTCTCAATGGGATTAAGATCTGGGGAGTTTCCAGGCCATGGACCCAAAATCTCTAGGTTTTGTTCCCTGAGCCATTTAGTTATCACCTTTGCTTTATGGCAAGGTGCTCCATCATGCTGGAAAAGGCATTGTTCATTGCCAAACTGCTCTTGGAAAGTTGGGAGAAGTTGCTCTTGGAGGACATTCTGGTACCATTCTTTATTCATGGCTGTGTTTTTAGGCAAGACTGTGAGAGAGCCGATTCCCTTGGCTGAGAAGCAACCCTACACATGAATGGTTTCAGGATGCATAACAGTTGGCATGAGACAAGACTGGTGTAGTGCTCACCTTGTTCTTCTCCAAATGAGGCGTTTCCTGATGTCCCAAACAATCGAAAAGGGGATTCATCAGAGAAAATAACTTTACCCCAGTCCTCAGCAGTCCACTGCCTGTACCTTTGCAGAATATCAGTCTGTCCATGATGTTTTTTCTGGAGAGAAGTGGCTTCTTTGCTGCCCTCCTTGAGACCAGGCCTTGCTCCAAGAGTCTCCACCTCACAGTGCGTGCAGATGCACTCACACCTGCCTGCTGCCATTCCTGAGCAAGCTCTGCACTGCTGGTAGCCCGATCCCGCAGCTGAAACACTTTTAAGAGACGGTCCTGGCACTTGCTGGTCTTTCTTGGAGCCCTGAAGCCTTTTTGGCAACAATGGAACCTCTCTCCTTGAAGTTCTTGATGATGCGATAGATTGTTGACTGATGTGCAATCTTTCTAGCTGCGATACTCTTCCCTGTTAGAGGCCATTTTTGTGCATTGCAATGATGACTGCACGTGTTTCTTTAGAGATAACCATGGTTAACAGAAGAGAAACAATGATGCCAAGCACCAGCCTCCTTTTAAAGTATCCAGTGGTGTCATTCTTACTTAATCATGACAGATTGATCTCCAGCCATGTCCTTATCAACATCCACACCTGTGTTAATGGAGCAATCACTGAAAAGAGGTTAGCTGGTCCTTTTAAGGCAGGGCTGCAATGATGTTGAAATGTGTTTTGGGGGATAAAGTTAATTTTCTAGCCAAATATTGACTTTGCAAGTAATTGCTGTTAAGCTGATCACTCTTTATAACATCTTGAGTATATGCAAATTGCCATTAGAAAAAGTGAAGCAGTAGACTTTGTAAAAATTAATATTTGTGTCATTCTCAAAAACTTTTGGCCATGACTGTACAAGTTCTTCATATCTTCAGGTTTTTGAGATTCTTTTTAAAGGTTTCAGGATTACAAGAGACGCCAAGCATTTAAAAGTAATAACATGTACATTCTTCATGTGTTTTCCACTTGAAAGACACTCAATACTTTACACAAACAGTCAATGGAAAGACTAAAAAGAGCCAGAGAGTCTTTTTGAGTGTTTTTTGATTAATAAAATGCTAGCATCTTCATCATCGTTTAATGGAATTGAAAAACTCTGGAAAACAGCCGTAGAAAGACGCCCCAAAAAATGGTTTAAAAAAAAAAAGCTAAAAAATAAGGGAAAAAAAAACTCAGGAAAAAAAACATGGAAAAAAAAAGTCATCAGAAACTACAAGTAACACAACAAAAGGACACTTCAGGTTTTCAAAACTCCAGAGAAAAGCACAATTCCTGAAGAGCATACACACTATAATCATATGGGATACCACGACAGACGATTGGAAGGAACTGTAACAGAGTGAGTCATACGATTGCACCTGCAGTAGTTGGAACTGCATCACGTCCTATTAGCCGTTCTGGCTCTCTTTGCTCTGGTGCGCAAGGGTTAAACTGCTTAGCTGGATTTCTTGAGTTCTCTGTCTTGGGTTGTGTCAGCTGTTCGGAGTTTGGTCTTATACCAGCAGTAGAAGAACTCTTCTCCTTGCTTCTGATCTTGCCGATGACAGTTACCACTACCTGGTTTGGAGTTGAAGGAGAAGTTCGGTGTTTGGAGAGTTTTTCTGGAGATTGCTATGTGGAGTTGGTTTGCATGTTTATCCCTTTCCTTTCCCATTTTGATTTTCTTCCTTCTTAATTACTCCCTTGTTGTTTTGTGAGCGTGTTTGTATGATTATAGTTTTCCTTTACCCGTCTGTCTGGTTAGTGTTTGCTTATACACTTCGGCCTCACAGCTCCCTGGGAGGGGAAGAGAACAGATAAGGGTGAAGTAGGAGCATAGCAAGATACAGACCAGGGTGGGATTCAGCCGGTTCTCCCCGTTCGATGGAACCGCTTGTTAAAAAAGTAGCCGTTCCCCGAACCGGGGAGATTCAGGGCTGCGATCCGGTACTGGCCCCACTGCCCCAGGCCCCCAGCACAGTACAGGGCCGGCCGCACACAAAAAATTGTGTGCGGCCGTGCCTGCTGTACTGTGACGCGGCCGGGAGCAGACACAGCCGCCCGCGTCACACTGTAATGGGGCTGGGAGCTGTGCACAGCCGTCACCTTGATGGCTGTGGGACAGCTCCTTCTTCCTGGGTAAATGCTAGACCAGGAAGTGAGAAGAAGGAAGCTGCTGGATGGAGAGGTGAGTCTGGCCGCTGTGCCTGTGAAGCTGTGTGTGTGTGTGTGTGTGTGAGACGCTGTGTGTGTGTGGATAGATGGGAAGCGATATCAGTGTTTTGGGAAAGGGGAGAGGTGAGTAGCTTTTTTTTATGCAAGGCCATTCAGTATGGAGCATCATGTGGGGCCATTATACTGTATGCAGCAGTAAATGGGGCATTATTCAGTATGGAGCATCATGTGGGGCCATTTTACTGTATGCAGCAGTATAGGGGCCATTATTCAGTATGGGGCATCAGTGGGCCATTAACTGTATGCAGCAGTATATGGGGCCATTATTCAGTATGGAGCATCATGGGGCCATTTACTGTATGCAGCAGTATATGGGGCCATATTCAATATGGAGCATCATGTGGGCCATTATTCATAGGAGCACATGTGGGGCCATTTTCTGTATGCAGCATATTGGGGCCATTATTCAGTATGGAGCATCATGTGGGGCCATTAACTGTATGCAGCAGATATGGGGCCATTATTCAGTAGGAGCATCATGTGGGGCCATTTTACTGTATGCAGCATAATGGGGCCAATATTCATATGGACATCATGTGGGGCCATTTATACTGTATGCAGCAGTATATGGGGCCATTATTCAGTATGGAGCATCATGTGGGGCTTTTTATACTGTATGCAGCATCATTGTGGGGGCGATTATACAGTATGGAGTTGTTTTTCTAATCTAAAACCTCAGTATTCCGGTTAAATTGCCGGTGTTGGCACTTTGCGAAAAATAAGTGGGTTAGATTGCAGTTTGGGCACTCGGTCTCAAAAAGGTTCGCCATCACTGTGCAAGACTGTCTGCGCTCCTTCCAGGTGTGACGTCGTTTCTGGAGCCAGGAAGAGAAGCGTCCATTGGTCCCCGCAGTCTGATGCCGGCGTCTGTAGCGCAGGAGGGAAATCACAGGTCAGAGTCCTCATGACACCGAGGAGGATTTATTAACGGGTTGGGGGCAGATACTTAGGGCTGTAAAGTGGGGTTTTCAGGGGATGATTGCACACTTGTGGGGTCTGTGTGTGCTCCTAGGGGTTCTGCACACTTGTGGGGTCTGTGTGTGCTCCTGGGGGGGTTATGCACACTTGTGGGGGTCTGTATGTGCTCCTAGGGGGTTCTGCACACTTGTGGGGTCTGTGTGTGCTCATGGGGGGGTTATGCACACTTGTGGGGGCCTGTGTGTGCTCCTGGGGGGGTTTTTGCACACTTGTGGGGTCTGTGTGTGCTCCTAGGGGGTTCTGCACACTTGTGGGGTCTGTGTGTGCCCTGGGGGGGTTCTGCACACTTGGGGGGTCTGTGGGGTGCTCCTAGGGGGTTCTGCACACTTGTGGGGGTCTGTGTGTGCCCTGGGGGGGTTATGCACACTTGTGGGGTCTGTAGGCTCCAGGGGTTCTGCACACTTGTGGGGGTCTGTGTGTGCTCAGGGGGTTATGCACACTTGTGGGGTCTGTGTGTGCTCCTGGGGGGTTTATGCACATTTTGGGGGTCTGTGGGCTCCTAGGGGGTTCTGCACACTTGTGGGGTCTGTGTGTGCTCCTGGGGGGTTCTGCACACTTTTGGGGTCTGTGTGTGCTCCTAGGGGGTTCTGCACACTTGTGGGGGTCTGTGTGTGCTCATGGGGGGGTTATGCACACTTGTGGGGGTCTGTTTGTGCTCCTGGGGGTTATGCACACTTGTAGGGGTCTGTGTGTGCTCCTAGGGGGTTCGGGCACGTTGGGGGGTCTCTGTGTGCTCTCAGGGGGTTTCTGCACACTTGTGGGGTCTGTGTGTGCTCCTGGGGGTTCTGCACACTTGTGGGGGTCTGTGTGTGCTCCTAGGGGGTTCTGCACACTTGTGGGGGTCTGTGTGTGCTCCTGGGGGGTTTATGCACACTTGTGGGGGTCTGTGGTGCTCCTGGGGGGTTATGCACACTTGTAGGGGTCTGTGTGTGCTCCAGGGGTTATGCACACTTGTGGGTCTGTGTGTGCTCCTGGGGGGTTCTGCACACTTGTGGGGTCTGTGTGTGCTCCTAGAGTTTGTATATGTTTGAGGAAAAGGTGCGTGTAAATGGGTGTGGCTTAAAATGGGTGTGGTTTAAAAAATGGGTGTGGTTTTCCTACACACAAACACAGAACCTGTTGTTAAAAATTTGAATCCCACCCCTGTACGAGACCCGGCATCTCCACCGTCCGGGGACAGGGACAGCCTAGTGCGCCCCTAGCTTGAGGATCAGGTAGGTGCCCCACAGTCCATTGTCACTGTGTGACACACTAGGGCCCCATTCAGTCATCAGTGTTCCACGTACAAGAGGTGGTGGTAAAACCACAAAAGAATGACCACAGATCCAAATATATATATATATAAAGTTGAAAATCTTTATTATATCATATATAACACAGGTAAGACGGGGCAGAACGCACACCGCGCTGGTCTTTTTAGGGGCACCCACTATTACATCCTGAATAGGTATATATTTTTGTATGGATGGGGTTTTTGTGCATTTGCTTATAGCTATACACTGCTATCGGTGTGGATATAGTATGGGGAGAAACCGAACCTTGTTGTCTTTTTGAACTTCTAGCAATATTTTATATATATGTGTAAACCACAATGATGGTGGGTTGTTTTCTATGGACATAATTCTGGTTACTTCTGCACATGCCCTGACTATATGAAATTTATGTCCTTCTCAGGTTCCCCTAATAATTTAAATTGAGCACTGATTTATTGCACATATAAATATATTTTTTACATAAACTGTACAATTAATTGAAATTTGCCCAATTTTCCAGGCGAGGTGATTTTACATGTGGCCCCGGACATTTCTATGTTACCGCTGTGTGTGTCACTTTTTTACCTGGTTAATATATATAAAAAAATTTCTAACTTTATATAAAATATTTGGATCTGTGGTCGTTCTTTTTTGGGTTTTAAACCACCACCTCTTGCTTCGTTTTTTGGCGATAGATCCATTTAGATTGGCCTACATGGCAAAGTAGATTAGGAGTAATAGTTATATTTATTGAATGTATTATGCTTTTCTATTGTTCTTTAGCGTTTTTCCTCATC
>JARQOD010000004.1:59591323-59755553 GCA_033576555.1 Oophaga sylvatica | reverse complement strand
GATCAAAGGAATACACAGAGAATAAACACTTTACTCAGATATCACCTGATAATATACTCTTGGCTGAAATTCAGGTCTGATGCAGACAAATTAGTTCTGTTTGGTCCATAGGCATCACAGATCAAGATGGCCCCAGAAGTATTTGGACAGTGATAGGATTTTCGTACTTCAGCTCGGTATACCAGTACAATGGATTTGTAAGAAAACATTAATATGACTGAAGTGTAAAGATTCAGGATTAATTAAAAAGGTTTTAACATTTAGAAATTGCATTAAACATTTAGAAATTACTTCTAACCCACAAGAATTTGGTTTATTTGACTATTAAAACATTTTAAGGCCCCTTATATATTAAATATAGGTTGTCTGGAAAAATAAGATGAAACACCAAGAGCAGCAAAGACAACTAAAGTGAATAATCACAGAATTGTTTTTTAGTCACAGAAATCTTTTCCCTGCAAAGAAGAAATCTTTTTCAGAACATCTAGCCAAGTCAAGGAAATGAGCAAGTTATTGTCAAAGTGTACAATAGAGACACCTTCATGAATTAAATTAAGTGGGTTCATGTCAACATGGAAATTAACTAGCAATTACAGATAGGCCATATGAGACTTCCTAAAACTGCAGAGCAAGCCTGATGATTGGTAATGCCTGTGATTGCTAATGCCTGATGATTGGGTAATGCCTGATGATTGCTAATGCCTGATGATTGGTAATGCCTGATGTTGCTAATGCCTGATGATTGCTAATGCCTGATGATTGGTAATGCCTGATGATTGCTAATGCCTGATGATTGGTAATTCTCAAACTTCTCCAGATATGAATGGAGAGAGATGAGCATGTGCAACCACTTCTCCTCGAGAGTTGGATGCTGGTCCATTGATGGAACATTATTGTAAAGTTATGTATATTCTGTGAATATGCCGGAAATGCAAAATATGGGGGCGTATTCCCTGAAAGGTCTACACTGTAACAATATCTTGATAGCTTTGTTTCAAATCCATTGTACGTATCTAGTGTTCAATTTAGACAGGTTCTCAGTAATGGTCTGAAATTAACCTATCAACTACATCCAAGTTGACGAGCAATATTTACTGGCCTGTGTACACAGGTTGACAAACTGATGGGAACAAAGCGATTGTTACTATCATTCTGTCCCCTACAGCATCATGTGGGCAGTCGTTCCCTGCTTAGAAGGCAATGTTAACCATGAGTTTTAGGCATAATTCCATCACACAACGAATGAGTGTTTTGTTGTTTGTAGGGTCATCACTGACATGTTTATATGGCCTAATAATCTGGAACAAGTGTTCTGCTCAGACGCCAGCATTTTTGGTCATGTGCTGTCCATATGAGTAACGTACATACACACGGACCAATGACAGTAGGAGTCAGTGTACGCAGGAACACCAAAGATCCACGAGCAGAATCAAGCTGAATTAGTGCATGTAATAGCCCTAACCCTTCACCCGTCCTCGATGTGACCAGGTAAAGGAAGCCACTCAAGTCTGAACGTTCTCCTCTAGAAAGGAAACTTCAAGAAAAAAGAGTAATTATTAAATTCTAATTGCATTTATTCAAGTAATTAGCTATCCACAGCCATATCACCAGTTTTAGCGCAATAATTACAAGACCAGTCAGTCCACAAACTTGTTTCAGGCACGACTACAACGTCAGTGACAAACTTGGGAATTCCACAGAAAAAAAACCCAACAAAATTCCATTTTTTTTTAATCATTCACATGAAAAATTACTTCTGTATTTTGGATCAAAGGCAAATTACCCTTATGTATATACTTATACATAGCTTATATGAGATACTGCAATTGGGTGTGTATATGATATAATATTATATAAACACACTTGTGTATATACTTACTAACATCCGATCGGGTTAATTTCACATTTTCATAGATCGTGCTTTCATGGACATAGCAATACCATATGTGTATTTTTTTATTTTTAATATCTTAATTTTTAAGGGAAGGAAAAAAGGGGGGTGGTTAGAATTATCTTTATAAAAATCTTTAAAAAAATTATTTTTGTCACTTTATTAGTCCCCTCTGGGGACTTGAACTTGTGATACTTCATAAAGACCTCTTTGATAGGTCGAAACGTTGTTACTTTTTACGGCAGAATAAATTTTGTTTTCTTCCTTTTTCCCTGAGACTTAGACGCTGTATCTTACTACTTATAGAATCTGTGATAGGCCGGCGTCACACTAGCGTAGGGCATCCGATGCGAGAGGTCTTGGATGTGATATGCTAATGACCCTCAGCTCCTGCTCTGCTGGTACTGAGCAGGTGTCATGCGACTGTGATCCCAGCCTTCTCGCACAGAGCGGATCGGGGCAAAACCCGCAGAGGAGGCAGAGAAACTAATTTCTCTATCTCCTCCATTGTCGGGGTCTGCGCATATATCGCACAGCACTGGGATGATATTCGAGTGATGTGCGTTGTGTCACTCGCCCCCATAGACTTATATGGGTGCGAGTGAGCCAAGACTTGGATGAGTCTCGGTGCCATTCGCAGCATGCTGTGATTTGACACGCACGCTGAATTTCGCCCGATAAAAAAAAGGTGATGTGAGCTGCCCCATTGATTACACTGGTCCGAGTGCTACGCCATGTTTTCTCACATAGCACTTCCTCTGCGTTCCACGCCAGTGTGACACCGGCCTTAGTCTAATACTTCAGAATTGCTGAACATAGCAAAAATCACTTTTCCTATGAACACGGATTCGTAGACACATGTGCTAGACTTTCTTAGGTGCCCCGAAGCTTTCTTCACAGCAACCAAACCTCTCACACTCTGAAATTGTTTTTCCTACACAAAAAAAGCAAAACGCAAAAATGCATAAAAGTCATATATTAGAAGACCCCTTTGTTCATATGGTTACTACATTGCGATTGACTCTTACTCATCCCGGAAACATTGCGTAGTTCCATATTGATGAATGTATTCTGCAGGACGTCTGGGGTCATAGAATGAATTTCTCGCTGTATGTTCTCTTGTAGTGCCAGTAGTGTTCGTGTATTGTTACTGTAGCCCAACCTTTCAAATGGCTCCAAAGGAAAAAAATTCCAGTGGTGTTAACCCCTTCCCCCCCTGTGATGTATGGGTACGTCATAGGTTGTGTATCCCCCTTGGATGCGGGCTCCTGAGCAGAGCCTGCATCCTTTCCGGCAGAAGACAGCTGATTTGATCAATCTTTGACAGTGACATTTAGTATGATTGTGCCAGAAGCGCGTCACAAACCCTGCCCATTTTGTGTCCATGTTACATGATCGCGGGGCGCCGATGGGTTGGCATGAAAACGGGGGTCTGCAGAAGACCCCATGTTTGTCATTGCTGATCTTTCTATGAACGTCGGCCCATTGCCAGAGTTCATGGCAGATGAGAATTTCTGATACACATAGATTGGAAAATCGCAGCTGCAAGTCTCCTAAAGGGACTATTGAAGCAAGTAGAAAAAGTATATATAAAAAAGATATAAAACGTTAAAATTACCCTCCTTTCCATTCAAAATATATCAATAGCAAAAATTTTAAAAATACACATATTTGGTATCGCTTGTGTTTAGAATCGCCCAATCTATCAAAATAGAAGAACAATTAATCCCATTAATAAACGGTGTCAGGAGAAAAAAATCAAAACGCCAGAATTATGCTTTTTTTGTTCGCCGCAACATTGCAAAAAAAAAATACAATATATGGTAAAATCAGTGATGTCATTCAAAAGTACAAATCATGCCGTAAAAAACAAGCCCTCACATAGCCGTATTGACAGAAAATAAAAAAGATATGGCTCTGGGAAGAAAGGAAGCAAAAAATGAAAACAGAAAATACCAAGGTCATGAAAAGGGGATCTTGGTGGCCACAGTCCATTGCCAACAAATGAAGGAATTCGGCAGAAGTAAAATGCAACCACCACACAAACTACCGGCACGCAGGAAGGCGAGCAGCAAGTCTATCTCATAGTGGAGACGACTGGATGGGCCACAAGTCGGCGAGACCACCCGACGCGAGGATGTTACTGAGGTTCATTTCACTCTCACTTCTCATGAACCAACATATGTACAGTCATGGCCAAAAGTTTTGAGAATGACACAAATATTATATTTTCACATGATCTGCTGCCCTCTGGTTTTTATGTGTGTTTGACAGATGTTTTTATCACAGACAGAAATATAATAATTGCAAACATATGAGTAACAAAAGCTTATATTGACAGTTAGAATGAGTTAATGCAACAAGTCAATATTTGCAGTGTTGACCCTTCTTCTTCAGGATCTCTGCAATTCTCCCTGGCAATCAACTTCTGGACCAAATCCTGACTGATAGCAGTCCATTCTTGCACAATCAATGCTTTCATTTTGTCAGAATTTTTAGATTTTTGTTTGTCCACCCGTCTCTTGATGATTGACCACAAGTTCTCAATGGGATTAAGATCTGGGGAGTTTCCAGGCCATGGACCCAAAATCTCTAGGTTTTGTTCCCTGAGCCATTTAGTTATCACCTTTGCTTTATGGCAAGGTGCTCCATCATGCTGGAAAAGGCATTGTTCATTGCCAAACTGCTCTTGGAAAGTTGGGAGAAGTTGCTCTTGGAGGACATTCTGGTACCATTCTTTATTCATGGCTGTGTTTTTAGGCAAGACTGTGAGAGAGCCGATTCCCTTGGCTGAGAAGCAACCCTACACATGAATGGTTTCAGATGCATAACAGTTGGCATGAGACAAGACTGGTGGTAGTGCTCACCTTGTCTTCTCCGAATGAGGCGTTTTCCTGATGTCCCAAACAATCGAAAAGGGGATTCATCAGAGAAAATAACTTTACCCCAGTCCTCAGCAGTCCACTGCCTGTACCTTTTGCAGAATATCAGTCTGTCCATGATGTTTTTTCTGGAGAGAAGTGGCTTCTTTGCTGCCCTCCTTGAGACCAGGCCTTGCTCCAAGAGTCTCCACCTCACAGTGCGTGCAGATGCACTCACACCTGCCTGCTGCCATTCCTGAGCAAGCTCTGCACTGCTGGTAGCCCGATCCCGCAGCTGAAACACTTTTAAGAGACGGTCCTGGCACTTGCTGGTCTTTCTTGGGCGCCCTGAAGCCTTTTTGGCAACAATGGAACCTCTCTCCTTGAAGTTCTTGATGATGCGATAGATTGTTGACTGATGTGCAATCTTTCTAGCTGCGATACTCTTCCCTGTTAGGCCATTTTTGTGCATTGCAATGATGACTGCACGTGTTTCTTTAGAGATAACCATGGTTAACAGAAGAGAAACAATGATGCCAAGCACCAGCCTCCTTTTAAAGTATCCAGTGGTGTCATTCTTACTTAATCATGACAGATTGATCTCCAGCCATGTCCTTATCAACATCCACACCTGTGTTAATGGAGCAATCACTGAAAAGAGGTTAGCTGGTCCTTTTAAGGCAGGGCTGCAATGATGTTGAAATGTGTTTTGGGGGATAAAGTTAATTTTCTAGCCAAATATTGACTTTGCAAGTAATTGCTGTTAAGCTGATTACTCTTTATAACATTCTTGAGTATATGCAAATTGCCATTAGAAAAAGTGAAGCAGTAGACTTTGTAAAAATTAATATTTGTGTCATTCTCAAAACTTTTGGCCATGACTGTACAAGTTCTTCATATCTTCAGGTTTTTGAGATTCTTTTAAAGGTTTCAGGATTACAAGAGACACCAAGCATTTAAAAGTAATAACATGTACATTCTTCATGTGTTTTCCACTTGAAAGACACTCAATACTTTACACAAACAGTCAATGGAAAGACTAAAAAGAGCCAGAGAGTCTTTTTGAGTGTTTTTGATTAATAAAATGCTAGCATCTTCATCATCGTTTAATGGAATTGAAAAACGTCTGGAAAACAGCCGTAGAAAGACGCCCCAAAAAATGGTTTAAAAAAAAAAAAGCTAAAAAATAAGGGAAAAAAAAACTCAGGAAAAAAAACATGGAAAAAAAAAGTCATCAGGAAACTACAGAGTAACACAACAAAAGGACACTTCAGGTTTTCAAAACTCCAGAGAAAAGCAGCAATTCCTGAAGAGCATACACACTATATCATTGGGATACCACGACAGACGATTGGAAGGATACTGTAACAGAGTGAGGTCATACGATTGCACCTGCAGTAGTTGGAACTGCATCACGTCCTATTAGCCGTTCTGGCTCTCTTTGCTCTGGTGCTGCAAGGGTTAAACTGCTTAGCTGGATTTCTTGAGTTCTCTGTCTTGGGTTGTGTCAGCTGTTCGGAGTTTGGTCTTATACCAGCAGGTAGAAGAACTCTTCTCCTTGCTTCTGATCTTGCCGATGACAGTTACCACTACCTGGTTTGGAGTTGAAGGAGAAGTTCGGTGTTTGGAGAGTTTTTCTGGAGATTGCTATGTGGAGTTGGTTTGCATGTTTATCCCTTTCCTTTCCCATTTGATTTCTTCCTTCTTATTACTCCCTTGTTGTTTTGTGAGCGTGTTTGTATGATTATAGTTTTGATTTACCCGTCTGTCTGGTTAGTGTTTGCTTATACACTTCGGCCTCACAGCTCCCTGGGAGGGGAAGAGAACAGATAAGGGTGAAGTAGGAGCATAGCAAGATACGAGACCAGGGGTGGGATTCAGCCGGTTCTCCCCGGTTCGATGGAACCGCTTGTTAAAAAAGTAGCCGGTTCCCCGAACCGGGGAGATTCAGGGCTGCGATCCGGTACTGGCCCCACTGCCCCAGGCCCCCAGCACATGTACAGGGCCGGCCGCACAGCAAATTGTGTGCGGCCGTGCCTGCTGTACTGTGACGCGGCCGGCAGCAGACACAGCCGCCCGCGTCACACTGTATGGGGCTGGGAGCTGTGCACAGCCGTCACCTTGATGGCTGTGCACAGCTCCTTCCTGGCTAAATGCTAGACCAGGAAGTGAGAAGAAGGAAGCTGCTGGATGGAGAGGTGAGTCTGGCCGCTGTGCCTGTGAAGCTGGTGTGTGTGTGTGTGTGTGTGTGTAGACGCTGTGTGTGTGTGTGATAGATGAGGAAGCGATATCAGCGTTGGAACGGGCAGAGGTGAGTAGCTTTTTTTTATGCAAGGCCATTCAGTATGGAGCATCATGTGGGGCCATTATACTGTATGCAGCAGTATATGGGGCCATTATTCAGTATGGAGCATCATGTGGGGCCATTTTACTGTATGCAGCAGTATATGGGGCCATTATTCAGTATGGAGCATCATGTGGGGCCATTATACTGTATGCAGCAGTATATGGGGCCATTATTCAGTATGGAGCATCATGTGGGGCCATTATACTGTATGCAGCAGTATATGGGGCCATTATTCAGTATGGAGCATCATGTGGGGCCATTTTACTGTATGCAGCAGTATATGGGCCATTATTCAGTATGGAGCATCATGTGGGGCCATTATTCAGTATGGAGCATCATGTGGGGCCATTTTACTGTATGCAGCAGTATATGGGGCCATTATTCAGTATGGAGCATCATGTGGGGCCATTATTCAGTATGGAGCATCATGTGGGGCCATTTTACTGTATGCAGCAGTATATGGGGCCATTATTCAGTATGGAGCATCATGTGGGGCCATTATACTGTATGCAGCAGTATATGGGGCCATTATTCAGTATGGAGCATCATGTGGGGCCATTTTACTGTATGCAGCAGTATATGGGGCCAATATTCAGTATGGAGCATCATGTGGGGCCATTATACTGTATGCAGCAGTATATGGGGCCATTATTCAGTATGGAGCATCATGTGGGGCTATTATACTGTATGCAGCATCATGTGTGGCGATTATACAGTATGGAGTTGTTTTTCTAATCTAAAACCTCAGTATTCCGGTTAAATTGCCGTGTTGGCACTTTGCGAAAAATAAGTGGGTTTTAGATTGCAGTTTGGGCACTCGGTCTCAAAAAGGTTCGCCATCACTGTGCTAGACTGTCTGCGCTCCTTCCAGGTGTGACGTCGTTTCTGGAGCCAGGAAGAGAAGCGTCCATTGGTCTCGGCAGTCTGATGCCGGCGTCTGTAGCTGCAGGAGGGAAATCACAGGTCAGAGTCCTCAGTGACACCGAGGAGGATTTATTAACGGGTTGGGGGCAGATACTTAGGGCTGTAAAGTGGGGTTTCAGGGGATGATTGCACACTTGTGGGGGTCTGTGTGTGCTCCTAGGGGGTTCTGCACACTTGTGGGGGTCTGTGTGTGCTCCTGGGGGGGTTATGCACACTTGTGGGGGTCTGTATGTGCTCCTAGGGGGTTCTGCACACTTGTGGGGGTCTGTGTGTGCTCATGGGGGGGTTATGCACACTTGTGGGGGTCTGTGTGTGCTCCTGGGGGGGTTATGCACACTTGTGGGGGTCTGTGTGTGCTCCTAGGGGGTTCTGCACACTTGTGGGGTCTGTGTGTGCTCTTGGGGGGTTCTGCACACTTGTGGGGGTCTGTGTGTGCTCCTAGGGGGTTCTGCACACTTGTGGGGGTCTGTGTGTGCTCATGGGGGGGGGGTTATGCACACTTGTGGGGGTCTGTGTGTGCTCCTGGGGGGGTTATGCACACTTGTAGGGGTCTGTGTGTGCTCCTAGGGGGTTCTGCACGCTTGTGGGGTCTCTGTGTGCTCTCAGGGGGTTCTGCACACTTGTGGGGGTCTGTGTGTGCTCCTGGGGGGTTCTGCACACTTGTGGGGGTCTGTGTGTGCTCCTAGGGGGTTCTGCACACTTGTGGGGGTCTGTGTGTGCTCCTGGGGGGTTATGCACACTTGTGGGGGTCTGTGTGTGCTCCTGGGGGGGTTATGCACACTTGTAGGGGTCTGTGTGTGCTCCTAGGGGGTTATGCACACTTGTGGGGTCTGTGTGTGCTCCTGGGGGGGTTCTGCACACTTGTGGGGTCTGTGTGTGCTCCTAGAGGTTTGTATATGTTTGAGGAAAAGGTGCGTGTAAATGGGTGTGGCTTAAAAATGGGTGTGGTTTAAAAATGGGTGTGGTTTTCCTACACACAAACACAGAACCTGTTGTTAAAAATTTGAATCCCACCCCTGTACGAGACCCCGGCATCTCCACCGTCCGGGGGACAGGTACAGCCTAGTGCGCCCCTAGCTTGAGGGATCAGGTAGGTGCCCACAGTCCATTGTCACTGTGTGACACACTAGGGCCCCATTCAGTCATCAGTGTTCCACGTATCAAGAGGTGGTGGTAAAACCACAAAAGAACGACCACAGATCCAAATATATATATATATAAAGTTAGAAAATCTTTATTATATCATATATAACACAGGTAAGACGGGGCAGACGCACACCGCGCTGGTCTTTTCAGGAGCACGCCACTATTACATCCTGAATAGGTATATATTTTTGTATGGATGGCGTTTTTGTGCATTTGCTTATGAGCTATACACTGTCTATCGGTGTGGATATAGTATGGGGAGACCGAACCTTGTTGTCTTTTTGAACTTCTATGCAATATTTTATATATATGTGTAAACCACAATGATGGTGGGTTGTTTTCTATGGACATAATTCTGGTTACTTCTGCACATGCCCTGACTATATGAAATTTATGTCCTTCTCAGGTTCCCCTATATTTATATTGAGCACTGATTATTGCACATATAAATATATTTTTTTACATAAGACTGTACAATTATATTGATATCTTGCTCCAATTTTCCAGTGCTGTAGTGTGATTTTACATGGTGGCGCGGACATTTCTATGTTACCGCTGTGTGTGTCACTTTTTTACCTGTGTTATATATGATATAATAAAGATTTTCTAACTTTATATATATATATTTGGATCTGTGGTCGTTCTTTTGTGGTTTTACCACCACCTCTTGCTTCGTTTTTTGCGATAGATCCATTTAGATTGGTCCTACATGGCAAAGTAGATTAGGAGATAATATGTTTATATTTATTGAATGTATTATGCTTTTGCTATTGTTCTTTAGCGTTTTTCCTCATCTCTAGTGTTCCACGTATGTAGCCATTATAGTCTATGGGGCTGTTCACAGGTCCATGTATTTTCATGGACCTTGTGTGCATGCAAAATTCAAGGACACATATCTGATTGTTACCTGCAGCACAGATGAAAAGTACCAATTCAAATTGCGTACATCACTCGGATGGCATCAGTGTACAATCAATGGAACGGAGATAATTAGTAATTTATTTATCCAATAAATTAAATACTGATAACACACTAACCCAAAGCACTGAGTGCTATTTCTTTGTGTACGTGAAAAGCACTGATGTCTGAATGATGCTTAAGGGCTCTTATAGACATCTGTGGATCTCACTCCGATCACAGACCACAATGCATGATCTGGCCATATATTTCTACGAGGCGGTCATGTTCAGGTCAGGAGAACTGTGGCCTGTCCATACACTGCGGTCCATAATTGGCCTGCATGAGCCCTAAAGCCTGAATACACAGGTCTATGTTTGCACTGGACAGCACACAGATACGACACTCATGGTATCCTTGTGCCGTCCATTCACATAATGCACTCACTCTATGGCAAGTGGGACTTGGGTTTGTGAATTGGGCCAAACGCCGACATGCTTCTGCTTTTTGTGCACCAACAGGCCACAAAAAAACAAAACACAATACGTGAAAACAGCTATAGGTGATCAGTAGCCTCAGGCCCATGGACTGGAGTCAGCCCGTATCTTGTACTACCCATTATAAAAAAACTCCCCAAAAACCAGATCTCGCTCATACATGAAAAGAGGACATGTGAATAAGACTTTACACACATCAGAAAGATTGTGAGCATCTCTGCTTCCTAAGCCATTATTAGGGCATTATAGGAGCTTGCTGCTAATCCTGTGCATGTCTGAGAACATTGCGCCACCGCTTCTCACACAACACAAGAAGGGAGCGCTCTTTGTAGACGTCACCCTACTACAATGTAACTAGTAATTACCATTAAAACTTGGTGGACAGGTCTAACTCGGTCAGTGCGTTAAACTTGTCCTAACATCCCTAACCATAAGCTAGGTAATGATCTGAATACAGAAAATGTGCAGCTGTGACTGAGGAGTATGCAGGATGCCCACGTCTGAGCTGAGCCTCTCCTGTGGCACTTGTAGGTTTCCCTGGAGAATGAACGAGCATCGTTACTGTATCTGTGTGTACTGATATGTGGACTTTTTCACTAGATAGAACGCCTCTTACCAGATTTTGGTTGGGTGCCTGTGTAAAGCAATCTGTTATTTTACAAATAAATAGAACTTTGCTTGAACCCCTACAAGCTGCCACCATTGCTGGAGACACAGCTACAGCTCTCTCTTTTCCCCTTTAGTGATTCAGCAGCCTTTACCATCAGTGGACATCTCGGTAACGCACAGATGGGTGCCTTCCTTTGCAGACTCTCTCTGCTCTAGCTAGTAGATGGGGGAAGGGACGCAGTGGGAACACTTCTATCACATCCACATGGTGATATTGCATGTAAACACACAAAGGTATATGAAGAAAGAGCATGAAATCCTATTTGTATCATGTATACTAAAACACAAATTTTAGGCTCCGATTTTAATTCAGTTTCTCATATTAGTAGAACTAAAAAGAGTAATGTGAACAAACTGCTACCAAAGTGGAAATCAGATGGACCCCATTATAGTCAATAGGGTTCTCCTTAAGTCATTTACATTCATTATGTACAGATTCATCATCTGTACGACTTCTCTGCTAATAGACTGTAACAAAGAAACAGAATCAGGAAATGCATGTGTGAACAGAGCCTTAAAAGGGATCAAGCAATCCTATCTGGATAATGAAAATGACAAAAAAAAGCAACATGCTGCCCCAATTTCATAGCGGCCATGACCACCACATATGCCCTTACTGGATTTAGATTATAGGAGCCTGTATGCACAAAATGTTCTCCGGCAAGATCCCAGTCAGTGGTACCAGAGGGGCCAGAAGACTGCAGCGTCTGATTTTACATACTGCTGCACATGGCTCCGGGGCCCTCACCATCACAAGTAATCCAGGGAGCAAGGATAGCTAGAGCACCCCTAGAGTTAGGGACAGGGTAAGAGCCCTTGGCGCCGGGTATTGCGACAACAGAGTTGTGACACTGGTCCATACTATTTTTTGTTCCATTATGGATCCTATTACTGCTCTGGATGGGCAACGGCAGCAGCTTAGCTTTGTTGTGTTCAGGGACGTCTGCAGACTATACTTTTATGACCTCACTCCTCTGGAACTGTGGAGCAACAAGTGGAGATCGTAATTTTGCTCCTTCAGGGTGACCATCAAGCCAGGGCACTTTCTCTTCCGGCCGACTCTCAGTTGCTTCGGTCGATCGAGTATTTTTTTCAGGCGCTGGGTCACATATACCATAAGCCCGACAATATATGCTACGTTAGCTTCGGCAGAGAGACCTGCTGGCGGAGGAATATTGCTTTAAGTTTCAGAGGTGGTCCACTGATACAAAGTGGAATGACCCCACACTCTGCAGCCAGTTCTATCAAATGTTATCTATAAAGTTAAAGGATGCCTTTGCTCTGTAGAACTACAAAATGAACGAAGCACTCAACTTCGATGAAATGCAGTGAAGAATTTACTCAAGCCCAAAACTAAGGGGAGTGTACAGCAAAACGTTTCGGTCTACTCTAGACCTTCATCAGATGCTGTTTTATAAGAAAACAAAATTACAAAGACATCAAAACAATAAAGAAAGTATATACAATGTAAATCAAACATCATGCTTGGTAATAAGCAGGGGTGCCGCTATAATGAGGCGACTTGAGCCTCTGTCTCAGGCGGCGGCAGCTAGGGGGCGGCAAAGCAGGAGTGCACACTGTGCTTGATCCGGCCCGTCGGCCCCGCTGGCACTGAACTGACAGTTCAGTGCCGGCGGGCCCTTTAATCGCGGGCGGAATGAGTGAGGAAGGCCTTGCGGCCTTCCATATGCAGCACAGGCGACGTGATCGTCATCACGCCGCCTGCGCGTCGTGATGACGTCACGCCGCCTGTGCCAGGAGAAGACGGAGTCGAGCGCGCTTCTTCAGAGCTGCGGGGGAGATAGGTGAGTACTGGCTTTTTTTTTTTTTTTTAACGCCGGGCCCGGCCTATGGGGGATTCTGCTGCTTATGGGGTACTATGCTGGCTATGGGGGATTCTGCTGTTTATGGGGGATTATTCTGGCTATTGGGGGATTATGCTGGCTATGGGGGGATTATGCTGGCTATTGGGGGATTATGCTGGCTATTGGGGGATTATGCTGGCTATGGGGGGATTATGCTGGCTATTGGGGGATTATGCTGGCTATGGGGGGATTATGCTGGCTATTGGGGGATTATGCTGGCTATGAGGGATTATGCTGGCTATTGGGGGTTTATGCTGGCTATTGGGGGATTATGCTGGGTATGGGGAATTATGCTGGCTATTGGGGGATTATGCTGGGTATGGGGGATTATGCTGGCTATTGGGGGATTATGCTGGCTATTGGGGGATTATACTGGCTATGGGGGATTATGCTGGCTATGGGGGATTATGCTGGCTATTGGGGGATTATGCTGGCTATTGGGGGATTATGCTGGGTATGGGGATTATGCTGGCTATTGGGGGATTATGCTGGCTATTGGGGGATTATACTGGCTATGGGGGGATTATGCTGGCTATGGGGGGATTATGCTGGCTATTGGGGGATTATGCTGGCTATTGGGGGATTTGCTGGCTTATGGGGGATTATTCTGGCATTGGGGGATTATGCTGGCTATGGGGAATTATGCTGGTATGGGGGATTATGCTGGCTATGGGGGATTATGCTGGCTATGGATTATGTGGGTATGGGATTATGCTGGCTATGGGGGATTATGCTGGCTATTGGGGGGTATTTATGCTGGCTATTGGGATTTGCTGGGGATTATGCTGGCTATGGGGGATTATGCTGGCTATTGGGGGATTATGCTGGCTATTGGGGGATTATGCTGGCTATGGGGGACTATGCTGGGCTATGGGGGATTATGCTGGACTATGGGGGATTATGCTGGCTATGGGGATTATGCTGGATATGGGGGATTATGCTGCCTATTGGGGATTATGCTGCGTATTGGGGATCTATGCTGCGTATTGGGGACCTATGCTGCTATGGGACCTATGCTGAGTATTGGGGATCTATGCTGTATTGGGGACCTATGCTGCCTATTGAGGACCTATGCTGCGTACTGGGGACCTATGCTGGTATTGGGGACCTATGCTGCGTATTGGGGACCTATGCTGCGTATTGGGGACCTATGCTGCGTATTGGGGACCTATGCTGCGTATTGGGGACCTATGCTGCGTATTGGGGACCTATGCTGCCTATTGGGGCTATGCTGCTATTGGGGACCTATGCTGCCTATTGGGCCCATGCTGCCTATTGGGGACCTATGCTGCTATTGGGGACTTATGCTGCGTATTGGGACCTATGCTGCGTATTGGGGACCTATGCTGCCTATTGGGACATATGCTGCTATTGAGGACTATGCTGCTATTGGGGACTATGCTGCCTATTGGGAAATGCCTATGCCTGCCTATTGGGGACATTACTGCCTATTGGGACAAAGCTGCCTATTGGGGACATTTACCTGCCTATTAGGGACTCTGCACCACAGTCTGAGCCTGAGCTAAAAGGGAGTTGCGCCAATATGTGCACTGATGAGGATGAAATGATATGGATTGGCAAGGCTGCAGTGATGGGCAGTGCAGGCTGTATGTCTCTGTGTGGGCAGTTTTATTGCTGGTATATTGTTTTTGTAGCGCTGTATATATATTGGTATTTTACTAATAGCAATTTGGAATCCCTAGGAAATAATGATATCAAGAAAGAGAAAAATTGCTTCACTTGTGACAAATATGGAACCGCACATTGACCATCTCATTAGCCAAAAGCAGGCCCGTAGTTCCCATTGAAATACCAGTAAGTTTGTTGATTTTTAACTTTACTTGTTCTTTATTTTAAGTATTGTATTTGTTCCTGTTTCTTTTTTTTTTACTTCAAAATAAGAGTGTAGTATATGGTGTATACAGGGTCATACACATCGTGTGCGGTATATAGAGTGTAGTATATGGTGTATACAGGGTCATACACATCGTGTGCGGTATATAGAGTGCAGTATATGGTGTATACAGGATCATACACATCGTGTGCGGTATATAGAGTGTAGTATATGGTGTATACAGGTCATACACATCGTGTGCGGTATATAGAGTGTATATACACTGCTGTTATTATACTTTTCATATACAGGTTATAATGCCTCTTATTCTTTGTATAGAGGTGAGTGTGCCATGTATAATATATGGTATATACAGCGTAGTGTCGCATACACTGCTGTATTATACAATAGTTTTAATGCTCCATACCTAATATGCAGTATAATGTACAGTGTATATGATGTGACCTGTATAAGATGTGACATTGGCTTGCCCCCCCTAGTTTTGATTCTGGGTACGCCCATGCTCCTGCTGCTGGCTGCTGCGCACGGTGCTGCTTCCTTGATATCCTTGTGACTCCCTCCCCTCATGTCCAGAGTTAGGAGAAGCCAGGTCGGTGACTAGTTATTAATGCAACTACTTAAGTTACTATATGGGACTTGAAAACATGATCCCCCGACAAGGGAAATACACAGGCCTGTGTAGCGCTGCGGTGATTCCGGATGTGTTCAATGAGCACATCCGGATTCACCGCGCGTTCAGAAGGGGCGGAGCTATGTACTGATTTTACAATGGGGGGGGCGCCGTTTTGCAGTTCGCCTCAGGCAGCAGAGAGGCTAGGTTCACCCCTGGTAATAAGAGAAAACTAGAATTACTTTAAATGGGATGAGCAATCAAAGCTTCGTACTAAATAGCAAGGATTCTTTACATACCGCATAAGAAAGATGAGATAATTCTATCATTTATAAGTACAGAGCGGGATAGGAGCCTGTAAATAGATGTGCCTATAAGTGTCACCACAATTTAAGTTCACACGATTGGTATAAAAAATAATTTCCATACCCAGGGTGATGTTATTGGAGTATCCACGTGGCTGTGCTGGACGTGGTAGGTAATCTGTATGCACCAGTGATACTGGATGCTGGAGATATCGTTAAATGATCAGAGTCACCAAAACACAGCTTCAAGTAAAAGTGACTTCATGCTAGAGACGATGTGGGCACTTACCCTCTAAAAGGAGGTGTCGACGCGGTGTCCACCACTTGTCATATGGAACTGTGCACTTACCGCCCGATTATCAGGATGTGGTGGAGGAAAAAGCAGTGACGCTGGTGTCGGGCGCCGGGGCGGAAGCGCTGGACACGCGATCCCAGCGTGCGCTCCAGCACTCACCTCCGAACCTGGAAGTGACGTTAAACTAGCCTCAGAGTGCGTTCCAGGATAGAATAGAATCTGCGTTCCACACACATACTGTGCCTGATTTTAGGGTGTAGGGTGTATCACAGTGATCAAAATGAACCAATAGGAAAAATTTCCTATTGTTGCCAGGTACACCGTTTTCTTCCCGGAAGAAGACGCCGGAGAGATAAGAGATAAATTTAATGAAAAATCAGACTTTTTTTTTTTATGGTCGCCGTTATTCCGTGAATGACGGCGATTGCCACACTGGGGTCGGTAAAAACCAACTCGAATCATGTTCTCTGGGGTCTCAGCTACCCCCGGTAGCCGAAACTTGGGAGAAATTCCGACTCTGGGGGGCGCTATACCCTTATTTCTCAGCGCCGTTAAAAAGCGGCACTGAGTCATAAGTACCCTTAACTGCCGCCGTTAAAAGGCATATTGGTGGTCGATAAGTGGTTAAGAAATTTAGATTAGATTAAGCAGCCCCTAGCACTTACCACTGAAGAGTAGAAGGTGCTGTCCACCTCCTACCATGCTTTCTCTGTCAAATCAAGTACATTTAACACCTGATTGGGATAAGCTTTAGTTAATGGCTTGATGGAGGAGGACTGTATCACCACATATGCATGGGTAAGGAGTTTTTGGTAGGTCTGCAGTTCCTGAAATCTCTTAACCCCTTTCTGCCATCGGACGTACTATCCCGTCCATGTGACCTGGGCCAACCTGACCATGGACGGGATAGTACGTCTCAGCGATCGGACGCGCTCCCGGGGGGAGCATGGCCGATCGCGGCCGGGTGTCAGCTGACACCAGGCACTAAGTGCAATCACAAAAATTTGCCCAGCCAATATTAAACTCCCTTAAAGGGAAAATATACCACAGACTATTACTATCAACAACATGGCAACCAATCAGTAATAAAGAATGGTACCACACAATGGTATAAACAAATACAAAATATCTTTATTGTTAATCACCATTGTCATATAACAAAAATAATTGACGCGCGAAGAAGCAGAGCGAAACGCGCGTCGGGGCAGAGGGACATCCGAGGACAGACGCCAGCCTCATTGGTATGCATTTATTCCTTGTTGAGGTATTTTTCCCCCTTGTCTACTATTGTATTGGAGGGGCTTGCTGGGCCGGTAATTGTCACACTAAGCGTTAAGCTATTTGGTGACATATGCGATATAACACGGTTATTAACCCCTGGCACACTGCAATCAAACATGATCGCGGTGTACCGAGCGCACAGGGAAGCATCGCGCAGGGAGGGGGCTCCCTGCGTGCTTCCCGGAGACCCTCAGAACAGCGCGATGTATCGCGCCATGTTACAGGGAACCCTCCTCCCTGCAGGACCCCGGATCCAAGATGGCCACGGGGTCCTTCGGGGTCTTGCAGGGAGGCGGCTTCCACAGTGCTGCTGAGAGCAGGCGCTGAGAAAGCCTGCAACACTGCCTGTCACATCGCTGGTCTGAGAGAGTGCTGTGCACACTGTCAGACCAGCAATCTGACTTTATACAGTGATGTCCCACCCTGGGACACTGTAAAAAAGTTAAAAAAATGAAAATAACGTGTAAAAGAAAAATCCAAAATAAAGGAAAAAAAAAATTCCCCAATAAATTCATTTCTTCATGTAAATAAAAAAACAAAACAATAAAAGTACACATATTTGGTATCGCCATGTCCGTAATGACCCACCCTATAGAACTGTCCCACTAGTTAACCCCTTTAGTGAACCCCTTAAAAAAAAAAACAAAGCAAAAAAACAATGATATATCATCATACCGCCGAACAAAAAGTGGAATAACACGCGATCAAAAAGACGGATATAAATAAACATGGTACCGCTGAAAACGTCATCTTGTCCCACAAAAAACAAGCTGCCATTCAGCATCATCAGCGAAAAAATAAAAAATGTATAGCTCGCAGAATAAAGCGATGCAAAAAGACGGATTGTGGTAAGAACTTACCTGTAAAATCCTTTTCAGCGAAGGAAGGAAAGGAGACACACTAGTTCATAACTAGTGGGTAGGCGGAGCCCCAGATAGGATTGACACCTCAGATTAAAAAGTGTTGACCGGCCCCTCCAGCTCGGGCCCCTCCTACTCAGCTCTCCAGTTGTACACAAGCTTAAGGAAGAGCAATATCACCAGCGGAGCAACATAACCCCTTCTGAAGGACTTCAGAGAAAAAACATAAGAGTACAGGTTATGCATGCATGTAGGCAAAAATCACACAGTTCCAGGTACTACTCACTGAACCTGACTACTGCGATAAGCTGGCAATGCTGGAACAGAGCCGTAGCGCGTAGACCTCAGCCCAGAAAATCGCTATCAGAGAAGGGTCACGCTGCATCTGTAATACAACAACACACTTCTGCCATGGGAGGGAGCTGTGTCTTCTTTCCTTCCTTCGCTGAAAAGGATTTTACAGGTAAGTTCTTACCAAAATCCGTCTTTCAGCTGCAGATGGAAGGAAAGGAGACACACTAGTTCATAACTAGTGGGACGTCCCAAAGCAGTCCAGAAATTAGGGTGGGAAAAAACCAAAAGAGGCAGAAACCCATCAACCTAGATAAATGCGCAACAGGCGCCAAATACAAGTTAACTAAAACTTAAAATACCGCTGCCTGCAGGACCCTACGTCCTAAGGCCGCATCAGCGGAAGCACTGACGTCCACCTTATAAAACTTTGTAAATGTGTGGACGGAGCGCCAGGTCGCCGCTCGGCAGAGCTGAGCTGCCGAAGCCCCTTGATGAAAGGCCCACGATGAAGCCACAGCCCTCGTGGAGTGAGCTCGAATCTTAATCGGGCAAGGTTCGCCTTTAAGACGGTAAGCCTCCAAAATGGCTGACCGAATCCAATGAGCTATAGAAACCTTGGAAGCTTGTTGACCACGCCTGCGACCTGCTGGAATCACAAACAGAGAATCTGACTTCCTAAAACCTTGAGTAACAGACAAATAGAACTTCAAGGTCCGCACTAAATCCAATTTGTGGAAGTCCCGTTCCTTTGCATTCCTTGGGCCCGGGCAAAGCGAGGGCAATACAATATCCTGGTTAACATGAAATTGCGACACCACCTTAGGTAGAAAGTCGCCCCGTGTGCAAAGCACTACTCGATCCGGGTAAAACACCAGGGAAAGGAAGCGAGCAGGAAAGAGCTGCCAACTCAGAAACCCTTCTTAAAGAGGTTACCGCCACTAAGAAGGCAATCTTCCAAGAAATTAAAGAAAGGCTAGCAGAACCCATAGGCTCAAAAGGTACATGCTGAAGAGCCTCCAAGACAAGGTTGAGCCGCCAAGGAGACACAGACGCCTTCCGCGGTGGAAACTGACGGTTACTCCGCGAAAAAAGAACGTACGTCCCTAAGCGAGGCGATAGCCTTCCGAAACAGCAAGGACAGGGCAGAAACCTGGCCTTTCAGAGTGCTAACTGCCAAACCTTTTGACCAGCCCGTACTGCAGCAAAGCCAACAAATTGGGAATGGAAAAAATCCTCGGATTCATTGAAGAACCCGAACACCACGAAAAGAAGGCTTCCCAAGTCTTGTGATAAATCTTAGTAGTAGCCGGACCTCTGGCAGCTCGCAGAGTGCAATGACTTCGACTGAAAAACCTCTACGAGTCAATATTTCGGTCTCAAGAGCCACGCTGTCAAACGCAGAGACTTCAAGTCCGGATGACGAACGGGCCCCTGGGTTAACAGGTCCGGGCGAGGAGGAAGTGGGAATGGCGGTGCCGCCAAAAGCGACACCAGTATCGAGAACCACGTCCTCCTTGGCCAATCCGGGGCTATCAACATAGCCGCCGTCGCATTGTCCGTCTGCACTCGGACTGGCAGACCGCTCAAAGGGAGCGTCCAGTGTTGGAGGCAAAAGAAAAAATTGCCCTCAATTCCAGGATGTTGATCGGTAGAACAGACTCTTCCGATGACCATACTCCCTGGATCCAAAGATCGTTCCAGACACCCCCCCCAGCCCGTCAGGCTGGCATCGGTGGTTATGACCGACCACCTCGGAGGGAGGAAAGATTTCCCCAGGGATAACGCTCCTGGACATAACCACCATCCTAGGGATTCTCGCACCCTGTGAGAGATGATGACGCTGCAATCCAGAGAAGCTTGCGATCGATCCCAACGACTCAGAATGAGCCTTTGGAGGGCCCTGGGATGAAATTGGTCAAACGGAAGTGCCTCCATGGACGTCAAACCCAGAAGGCGCATACACTTCCGAAAGGACATTGCTGTCGCAGACCTCATAATCTGTACATGTCGAAAGAGACATGCCCGCTTGTCTGGAGGAAGGGACACCACCGTCCGTACCGTGTCGAAATGCATTCCCAATAACAGGATTGACTTCCAGAGACGACTTCTCCCAATTGACCAGCCACCCGAAATCCTCCAGGAGCTGAAGGGATAGATTGCGAGTTGTCCCCGCCTCCTCCTTTGAGGACGCCACAATCAGAAGGTCGTCCAGGTAGGGAAATCGTAACCCCGTCTTCGAAGAATTGCCATGAGGGGCGCTAGAATTTTTGTAAAAACTCTGGGCGCCGAGGCCAAGCCGAATGGCAGAGCCACAAACTGGTAATGGTCCTGACCTATGGCAAAACGAAGGAAGCGCCGGTGAGCCCTTCCGACGGGAACATGCAAATAAACGTCGCGAATGTCGATTGACCAAAAAGACGTTCTGCGACAGGGCTGCCACAACAGAGCGAAGTGACTCCATGCGGAATTTTCGGGATGTAAACATGCCGATTCAATCTTTGAAATCCAAAATAGGGCGAAATTTGTCCTCCTTTTTGGGGACCACAAAGAGGTTGGAATAAGAATCCTCTTCCCCGGTCCTCTGCGGAACCGGTATCACACACCCTTCTGCAGAAGGGAATCGACCTCTCGTAGTAGAGCGGCAAATAGCTCGGCTCTGACGGAATGCGAGATTGGCAAAACCTGTCCGGGGGTCGAGAAAGAAACTCTATGAAGTAGCCTGCCAACACAACCTGTGTCACCCAGGCGTCCGACACACGGGAAACCCAAGTCGGTTTGAATTGGAGTAAACGACCCTCCACTCGAGAGCGCTCGAGTGAGACCCAGACGTCAGACCGCTTTAGCGGGTTTTTTGCCAGCTTCTGTCTTAATGGAAGTTCTGTTTCCAGGGTATGAGGAATTTCTGAGAATTCCCCCCCTTTTTTTTTTTTAAAAAACACGGATTTTGGTAAGAACTTACCGGTAAAATCCTTTTCAGCGAAGGAAGGGAGGGAGACACAGGAATTCATTACTGATGGGTAGGCGGAGCCCCAGATCAGGATGTCACCTCAGATCAAAAGCGTGCTGACTGGCTGGCCCCTCCAGCTCGGGCTCCTCCTACTCAGCTCCAGTCGTACCAAAGCTTTAGGGAAGAACCAAGATCACCAGCGGAGCAACATAACCCCTTCTGAAGAAACTTCAGAGCAAAACACAAGGATACAGGTTATGCATGCAAAGTAAGCCAAAAACCACAGAGTTCCAGGTACTATTCACTGAACCTGACTACTGCGATGAGCTGGCGATGCTGGAACAGAGCCTTAGCGCGCTGACCTCAGCCCAGATATCGCAATCAGACAAGGGTCGCGCTGCATCTGAAAACATCAACACACTTCTGCCTTGGGAGGGTGCTGTGTCTCCCTCCCTTCCTTCGCTGAAAAGGATTTTACCGGTAAGTTCTTACCAAAATCCGTGTTTCAGCTGCAGATGGAAGGGAGGGAGACACAGGAATTCATTACTGATGGGACGTCCCAAAGCAGTTCAAAAATAAGGGTGGGAAAAAACCAACAAAAGGCAGAAACCCAACAACCTTAACAACAAAAGCGCAACCAGCGCTAAACACAAGTTCATCCAGAACTTTAAACTACAGCTGCCTGCAGGACCCTACGTCCGAGGGCTGCATCAGCGGAAGCACTGACGTCCACTTTATAAAACTTCGTAAACGTGTGGACAGAGCGCCAAGTTGCCGCCCGGCAGAGCTGCACTGCCGAAGCACCTTGATGAAAAGCCCACGATGAAGCCACAGCCCTCGTGGAATGGGCTTGAATCTTAATCGGGCAAGATTCACCCTGAAGACGGTAAGCTTCCAATATAGCTGACCGGATCCAACGAGCTATAGAATCCTTGGAAGCTCGTTGACCACGCCGACGACCAACTGGAACCACAAATAGGGAGTCCGTCTTACGAAAACCTTGAGTAATAGATAGATAAAACTTCAAGGCCCGCACTAAATCCAATGTGTGCAAAGCTCGCTCTTTCACATTCTTCGGATCCGGGCAGAATGAAGGCAACACAATATCCTGGTTGACATGAAATTGTGACACCACTTTAGGTAAAAAATCACCCCGAGTGCGAAGCATACACGATCCGGAAAAAACTCCAGAAAAGGAGGCGAACAAGAAAGAGCTGCCAACTCAGAAACTCTCCTCAAAGAAGTGACTGCAACAAGGAAAGCCACCTTCCAAGAAAGTAAAGAAAGGCTAGCAGAAACCATAGGCTCAAAAGGTTTATGCTGAAGAGCCTCCAAAACAAGGTTGAGCCGCCAAGGAGACACGGGTGCCTTCCGCGGCGGAAACTTACGAGATATACCTCGGAAAAAGGAGAGCACGTCTCTATTCGAAGCAATGGTTCTCCGGAACAATAAGGACAGAGCAGAAATCTGACCTTTCAGGGTGCTGACTGCCAAACCCTTGTCTAGTCCATGCTGCAGAAAAGCCAACAGATTGGGAATGGAAAACTTTCTCGGGTTCCGAGAGGACCCCAAACACCACGAAAAGAGTTTCCCAAGTTTTGTGGTAAATCCTAGTAGTAGCCGGACTTCTTGCAGCACGAAGGGTAGCAATGACCTTGGCTGAGAAACCTCTACGGGTCAAGATTTCGGTCTCAAGAGCCACGCCGTCAAACGCAGGGACATCAAGTCCGGATGACAAACGGGCCCCTGAGTCAACAAGTCCGGTTGAAGAGGGAGTGGAAAAGGAGGTGCCGCCAACAGCGACATTATTGTCGAGAACCACACCCTTCTTGGCCAGTCTGGAGCTATCAAAATAGCTGGAATTCTCTCTAGTCTGATCCGACGCAGTACTAGAGGAAGTAAGGATATCGGCGGGAATACATAGATCAGCTCGAACTGATCCCACTGAGCCACTAGAGCATCCACCGCCACAGCCTTCGGGTCCTTGTACCTGGACATGAACGTCGGTAACTTGGCATTGGACCTGGATGCCATCAAATCCACTTGGGGAGTTCCCCAACGAGAGCACAGTAGTGCAAAAACTTCCGGGTGGAGGCTCCATTCCCCGGGATCCATCCTTCTGCGACTGAGAAAGTCCGCTGTAATATTCTGAACCCCTGGAATGTGAATCGCCGAAATGGCTGGTACACTGGCCTCGGCCCAAATCAGGATTCGGGACACCTCTACCATGAGTCTGGAACTCCTTGTCCCGCCTTGGTGATTGATATACGCAACAGCCGTCGCATTGTCTGTCTGCACTCGGACTGGCAGACCGCTCAAAGGGACCGTCCAATGTTGGAGGCAAAGAAAAATCGCCCTCAATTCCAGGATGTTGATCGGAAGAACAGACTCTTCCGATGACCATACCCCCTGAATCCAGAGATTGTTCCAAACACCCACCCAGCCCGTCAGGCTGGCATCGGTGGTTATGACTGACCACTTCGGAGGGAGGAAAGACTTCCCCAGGGAGAATGCCCCTGGACGTAACGACCATTCTAGAGAATCCCGCACCGCGCGAGAAATGGTGACACTGCAATCCAGCGATTGCGACCGGTTCCATCGACTCAAGATGAACCTTTGGAGAGTCCTGGAATGGAACTGGGCAAAAGGAATTGCCTCCATGGACGCCACCATCAGTCCCAGAAGACGCATACACTCCCGCAGGGACATTGCTGTTGAGGATTTCATAATCTGCACATGTCGAAGAAGACATGATTGTTTGTCTGGTGGTAGAGAAACTACCGACCGAATCGTGTCGAGCTGCATCCCCAGAAAGAGGATTGCCCTCGATGGTTCCAGAAACGACTTCTCCCAATTGACCAGCCAACCAAAGTCCTTCAGAAGCTGAAGAGACAAGTCTCGAGCCGTCACTGCCTCTTCTTCCGAGGAGGCCACTATCAAAAAATCGTCCAGATAAGGCAGAATCGTAATCCCCTGTCTTCGAAGGATTGCCATGAGGGGCGCCAGAATTTTTGTAAAGACTCTGGGCGCTGAGGCTAAGCCGAACGGCAGAGCCACGAACTGATAGTGATCCTGACCTATGGCAAACCGAAGAAAACGCTGATGAGCCCTTCCGATGGGAACATGCAAATAGGCGTCGCGAATGTCGATTGACACCAGAAAATCGTTCTGTGACAGAGCTGCTACGACGGAGCGGAGTGACTCCATGCGAAATTTCCGGGCGTGGACATGCCGGTTTAATCGCTTGAGATCCAGAATCGGGCGAAATTTGTTCTCCTTTTTGGGAACTACGAAAAGGTTGGAATAAAAACCTTTTCCTCGGTCCTCTGACGGAACCGGTATTACTACACCCTTTTGTAGCAGAAATTCGACCTCTCGCTGTAGCGCGACAAAAAGCTCGGGTTCTGACGGAACGCGAGACTGACAAAAAACATTTGGGGGTCGAGAAGCAAACTCTATGAAATAGCCTGCCGACACTACCCGCGTTACCCAGAAATCTGGAACGCGAGCCGTCCAAGTCGCCTTGAAATGAAGTAGGCGACCCCCCACTCGAGAGTCCTCGAGTGGACCCCTGGCGTCAATCTGACATGGCGGGCTTCTTGTCGGATTCCCGCTTGTCCTGGCGGAAATTCTGCTTCCAAGGAGTACGGGTTTTCTGAGAGGACTTTTTTCCTGAGAAAGAGGAACGACCCGATCCCCACGAGGAGTGACTAAGTCGTCCTCGGCCCCGAAAGGACCGCCGACCGCTATAGCCACCAGGCTTACCGGATGCCGAAGCCATGGCCCTACGCTGTGGCAATGCTGCTTCCTTCGCCTTAGCCTTGGAAATCAGCTCTGTGAGGTCGGATCCAAAAAGGAGGCCACCCTTGTAAGGTAAAGCCAATAAACCCTGTTTGGAAACTGCGTCCCCGGCCCACTGTCTGAGCCATAAAGCCCTTCTGACTGTGACCGCTAAAGCCTGCGCTCTCGCCAGCAGGGATGCCGTATCCAGACCGGCATCAAAGATATAACGGGCTGCAGTTTCTAACAATTCGTAAGTTTCCCGTATATCAGGTAACGGAGATCTGTTCTGCAACTCCGTCTTTAAACGTGCCAACCAGCCTAGAGAAGCTCTAGCAGCACACATGGATCCTAGCACCGCTCGGAATCCATGCCCCGCAGCCTCATAGCTTGCTTTTGCCGCCATTTCCGTTTTTCTGTCCAACGGCTCCTGCAAACTCGCTTTCCCCTTAACAGGGAGTAGAGAGGATTTACTAAGCTGGGATAAGGAAACATCCACTTCAGGAGCAGCAATCCAATTATCCTTTAACTCCGCAGAGCAAGGATAAAGTGCATCAAAGAAATGCGTTCCGTGAAAACGCTTATCTGGGCACAGACGTTCCTCTTCTATTACACTATTAAGCTCCCTCAGAGCTGGTAATGTTGTACGCGAAGCACGGGACTCCTGGAACATACGTGCTGATTTACCAGGACGACTAGTTACCTCCTCTGGTAACTGTAACATCTCTCTCATGGCTTCAATCAATGCCTCCGTACGTTTCGCCAGAGAAGAACGCCCCTGCGGTTCGTCCTCATCTGAATCGGATATTTCTTCTGAATTTAAAGGGGAACTCTGTTCAAAATCGGATACATCTGACTCGCTCCGTGTAGAGGCCGGTAACGGCCTGCGTCGCTTCCTCTGAGAGGAATTAGCAGACACATATTGACCTAAAAGGTCAGACAAGTTGTTAATCGAGCGAGCGATATCATCCAATTTTGCCCCACTGTCGACCGCAGTGCTAGACGCTGTTGAGGTCTGCGTATCTGATTGCCGCAGTGATACTGGGACATGGTCCGCGGCTTCTGAACTCTGTTCAGACATGCTTCACCTGAGTTTGCAGGTCAAAGAGGCAGTACCAGCAAAAAATATGCGTTTTTTTTTTTTTTTTTTTGTAAACGCTGAAGGGTTAACGCTCCCACAGGAAGGGTTACCCCAGCGGCATTCAGTCAAAAACGCTGGCAGAAATAACCCTCGAGAAGGTTAATGTTGCAATCTCTCCACAATATATATATACTGTGTGAGCCCAGCGAATTTTCAAGTCTCTAATAAGACTGCAGCTGCAGGATAGTGATCGCTGCGCTGCGGGGTGAGAATTCAGCACTCACCCAGCTGGCCGTGGTGTCTATGCGGAGAGGAGCGGTCTGAGGAGCCCTGGAGCCTGTGTAATGGCCGCCACAGTGAGGGAGTCGGAGGAGAGAAGCGCCAGAGCGCGCGTCTTCCTGCTCAAAGACCGGGAAGCGATAGGCCACGCCCCCTGCCAGCTCAAATATTGAGCGCGAACTCCCTGGCTCTGCTCCCTCTCTGTCCTGCAGGTATCTGCCTGCGGACAAAAAATCACCACTTCTACATGTACCGGCGCTGTCACCGCAGCGCTGAAGCATACTGACATACATGTAATAGCGCTGCCACTCAGACGCTAAAGCACTCACACATTAATAATAAAATTTTGTGTGGAGTACTCACCAGCTTAGCGCCACAGGGACCCCTCAGGATTTGTGGCGCTTGTGCCCATGCTTCCCCCCAGGGCGAGGAACGCAGTGACCGCACATGTGGTTTGCGTCCCCGCCAGGGAAGCTCTCCTCATCCCCCAGGGCCGGCAAGATTCTGCAGGGACCATAGTGTAAATACAGATCCGCCGAGGGAGAGGGTGGGGTACAGCAGCGCTGGTACCCCTGAGACCTCTAGACCAACTGGTGATCCAAGTCTCTTGTCCGAAATAAAATAATAAAATCTTCTGAGGAGCTGCATTAGCAGCGACCATCCTCTGGAACCTCAAATCTTAGACTGGAGCTGAGTAGGAGGAGCCCAAGCTGGAGGGGCCAGCCAGTCAGCACGCTTTTGATCTGAGGTGACATCCTGATCTGGGGCTCCGCCTACCCATCAGTAATGAATTCCTGTGTCTCCCTCCCTTCCATCTGCAGCTGAAAGAGAGGAACGACCCAAACCCCCAGAGGGTTGACCGGATCATCCCCTGGACCGAAAGGACCGCCGACAACTACCGGCACTAGTCCTGCCAGACGCAGAAGTCACAGCTCTGCGCTGCGGTAAAGCTGTTTCTTTTGCCTCAGAAATCAGCTCTGTGAGGTCAGATTCAAATAGCTGACCACCTTGTAAGCTAAAGATAGCAAACCCTGCTTGGAAACCGCGTTCCACTGTCTAAGCCACAGTGCTCTTCTAACTGTGACTGCTGAGGATTGCGCCCTGGATAGCAGTGACGCAGAATCCTTCAACTTGAAAAGCCCATCTATCTCGATAGAGGGGATCCATCTTGTCACGCCGTCCGTAGACGGTCCAAACGGCTCAGGGAAACTTTACGAGTACACATAGATCCTTAATACTGAATCCATGACCTGCGGCCCTGCAGATGGATATTGTTGCCATCTCCATTTTTCTGTCCAGCAGGTCCTGCAGACTCGCCTTCCTTTACCAGGATAAAGGGACATTCACTTTCAGGAGGTCCAATTAACAATCAACTCCGTAGAAAACGGATACAGATTGTAAGCCGTCGCGACCTATGCGACTCCTGAAAACATCCGGCGCGACTTTACCAGGACGCTAGTTACCTCTCTCTGGTAACTGTAACGCCCTCATGGCTCCATAGTACGGGTCCATGAGAGAGGCAGAGTGTCCCTGCCGATCCTCCTTGTCCGAAACGGACATCTTCGCTACGCGAGAAGGAAGGCACCGATTTGTGTCGCTTCCTTGAGAGGATCTAGCTGACACTCCATAACCTAGAAGGTCAGACAGGCCATCATAGAAACTAGCGAGGGCCTCCATTTTGACACCACTGGAACCTCCGACTGCTGCGCATGACGCCGTCGGGGTCTGCGTGTCAGATTCTGACATGTCCTTGCACAGTATATGGCAGGTTAAACCTGTCAGTAACTAGAACAGTGTGTTTCTTAAAGAAAAACAATCGCTGAAGGGTTAAAGCTCTTAAAGAGAGAGCTACCCCAGCATTAAGAGTTAACCGCCTAAGAAGGGGTTAAAGTAGCAGACTCCCCACAACCTTGATAATGAAAAAGTTGTGCGAGCCCCAAGTGTCTCTTATAAGGCAGCAGCTGCAGGACAGCTTTTTATGCCACACTAACAGAAAAACGTTCCACAAATCGCTAAAAATTGCGCTGTTTTGTATATCGCAATGACCGCCAAGTTGTTAAAGAGATCGCTAACCGCTTATGCGATGTTAATGAGATCGCCCAGATTGGCAGCTACTAGCGACATTAAAAAATGATCACACAAACGATCGCATTAGCATGCGTCGTTATCAGGATCGTTAGTGGGAACGTATAGTGGCAGTATTAAAATCGCAGACTCCCCACAAACTCTTTATTATTATTGAAAAGAGTGTGCGAGCCCCTTATGCGATAACAGCCGCAGGACAGCGCAGTCTGTCACTCATTAGTGCCCCAGAAGGCGCCCGCGCTGTGGGGGTGAAGGGGTTAAGCTTCTGCCCGAGAGCTAGAAGCGACTCACCCAGCTGGTAACAGTGTAACATCTTGCCGGGAGGGGAGGAGGGAGAAGAGCCAGAAGAAGCTTTCAGCCTGCTTCTTTAATGGCCGCCGCGCTGTGCCTCCGTGTGCTCCATGAGGGAAGCCGGAAATGGAGACAGCAGTAAAGCGCGCGCTCAGAGCGGCGCGAAAATTCAAATAAAAAGGCGCGCACTCCTCTCCTATGTCCTGCAGGTATCCACCTGCGGACAAAAAACACCAGTCACCGACATGTATTGTACAGCGGCTGCCGCAGCAGTCGCTTAAACACTCACACACACATTAATAAAAATGCGTGGTACTCACCAGCCGAAGCGCCACAGGGACCCCCAGGGGTTTCTGGCGCTATGCCCATGCTTCCCCCCAGGGCGGGGGATGCAGTGACCCCTGCAGCGCGGTTTGCGCCCCCGCCAGGGAAGCCATCCTCATCCCCCCGGGCCGGCAGGGTTCTGCAGGGACCACCATTAGGGTAATACAGATCCGCCAAGGGAGAGGTGGGAGTCCAGCAGCGCTGAGACCCCTGAGACCTCTAGACCACATTTGGTGATCCAAGTCTCTTGTCCGATAAAAAATAATAAAATCTTCTGAGGAGCTGCTTCCAGCAGCGACTATCCTCTGAGACCTCAAATTGTAAACTGGAGAGCTGAGTAGGAGGAGCCCGAGCTGGAGGGGCCGGTCAACACTTTTTAATCTGAGGTGTCAATCCTATCTGGGGCTCCGCCTACCCACTAGTTATGAACTAGTGTGTCTCCTTTCCTTCCATCTGCAGCTGAAATAATTATTTTTTATATAAAATTGTTTTTATTGTATAAAAGCGTCAAAACATAAAAAAAGATATAAATGAGGTATCGCCGTAAACGTACTAACCCGAAGAATAAAACTGCTTTATCAATTTTACCACACGCGGAACCGTATAAACGCCCCCCAAAAGAAATTCATGAATTGCTGATTTTTGTTAATTCTAACCTCCCAAAAATCGGAATAAAAAGCGATCAAATAATGTCACGTGCACAAAAATGGTACTAAGAAAAACGTCAACTCGTACCGCAAACAGTAAGACCTCACATGACTCTGTGGGCCAAAATATGCAAAAATTATAGCTCTCAAAATGTGGTGATACAAAAACTATTTTTTGCAATAAAAAGTGTCTTTTAGTGTGACAGCTGCCAAACATAAAAACCCGCTATAAATAGTAAATCAAACCCCCCTTTATCACCCCCTTAGTTAGGGAAAAATAATACAATTAAAAAAAAATGTATTTATTTCCATTTTCCCGTTAGGGTTAGGGTTGCGGCTAAAGTTAGGGTTGGAGCTAAAGGTAGGATTAGGGTTAGGATTACGGTTGTGTTAGGGTTAGGTTTGTGGTTAGGGTTATGGTTGGGACTAGGGTTAGGGGTGTGTTGGGGTTAGGGTTGGAGTTAGAATTGGGGGGTTTCCACTGTTTAGGCACATCAGGGGCTCTCCAAATGTGACATGGCGTCTGATCTCAATTCCAGCCAATTCTGCGTTGAAAAAGTCAAACGGTGCTCCTTCACTTCTGAGCTCTGCCATGCGCCCAAACAGTAGTTTACCCCCACATATGGGGTATCAGCGTACTCAGGACAAATTGCTCAATAACTCTTGGGGTCCAATTTCTTCTGTTACCCTTGGGAAAATAAAAAATTGAGGGCGAAAATATCATTTTTGTAAAAAAACTATGATTTTTTTGTTTTTACGGCTGTATGTTATAAACTTCTGTGAAGCACTTGCGGCTTCATAGCGCTCACCACACATCTAGATAAGTTCCTTGTGGGGTCTATTTTCCAAAATGGGGTCACTTGTGGGGGTGTTCCACTGTTTAGGCACATCAGGGGCTCTCCAAATGTGACATGATGCCCACAGACCATTCCATCAAAGTCTGCAATCCAAAACGTCACTACTTCCCTTCCGGGCCCCGACGTGTGCCCATACAGTAGTTTTCTCCCACATATGGGGTATCAGCGTACTCAGGACAAATTGGACAACAACTTTTGGGGTACAATTTCTCCTGTTTACCCTTGGGAAAATAAAAAGTTGGGACTAAAAGATCATGTTTGTGGAAAAAATATGATTTTTTTATTTTCATGCTCGGGCGTTATAAACTTTAGTTAAACACCTGGGGGTTCAAAGTTCTCACCACACATCTTAGATAAGTTCCGTTGAGGGTTAGTTTCCAAAATGGTGTGTATTTTGTTGGGTGGTTTCCACTGTTTAGGCACATCAGGGGCTCTCCAAACTGACATGGCGTCCAGCCAATTCTGCATTGAAAAAGTCAAACGGTGCTCCTTCCTTCGAGCTCTGCCATGCCCCAAACAGTAGGTTTACCCCCACATATGGGGTATTAGCGTACTCAGGACAAATTGCTCAATAACTCTTGGGGTCCAATTTCTTCTGTTACCCTTGGGAAAATAAAAAATTGAGGGCGAAAATATCATTTTTGTAAAAAAACTATGATTTTTTTGTTTTACGGCTGTATGTTATAAACTTCTGTGAAGCACTTGCGGCTTCATAGCGCTCACCACACATCTAGATAAGTTCCTTGTGGGGTCTATTTTCCAAAATGGGGTCACTTGTGGGGGGTTTCCACTGTTTAGGCACATCAGGGGCTCTCCAAATGTGACATGATGCCCACAGACCATTCCATCAAAGTCTGCAATCCAAAACGTCACTACTTCCCTTCCGGGCCCCGACGTGTGCCCATACAGTAGTTTTCTCCCACATATGGGGTATCAGCGTACTCAGGACAAATTGGACAACAACTTTTGGGGTACAATTTCTCCTGTTACCCTTGGGAAAATAAAAAGTTGGGGACTAAAAGATCATGTTTGTGGAAAAAATATGATTTTTTTATTTTCATGCTCGGGCGTTATAAACTTTAGTTAAACACCTGGGGGTTCAAAGTTCTCACCACACATCTAGATAAGTTCCTTGAGGGGTCTAGTTTCCAAAATGGTGTCATTTGTGGGTGGTTTCCACTGTTTAGGCACATCAGGGGCTCTCCAAACACGACATGGCGTCCAGCCAATTCTGCGTTGAAAAAGTCAAACGGTGCTCCTTCCCTTCCGAGCTCTGCCATGCACCCAAACAGTGGTTTACCCCCACATATGGGGTATCAGCGTACTCAGGACAAATTGCACAATAACGTTTGGGGTCTTATTACCCTTGGGAAAATAAAAATTGGGGTCAAAAGATAATTTTTGTGGAAAAAATATGATTTTTTAATTTTACAGCTCTACGTTATAAACTTGTGTGAAGCACTTGGGGGTTCAAATTGCTCACCACAGATCTAGATAAGTTTCTTAGGGAGTTAGTTTCCAAAATGGGGTCACTTGTGGGGGGCTTCCACTGTTTAGGCACATCAGGGGCTCTCCAAATGCAACATGGCGTCCAATCTCAATTCCAGCCAATTTTGGTTGGAAAAAGTCAAATGGCGCTCCTTCCATTCCGAGCTCTGCCATGTGCCCAAACAGTGACTCCCCCCACATATGGGGTATCAGCGTACTCAGGAGAAATTGGACCACAAAAGTTGTTGTCCAATTTGTCCTGTTACCATTGGGAAAATAAAAAATTGGTGACTAAAAGATGATATTTGTGGGGAAAAAATAGGATTTTTTATTTTCATGCCCGGGTATTATAAACTTGTGTGAAGCAGTTGGGGGTTCAAAGTGCTCACCACAGATCTAGATAAGTTCCTTAGGTGGTCTAGTTTCCAAAATGGGGTCACCTGTGGGGGGTTTCCACTGTTTAGGCGCATCAGGGGCTCTCCAAAGGCGACATGGCGTCCATTCTCAATTCCAGCCAATTTTGGTTTGAAAAAGTCAAACGGCGCTCCTTCCCTTATGAGCTCTGCCGTGTGCCCAAACAGTGGTTTTCCCCCACATATGGGGTATTGGCGTACTCAGGAGAAATTTCACAACAACTTTATCTGTCCATTTTCTCCTTTTACCCTTGTGAAAATAAAAAGTTTGTAAAAGATCATTTTTGTGACTAAAAAGTTAAATGATCATTTTTTCCTTCCACGTTGCTTCAGCTCCTGTGAAGCACTTGAAGGGTTAATAAACTTCTTAAATGGTTTTGTAAATTTTGTTGTAAAAATGAGAAATCGCTGGTCAACTTTTAACCCTTAGAATTTCCTAACAAAAAAAAATTTTGGTTCCAAAATTGTGCTGATGTAAAGTAGCATGTGAGAAATGTTATTTATTAACTATTTTGTGTGACATATTTCTGTTTTAAGGGAATAAAAATTCAAAGTTTGAAAACTGCAAAATTTTCGCCATATTTGTGTTTTTTTTTTAAAATAAACTCAAGCTATATAGAAGAAATTTTACCACTAACGTGAAGTACAATATGTCACGAGAAAACAGTCTCAGAATCGCGAAGATCCGTTGAAGCGTTCCAGAGTTATAACCTCATAAAGAGACAGTGGTCAGAATTGTAAAAATTGGCCCGGCCATTAACGTTCAAACCACCCTTGGGGGTAAAGGGGTTAAAGCTTCAAGAATCGTAATCTGACTGCTTTCTTGATGATGAGGCAGAGGGTTAATAAAGTGCTCCGACTGCTCATCGGGAACTCGACAGAGGAGAGGCATGACCTGTATGCCATCATAAGGAAGATGCATACCGCCACTCCTCCTGGCGCTTCCTTGGAGCTGCAATAAGCTGTTCACTTCATACTGAAGACACAATATTGACTGCAATTTAGTCGCAAAGGAGAAGTGCAGGGGAAGGCGTCAGGGCAGAACTAGGTACATCCTCCATGCAATAGGGACAGCGATGCTGCAGGGAGCCTCAGATTTTGAGCCGACTGACTGGGAGACTGATCAGCTACTGTTGTTATTCATTTCTGTACCAGCAGTGTAAAATGCATAATTAAGTGTCCAATGACATGCGTAAACTCCGCTTTCCACTTCCACTGAATTAACTGAAAAAAGTTGTGTAAGTTCACCCATACATAGTCCCTAAAAAGTTGTAGAAAATAACTTTCCTATTTTCTGTCATCTAAATCAGCGCTTTATTGTCACGTATGTCTTATGTTCCAAAAAAATATGGCATTTTTTTTTTGCTGCGGATATATCTATCCATGTTTACATACATAAACACACATACATATATGCAATATTAATATACACACGTGGTCAAAATTGTTGGTAACTCTCATTTAATGAAAAAAAAACCACAATGGTGACAGAAATAACTTGAATCTGACAAAAGTAATAATAAATCAAAAAAATTATTTAACCCTTAATGACCAAGCCATTTTGTAGGTTAAAGACCAGGCCAATTTTTACAATTCTGACCACTGTCTCTTTATGAGGTTATAACTCTGGAACGCTTCTACGGATCTTGGCGATTCTAGATTGTTTTCTCGTGACATATTGTACTTCATGATAGTGGTAAAATTTCTTCAATATAACTTGCGTTTTTTTATGAAAAAAATGGAAATATGGCAAAAATTTTGAAAATTTTGCAATTTTCAAACTTTTAATTTTTATGCCATTAAATCAGAGAGATATGTCACAAAAATTAGTTAATAAATAACATTTCCCACATGTCTACTTTACATCAGCACAATTTTGGAACCAAAATTTTTTTTTGTTACGAAGTTATAAGTGTTAAAAGTTGACCAGCAATTTCTCATTTTTCCAACAAAATTTACAAAACCATTTTTTTTAGGGGCCACCTCACATTTGAAGTGAATTTGAGGGGTCGATATGACAGAAAATACCCAAAAGTGACACCATTCTAAAAACTGCACCCCTCAACGTGTTCAAAGCCACATTCAAGAAGTTTATTAACCCTTTAGGTACTTTACAAGAATTGAAGCAATGTGGAAGGAAAAAATGAACATTTAACTTTTTTTCCCAAAATTTTTCTTTCGACACAATTTTTTTAAATTTTGTCAAGGGTATCAGGAGAAAATGAACCACAATATTTGTTGTACAATTTCTCCAGAGTACACCGATATACCATGTGTGGGGGTAAACCACTATTTGGCGCATGGCAGAGCTCGGAAGGGAAGCAGCGCCATTTGACTTTTTTGGCTGGAATTGAGATTGGACGCCATGTCGCATTTGGAGAGTCCCTGTGTGCCTAAACAGTGGAAACCCCCCACAAGTGACCCCATTTTGGAAACTGGACCCCTCAAGGAACTCATCTAAATGTGTTGTGAGAGCTTTTAACCCCCAAGGGCTTCACAGAAGGTTATAACGTAGAGCCGTAAAATTAAAAAATCATATTTTTTCCACAAAAATGATCTTTTCATCCCAATTATTATTTTCCAAAGGATAAAAGGACCCCAAAAGTTATTGGGGAATTAGTCCTGAGTACGCTGATACCCCATATGTTGGGGGTAAACCACTATTTGGGCGCATGGCAGAGCTCGGAAGGGAAGCAGCGCCATTTGACTTTTTTGGCTGGAATTGAGATTGGACGCCATGTCGCATTTGGAGAGTCCCTGTGTGCCTAAACAGTGGAAACCCCCACAAGTGACCCCATTTTGGAAACTGGACCCCTCAAGGAACTCATCTAAATGTGTTGTGAGAGCTTTTAACCCCAAGGGCTTCACAGAAGGTTATAACGTAGAGCCGTAAAATTAAAAAATCATATTTTTTCCACAAAAATGATCTTTTCATCCCAATTATTATTTTCCAAAGGATAAAAGGACCCCAAAAGTTATTGGGCAATTAGTCCTGAGTACGCTGATACCCCATATGTGGGGGTAAACCACTATTTGGGCGCATGGCAGAGCTCGGAAGGGAAGCAGTGCCATTTGACTTTTTTTGGCTGGAATTGAGATTGGACGCCATGTCGCATTTGGAGAGTCCCTGTGTGCCTAAACAGTGGAAACCCCCCACAAGTGACCCCATTTTGGAAACTAGACCCCCCAAGGAACATATCTAAATGTGTTGTGAGAGCTTTAACCCCCAAGGGCTTCACAGAAGGTTATAACGTAGAGCCGTAAAATTAAAAAATCATATTTTTTCCAAAAATGATCTTTCATCCCAATTATTATTTTCCAAAGGATAAAAGGACCCCAAAAGTTATTGGCAATTAGTCCTGAGTACGCTGATACCCCATATGTGGGGGTAAACCACTATTTGGCGCATGGCAGAGCTCGGAAGGGAAGCAGCGCCATTTGACTTTTTTGGCTGGAATTGAGATTGGACGCCATGTCGCATTTGGAGAGTCCCTGTGTGCCTAAACAGTGGAAACCCCCCACAAGTGACCCCATTTTGGAAACTAGACCCCCCAAGGAACTTATCTAGATGTGTGGTGAGAGCTTTGAACCCCCAAGGGCTTCACAGAAGGTTATAACGTAGAGCAGTAAAATTAAAAAATCATATCTTTTCCACAAAAATGATCTTTCACCCCAATTGTTATTTTCAAAGGGTAACAGGACCCCAAAAGTATTGTGCAATTTGTCCTGAGTACGCTGATACCCATATGTGGGGGGAAACCACTATTTTGACGCATGGCAGAGCTCGAAAGGGAAGTAGCGCCTTTTTCAAATGCAGACTTTGATGGAATGGTCTGGGGTGTCATGTCACGTTTGGATAGCCCCTGATGTGCCTAAACAGTAGAAACCCCCCACAAGTGACTCCATTTTGGAAACTAGACCCCTCAAGGAACTTTTCTAGATGTGTGGTGAGCACTTTGAACCCCCAAGTGCTTCACAGAAGTTTATAACGTAGAGCCGTGAAAATAAAAAAATCATATTTTTTTCCACAAAAATAATCTTTTTGCCCCAAATTTTTATTTTTATAATGGTAACAGGAGAAATAGGACCCCAAAAGCTATTGTGCAATTTGTCCTGAGTACGCTGATATCCCATATGTGGGGGGGAACCACTATTTTGACGCATGGCAGAGCTCGAAAGGGAAGTAGCGCCTTTTTCAAATGCAGACTTTGATGGAATGGTCTGCGGGTGTCATGTCACGTTTGGATAGCCCCTGATGTGCCTAAACAGTAGAAACCCCCCACAAGTGACTCCATTTTGGAAACTAGACCCCCCAAGGAACTTTTCTAGATGTGTGGTGAGCACTTTGAACCCCCAAGTGCTTCACAGAAGTTTATAACGTAGAGCCGTGAAAATAAAAAAATCATATTTTTTTCCACAAAAATAATCTTTTTGCCCCAAATTTTTATTTTTATAATGGTAACAGGAGAAATAGGACCCCAAAAGCTATTGTGCAATTTGTCCTGAGTACGCTGATATCCCATATGTGGGGGGGAACCACTATTTTGACGCATGGCAGAGCTCGAAAGGGAAGTAGCCCTTTTTCAAATGCAGACTTTGATGGAATGGTCTGCGGGTGTCATGTCACGTTTGGATAGCCCCTGATGTGCCTAAACAGTAGAAACCCCCCACAAGTGACTCCATTTTGAAACTAGACCCCCAAGGAACTTTCTAGATGTGTGGTGAGCACTTTGAACCCCAAGTGCTTCACAGAAGTTTATAACGTAGAGCCGTGAAAATAAAAAAATCATATTTTTTTCCACAAAAATATCTTTTTGCCCCAAATTTTTATTTTTATAATGGTAACAGGAGAAATAGGACCCCAAAAGCTATTGTGCAATTTGTCCTGAGTACGCTGATATCCCATATGTGGGGGGGAACCACTATTTTGACGCTATGGCGGATCGGAAGGGAAGGAGCACCGTTTTAAATGCAGACTTTGATGGAAGTTCTGCGTGTCATGTCGCCTTGAGAGCCCTGATGTGCCTAAACAGTAGAAACCCCCACAAATGACCCATTTGGCAACTTAACCCCCAAGGATATTATCTAGATGTGTGGTCAGCACTTGAACCAAGGGCTTCACAGAGTTTTATAAGTAAGCCTGTGAAAATAAAAATAATCATATTTTTCCACAAAATTGACCTTTTTGGCCCCAAATTTTTATTTTTATAAGGGTAACAGGAGAATAGGACCCAAAAGCTATTGTGCATTTTGTCCTGAATACGCTGATACCCATAGCGGGGGGAACCACTGTGATCGCTTACTGCGATCTTTGGGAGGCACAATGAACAAATCTACCAAAGGTGAAGATTGGTTCTTTTTTACGCCGTTCCTCGTGCGTATAATTGTATTAGGCGACTTTATTCTCGGAACGGTGCGATTACAGCGATACCAGATTTACTCCCTTTTTTCATGTTTAGCTTCTGTCACACACTAAAAGATGCTTTTTTTTGGAATAATTTTTTGTAAGAATTTTTTGCATCGCCGTATTTTGAGAGCTATAATTTTTCCATATTTCGGCCAACAGAGTTATCTGTGGGCTTATTTTTTGCGGGACGAGCTGACGTTTTTATTGGTACCATATTCGGGCACATAACGTTTTTTGATCGCTTCATATTCTGATTTTTGTGGAAGCAGAATGAACAAAAACCAGCAATTCAGGAATTTGTTTTTTTTTTTTTTCCCCTGTTCCGCGTGTGGTAAAATTGATAAAGCAGCTTTATTCTTCGGGTCACTACGATTACAGCGATACCTCATTTATATATTTTTTTTATGTTTTGGCGTTTTTTACACAATAAAGAATTTTATAGAAAAAATAATTATTTTTGCATCAGTTTATTCCGCGAGCTATAACTTTTTTATTTTTTCGCTGATGATGCTGTATAGCGGCTTGTTTTTTGCGGGACAAGATGACGTTTTCAGCGGTACCATGATTATTTATATCTGACTTTTTGATCGCGTGTTATTGCACTTTTTCCAAGCGGTATAATGATACCGCTTGGAAAAAGTATAATTTACTACTTTTTTGTGTTTTTTTTTACGGCTTTCACTGAAGGGGTTAACTAGGGTTATGCTTTTATAGATGGGATTTTTACGGACGTGGCGATACCTAACATGTGTATTTTTTTTGTTTTTATTTTTTTTATTACATAAAAATGTGTATTTTTTAGGGGATTTTTTTTAAATTATTTTTTAATATTTTTTTTACAATTTTTTTTAAAAAATGATTTTTTTCAACTTGTCCCTTTATGGGACTTCACTTTTTTTACTTTTGATTGCAGTTACAATGCATTGCAATGCTCTGGCATTGCAATGCATTGTACCTATGGGGAAAGCTGCTGTGACATGATCACAGCAGCTTCCCGTAGCTAGATGACCCGGAGGTTGTCATGACAACCCCCGGGTCATCAAGGCAGAGATCAGGCCCTGCGATTACATCGCTAGGACGCTGATCTGAGGCAGAGGGAGCTCCCGACCCTCTGCCTCCCCCCTGAGCTCTGCGATCGCGCTGGATCGCAGCAGTCAGGGGGATAACAGCCAGGGTCGGTGGGGGCTCCGCTCCTGGCTGTCAGTGCAGGAAGCCTGGCCACTGCAGTGCCGGGCTCCTGCACTGATCGCGCTGGGGAAGCTGAAATTTCAGCTTCTCCTGCGCGATCGCTGCTGTGTTTGGTCAGTCAGATTGACTGACCAATCACAGCGCTGTGAGTGCGGGGACCGACGGCAAAGGTCCCCGCACCGCTTGCCGTGCCTGTCAGCTGTCTGTGACAGCTGTCGGCACTGATCTACCATGGCGTGTTTACACGCTGTGGTAGATCAAAGGCATGACGTGCAGAGTCCGTCCTGGTGCCGGAACTGGCACCTTGTCATGACGGACTCTGCACGTCATTGGACATTAAGGGGTTAAATGAACAAATGAAAGTCAGACATTGCTTTCCAACCATGCTTCCACAGAATTTAAAAAAATAAAACTCATGAAATAGGCCTGGACAGAAATGATGGTACCCTGAAAATAATGTGACAAAAGGGACATGTTAAATCAAGGTGTGTCCACTAATTAGAATCACCGGTGGCTACAATCTTGGAATCAGTGAGTGGGCCTTTATAGAGGGCTACAGATACTCACTGTGCTGTGTTGGTGACATGGTGTGCATCACACTCAACATGGACCAGAGGAAGCGAAGGAAAGAGTTGTCTCAGGAGATTAGAAAGAAAATTATAGACAAACATGTTAAAGGTAAAAGTTATAAGACCATCTCCAAGCAGCTTGATGTTCCTGTGACTACAGTTGCACATAGTATTCAGAAATTTAAGCTCCATGGGACTGTAGCCAACCCCCCTGTACGTAGCCGCAGGAGGAAAATTGATGACAAATCAAAGAGACGGATAATACGAATGGTAACAAAAGATCCCAGAAAAACTTCTAAACAGATTAAAGGTGAACTTAAAGCTCAAGGAACATCAGTGTCAGATCGCACCATCCGTCGTTGTATGAGCCAAAGTGGACTTTATTGGAGACGACCAAGGAGGACACCATTGTTGAAAAAAATCATAAAAAAGTCAGACTAAAATTTGCCAAACTACACGTTGACAAGCCACAAAGCTTCTGGGAGAATATCCTATGGACATATGAGACAAAAATGGAACTTTTTGGCAAGGCACATCAGTTCTATGTTCACAGATGGAAAAATTAAGCATATCAAGAAAAGAACACTGTCCCTACTGTGAAACATGGAGGAGGCTCTGTTATGCTCTGGGGCTTCTTTGCTGCATCTGGCACAGGGTGTCTAGAATCTGTGCAGGGTACAATGAAATCTCAAGACTATCAAGGGATTCTAGAGAGAAATGTGCTGCCTAGTGTCAGAAAGCTTGGTCTCAGTCGCAGGTCATGGGTCTTGCAATAGGATAATGACCCAAAACACACAGCTAAAAACACCCAAGAATGACTAAGAGGAAAACATTGGACTATTCTGAAGTGGCCTTCTATGAGCCTTGACCTAAATCCTATTGAGCATCTTTGGAAGAGCTGAAACACGCCGTCTGGAAAAGGCAACCTTCAAACACGAGACAACTGGAGCAGTTTGCTCTTAAGGAGTGGGCCAAAATACCTGTTGAGAGGTGCAGAAGCCTCATTGACAGTTACAGGAATCGTTTGATTGCAGTGATTGCCTCAAAAGGTTGTGCAACAAAATATTAAGTTAAGGGTACCATCATTTCTTGTCCAGGCCTATTTCATGAGTTTTATTTTTTTTTTAATTCTGTGGAATCATGGTTGAAAAGCAATGTCTGACTTTCATTTGTTCATTTTCATAAATTTTTGATTTATTATTACTTTTGTCAGATTCAAGTTATTTCTGTCACCATTGTGGGTTTTTCTGTCAATAAACGAGGGGTACCAACAATTTTGACCACGTGTGTACAGTATATTACACACACGTACTGAACAAAAGTTTGAAGGCAAATGTAGAAATTTTTTTGCAAAAGTAAAAATGCTTTAAAAAATATGACTGTTAGTAGTTTAACCCTTAGTGACGGAGCTAATTTTCACCTTAATGATCAGGCCAAATTTTTCAAATCTGATCACTGTCACTTTTTGTGGTAACTTTGGAACACTTCAATGGATCCCACTAATTCTGTGACTGTATTTTAATGACAGTGTACTTCATGTTAGTGGTAAATTTTGGTCGATATGATTTGTGTATATTTATGAAAATATTGAAAATTTGACAAAGTCGCAATTTTCAAACTTTAAATTTTTATGCCCTTTAATCAGATAGTTATACCACACAAAATAGTTAATAAATAACACTTCCCACATGACTACTTTACATCAGCACAATTTTTTAAACAATTTTTTTTGTTAGGAAGTTAGAAGAGTTCAAAGTTGACCAGCTATTTCTCAATTTTCCAACAAAATTTACAGAACCATTTTTTTTAGGGCCCACATTACATTTGAAGTGACTTTGAGGAGTCTATATTAAAGTAAATACCCAAAAGTAACACCATTATAAAAACTCACCCCTCAAAACCACATTCAAGAAGTTAATTAACCCCTCATGAGCTTCAAAGGTATTCATGGAATGTGGAAGGAAAAAAATGAATATTTTCATTTCTCATAAAAAAATTTCCTTTAGCCCCAATTTTTTTACTTTCACAAGGGTAACAGGAAAATGTGTTGTGCAATTTCTCCTGAGTACGCAGATACCTCATATGTGGGGGAAAACTACTGTTTGGGTGCACGGCATAGCGTCATTGTTTTTTTTTTTTTAACTTTTGAAAAAAAACCTAACCCCAACCCTAATCCTGAGCCCAACCCTAACGGCAAAGAATGAAAGAAATAAAAATTCTAAAATTAAAAAAAAAAAATGTAGTATGACTAAGGAGATGACACAGGGTGGGACAACATACTAATTATTGGCTTTTGATCACTGTGATAGGGTCTATCACAGTGATCAAAATGAACCAATAGGATAAATCCCTGTCGCTGCTGCACTGAGAATGCGCCCACCCTTTTTTTTTTCAGGAAGAGGCGGCATACAGGAGGACAGAGCTGGAGAGACCGGTGGATGGCGGAAGTACCGGTGAGCTTGGGGGCCTTATTTCTCTCTCCCCTGGCATGTATATCATATCACAAGAGAAATAAATGTTTTTAATAGCTGTTATTCATTGATTCTGTTCTCCAGGGTCTTAGCTACACCCAGTAGCTGAAAACTCGTAGATTTTCTAATGCTGGGGGGCACTATAACCTAATTCCCGATCGCCATTTTAAAATGGCAATAAGGGAATAAGGCCCCTAAACTGACGCTGCTTTATTGCGCATCGGTGATCATTAAGAGGTTAATCAGTTTAGTTAATTTTTCTAGGTACACTTGCACACAGTTTTTGAAGAAACTGGACAGGGATGTTGTTACAAACATATTCTGGAGCATTGAGGACATAATTAATCCTGTCCAAATTCCCAACTCAATTTGCTGAAATGAAGCCCGAAGGTTGCAGGGTACCTGTAACATGCATCACTGTTACCTGCACACACTCATTTTTGTACCGCTCTGCAGTCCTTCAAAGGACAAACTGCCTTATGTTATGGCCAAATATTTCACACTTTGATTCATCAGTCTAGAGCTCCTGCTACCATTTTTCTGCAGTCAAGTTCCCATACTTTTGTACATAGTTTATTCACTTGACCTTGTTTTCATGTCGAAGGTATGGTTTTTGGTCGCAACTCTTCCATGAAGAACACTTCTGGACAGATGTGTGTACCTGTGTCTCACTGGTTACTGCCAGTTATGAGCAGAGGACACTGCTGACACCTTCCGATTTCGAAGTGACGTAAATATGATATGTCTCTCATCTGCTGCACAAAGTTTCCTTGCCCATCCACTGCGTCTACGGTCCTCAATGTTGCCCATTTCTTGGTGCTTCTTTTAAAGAGCTTGAAACACTATTTTGTTTGAAGTATTTGCCTGGGAGAAACCTTGCTGATGCGGTGATGCAGTATAACTACCTTGTTTTAAGCTTCCTACACAATTGTGTGTTTCAGTTAATTACCATGTTTCAAGCTACAAAATGATGATCATTATCACCGGTTTGATATTACTGGTTACTAAAACACCTGACTATAATAGAACAAAATACCTGATATGTGCAAGTGTACCGAGAAGAATTCATGTGGTTCAGAAGGCAAAGGACAGTCACGCCAAATATTGGTTTGACATAGATTTTTCTTTTGTCCATTCACTTTAAATATGGCTAATTGATAAAATAAAATATTAACCCTTCTACCTTACTTTGCAGCATTTTTTATCACACCCAGCTAAAACTTTTGCACAGTACTGTATACATATGTACACACACACTAAAGGGTTTTGTTCAAATGCACCATACACATTACAAATATGGTTGCTACTATTCCATTAAAAGGGAGGGATGCCATCTTGAATGGGAGGGATACCATCAATGAATGTAGGCAGTACAATAGTTAATAGCCACAAACACTTGTTAAACATCACGGCATAAACCCATATAATAAATAGAAACTGGTGTTTACCCTCTAAGACAAGCAAGCATGTTAATAGTAGGAGCATGCGGAGGAGTGAAGGAAGGAAAGCCACAGAAGCAGACACCACAGATGGTCATACACACCTGCATGGGCCGCACCAGTCCGTTTGTTGGTTGAGGCCAAAGCGAGCTCTGCATTTCTTAGGGGAGCCAGGATCTAAGTATAGAAACATGCGCAGGAAGGAGGAAGAGGCACACAAAAAAAGAAAGAAAAGATGCAACAGATATTTAGCCACTTAAACTTGAAGATACAGACAAACAGATGCAAAGTGTCTGCAAAGGAAAATAACAAAATACAGAAACTCATTACAAAGCTCTCCCTAGAGACGACCAATACTGTGTAACTACAACCTGTGCATTAGGACCCTATGCACCACTAGGGTGATCGGCATTGGTGTCCTATTCATCTTCTCAGAGATTGTTAGATTATGAAAACGCTCATTCATTCTAGTGGATCTACGATACGCATGCTGTGCAATTGTAGCAAACTTCCTCTTTAAGGGTAAATGCAAAGTAAATTTTACAAAAAAAGTGTTGAGGTTCCTGGATCCAGAAGTTTACTTCCTGTTACTTACCAGTCTTGGCTCCAACGGTGACGCTCCGCTCATCACCTGCTCCATCGCTTCTCCTGTACGTCAGCATACCATGGTAATTCAGCACTACCTCTGAAGTCATGCTCTCAGGCCTTATAGGATGGTTCACAGTGTATAAAGATAAATCGTGTGCACAGCCTGAAAGGTGCCAGAGTAGGTTCCTGCACCGTGAAGATAATGAAAAGAGAACTCGGCACTCAACTTAGCGAAAAGGGTAAATATTTATTGTAGTCCACGGTAGTGAAACGTTTCGGTCCTAAATTTCGGACCTTCAAGGTCCGAAATTTAGGACCGAAACGTTTCACTACCGTGGACTACAATAAATATTTACCCTTTTCGCTAAGTTGAGTGCCGAGTTCTCTTTTCATTATAGGATGGTTCAGGCGGCAAATCAACACCTGAGTATTCAGGTAGTTGGTATGCTAGCCACGATCTTGGACTTCTACTATGCTCCATTAACCTTATTTACAAATATGTCTTCTGAAATACCCAGCTCTGGTGCTTCACTGGGCTCTGGTAATTCACTACAAGTGAGTCTGTTTGCATACTCAGCTCTACAGTACCGTAAAGGTAAGCTGCATCACAATTTGCTACATGTGAGCCTTCTGACATACCGAGCTCCGTTTTGCCACTGCAACATGAATATTTATGAGTCTCCTGACATACCCAACTCTGTTGCATCACTGGACTCTGCTATATCTCTGCAAGCGTGTCTCCTGATATAACCAGCCCTGATGCTGGCTTTGCTGCATAACTGCTGCCAGTCTCCCGACATACCCAACTCTGCTACATTGAAGAAAATACTCTACTGTTCCTTTGGCTCAACTCTCTTTCATTGGTCTCTACACACTGTGTCTCCAGCTTTCCTGTGGCTTCCTATACTCATACAGTTCCTGTCCAGCCATTACGGTTCCTGTTGGCTTAACAAGTATGCATTTGTACATAGGGCTTTGAGATTCCACGTCACCAGGTGAGAATCAACATTTGCTATAGCCATGTTCTGCCCAGTGCACCTGTATGTTCATGAAAGATTCAGGGTTGAAGCCCAGCTTCCCTTATATGCGGTTAATAAAAAGAGATGAGATGGAAGACTTCACTGTATGGCAGAAACCTCTGATCTGTAACACCAGAAGCGTCACTATGGCTCTTCTAGGATCTTTCACACAAATGTCGCAGTTTAGAAGTCCATCAGCTCTAGGATGTTATAAGAAGCATCATATGGCCATAGAACAGATCATCCGCAGATTACAGCAATATTTCTCTGCTTGGCACTATACAATAAAGTATAAGGCAGGGATTACCACGCTGTGTGAATACAGACATGCAGCAGTAGCGCCTCATGTCTGAATGGTTACACCCCACATTATAGAATTGCTACATATGGAAAAATAAAGTATAGTGATCGTTATCCGAGGATCAATGTATTATCGGTTCATAAAAATAAAGCCTCATGGTGGTGGTTGTGGCCTCAGAACAATGCACCACATGGATATGGACATGTAAATGGGGATCCCCAGGCAGCCAGACGAGAGCTGCTGCAGGGACAAACACAGGATTTGGCCACTTCCACGGGGTACGGGTTTGCAGCAACATATTTAGCTTGTACTTTTAACGTGAAATAGTCAAACTGCACCACAAGGGAAGACAGTGAAAAAGTATATGTAATCATACAGGTCACGAACAGGTTTCACTTCCCGTCTTCTTCCATGTACTTTACCAATTAATGTGGCTGTACCCTCCACCGGTAATCACAGCCGTTTCAGCCACTTTTTACTAGACCAAATAGCACCTCCCACCAAGCACTAAACTCCCCCTCCTATCCAAAAGTAACAACTGTGCTCCTCGTCCTCCAGGACTCTCGCCAGAGCGGATTCTTCTTACCCGGATGTGCCTCCCCCATAATGACAGCGGTCCCTTCCCCACTAGACAAGCGGTGACTTGTCCTTATTCTCAGTAGTCACAGCAGTGTCTTCTCTTTCCGGATGTTATGACAAATGTACTGTCTACCTCGTTTCTCCAGTTTGTCACAGTAGTCGCTTCCCAATAGCAGTGATCTACAGTGGATATAAAAAGTCTACACACCTATGTTAAAATGCCAGGTTTTTGTCATGTAAAAAAAAAAAAATCATAACAAGAAGAATCATTTCAGAACTTTTTCTACCTTTAATGTCACCTATAATCTGTACAGCTAAATTGAAAAACAACCTGAAATCTTTTCGGGTGGAAAAAGAAAAATAAAGACCTAAAATAATGTGGCTGCACACCCTTAAAACTAATATTTTGCTGAAGTACCCTCTGAATTTAGGTCAGCCTTCTGTCTTTTTCGGGTCTGAGTCTATCAGCATGGAACATCTAGAATTGACAATCTTTGACCACTCTTCCTTGCAGAAGCTCCAAATCTGTCAGATTGTGAGGGCATCTCCTGTGTACAGCGCCCTCTTCAGGTCAACCCACAAATTTTCAATTGGATACAGGTCTTGGCTGGGCCATTTCAAAAATGTGATCTTCTGGCAAAGCCATGTTTTTGTTGAATTGGAGGTATGCTTGGGGTCGTTGTTATGCAGAAAGGCCCGAGCTGCATTTTGCCGCTCCCTGGTGTGAGGTTCGGGAATTCTCAGACCCAGCTGTCAAGCTGACAGCCCGCTAAGAGAAGGTGTAACATCAGCTCCCAGCATTCAATTGTACTCACGTCTTTCAAATACAGATTGAAGCCCTGACTGCCAGCACTTCTGGATCACTCTCTGGCACCCCTCAGGAGGAAAAGACGCCTATGAGGTAGCACAGCATAGGACAGATTTTTTTTTGCAGGGGCATTAGAATGATATTATTTTTAAGGGTGTCATGTTGGGATGCGCTGCAGAAGACTTGAGAAGAGGGAAGCCTGCAGAGATGAACTGTGGATGCAAAAAAGTCATCATGGCGTCTAGACAAGATGGAGAAGAAAAGAAAAAATGACTCCAATCATAGAAGTAATCAACAATAAGGTACCTGGATGTAAATGTTTATTTGTGATACTGCCTGTGTCTCATTAGTTCTGTGGTCAGCAGTCTCATGATGACAGTTAACAACAACTCCCAATACCTCCTTATGTTTGTTAAGGACATACTGGGAGTTGCAGGTTCATGCAATGCAAATGTATATGTGGCTGACCTAACATTACAATTGATTGATGTGCTAAGCTTGGTGCTGTATTCATGTACTGTTGGTGGTTCTGGTGGTGTATGCATGTACTGTTGGTGGTTCTGGTGGTGTATTCATGTACTGTTGGTGCTTCTGGTGATGTATTCATGTACTGTTGGTGCTTCTGGTGGAGTATTCATGTACTGTTGGTGCTTCTGGTGGTGTATTCATGTACTGTTAGTGCTTCTGGTGATGTATTCATGTACTGTTGGTGCTTCTGGTGGTGTATTCATGTACTGTTGGTGCTTCTGGTGGTGTATTCATGTACTGTTGGTGATTCAGGTGGTGTATTCATGTACTGTTGGTGGTTCTGGTGGTGTATTTCTGTACTGTTGGTGGTTCAGGTGGTGTATTCATGTACTGTTGGTGGTTCTGGTGGTGTATTTCTGTACTGTTGGTGGTTCTGGTGGTCCATTTCTGTAATGTTGGTGGTTCTAGTGGTACATTTCTGCACTGTTGGCGATTCTGACGCTGTATTCACGTACTGTTATTGGTTCTGATCCTGTATGCATGTAACAATCCATAACTTGTAAGAAAAAATGACACATGACTATGTTAATACAGTATTGTGCAGTCTGACAAGTTAAGGGTTACATCTACATTTATGTTAGGAGCACTAGCTTCTCTTCCTCCTGTTTCTCTCAGTGAAGTAGGGTCTGTAGCATTTCACTGAACATTGAAAGAATCAAGAAGAGCAGCTCTTCGGCACATGACAGTGTATGCAATTCGCATATAAGTGCTCACATAATGACTACTCAAACTGAATAGTTGTGTATAGGAGGGGGCGCTAAACTGAATTTTTTGCTGTGGGTGCAGAAAAACCTAGATTTGCCTCTGCAGAAAGGTGAAAATCCTTTTTATCTTCAGCTTTTTAGCACAGGCCTGAAGGTTGTGATGAAAAATCATCAGATAGTGGAAACTTTTTATAATTCCCTCCACCTTGACTGAAGCCCAGTCCCAGCTGCCAAAAAACAATTCCAAAGGAAAATGCTGACTCAACTAGGCTTCCCTGTCGGTATGATGGTCTCTTGGGGAAGCATAGTGTTTGCCAAACAAACCTTTTGGAATTATGGCCCAAAAAATCAACCTAGGTCTCATCTGACCATAACACGTTTTCCCATGCGCTTGTGGCAGATTTGATGTAAGTTTGGCAAAGCATAGCTGTGCTTGGATCTTTTTCTTTGTAAGAAAAGGTTTTCATCTTGTCACCCTACTGCACAGGCCATACAAATGAAGAATTTGGAAGATTATTGTAACATGCAGTACACAAGCAGTACTTGCCAAAAAATTCCTGCAGCTCCTTTAATGTTGCTGTACGCCTCTTGGCAGCCTCTCAGAACAATTTTCCTCTTGTCATCAATTTTTGAGCGGCATCCAGTTCCAGGTAATGTAACTGTTGTGCCAATTATAAGCCACTTCTTGATGACAGTCTTCATTATTCAATGGTATATCCAATGCCTTGGAAACATATCTGTACCCACCTCCTGACATAACTTTCAACAATGGATCCCTTTGCTGTGTTGTAAGCCATTTGAAGACTATGGCTTTTTCCTGTGTAATGCAACTAAGAAAATGTCAGGAAAATCTTACTAACAGTTGGGCTATGTGGAGTTCCTTTAAATGATGGCAGCTGTGTACTGACTATTTTACATGAGTGTAAATGTGGGTGGCTAATTTTGAACACAACCACATTCCCAATTATAAGAGGGAGTTCACACTTATGCAATCACATTATTTTAAATTTGCTATTTTTATTTTCTCTTTCAAAATTATTTCAGTTTGTTTCTCAATGGATTTGTACAGACCACATTAAAGGTGGAAAAAGTTCTGAAATGATTCTTCTTGGTATGATTTTTTTTTTTTTTACATAACAAAAACCTGATGTTGTAAAAGGGGTGTGTAGACTTTATATAGCCACTGTTTGCTAAAGATAGAGCTAAACCCATCTAGCCACCAAATGACTGCTGTTAACAGTGACAGATATATGGGATATGTGAAGTGTCAGTTTTACACGATGGCATGATATGGGCAATAATGTGAATCGGTGCACTTGCCGAGAGTCTGTCCGCCCTCGTATACTTGCAGATTCATTCACATCAAGATACACAGCTCATTTTATTAGTGATGAAATATTAATCTGTGGCCAGAAAGATGTGCTTCAAATCAGCTTTGTGTTTATTCTAAAGTCCGCTCAATAATAATCGGACATCCGAAAATCTCACCTGAGCTAGAATCCTGATGTTTTTCTCTGCTTCTTCGTTTCTTTTTTCCCTATGAAAAGATAAAATATTAGTAAAATAGACACACCACTAAGGAAAGAGCCGCACCTAGCAGCCTCTGTTTTGCTGAAAGCCACATCAACGTACTAAGTGACCACAATACATCTCGTGTATGTTGTTGTGGTTATTTTTTTTAAAAAAATTTGCTGTTTACCTGCAAAAATGGCACAAACTAAAACATTTGACAACCACAATGATTCATAATAAAAGATGCAATGGTGATAAAATCTGATAAAATCTAGGTACCCAAGCAAAACCTCTGCAGAAAATAAAAGTTGGAACTCCAGATACTTATAAAGAAAGGGATGCAATGAAACGTACAGGAGTTGTCCAGTAGAACAAGTTATTACCTACCCTATGACTTGTTGATCAGTGGGTGTCCCACGGCTGGGACTCACATGGACTGGCAGATTTTATCCCAGTTACTAAAATTGTGCAGCCGGGCGGACACTTGATCGCTGCCGAAAGTGTCAAGCGCAGCACTTGGCAGTCCCATAGGGAATTAATGAAGCAGCGGTCAGGCACACTCAGTTCTCGAGGGGTTAGAAGTTCCCCATTCTTCCGATAAGTCCGGGTTCCATTAATAAATTATGGATAGGTGAGAGGATAGGTTATAACTTGTTCTTAGTGGACAACTTATTTAATGGCAATTGAGAAAAACCGTTTACACAACACTGAGTGCTCTGAGGGGACATGACTTCCTAAATACAGTTCTAAAGGTTGAAAAAAAAACAAAAAAAAAAACAGGTCCAACAAGTTCAGCATTCCTCGATCAATTATACTAGTTTACTTATAATCCGTCATATCTTGGTATGAGAAAAGCATCTAGCTCTTTTTGAAGTACTGAAATAATATCAGCCATTCCAATACTACTACTACTGGGGCATTCTAAAGTTTTACTACTCTAACTGTAAAGAACTCTTTTCTATACTGATGACTAAATTTCCTTCCTTGCACATGTAAAGAATAACTACACAAACATGTAAATGGGGTCACCTTTGAGGCATCTTTTTTCCAAGCTAAACAGATCTAATTTTTTTAACCTCGTATTATAATGCCGGATTCACACATCCATGTGCAACGGTCTAAGTACCGACCATAAAGCACGGACTGTCTGTGTGTGTGGACCTCCTGACCCAAATGTGATAGCCTCATAGGTGTCATGGTATGAGTAAGGACTGTGATGCACGGACTGTCGGCTTGTCTCCTGATCTGAACTGGACAGCCTCATTTATGCCTACGAGGCTGACAAGTTTGGTTCAGTGGACAGTCAGTGCATCATGGACTGTACTTGGACCATGACACATGGATGTGTGAATGAGGCATAAAGGAGACCTTCCATCCCATTTAATAATTTAGTAATGCTAGGTCTCCTATATCTTTACACTGTGGAAACTAAACCGAATTCCATGTTAAAGAAGCACTTCTCCTCCTCCTCCCATTAAAGTTTTTATCCTCTTAATATATTGCAGTCATCATATTATTTGGCACTGTGTACTTACAATTGCTCATTTTCCCTTTCTACCTACCTAATTATTCTCCTTTCTCTGCTCTATGTAGAAACAAGAAGTCTCTTGTCTCTGCATTTAACATTCCCCTCTTCAGCTCCTGGCCCAGCGTCTCTGCTCCCCCCTTGCCAGGGAGGTTTGCAGTGACTCATGAGCCACACAGGGAAAAGAGTTCTCCTGTATCTACATAGAGCTTAGAAGGACTCAGCTAGTCTATTTTTAATCACGTGTTGTCATAGACCTAAGGGAAAAGAGAAGAATTAGCTGTGTAGAAGGGAAAAATGAGCAACTGTAAGTACACAGTGCTATATACCATATTTTTCGGATTATAAGACACACATTTTTCCCCCAAATTTGGGGGTGAAATAGAGGTACATCTTACAATTCAAATATACCTTACCGGCCGTGGTGGAGCAGGGTCCCAGGGTCGCTGCTGGAGGAGGCAAGAGTGGTGCGTTGCTGCAGGCCGCAAGCTGGGATGAGGGGGTGTTTGGAGGTGAGACACTGCGGGTGTTCAGTGGTGCGGGGGCTCTGCCGACATTTTGTGAAAGCCCAGGACCCCCGTACTTCCATGGTTTACATTACGGTGGACTCCGGAAAATGGCTGCCGTGGGTAGCGCATGCACAGATGGAGATCTCGCACCAAGATCACAGGAGATAAGATCTCGGCACCAAGATCTCCATCTGTGCATGCGCCGCCTCCGGCGGCCATTTTCCGGTGTCCACCGTAAAATAAACCATGGAAGTATGGGGGCTCCGGGCTTTCACAAAATGTCAGCGGAGCCCCCGCACCACCAAACACCTGCAGCGTTGCACTACAAACACCCCCTTCTCCCAGTTGGGTCCTGCCTCCACCAGCAGCGACCCTGGGACCCTGCTCCACCACCCCCTGTAAGCAATTAGACACATGGATTGTAAGAAGCATCACCATTTTATTAAAAAAAGGGTTTTTTCCTATTTTTCTCCTCAAAGTTTGGGGTGCATCTTATAATCCGATGCGTCTTATAAACCGCAAGATACGGGAATATGATGACTGCGATAGGATAAAAACTTTAATGGGAGGAGGAACATGTAGTCTCATAAATTTGTAGGGAGGTAATAATACATGGAAATCACAGTATTTTGTCTCTTTTTTATACACCCTAAACATCTTATTTGCTTTTGCAGCTGCTGCCTGACATGGAGAATACTCAAGTCCTTCTTCTGTTCTGTAGTCCCTACTAGATTTCCATTTAATGTATATGCAGCGGTATGATTATTGTGGCCTTGGGGCATCACTCTATATTTATCAACACTAACCTTCATCCATTGTTGCTAATATTACCAGCTTAACTAGGTCTAGGTCGGAATAATACAAAACCAACCTGAGTTTTAAAGCAGATCTGTCACCAGAACTCACAACACAAACTGTGCACAATATTAAATAGATCTCTTAGACCTAACAATTCAGGTCTTTTTACCTTGAAAAGACAGGTCATACTGGCTATATAATCCTTTATGAACGCTTAAATCAATCTCTGCCCATCTAGACTGATTGATAGTTTCTCAGAGTCCTCCTCCCTGCTGCTGCCGACATCTCACACTGCTCAGCATAAGCTGCAGCTGTCAGTCAGGCTGGGTGGAGATTAAATACACTTTAATTAATGAAATATTTGAATCTATAGCTGGACTCATGAAATGCTCATTTTAATATCTGGATTATACTGCCATTCTGGCATGGATTTTCAAAGTAAATACAACGGTCTTAACAGGTATAAAATATATTTCATAATGCAGTTTGTCTCGTAAAGTGTGGTGACAAAACTGCTTTACATATCTAATAAAGTTCTGAGAAAAGCGGGCAATTCATGGGTCAATGCTCAGCCACATTAGAACAAAAGGTAACAGAATTAATGACTATCGTTAAACATCAGATATGCATACATATTGTACAAAATATTGAGCAACATAATTTTTTCTTAATGACTGACTTGTTACAATATCTAAAGACGGATTTTGGTAAGAACTTACCTGTAAAATCCTTTTCAGCGAAGGAAGGAAAGGAGACACACTAGTCATTACTAGTGGGGTAGGCGGAGCCCAGATGAGATAGACACCTCTGATTAAAAAGAGTGTTGACCGGCCCCTCCAGCTCGGGCTCCTCCTACTCAGATCTCCAGTCGTACACAAGCTAAGGAAGAGCAAATATCACCAGCGGAGCAACATAACCCCTTCTGAAGGACTTCAGAGAAAAGACAATTATACAGGTTATGCATGCAACAGGAAAAAACCACACAGTTCCAGGTACTACTCACTGAACCTGACCACTGCGATGAGCTGGCGATGCTGGAACAGAGCCTTAGCGCGTCGACCTCAGCCCAGATAATCGCTATCAGAGAAGGGTCACGCCGCATCTGCAAATACAACAACACACTTCTGCCATGGGAGGGAGCTGTGTCTCCTTTCCTTCCTTCGCTGAAAAGGATTTTACAGGTAAGTTCTTACCAAAATCCGTCTTTCAGCAGCAGAACGGAAGGAAAGGAGACACACTAATCATTACTAGTGGGACGTCCCAAAGCAGTCCAAAAATTAAGGGTGGGAAAAAACCAGAAAATGGCAGAACCCAACAACCTAAGTAAATGCGCAACTAGCGCTAAACACAAGTTAACGAGAACTTTAAACTACAGCCACCTGCAGGACCCTACGTCCTAAGGCTGCATCAGCGGAAGCACTAACGTCCACCTTATAAAATTTTGTAAAGGTATGGACGGAGCGCCAGGTCGCAGCCCAGCAGAGCTGAGCTGCCGAGGCCCCTTGATGAAAGGCCCACGATGAACCCACAGCCCTCGTGGAGTGAGCTCGAATCCTAATCAGGCAAGGTTCACCCTTAAGTCGGTAAGCCTCTAAAATGGCCGACCGGATCCAACGAGCTATAGAGTCCTTGGAAGCTCGTTGACCACGCCGACGACCTGCTGGAATCACAAACAGAGAGTCCGACTTCCGAAAACCTTGGGTAACAGACAAATAGAACTTCAAAGCCCGCACCAAATCCAATGTGTGCAAGGCCCTTTCCTTCGCATTCCTCGGCCCCGGACAGAGCGAGGGCAACACAATATACTGGTTAACATGAAATTGTGACACCACCTTAGGTAGGAAGTCACCCCGTGTGCGAAGTACTACGCGATCCGGGTGAAACTCCAGAAAAGGAGGCGAGCAAGAAAGAGCCGCCAACTCAGAAACCCTTCTCAAGGAGGTGACCGCTACTAGGAAGTCAACCTTCCAAGAGAGCAACGAAAGGTTAACGGAGTCCATAAGCTCAAAAAGGCCCGTGTTGAAGAGCCTCCAAGACAAGATTGAGCCGCCAAGGAGACACAGGCGCCTTCTGCGGCGGAAACTGACGGGTTACTCCGCGAAAAAAGGAACGTACGTCCCTACGCGAGGCGATAGCCTTCCGAAAAGCAAAGACAGGGCAGAAACCTGACCCTTCAGAGTGCTAACTGCCAAAACCTTTGTCCAGCCCGTACTGCAAAAGGCCAACAAATTGGGAATGGAAAGAATCCTCGGGTACCTTGAAGAACCCGAACACCACAAAAAAAAGGCTTTCCAAGACTTGTGATAAATCCTAGTAGTAGCCGGACCTCTGGCAGCCCGCAAAGAGGCAATGACTTTGGCTGAAAAACCTTGACGGTCAATATTTCGGTCTCAAGAGCCACGCCGTCAAACGCAGAGACTTCAGGTCCGGATGACGAACGGGCCCTTGGGTTAACAGGTCCGGGCGAAGAGAAAGTGGAAAAGGAGGCGCTGCCAGAAGCGACACCAGTGTCGAGAACCACGTCCTCCTTGGCCAATCTGGGGCTATCAACATAGCCAGGATTCTCTCCAGTCTGATCCGACGCAACCCCAGAGGAAGTAAGGGTATCGGCGGGAACACATAGATTAGCTCGAATTAGTCCAACGGAGCCACCAGAGCATCCACCGTCACAGCCTTCGGGTCCTTGTACCTGGACATGAAAGTCGGTAACTTGGCATTGAACCTGGATGCCATCAAAACCACTTGGGGAGTTCCCCAACGGGAGCACAGCAGTGCAAAAATCTCCGGATGAAGACTCCATTCTCCGGGATCCATCTTCTCGCGACTGAGAAAGTCTGCCGTGATATTCTGAACTCCTGGAATGTGGATCGCAGAGATGGCTGACACTCTGGTCTCGGCCCATACCAGGATCCGAGATACCTCCACCATGAGGCTGGGACTCCTTGTACCGCCTAGATGTTCGATATACGCGACCGCCGTCGCAGTGGCTGTCTGCACTCGGACTGGCAGACCGCTTAAAGGGACCGTCCAGTGTTGGAGGCAAATCCAGAGATCGTTCCAGACACCTCCCCAGCCCGTCAGGCTGGCATCGGTGGTTATGACCGACCACCTCGGAGAGAGGAAGGACTTCCCCAGGGATAACGCTTCCGGACGTAACCACCATCCTAGAGACTCTCGCACCCTGTGGGAGATGATGACACTGCAGTCCAGCGAAGCCTGCGATCGCCAACGGCTCAGAATGAGCCTTTGGAGGGCCCTGGAATGAAACTGGGCAAACAGAAGTGCCTCCATGGACGCCATCAAACCCAGAAGGCGCATACACCTTTGAAGGGACATTGCTGTCGAAGACTTCATAACCTGTACATGTCGAAGGAGACATGCTTGCTTGTCTGGAGGCAGGGACACCACTGCTCGTACCGTGTCGAAATGCATCCCCAAAAACAGGATTGACTGCGATGGTTCCAGAGACGACTTTTCCCAATTGACCAGCCACCCGAAGTCCTCCAGGAGCTGAAGGGATAGATTGCGAGCCGTCACCGCCTCCTCCTTTGGGGACGCCACCATCAAAAGGTCGTCCAGGTAGGGAGAATCGAAACCCCCTGTCTTTGAAGAATTGCCATGAGAGGCGCCAGAATTTTTGTAAAAACTCTTGGCGCTGAGGCCAACCCGAATGGCAGAGCCACAAACTGGTAATGGTCCTGACCTATGGCAAAACGAAGGAAGCGTTGGTGAGCCCTTCCGCTGTAACATGCAAATAAGAGTCGCGAATGTCGATTGACACCAAAAAGTCGTTCTGCGACAAGGCTGCCACAACGGAGCGAAGCGACTCCATGCGGAATTTCTGGGTGTGGACATGCCGATTCGATCTTTTGAGATCCAGAATGGGGCGAAATTTGTCCTCCTTTTTGGGGACCACAAAGAGGTTGGAATAAAACCCTCTTCCCGGTCCTCCTGCGGAACCGGTACCACCACACCCTTCTGCAGAAGGGAATCGACCTCTCGCAGTAGAGCGGCAAATAGCTCGGGCTCTGACGGAATGCAAGATTGGCAAAAAAACTGTCTGGGGGTCGAGAAAGAAACTCTATGAAGTAGCCTGTCGACACAACCCGCGTCACCCAGGCGTCCGACACACGGGAGGCCCAAGTCGGCTCGAATTGGAGCAGGCGACCTCCCACTCTAGAGCCCTCGAGTGAGACCCTGGCGTCAGTCCGTCTTAGCGGGCTTTTTGTCAGCTTCCCGCTTGTCTTGGCGGAAGTTCTGTTTCCAGGGAGTGCGGGATTTCTGAACGTTCTTTTTCTGTGAAAAAGAGGGACGACCCGATCCCCAAGAGGGCTGACCGAACCGTCCCCTGGACCGAAAGGACCGCCGACTACTACCGGCACTATGCCTGCCAGACGCAGAAGTCACACCTCTTCGCTGCGGTAAAGCCATTTCTTTTGCCCTTGCCTTGGCAATCAGCTCCGTGAGGTCAGATCCAAATAGCTGACCACCCTTGTAAGCTAAGGATAGCAAACCTTGCTTGGAAACCGCGTCCAACTGTCTAAGCCACAGTGCTCTCCTGACTGTGATAGCCTAGGATTGTGCCCTGGACAGCATTGAGGCAGCATCCAAACCTGCATCACTGCCATATCGGGCTGCATCCTCCAACGACTTGAAAAGCCCCTCTACCTCGGATAGTGGGGATCCATCTTGCCATGCCGTCCGTAGACGGTCTAACCAGCTCAGGGAAGCTTTACAAGCACACATGGATCCTGCTCTGAATCCATGACCCTCGGCCTCGTAGATGGATTTCGCTGCCATCTCCTTTGCTAAGCTGGGATAAAGGGACATCCACTTCAGGAGAAGGAATCCAATTATCAATCAACTCCGTTGTACACGGATACAGCGTCTCAAAAGACCGTGTCCCCTGAAAACGTTTATCTGGACACAGGCGTTCCTTCTCCACTGCCCCATTAAGCTCGTCCAGAGATGGTAAGGCTGATCGCGACCTATGCGGCTCCTGAAACATCCGGGCCGACTTACCAGGACGTCTAGTTACCTCCTCCGGTAACTAACGCCTCCTTGTCCGAATCGGACATCTCCCCATCCGAGCTTGAAGGGGAACCCTCCATGCCCGAAATCTCCGAGTCACTACACGGGGAAGATGGCACCGGCCTGTGTCGCTTCCTGCCATGAGAGGCTCTAGCTGACACCCAATGACCTAGAAGGTCAGACAGGCCATCAATAGAACGAGCGAGGGCATCTATTTTGACCTCACTGACACCTCCGACCGCTGCGCTTGACGCCGTCGAGGTCTGCGTGTCAGATACGCGAGACTGATCCTGTAGCGGATCTGGGAGACGGTCCGCATCTGACATGCCCTCACACAGTATATTGTGGCAGGTATGGTTTTCAAGGGCAAAATGAAAGCTGAAGGGTTAAAGCTCTTAAAGAGAGAGCTACCCCAGCTGTCCCCCATTAAGAGTTAACCGCCTAAGAAGGGGTTAAAGTAACAGACTCCCCACAACCTTGACATGAAAAGGGTATGCGAGCCCCAAGTGCCTCTTATAAGGCAGCAGCTGCAGGGCAGCTATGCCACACTAAGCAAGAACGTTCAACAAGATCGCTAAAAAAAATTGCGCTGTTTTGTACATCGCAATGACCGCCAAATTCGTAAAGGAGATCGCTAACCGCTTATGCGTCGTTAATGAGATCGCCCAGATTGGCAGCTACTAGCGACATTAAAACGACCACACAAACGATCGCATTAGTATGCGTCGTTATCGGGATCGTTAGCGGGAACGTATAGTGGCAGTAACTTTAATGTCGCAGACTCCCCACAACCTCTTTAATGAAAAGGGTGTGCGAGCCCTCTTATGGGATAAAAGCTGCAGGACAGCGCTGTCTGCCACTCATTTGTGCTTCAGAAAGGCGCCCGCGCTGTGGGGGTGAGGGGGTTAAGCTTCTGCCCAGACGGGTAGAAGCGACTCACCCAGCTGGTCACGGTGTAGCGTCTTGCCGGGAGGGGAGGAGTGAAAGGCCCGAGGAAGCTTTCAGCCTGCTTCAGTAATGGCCGCCGCGCTGTGCCTCCGATGTGCTCCATGAGAGAAGCCGGAAAAGGAGACAGCAGGAAAGCGCGCGCTCAGAGCGGCGCGAAAATTCAAATAAAAAGGCGCGCAACTCCTCTCTCTCCCGCTCCTATGTCCTGCAGGCATCTACCTGCGGACAAAAAACACCAGTCACCGACATGTATACATGTAACAGCGACTGCCCAGCAGACGCTGAAGCACTACAAAACATTAACATGTGTAGCGTCGGCGTCCCGGCCCTCTGCCAGGCAGGGACGCCGTTCCCCTTACCAGCGCTCTGCGTCCTCAGCGCCCCCAGCGTCCTCAGCGCCCCCAGCATCCTCGGCGTCCTCCTTCCACCCTGCTGGGCCCGCGCGCTCCTTCCCTGCTGCTGGACTTAGGGCGCGCGCCCGCACCCTCCCCCGCTCTTAAAGGAGCCGCGAGCATTTTCCAAATTAGTCTCCGGCCAATGCCGGAGGACTCCACCCTATATTAAGGGTTTCCTCCTTAATGGAGGTGCCCGAGCAATGTTGTTGTTGCACTGTATAACTCTGCTTCAGCCCTCAGCTCCTGTTTCCAGTTGCCTGCCTGTTACCTGTCTGTTTGCTGTCTGCCATCTGACTGCAGCCCTCCCCGGAGGTTCGGACATCACCTGCAGTGATCCCCGGCTATTACAGAGACTCTTGCCTGCTCACTTGGGAGCGATCATCTGCCATCCGACTGCAGCTCTATCCGAAGGTTCGGACTTCATCAGCAGTGATCACCGGCTACTCTAGAGACTCTTGCCTGCTCACTTGGGAGCGATCATCTGCCATCCGACTGCAGCTTTATCCGAAGGTTCGGACATCTCCAGCAGTGACAACCTGTCTACCCAGAGACTGCCCTGGTCACTTGCCGTGACAACCTGTCTACCCAGAGACTGCCCTGGTCACTTGCCGTGACAACCTGCCTACCCAGAGACTGCCCTGGTCACTTGCCGTGACAACCTGTCTACCCAGAGACTGCCCTGGTCACTTGCCGTGACAACCTGTCTACCCAGAGACTGCCCTGGTCACTTGCCGTGACAACCTGCCTACCCAGAGACTGCCCTGGTCACTTGCCGTGACAACCTGCCTACCCAGAGACTGCCCTGGTCACTTGCCGTGACAACCTGCCTACCCAGAGACTGCCCTGGTCACTTGCCGTGACAACCCGCCTACCCAGAGACTGCCCTGGTCACTTCCCGTGAATTCCTGTCCGTATTCCCCGGGCGCCACCTGCTCTCTTACAAGTATACTGTCTTGTATAATAAAGCTCAGTGGTTTCACCTACCAGACCCGTTACAGTTTGCTCGGGCCATGGAACCCGGTGGCACCCAAACCCCTTCACTCCCGGAATTGTGTCATGAACTATCTCGCCAGAGGTCGCAACAGGAGGCCATCCTGGGTCACCTGCGGAACGTCAATTCCCGCCTGGACACTCTGAATTCATCACCAGCAACCACCGCTGGAGCCATGACTCACAATCCGGCAGCCTCGCTGCTTCCCAATTCCGTGGTTTCCATTCCCGGACCCCGACTTTCAGCTCCTCCTAGGTTTGGAGGCGACCCTGCTCTGGCTCGTGGTTTCATTAACCAGTGCACCCTGCATTTCGAACTCCTGGCACACCAGTTTAACTCTGACCGGGCCAAAATTGCCTTCATCATGTCCCATCTCACCGGAGAGGCTCTGGCCTGGCTTAATCCTCTCTGGGAGAGAGAAGATCCTCTGGTATCTGACCTGCCTGCTTTTCTCTCGGCCTTCCGGAAGGTATTCGACGAACCTGGACGGAGGACCTCCTCTGCATCATCTCTGTTGCATCTCCGTCAGGAGAGTCTCACCGTTGGTCAATATGCCATACGGTTCCGTACTCTAGCCTCAGAGTTGGCTTGGGACAATAACGCCCTGATTTCGGTCTTCTGGGAGGGTCTGTCCGGCCGTATTAAAGATGAACTTGCCGGTCGGGACATTCCAACCTCCCTTGATGATTTAATAAATCTTGCCAATCGAATTGATCTACGGTTCCAGGAACGTGCCAAAGAGGTCACCTGTGAGAGGTTTCCTCGTCTTGCACCCTCGTTTCAGAGACCTATAACCCCTTCCGTTTCTCCCCAGATGCACACTGCTGAGCCTATGCAGGTCGACCAGACCAAGATGGTCAAAGCCCGTCAGGACTCACGCCGTGCCGAGAGGAGTTGCTTCTACTGTGGCAGTAAGGAGCACTGGATCCGTACCTGTCCGGAGAGGTCGGGAAACGCCTGTGTCTAGGTTCGCTCGGAGAGGTCCACCTAGACCAGAATAAATCCTCTTCATCTCTGCTGCTGTCTGTCTCTATTCTCATCGGTAAGAACCGTTACTTCGAACTGGCCCAACTTGATTCTGGAGCAGCTGGGAATCTTGTTTCACAGGCTCTAGTTGAGAAGTATCGCATTCCCACCAAACCTCTGGTTGAACCAGTATCTGTTGCTGCTGTGGATGGGGGTCTCCTACCTCGTCCCATCCAACTTATCACCGAAGCCATAACCCTGCAGGTGGGAATGTTGCATTCTGAGAGCATCTCGTTTCATGTTTTACCTGGACTCTCTCATGCTTTCTTACTAGGTCTGCCTTGGCTCCAAAAACATGCACCCGTGCTCGACTGGCAGAATGGAGAGATTCTTCGCTGGGGACAGGACTGTCATAAAACGTGTCTGGTGCCTGTTCATCCCGTCCGTTCTTCTCCTACACCTGCTAATCTACCTGGACTCCCGATTCCATATTGGTCATTCGCTGATGTCTTTAATAAAAAGGAAGCAGAGACATTACCACCGCATAGACCATATGATTGCCCGATCGACCTGCTACCCGGTACTACGCCTCCTCGTGGGCGTATTTACCCATTGTCCGCTGCAGAGACCAGGTCGATGTCAGAATATATCGAGGAGAATTTAGCGAAAGGATTCATCCGGAAATCTACCTCCCCCGCGGGAGCAGGTTTCTTTTTTGTAAAAAAGAAAGACGGATCTCTCCGTCCCTGTATTGACTACAGAGGCCTAAATTTGATCACGGTGAAGAATAAGTACCCTCTTCCGCTCATTCCGGAGTTGTTTGATCGTCTTAGAGGGGCTAGAGTCTTCACTAAACTGGATCTTCGTGGAGCATACAACCTGGTTCGTATCCGTCGAGGAGATGAATGGAAGACGGCATTCAACACCCGGGATGGCCACTACGAGTATCTGGTTATGCCCTTTGGTCTCTGTAATGCTCCAGCAGTCTTTCAGGAGTTGGTCAATGACATCTTCCGGGACCTCCTCTACTCCTGCGTTGTGGTGTACCTTGACGACATCTTGGTCTTCTCTCCGGATCTCCAGTCTCACTGGAGGGATGTTCGTCAGGTTCTGCTCAGGCTCAGGCAGAATCACCTCTTCGCCAAATATGAGAAGTGCCTCTTTGAGCAGACCTCGCTTCCGTTTCTGGGCTACATTATCTCTCAAACAGGTCTACGAATGGATCCGGAGAAACTGTCTGCCATCGAGAAGTGGCCCCGACCAGAGGGGTTGAAGGCCATTCAGCGGTTCCTGGGATTCGCTAACTATTACCGTCTCTTCATACCGCACTTCTCTTCCAGGACTGCTCCAATCTCAGCGCTCACCCGCAAGGATGCTAACCCCAAACAGTGGACGCCCGAAGCAGAGGAGGCCTTTCTTTCCTTGAAACAAGCCTTCTCTTCCGCTCCAGTGCTGCATCGCCCGGACGGCAACAAGCAGTTCTTCCTGGAGGTGGACGCTTCCTCTGCTGGAGCCGGAGCGGTACTTACTCAAAAATCTTCATCCGGGAAGATGGTTTCCTGTGGTTTCTTCTCCAAACTCTTCTCCTCCTCCGAGCGCAACTATTCCATAGGAGATCGAGAGTTATTGGCCATTAAGTTGGCATTGGAGGAGTGGCGTTACCTACTCGAGGGGGCTCTTCATCCGGTAATCATCTACACGGACCACAAAAATCTGTCTTACCTTCAGCATGCTCAGAGACTTAACCCTCGCCAAGCCCGGTGGTCCTTGTTTTTTGCCCGTTTTGATTTTCTTTTGCATTTTCGCCCGGCTGACAAAAACATCAAGGCGGATGCCTTGTCCCGGTCCTTCCTGGTGTCGGATCTCGAAGATGAGCCTAAACATATCATCGATCCCGCCAGAGTGATGCAGGTGGCTCCCGTGAGTCTAAATCGTCTCCCTCCTGGTAAGACGTTCGTATCAGAGACTGATCGGAAGAGAATTCTACATTGGGGTCATTCGTCTAAACTCGCTGGCCACGCTGGTCAGAAAAAGACCCTCCAACTCATTACCCGGCATTATTGGTGGCCTACCCTGCACAAAGACGTAATAGACTTTGTTTCTGCCTGTGTCTCCTGTGCCCGCAACAAAGTTCCGAGACACCTGCCTGCCGGCCGTCTTCTTCCGCTTCCTGTACCCGCTGCTCCCTGGCAACATATAGCCATGGACTTCATTACGGATCTGCCCGTCTCTGCCGGTTGTACGGTCATTTGGGTGGTCGCTGACCGCTTTTCCAAGATGGCTCACTTCATTCCTCTGCCAGGTCTTCCGTCTGCACCCGAGTTGGCTAAAGACTTTATCCGCCACATCTTCCGTCTCCATGGTTTGCCTCGTCACATTGTGTCAGATCGTGGGGTACAGTTCAGCTCACGTTTCTGGAGAGCTACTTGTAAGTTACTAGACGTCACCTTGGATTTCTCCTCCGCTTACCATCCACAGTCCAATGGACAAAATGAGCGAATAAATCAGAATCTGACCAGCTATCTCCGACACTTCGTTAATGCTCATCATTCTGATTGGGTGGAGCTCCTACCTTGGGCCGAATTCTCTTACAATAATCACGAGAGCGAATCGTCCACCAAGTCTCCGTTTTTTATAGTCTTCGGTCAGCACCCTCGAATTCCTGTCCCCGTTTCCATCTCTGTGGACAATCCAGCTGCGGAATCTCTGGTTAGAGAATTCTCCTCCATCTGGGAGAGTACCCGGTCCGCACTCATTCAGTCATCCGAGCGCATGAAAAGACATGCTGACAAGAAACGTCTGGATCCTCCTCAATTCCGTCCTGGGGACAAAGTCTGGCTTTCGTCCAAATATGTTCGGCTCAAAATTCCTTCCTACAAGTTAGGTCCTCGGTTTATCGGTCCTTTTGAGGTCATCAGGCAGATCAACCCAGTGTCCTATAAATTGAAACTCCCGGCCAATTTGCGAATTCCTAACTCTTTTCATGTGTCTCTCCTCAAACCTGTGGTACTTAACTCTTTTTCAAGTCTACAGGTACACCTCCTGCTCCAGTGTCTGCTGATGATGAATTTGAGGTAGAGAACATTCTGGCCACAAAAAGGGTAGGAAGAAAGACTTATTTTTTGGTGGATTGGAGGGGGTTTGGTCCTGAGGAGAGAACCTGGGAGCCTCGGGAGAACATCCATGCCCCTCTCATCCTAGCTAAATTTCTTTCTGGCCTAAAGAGGGGGGGGCCTAGAGGGGGGGTACTGTAGCGTCGGCGTCCCGGCCCTCTGCCAGGCAGGGACGCCGTTCCCCTTACCAGCGCTCTGCGTCCTCAGCGCCCCCAGCATCCTCGGCGTCCTCCTTCCACCCTGCTGGGCCCGCGCGCTCCTTCCCTGCTGCTGGACTTAGGGCGCGCGCCCGCACCCTCCCCCGCTCTTAAAGGAGCCGCGCGCATTTTCCAAATTAGTCTCCGGCCAATGCCGGAGGACTCCACCCTATATTAAGGGCTTCCTCCTTAATGGAGGTGCCCGAGCAATGTTGTTGTTGCACTGTATAACTCTGCTTCAGCCCTCAGCTCCTGTTTCCAGTTGCCTGCCTGTTACCTGTCTGTTTGCTGTCTGCCATCTGACTGCAGCCCTCCCCGGAGGTTCGGACATCACCTGCAGTGATCCCCGGCTATTACAGAGACTCTTGCCTGCTCACTTGGGAGCGATCATCTGCCATCCGACTGCAGCTCTATTCGAAGGTTCGGACTTCATCAGCAGTGATCACCGGCTACTCTAGAGACTCTTGCGATCATCTGCCATCCGACTGCAGCTTTATCCGAAGGTTCGGACATCTCCAGCAGTGACAACCTGTCTACCCAGAGACTGCCCTGGTCACTTGCCGTGACAACCTGTCTACCCAGAGACTGCCCTGGTCACTTGCCGTGACAACCTGCCTACCCAGAGACTGCCCTGGTCACTTGCCGTGACAACCTGTCTACCCAGAGACTGCCCTGGTCACTTGCCGTGACAACCTGTCTACCCAGAGACTGCCCTGGTCACTTGCCGTGACAACCTGTCTACCCAGAGACTGCCCTGGTCACTTGCCGTGACAACCTGCCTACCCAGAGACTGCCCTGGTCACTTGCCGTGACAACCTGCCTACCCAGAGACTGCCCTGGTCACTTGCCGTGGCAACCTGCCTACCCAGAGACTGCCCTGGTCACTTGCCGTGACAACCCGCCTACCCAGAGACTGCCCTGGTCACTTCCCGTGAATTCCTGTCCGTATTCCCCGGGCACCACCTGCTCTCTTACAAGTATACTGTCTTGTATAATAAAGCTCAGTGGTTTCACCTACCAGACCCGTTACAACATGTTGAGTACTCACCCAGCTGAGCGCCACAGGGACCCCCAGGGATTTGTGGCGCTATGCCCATTGCTTCCCCCCAGGGCGGGGAACGCAGTGACCCCTGCAGCGCGGTTTGCGTCCCCGCCAGGGAAGCCATCCTCATCCCCCCGGGCCGGCAGGGTTCTGCAGGGACCACCATACAGGGTAATACAGATCCGCCAAGGGAGAGGTGGGAGTCCAGCAGCGCTGAGACCCCTGAGACCTCTAGACCCTGAGTCCAAGTCTCTGTCCGATAAAAATAAGAAAATCTTCTGAGGAGCTGCTTCAGCAGCGACTATCCTCTGAGACCTCAAATTTTAGACTGGAGAGCTGAGTAGGAGGAGCCCGAGCTGGAGGGGCCGGTCAACACTCTTTTTAATCTGAGGTGTCTATCTCATCTGGGCTCCGCCTACCCCACTAGTAATGACTAGTGTGTCTCCTTTCCTTCCGTTCTGCTGCTGAAATGAGACATTAATAAGTAATAATCATTAATAAAACAATAGCAGAAATCACAACGAAGAAAAATGTATTAAGGTGTCCAATGTTAATAAAGTTAAATGGTATGAAAATGCAATCCGCTTGCTTTTTTTATTTGCTTTCATTCTCCTGCTGTGAAAAGCCGGTTTCCAAGGAGCTTGGCTACTAGAGCCTGACTGCATATATGCAGTAGTTAAAACTCCAGATGAAGAATGAACCCATAAAATCCCATCAGCTTTCAGCAGTACACTGATTTCTATACAGCATCTAGCTGCTCTTCTCCTTGTGAGATCCTGACCAAGCTGCTGTTATCAGTTCGGTAAAGATCACTAGCCCTTCTGTCCCCCACCAACTGCAGTGCCCCAAGCAATTCTCTTAATAACAGCTCTCATTTTCCTGAGTCGCGTGCTTGACTGAATGCACAGTTATCTCTATATGTAAATGTATTTATAACAGTGTAGACTGTCACTCAAAGAGGAGTTCCCATCCCCAAAGCAACCAGGAAGCAGGGAGACTGCAGAGCTCTGAGCTGCTAGACAACCTTAGAAAAGCCTTTTAATTGTTCGGTTACTGTAGATGCATTAAGACACATATCAACAGGTCAAACTCAAATGACAGCCACTTCTGGCTGATATAATATAATGTAATAGATAAGATAGGAATACATACTTCTTTACTTACATAGTTGTCCCGTGCAGACCAGCCAGGGTAGAGCTGCATATGGAGCTGCCTTTCTTTCCTGGCTAGTTCATAGTACTTTGCTTGTTCCTCTCTGGATAGTGCATGCCACTAGAAAAATAACACTAATTAGTAATTAGCAATGTCAAGTATAATAAATGAGAGTTACGCTAAGACATCTTAAAGTATCACTATAGCGTTTTGTTTTTATATTTTTTTCAGCTGGAGTGGTGTCACTAATCTAAGTTTCCTGCCCCTACCATTATATTCACCAGCTGCCATCTCCATCTCTTATCGGCGCCGCTCCAGTCGGTATTCTGTAGGTTGTGGCCTGCAGATCGCTCCAGTGTTTCCTGGGTGAGCGGATGTCACTACTCAATGTACGTCTATGACAACCAGAACGAGGCTGTCATAGAATTATATAGAGGGCTTATGACCATTACCTCTAACTTACGGTCATAAGATGGCGGTGCAGGATCGGAGCAGCGCCTGGAAGAGTAGAAAACTGCAGCAGGCAAGTATAAGACTAGGGGCAGGGCACTTAGGTCACAGTACTGCTCATCGTTATTGGCACCCATGAAGTTTAAGTACATATTGTTGCATATTTCCTCAAAAAAGCGAATCAAGTGAAACTGTTTTTTTGTATAGAGCACTCGTGTTAAATACAAAAGAGCACATGATAAATAATTTAAAACAAAAAACAATGTGAGGGAAAAATAGAAAAGCCTAAAGCTTGCTGTGACACTGGTATTGGCACCCTTCACATTAAATTAGTATGGAAACACATTTGACTCACCTGTGGTAACTCACAAATGAGAATCACCAGTGATTAATTGTGGGTGCCCATGTGACATGAATTAACCAATGAATGATAACTTCAGTGTTTTACAAAGCCACATGGTAGGCAATGTGCCTTTGTCACAATGGTGAAGACAAAGGAGCTGTCTGTGGACATCAGAGCTGCTATTATTAGCAAACTCAAGACTTCCAAAGAAAAAAAAGGCCATCTCCAAAGATCTTGGTATCGCAGTTTCAACAGTGCGCAATGTTATTAAGAAGTTTGCCAAGCATGGTACTGTCAAGAACCTCCCTGGACATGGGAGAAAGAGGAAAATTGACAATGTCTTTGAAGGCTGGTGCAAATGATGGAAAAAACACCACGTCAAACATCCAAAGACCTGAAGGCCAATTAGAATAGTCTGATCATGGTTTCGACATGTACCATATGCCACACACTAAACCAAGCAGAGCTTTATGGGGGAAAGCCAAGGAAGAAACGATTGTTGAAGAATAGACATAAAAAGGAACGACTGATCTTTGCCAAGGAGTACCTTGACAAACCACAATCCTTCTGGGAAAATGTTCTGTTGACAGATGAAACAAAAATAGAACTTTTCGGCAATGCAAAGCAACAGTTTGTTTACAGATGGTGCAATGAAGCTTATAAGGAAAAAAAACACTCTACCAACAGTTAAGCATGGTGGAGGATCCATAATGCTGTAGGGTTGCTTTGCTGCATCTGGTACTGGAGTCCTTGACTGTATCACAGGAATCATGAAATCAGAGAATCAAGAGATTTTAGAGCGAAACGTCCTACCCAGTGTTAGAATATTTGGTTTGAGTCGAAGATCATGGGTCCTCCAGCAAGACAGTAACCGAAAGCACACATCCAAAAGTACACAGGAATTGTTGAAAAAGAAAAATTGGACTGTTTTAAAATGGCCAGCAATGAGCCCTGACCTCAATCCCATTGAAAATCTTTGGGGTGAGCTGAAATCTGCCATTGGGAAAAAGAATGCTGCAAACATTCAAGAGCTTGAACAAACTGCAAAGGAAAGAGGGACAAAATACCAGCTGAGAAGTGCAAGAAGCTTTTTGATGGCTACAACAAACTTTTGGAGGCCATCATCAATGCCAAAAAGTGTGAAACCAAGTATTCATCAGGGGTTCCTTTATTGCTGCACATGTTGTTTATTCTGTTTCTTCATTGAAATTGCAACATGTAAGTTAAAAAACAATGTTTTGTTGTTGTATTACTTTGGACCACTAATTAAAAATCCTGAGGATATAACTTTGGTACATTTCCATTTATTTCTGAAGATATTGTGCAGTCTGTGAAAAAAATTAAGGAGTGCCAATAACAATGAGCAGGGCTCAAGTGCTGATAAAAAAAACGCTGAAAGTGGTGCTTTAAGTCAGGTTTAGCAATGTTAGCTGCAAGGTAAATAAAGGGGATCTAAAATATACAAAAATCGACAATCGTATCTTAATAGCTCAAGTTTAGGATTACAACATTGAGTGAAGTTACAGGACTATGATCCAAAGTCATGATGTCAACACTAAACTAAAGATGTCGACCACCAAAGAACGGCAGCTTGTAGGCTCCAGATTGGCAAACATTCAGAAGGAATTACAATTTCATATATACACACACACACTAGAGGTTACTTATGTCATAGTGAGATATGTTAGCCGCCGATAACCTGCTTGTTAACAGTCTCCAGGTGACAACAGATAGCTCATGTAGATCACTTAAGGTTAACTTTAGCAACAATTATTAGTTGGTTTCCAAAACAAAGTGTCTTACAATTGTAGTCAACATAATTGGCGCCCTTGTTTCTTTATTATGGAAAAGCCAAAATCTTTGGAGACGAGTGGATATTACTGACCGTGCATCATTGGAATATTGGAACAGCATGTCCAATACATTCAATAAAACACTACCGGCTCACCACACATGTTGCCATTTAAAAAAGAAATAAAAGAACATACACAACAAATCACAGAAATATCTTTCCCTAATATCTGGCCACACAAACTTCGGCAAAAGCAACGGCCTCCTGACAAATTTTTTGTAGCCATCTATGAAGTTCTTGCCCATGTCTGCTGGTAATTTGTTCCACTTTTCCACTGAACTTTTGTCTATATCTTGAATATTTTCAGGATTCCTTTTCCAAACATCAGATTTCTGCTCTTTAAAGATATTTAAATGGGTCAAGATCAGGACTCATTGCTGGCCAGTATAAAACAGCCATTTTCCCCTGTGTGTGCTTTGGGTCATTATGCTGCTGTGGGACCCTAATTTTCCCATACTGGAGAGCACATGCCGCTCTACAATGCTGTGATGATCTTATGACTTCATTGTTCTTGCAACCATTTAAAGAAAAAACACACAAACACACAAAACCCTTCCATATTCAATGTATCCTCAAATTCTTCATTTCTATAAAATCCATGCGTAAATCACGTGTATTAGTAACATTTTCTCCATTCTGTAAACTACATGAAACCTTCATCAGGTTTGAATTCCCAATATGTTAAATCCATGGGGACTTGCGGAGACGTTGCATGTAGTGATGAGCAAGAGTGCTCGTTACTCGGTGCTCGGGTACGTACCCATTATTGCGGGTGCTCGAGCGAAACGTTCGCATCACCCCCTCCAGCATGTTTTGTGACTGTTACACAGCCACAAAACATGCAGGAATTGCCTGACATACACAGACAGCCACAAAACATGCAGTGATTGCCTGACATACACAGACAGCCACAAAACATGCAGTGATTGCCTGACATACACAGACAGCCACAAAACATGCGGTGATTGCCTGACATACACAGACAGCCACAAAACATGCAGGGATTGCCTGACATACACGGACAGCCACAAAACATGCGGGGATTGTCTGACATACACGGACAGCCACAAAACATGCGGTGATTGCCTGACATACACAGACAGCCACAAAACATGCAGGGATTGCCTGACATACACGGACAGCCACAAAACATGTGGGGATTGCCTGACATACACGGACAGCCACAAAACATGTGGGGATTGCCTGACATACACGGACAGCCACAAAACATGCGGTGATTGCCTGACATACACGGACAGCAACAAAACATGCGGGGATTGCCTGACATACACGGACAGCCACAAAACATGTGGGGATTGCCTGACATACACGGACAGCCACAAAACATGCGGTGATTGCCTGACATACACGGACAGCCAGAAAATACGCGGGGATTGCCTGACATACACACACAGCCACAAAACATGCGGTGATTGCCTGACATACACGGACAGCCAGAAAATACACGGGGATTGCCTGACATACACGGACAGCCACAAAACATGCGGGGATTGCCTGACATACACGGACAGCCAGAAAACATGCGGGAATGGCCTGACATACATGGACAGCCACAAAACATGGGGGTACGAATATTTCACTAGAGAGTTCACGATACTGGGTACGTACGCAAGCACCCGATGCAGACTCAAGTAATGAACACGCTCATTCATCACAAGTTGCATATTGTAGGTGGAAGGAAATTGTTATGGATCCATCACCATGTTTCAATGGAGGCAGGGTGATTTTTTTTTATAGGTGTCATTTTGTTGTTTAGAAGCAGAATGCTAGTATTCATGGACAAAAGCTCTAGTTTGGTTTCATCTGTTCATAAACATTTTCCTAGGATTGTGTTTTTGCCAATGTAAATTTTAGCAGAAGTTCAGACACTCTTTTTTATGTCTTTCTTGGGCCATGGGTCACCGTTTTGTTTAGTGTGCACTGTATGACAGGGGTTGAAACCATCACTATAGATGCCTCCAGTTCAGCATGGAGCTCTTTAGATATTACATGTGGTTTCTTTGTAACATTCAAACCAACTTTTGTAGGGTCCTTCATGAATTTCCCTCTATTCACCACAACCTGGAATGTCCTTGACTGCTCCTTGAGTAGCAAATGGCTTCATAACATTCTGAACTGTTGAAGCCAGGATGTCAAGGTCTTGTACTCTTTAGACTGTTTGTGCTTGGTGAGCAATTCTGTTCTGCTCCGCACCTTTTCATCTTTGCCATTGTGAACAAACGTGAGGGAAAAAATTGGCTTTGTTAAGTATCAAATCCACTATTCAGTGGCTAAAGTAATGTGAGCACTGACAAGGTGGGAAAAGTTAAAGGCCTTCATACACATTAGGCCAAACCCGATCGGCCGACAATATGGGGCCATTAATGATGTCGGCCTAGGAAAGGATTCGGCACATCGGATTTTCAACAGCAGATCCGTTTGTTCTCGGCGAGTAAAGGCACTGCCCTCTTAACAGATCTTTTGTAGATAGTACAGGAGTGGTTGGCCAAGAAAAGAGTTCCTGTGCATTGAGGACTCAGGCTAAGTGCACACGTTCAGGAATGTGTGCAGAATTTTCCTGAGCAAAAACAGGCTTTTTTTGCGGTAAAAACAAGCGTTTTTTTTTGGCGCGGATTTTGCAAGTTTTTGTGCGTTTTTTGCGCGTTTTTACAGCGATTTTTCCCTGAACTTTCTAGGTCAATAATATAGCGGGAAAAACGCTAGAATTCCGCAAAATTAATGAACATGTTGCTTCTTTTTCCGCGATGCGTTTTTTTCGCGGAAAAAAACGCACCATGTGCACAAAAATTGCAGAATTCATTCTAAATGATAGGATGCTTAATTCATGCGTTTTTTACGTGTTTTTTTTGCGGCAAAAAATAAGAATAATCCTTAACGTGTGCACTTAGCCTCAGAAGAGATGGCAGTTAGCCAACCAGCCGTGGCCATTTAATAATTTTGGGGAGCTTTAGTCCAATTTCTAATTACTCGTAGGTCAGTCTGATTTTTTTTTCAAACTGAACAAAGGGTGTAATTGTGCACTGTCATTATTTTCATTTTGTAACTTTTTTTCCTGCCAAGTTTTTATGTTGTTACTTTTGGGGATAATGACTTCTGTATTATCATATGAGTTTATATATATCCAAGCAGTTCCACTAAGCAGTTTATTTCAGGAGATGTATTAGATAATATTGACAACAACTGTCTGTGTGTCTGCACTAACAGTGTGCAGTAATTATGTACTCCTGGTTGCTGGCTGTACATTACGATGAGGGTAAGGCTCGCTAGCGAGTTAGCAGGATGTCACACAATTTTTCAAACGTGATATAATTTATATTTCTCCAGTAGAAGTGATATAGTTCAAACCTGTCGGATTCTAAACAGGTTTTTAATGTTTATTAGCATGAAGCAATGGAGCAGCGATTCTCATTCATATGTTCAATACAATATCCCAGGTATAAGACAAAGTAATTCCTTGCAGACATCCGGCTCTAGCACTGGCATCGGCACTCACCCTTCTTCCTAGAATCTGATTGATGGCGGCGCTCTCTTTTAATGTGCACTCAGCAATAACCTTTGCACGCATCTCTTTCATATATAACATAAAAGCATTCAGTGGTTTCTTAATGGTCGGTTTCTTGGGTTCTCGCTCTCTTTTTGGTTCTGAGTGAGGTTTCCTATAATAAATAAGACATGAAATGATCAGATAAAGTAGAATATTAACAGTACTTGAACTCTATTAGATGTCACTTTCATCAGCGGTTTCATATCTGTGCACCTCGCAGGCTCAGTGCTGCGGTCACACAGAGCTTCTTGGTAGGAGCAGACATGGGCTGAGGTTCTTCAGAGTCCGAACAGTTGCCATATTACTCCTCTGCTCCATACACATGTGTAGGCGGTTTGGCTTCTATTGTCCAGTCGGCTGATAGGAAAGCAAACAGAACACGCACTTCCTCTATATTTTACCGCTGTTTTAGGGTACTTGCTCCTTATTAATGTAGCCCCAGATTAAGATGCCCTTCACACAGCTTTGGGCCAAAGGAGCTGGCTCTCATTAAACTTGTTCTCCAAGAATAGAAAAAAATGAACCGTATGCCATTATGAAAAAATATCTTTAATAAGAAAGTTAATCTTGTTTTTTCTAGGGCATTAATTCTTGTTACATAACATAAACCCGTTGAGTGTTCATAGGCGAGTACCATGTGCACTATGCAGGAATATGGGCTCCCAGCTGGGAGGGGGCAGCTACTTTAGTGCCCTGAGCAGATAAGTCGTGCACCCATGTTCCCCTCCTCACACACATGTACAGTGCGCTCTGCAGGACATCTGCAGTATCCGCCAGAGCGCCCAAGCTTACATCAAATATTTCTATAGGGCCTTATATACCCAACCAAAGCCTTTTGGCCACTGTCGGGCCGGTATTCACACAATTTGGTAGGACTACATGTACAGTAATATGGATATAAATTTACATTCTTTGGTCCAATAACAGATTGTTACCCCACTAACGGCACAATTACCACAAAACACTATCGGCCCAATTCATCAAAGCTTTTATGGTATAATTCTGGAGTAAACAGCTTTGAAAAACTGCAAAATTTTGGTGCAACTTGAGGCCTACATTAAAATTTTACAACTTTTGGCGTTTTCGAGTTTGCCCAGTTCTGACAAAGTGGTGAATCTGAGGCAGGCAAGGGGTGTGACGACTACCGCTCATCACAATCATGGAGAGTGGCGGTGCTCGCTAGGCCACAAATCTTATTCCAGCCCACACTGGAGTAAGATTTGTGGCAAGGTGAACGCCACTTGTCAGATATTCCTCATTCATTAATAAGAATCTTACATCTCTTAATAAATCAGGAGCCATACAGATTAGTCTTGATGAATCGGGGCTAATGTTTTTCAGTGAAGCTAAACTTTGTGATAATCATAACAATAATTCTCAATCTTCAATCTAAGCACGAATATATATATTACGCACATACTACATATATACACATATCAGAGTGTTGAGCGCTATGCCACAGAAATCATCTTGTTTCAATGGATGGCAGCTCCCTTTGCCATTGCCGGCCAATTACGTCCTAGATGTGTTCAGTTGGGATCCAGAGTCCGGAGACGCTGCAGGCCATGGTATCACATTCAGGCCACTCAGGCGCTCACAGTAGCACCAGCAATATGCGGCCTGCAGTTGTGGTGAAAAAAGGCTCCCGAGACACTTTGGAGAAATGGCCGTAACATTGCTTCCATTAACAAATAAATGTAGTGCTGGGCTGTTTGTGTTCCTAGAATGAACAGCCACTTTACATCATGCCCACCCACACCATAATATTGGAAGTACGACCGAAGTGACATTCCCTCATGAAGACTCCCCCATGGTGTTGCTCATGTGGTCTCCAGACCATTCTCCAGCTATCATTGCATCCATAACAAAAGAAAGACTCATCGATGAAGATGACAGACCTCGATTCCAGCCTGCATTGCACTCTTGCTCCATGACAGCCTTTGAGAGAGATCAATGAAACACCTGTAGCACGTCATCTGCGACCATCAGGTGCATTTTGCAGAGGCAGTGTTGGTACACTACTCCATACAATGCTGAGCCCTATTCCACAACTGTTCTAAACCAGAGTATGGCAAGAACCACTCAACTAAGTAAAGAGAAACAACTTGTCTCCTTTTCTCAATAAATTTCATAGCAGGAACATCCCCGAATCATCCCAGGTTACCTTATTGGCAGGTTTTTGGCAGAGACTAACCTGTTAGACCGATGGAGAGTTAGCAACACTCCGATGCGACAGTACTCATGCTATCCTAGCTCCTAGAGATCACTATTGAGAATTGATCTGGTCGCTGGTACCTATTCTATGTTATCATATATAAACTCCATTAAGTCTCTCTGGGAGGAGGAGACCAAATCCCTTCTGGTTACAATTAGTAGGTAGCTGTATTGAATGTTTTAGGGATATTCAAGAGAATTTGAATTAAACACAGGTTCAGCTTATCCTTTAGTTCAGTGTTTCTCAACTCCAGTCCTCAGGACCCACCAACAGGTAATGTTTTCAGGATTTCCTTAGTATTGCAAAGGTGATGGAATTAATGCTTGAGCAGGTGATAAAATTATCACCTGTACAATACTAAGGAAATCCTGAAAACATGACCTGTTGGTGGGTCCTGAGGACTGGAGTTGAGAAACACTGCTTTAGTTATTTGGGAAACCATGAAAATAAAAAGAAACAACAGTTAATCATTACATTACGACATGACTGTCTGGAAAATTAAGGTATTTTTAAGGGCAGTCATGAAAGCATCAATCCCAGGTAAGGAAGACCAAGAATTACCTCAGCTGCAGAGGATAAGTTCATCAGAGTCACCAGCCTCAGAAAATGTAAATTTACAGCACCTCACGTAACAGCAGTCATAAATGACGCACAGACCTCAAGCAGCAGACACATCTCTACATCACCCGTCCAGATGACAATAAGCAGGCCTTTATGGTTGAATTGCTGCAAAGAAGCCACTACTAAGGACTGCAAACAAGAAGTGACTTCTTTGGACCAAGTAACACAAGGACTGGATAGTACATCAGTGGAAATCTGTACTGTGGTCTGAATGAGACAAAATATTAGACTTTTGGTACCAAACACCATGTCTTTGTGAGACATAGAAAAGGAGAGATGATGGTTTTTACATATTCCTGATAAATCTGCATGAGAAAATGCAAAGGGTGTGTCATCTAAAGCAAAGGGGTGTACTTTACGGAATGTAAGGTTTAACACATATTCTGGTTCGTTTCATGTGTTTCTTTACTTTTTAGAACAAAACCGAAAATTTTGCCATGTAAAGTCCATTCTGTGAAATAACACTCATTGCCCTATAGCAGTGTGGAGGGTGTTATTGGAGATTCAGACTGAGGTGCTCAGGGCCTATCAACTCACTTTAGGACCCATCCTATAACTATATGCAAATAGTACCAGTTCATTTTAAGCCCTTAAGCATACATGCATTAAGGCAAACAGAAGCATTTTGTGCACTGCACTCGGGGAGCCATACACTAGAGGATTCGAGGAGTTTTCCCTTTAAGGATTTTTAGGGAATGTAATATTATGCACCTTCTTTAGACAGACAAATGTTTGATTGATAAGAAAGGTAAGGTTGGTAAGGTAGAGTTTGCACAGTCGATCTGCTCTATTAGGGTATACAGGTATATGAATTATAGAGGGGATTCCTACACTCAGGTTACATGAGCCACAACATATTATAGCAATTACTTTTCTATTTTCTCGTTGATGTAACTGTGTAAGGGCTTGTATTTTTTAAGGCATTCATAATTTTAACTTTTCTTTTTTTTTAAATGAACGCATGCATAAAATGAAAATGTAACCTTTCCCCATGCTGAATAGATGCAAATTTACTTGTACAGGTCCTTATTATTAGTAGATATTATTTTAACATTTATATGAATTTTTTTTAATAAATATAAAAACCTGTATATTGGTCTATTCTTTTTGTTATCTTACTTGAATTAAACTTTCTTTGGTCTTTTTAACATCACCCTCAGAAATATCTTCACAGCCAGTGTTGGTATATTGCTGAGGAGTGCAGTCACTTTCTGATCAGTGGTAGTGACCACCCTACTTGTGATGTGACCACAGAGCTGGTTTAGAGCTGTGCTATAGCCAAGTTCACTTGTTTCTCATTTCAAAATTATAACTCAAAAGTGGTTGTCCACCCCTGAGGAAATTTTCATTACGCCCTGCAGCTTGGTGAATGTGAATGGACCTGTGGGACACTGCTGAATTTTAGAGAAAAGCCATATTAGGAACTGGTCGCCTCCAAAAAAAATTATTTACCCGTAGATACAGTGGTAATCAGCAGGTAGGTAGCATTGAAACCATGCCTGGCCGGCTTACTGGAGCAGCGGCTACAGGGAGAAAATGAAGTTTTCTTCTCCGTATAACTGCTCACATTGAGTCATAGTGGCAGTGCATGGGGCTGTCCTTACACGGTGAGCGTGCTTTAATCACTGACTCACACATTGACTGACAGCCTTACAGCACGCTCAATGTGTAGTGAGAGGTGACGGTAACCACTTCCCTGCCCTGCTCCAATGACTGGAAGCGAGCAGCTGTATAGAGAACAAAACTTCATTCTTTCCCCCGTAGCCACTGCTCCAGTAGGCCTGACAGGCATGGTTTAAATACAATTTACCTGTAGATTACTGCTATATCTATGGGTAAATAGCATTTCTGGACAAGTGACAAGTTCCATTTATATGCCGGCCTGCAATTATGCCACTTAGTCTAAGACACCAGCCTTGGCAGTTTTTCCTCACTCCGATGTCCTTGAGCGATGGGTTACTCCCTATACATACAGGAAGAGATCTATTACGCAAGGGGAGTCGGAGGGGGAGAAGCTGCCGGGGTCCAACGTCTTGGACTAGTCATCCAAGTGCCATGGTCCCTGGCTGACACGATTGCAGTGGTTCAGACTGTGACATATATGGCAAAAATGATGAAGCCAATGTCTGATACATGCTGCCCGTGGCTCAGACAGTATATATCAGCGGTCAGGTTCCCTGTATACATAAAACAAGACAAGTATACAGATATAAAAAGACCATGTATACAAACTCATATACATGAAACTATATACAGTACATCATAAAACGAGCACACCCCTCACATTTTTGTAAATATTTTACTATATCTTTTCATGGGACAACACTGAAGATATGACATTTTGATACAATGTAAAATCGTCAGTGTACAGCTTTTATAACAGTGTAAATTTGGTGTGCCCTCTAAATAACAAAAGACACTACACCCTAAGTGAAAATGGCCAAATTGTGCCCAATTAGCCATTTTTCTCCCCGATTTCATGCGACTCATTAGTGTTACATGGTCTCAGGTGTGAATGAGGAGCAGGTGTGTGGAATTTGGGGCTATCGCTCTCAGGGCCGGCGTCAGCACCCGGAACACCTGGGCAAGTGCCAGGGCCCTGAGCAGGCGGGGGGGCCCACTCGCCATCGGGGACACCGGCGCAATATGGGAGCCTGGTGCCAGCCCCTGCGAGTGGGCCCCCCGCTTGCTTAGGGCCCCGATACTAGCGATACTTACTTCTCCCCGTTCCTGCATTGCGGCATCTTCCGAGTCTTCTTACTCTGTGATGTTCAGGGCAGAGAGCCCGATGAGGTCACTATAGTGCGCCCTCTGCTTAAATAGTCACAGTGCAAAGAGCCAGAAGATGGGGACGCTGAGGAGTCCGACGCAGAGCAGCGGCCAGTGAGGAGAGGTGAGTATTTAAATTTTTTTTAATGTTTGGAGCTATATATGGGGACCATCATTTACTGGAGCACTATATAAGGGGCCCACTATATATGGAGAATTATATGAGGCCCATCATATATGGAAACATAAATGGGGCTCATTATAATGTTTGTAGCATTATATGGGGCCCATTATACTGTATGGAGCAATATATGGGGCTCATTATGCTGTATGGAGCAATATATGGGGACGATTATATACTGTATGGAGCAATATATGGAACTCATTCTTTATGGAGCATTATCTGGGACCAATTATACTGCATGGAGCAATATCTGGGGTCATTGTAATGTATGGAGCAACATATGGGACCTATTATATACTGTACGGAGCAATATATAGGGCTCATTATACTGTATGGAGCAATATCTGGGGCTCATTATTCTGTATGGAGCACTATGTGGTGCCCATAATACTGTATGGAGCAATATATGGGGCTCATTATTCTGTATGGAGAACTATGTGGTGCCATAATACTGTATGGACATATATGGACTCGTAACTGTATGGAATGCAATATAATATGGGCTCATTATTCTGTATGGAGAACTATGTGGTGCCCATAATACTGTATGGAGCAATATATGGGACTCAGTATTCTGTATGGAGCATTATATGGGGTCCTTATACTGTATGGAGCAATATATGGGGCTCATTATCTGTATGGAGCACTATGTGGTGCCCATAATACTGTATGAGGCAATACTTGGGCTCATTAGTCTTATGGAGCACTATGTGGTGCCCATAATACTGTTGGATACTATACTGTCTGGTTTCTCTGCTATTGTAGAATTTATAATAGATATTACTCATGTAATGTAAGAAGTGAAATCTTTGTGATTGTACTACACCTATATTTCTCTGCTATATCTGTGCATCATGAATTGTGGTATGTGTTAAAGGGGCCCACTGAGACTCTATCGCCCAGGGCCCTCGAAAACCTGGAGCCGGCCCTGATCGCTCTCACACTCTCCCATACTGGTCACTGGAAGTTCAACATGGCACCGCATGGCAAAGAACTCTCTGAGATTCTGAAAAAAAGAATTGTTGCTCTAGACAAAGATGGCCTGGGATATAAGAAGATGACCAACACCCTGAACCTCAGCTGCAGCACGGTGGCCAAGACCATATAGTAGTTGAATAAAACAGTTTCCCCTCAGAACTGGCCTTGCCATGGTTGACCAAAGAAGTTGCGTTCACGTGCTCAGCGTTATATACACAGGTTGTCTTTTCAAAATAGACTTATGAGTGCTACCAGATTGCTGCAGAGATTAAAGGGTGGGGGTGTCCGCCTGTCAGTGCTCAGACCATACCCTGTACAGTGCATCAAATCGGTCTGCATGGCTGTCGTCTCATAAGGAAGCCTCATCTAAAGATGAATGTCACCATGTACTGTGACCTACTGAAGCAGAGCATGATCCACTCCCTTCCGAAACGGGACCAGAGGCGAGCATTCCAATATGATAATGACCCAAACATACCTCCATGACCACCAATGCCTTGCTAAAGAAACTGAGGATAAAGGTGCTGGACTGGCCAAGCATGTCTCTAGACCTAAACCCTATTAAGCATCTGTGGGGCATCCTCAAACAAATGGTGGAGGAGCACAAGGACTCGGACATCCACCAGCTACATGTTGTCGTCATGGAGAAGTGGAAGAGGATTCCAGTGGCAACCTGTGAAGATGTAGTGAACTACATGCCCAAGAGATTTAAGGCAGTGCTGGAAAATAATGGTGGCCACACAAAATATTGACACTTTCTGCACAATTTGGCCATTTTTGTTCCCAACAGTTCAGACATTAATGGCTGTGTGTTGCATTTTTTTAGCAGGCACACCAAATCTAAACTGTGTGACAAAGTCACTGGCAAAGTGCTGGAGGGGAGCTACGTTTCACTGAGGTTTTTAGCTTCAGTGGTTTGAAACCCGGAAGTTTGCTCCAGCACACTATGTGTTGAGAGGAGTTAATCAGTTATTTTAAGGGTTGTTTTTTTTTGTGATAACCATAGAGTGGGTGGGACGTTGTCCACCTTATCTCCACCCCACAGTGTGGTCTGGGGTTTAAATATTCCACCTTCTGAGACATTCAGTGTTCAGTTGGCAGCTCCAGAGAAGTGGTTTTGTGTTACACTGTACTGAACTTGGTTGTTATATCTTGAACGGGGGGTATCCCCACAGCTGCAGAGACTGTATACCATTCTGTTTTGTTCTCCTGTTTTGCCGGAAAGGCTGTGTTTATTTTTCACTTTGCACTGATTTATGTTTCATGTATAACAAACCAGGGAAGATTTAAAGAGACAGTGTACCTGTGTGCCTACCTCCGTGTGCAGCCGAGTGAGTCGATCTACCACAACTATTATACAAGCTGTACACTGACTACTTTACATTGTATCATAGTGTCATATCTTCAGTGTTGTTCCATGAAAACATACACTTAAGATAATGCTGGTATGCTGTGATTTTTACAGCAAATTGGTATTATTTTAATCTTACGCCAAAAAATATTAGCTTAAAATTTCTGCAGGTGTTTTCTTTCTGCTCACTTGACATAGGGACTGGAGAGACCCAATTTCACGCTCAAGTCCTGCCACAGCTGAACAGTCAATTCCCCCATGCACAGACTATACTATTGCCTGATCCCGCTGATATCGTATGGGGGGGTCTCCCGACTCATTCCAAAACAGATGATATGAGGGAAATAAAGATTTGTTGTTGGAATTTGAACTGTTGATCATTTTCCTTGGCGTGGAGATAAGCCGCTGTCTGACTTATTATTCTCACAGAGAAAACAAAAGCACTCGGCCGATCGGAGTTCCAGTGTATGGGGTAGTCAGGGAAGATGGATGATGGCCGAATGATCGTTCGGTTGACAGGTATCTAATGTATATAGAGCCTTAACTCCCTGTACAGCCAACAGAACGGGTCAGACATGATGTACTCCACTGTCACTTATATACCAGTAATTAAAATGTAATTCTCATCTGTAAGAAAACAAATGTTTAACCTGATCTGCAGATTGAGCCCACAGCATCCATTACTGGTTCATTTGTCGTAAATTTTCATCCGTTCAATTATTTTTTGAGTTTCGGAAGACGTTAATAATCAGATGGGGACAAATCAGCAGAATATGGTGGATAACTAACAATTTGAAGGCGTTTGAGTTTCTTGCAGGGTAATACAAGACTTGTAGGTGGCGCCTGATCCTGCAAAAACGAGACGTCTTTGAAAAGTTTTTGCTGACGCTCCAGTCTTCACTTCACATGGATAATTTCTCTTAATCACAATTTTGAAATGAGAAACTTTTCTTCTAAACCTTAGCGGTGCGTGTGTATGTGTCAAAGTTAATACTTGCTTCCATAGCAACAGGATTTATTTTTGTCTGCTAGAAATATTCAAGGCCGACTATTAATCCATACCTCCTCATATATACTGTATGTATCCTAGGTTCTCCTCCTGCACATCTTCCTCACAGACGGCACAGCTCTCCTTTCCATCAATGTAAAAGTAGTGGACATCCTTTACTAGCAGTTCAAGATGGAGCCTGTGACCGGCGCTGTCCATCAGCCTCCTCCAACTGAAATCCAGCATGGTCTTCTCATGGACAGTCCACCCCCAAAAAGCACATTGCAGGAAGCACCAGGACAGTAGAGCGCAGCAAGAGTTCCTACCGGTTCAGAGATTCCTGGACAGTCCATAAAAATTGGCACTTTTTTACTTTTTCCGTTAACAAAAATGGCGGCATCTGTGATTTTTTTGAAACTAGAGAAGCTTTCAGATTTTTTTTGCTGTAATTATCATTTTACAGTTCACAGTGAATGTAGCTGATGTATCACAATCAGAATGATTAATTATGCTTTTCCAATGTGTCTGTAAAAAATATTATCTGCCCATGAAGTTTTCCAGAAAAAATAACAACAAACAAGTTGATGGCAACCTTGAGCGCAACTCCACTGCAGAGCGCTCTCCTGGCGGCCCTGATTTCTATAGCGGTGTATTAGTAGCAGACGCAGCAGCTCGAGCAATGCAGCCAGGGAGAGAAGACAGGAGGGCCAGCAAAACTGTGCTCTCCTAATCCAAATAGGAGTCCAGGCCGTTATTCTGTAGAGCCGCACAGCTTGTGAAAGTATTCACACCCTTGGCTTTTTACCTATTTTGTTACATTACAACCTGTGTATAAATATTTCTGTAATCTGATGTGTGTGTGATGCATCAGCACAAAATAATTTAAGTTGGTGAAGTGATTTGAAAATAATATAGGCATAAATTAAATTTATGGGATCAAATAACTAAAAATTGGCATGTACATATGTTTTCACATGAGGTGAAAGGTGTGAATGTTTTGGAGTATCTTAATCAAAGCCCAGACCTTAATCCAATGGAGAATCTGTGGTCAGATGTGAAGATTTCTGATCATGCGAGGAAACATCTAACTTGAAGGAGCTGGATGGAGCAATTTTCGTTGAGGAATGGGCAAAAATCCTGGTGGTAAGATGTGGAAAGCTCATAGAGACTTATCCAAAGCGACTTGCAGCTGTAATTGCCACAAAAACAGGCTCTACAAAGTACTGACTTTTTGGGGGCGAATAGTTATGCAAAGTGATGTTTTCAGTTAAAAAAAAGAAAACCACCAAATGTTCACAGTTGAGGCATGTTCTTTACATGAACTAATGCAAACCCTCCAAAAACACGGATTTTGGTAAAAACTTACCTGTAAAATCCTTTTCAGCGAAGGAAGGAAGAGAGACACAGTATTCATTACTGATGGGTAGGCGGAGCCCCAGATCAGGATGTCACCTCAGATCAAAAGAGTGCTGACTGGCTGGCCCCTCCAGCTCGGGCTCCTCCTACTCAGCTCCAGTCGTACCAAAGCTTTTAGGAAAAGAGCCAAGATCACCAGCGGAGCAACATAACCCCTTCTGAAGGAACTTCAGAGAAAAAACACAAGGATACAGGTTATGCATGCAAAGAAAGCCAAAAACCACAGAGTTCCAGGTACTACTCACGGAACCTGACTACTGCGATGAGCTGGCGATGCTGGAACAGAGCCTTAGCGCGCTGACCTCAGCCCAGATAATCGCTATCAGATAAGGGTCGCGCTGCATCTGAAAACATCAACACACTTCTGCCTTGGGAGGGTGCTGTGTCTCTCTTCCTTCCTTCGCTGAAAAGGATTTTACAGGTAAGTTTTTACCAAAATCCGTGTTTCAGCTGCAGATGGAAGGAAGAGAGCCACAGTATTCATTACTGATGGGACGTCCCAAAGCAGTTCAAAAATAAGGGTGGGAAAAACCAACAAAAGGCAGAAACCCAACAACCTTAACAACAAAGCGCAACCAGCGCTAAACACAAGTTCATCCAGAACTTTAAACTACAGCTGCCTGCAGGACCCTACGTCCGAGGGCTGCATCAGCGGAAGCACTGACGTCCACTTTATAAAACTTTGTAAACGTGTGGACAGAGCGCCAAGTTGCCGCCCGGCAGAGCTGCACTGCTGAGGCACCTTGATGAAAAGCCCACGATGAAGCCACAGCTCACGTGGAATGGGCTCGAATCTTAATCGGGCAAGGTTCACCCCGAAGGCGGTAAGCTTCCAAAATAGCTGACCGGATCCAACGAGCTATAGAATCCTTGAAAGCTCGTTGACCACGCCGACGACCTGCTGAAACCACAAACAGGAAGTCCGTCTTACGAAAACCTTGAGTAATAGATAGATAAAACTTCAAGGCCCGCACTAAATCCAATGTGTGTAAATCTCGCTCTTTCGCATTCTTCGGATCCAGACAGAGTGAAGGCAACACAATATCCTGGTTAACATGAAATTGTGATACCACTTTAGGCAAAAAATCACCCCGAGTGCGAAGCACTACACGATCCGGAAAAAACTCCAGAAAAGGAGGCGAACAAGAAAGAGATGCCAACTCAGAAACTCTCCTCAAGGAAGTGACTGCAACAAGGAAAGCCACCTTCCAAGAAAGTAAAGAAAGGCTAGCAGAAACCATAGGCTCAAAAGGTTTATGCTGAAGAGCCTCCAAAACAAGGTTGAGCCGCCAAGGAGACACGGGCGCCTTCCGCGGCGGAAACTTACGAGATATACCTCGGAAAAAGGAGAGCACGTCTCTATTTGAAGCAATGGTTCTCCGGAACAATAAGGACAGAGCAGAAATCTGACCTTTCAGGGTGCTGACTGCCAAACCCTTGTCTAGCCCATGCTGCAGAAAAGCCAACAGGTTGGGAATGGAAAATTTTCTCGGGTTCCGAGAGACCCCAAACACCACGAAAAGAAGGTTTCCCAAATTTTGTGGTAAATCCTAGTAGTAGCCGGACTTCTTGCAGCACGAAGGGTAGCAATGACCTCGGCTGAGAAACCTCTACGGGTCAAAATTTCGGTCTCAAGAGCCACGCCGTCAAACGCAGGGACATCAAGTCCGGATGACAAACGGGCCCCTGAGTCAACAAGTCCGGTTGAAGAGGGAGTGGAAAAGGAGGTGCCGCCAACAGCGACATTATTGTCGAGAACCACACCCTTCTTTGCCAGTCTGGAGCTATCAAAATAGCTGGAATTCTCTCTAGTCTGATCCGACGCAGTACTAGAGGAAGTAAGGATATCGGCGGGAATACATAGATCAGCTCGAGCTGATCCCACTGAGCCACTAGAGCATCCACCGCCACAGCCTTCGGGTCCTTGTACCTGGACATGAACGTCGGTAACTTGGCATTGGACCTGGATGCCATCAAATCCACTTGGGGGGTTCCCCAGCGAGAGCACAGTAGTGCAAAAACTTCCGGGTGGAGGCTCCATTCCCCGGGATCCATCCTTCTGCGACTGAGAAAGTCCGCTGTAATATTCTGAACCCCTGGAATGTGAATCGCCGAAATGGCTGGTACACTGGCCTCGGCCCAAATCAGAATTCGGGACACCTCTACCATGAGTCTGGAACTCCTTGTCCCGCCTTGGTGATTGATATACGCGACAGCCGTCGCATTGTCTGTCTGCACTCGGACTGGCAGACCGCTCAAAGGGACCGTCCAATGTTGGAGGCAAAGGAAAATCGCCCTCAATTCCAGGATGTTGATCGGAAGAACAGACTCTTCCGATGACCATACTCCCTGAATCCAGAGATTGTTCCAAACACCCCCCCCCAGCCCGTCAGGCTGGCATCGGTGGTTATGACCGACCACTTCGGAGGGAGGAAAAGCTTTCCCAGGGATAACGCTCCTGGACATAAACACCATCCTAGGGATTCTCGCACCCTGTGAGAGATGATGACGCTGCAATCCAGCGAACCTTGCGATTGATCCCAACGACTCAGAATGAGCCTATGGAGAGCTCCGGAATGAAATTGGACAAACGGAAAAAACCTCATGGACGCCACCGTCAGACCCAGAAGGCGCATACCTTCCGAAGGGACACTGCTGTCGCAGACTTCATAGTCTGTACATGCTGGAGCAGACATGCCTGCTTGTCTGGAGGTAGGGACAACACCGCCCGTACCATGTCGAAATGCATCCTCAAAAACAGGATTGCCTGCGACGATTCCAGAGACGACTTCTCCTTTGAAGCCACAACCGAAAAGGCCGTCCTTTGAAGGATTGCCATGAGATTCTGGCGTCAGAATCGTTGTAAAAATTCTGGGCGTTAAAGCCAAACCGAATGGTCGAGCCACAACCTGGGTGAGGTCTTCCGATGGGAACATGCCAAAAAGCGTCGCGAATGTCGATTGATCGTTCTGCGACAGGGCTGCCATAACTGAGCGAAGCGACTTCATGCTCGGCTCTGACGGAATGTCAGAAGTCAGTCCGCCTTAGCGAATTTTTTTTTTTTTTTTTTTTGCCAGCTTCTGCCTTAACAGAAGTTCTGTTTCCAGGGTATGCGGAATTTCTGAGAATTCCCCCTTTTTTTTTTTTTTTTTTTTAAAAAGAGAGAGACGACACAAACCCCCAGAGGGTTGGTCAGATCATCCCTTGAACCGAAAAGGACTGCCGATAACTATCGGCACTAAGTCCTGCCAGACGCAGAAGTCACAGCTCTGCGCTGCGGTAAAGCTGCTTCTTTTGCCTTTGCCTTGGCATCAGCTCCGTGAGGTCAGTCAAATAGCTGACCACTTTCTAAGCTAAAGATAGCAAACCCTGTTGGAAAACTGCGTTCCATCCAAGTCACAGTGCTCTTCTGACTGTAACTGCCGAGGATTGCGCCCTGGATAGCAGTGACGCATTATCCTTCAACTAGAAAAGCCCATCTACCTTGATAGAGGGAAACTTGCCACGCCGTCCTTAGACGGTCCAACCGGCTCAGGGGAACTTAACAAGTACACCTAGATCCTTAATACCGAATCTATGATCCACGGCCTCGCAGATGGAAATTGTTGCCATCTCCGTTTTTCTGTCCAGCGTGTCCTGCAGACTCGTCATCCCTTTTACCAGGAAGATTTGCTAAGCTGGAATGAAGGAACATTCACTTCAGGAGAAGGGGTCCAATTAACAAATAACTCCGTAGAAAAACGGATACAGTTTGTAAGGTCATCGCGACCCATGCGACCCTTGCAACATCCGGGCCGACTTACCAGGACGACTAGTTACCTCCTCTGGTAACTGTAACGTCCACATGGCTTCCACAGAAATTTTAGTACGGCCCCTGAGAGAGAGGCAGGGTGTCCCTGCCGATCCTCCTTGACCGAATCGGACTTCTTCGCTAAGCGAGAAGGAAAACACCGATTTGTGTCGCTCCCTTGAGAGGATCTAGTTGACACTCCATAACCTAAAAGGTCATCAATAGAAACCAGTGAAGGCCTTCATTTTGACACCATTGGAACCTCTGACCGTGTATGAGTCGAGGTCTGCGTGTCAGATACGCGAGGCTGATCCGTAACGGATCTGGGAGAGGGTCTCTGACATACCCTTGCATAGTATATGGCAGGATAAACCTGTTAGTAACCAGAGCAGTACTTAAATAAAAAACAAACGCTGAAGGGTTAAAGCTCAAAAGAAAGAGCTACCCCAGCTGTCTCCCATTAAGAGTTAACCTCCTAAGAAGGGGTTAAAGTAGCTGACTCCCCACAACCTTGATAGTGAAAAAGGGTGTGCGAATCTCAGGCGCCTCTTATAAGGTCGCAGCTGCAGGACAGCCATGCCACACTAAACAGAAAAACGTTCCACAAGATCGCTAAAAAATTGCGCTGTTTTTTATAACGCAATGACCGCCAAAGTTGTCAAGGAGATCGCTAATCGCCTATGCGATGCTAATGAGATCGCCCAGATTGGCAGCTAATAGCGACATTAAAAATGACACACAAACGATCGCAATATTATGCGACGCCATCAGGATCGTCAGCGGAAACGTATAGTGCAGCATTAATGTCGCAGACTCCCCACAGCCTCTTTATTAATATTAAAAGAGTGTGCGAGCCCCTTATGCGAGAACAGCCGCAGGACAGCTCAATCTGTCACTCATTAGTGCCCCAGACGGCGCCCGCGCTGTGGAGGTGAAGGGGTTAAGCTTCTGCCCGGCGGGCTAGAAGCGACTCACCAAGCTGGACACGTATTCTAGCCGGGAGGGGAGGAGAACGATCCGGGGAGCTTTCAACCTACAGCGCTTTATCAGCCATAGCCACGCTGTGGAGGTGAAGGGGTTAAGCTTCTGCCCGGCCGGCTCGCTTGTCAGCAATGGCCGCCGCGCTCTGCCTCCGTGTGCTCCATGTAGAGGAGCCGGAAATGGAGGCTGCAGTAAAGCGCGCGCTCAGAAGCGGCGCGAAATTCAAAAAATAAAAAGAGCGCGTACTCCCCTCCTTTCCCTCGTCCTGCAGGCATCCTCCTGCGGACATAGAAAAACTAGTCATCGGCATATATTTGTACAGCGGCTGCCGCAGCAGTCGCTAAAACACTCACACACATTTTACCAAAATGTGGAGTACTCACCAGCCGAAACGCCACAGGGACCCCCAGGGGTTTCTGGCGCTATGCCCATGCTTCCCCCCCAGGGCGGGAAGCGCAGTGACCCCAGTGTGTGGTTTGTGCCCCCGCCAGGGAAACTCTCCTCATCCCCCAGGGCCGGCAAGATTCTGCAGGGACCAAAATGTAGTTACAGATCCGCCAAGGGAGAGGCTGGTGAAATACACTGATAAACATGTAATAGTGCTGTCACCGCAGTGCTGAAGCATACTGATATACATGTAATAGCGCTGCCATCAGACGCTAAAACACTCACACATTAATAATAAAATTTTGTGTGGAGTACTCACCAGCCAAGGCGCCACAGGGACCCTCAGGGTTTCTGGCGCTGTGCCCATGCTTCCCCCCAGGGCGAGGGACGCAGTGACCGCACGTGTGGTTTGCGTCCCCGCCAGGGAAGCTCTCCTCATCCCCCAGGGCCGGCAAGGATTCTGCAGGGACTTTGAGTAAATACAGATCCGCCAAGGGAGAGGTTGGGGTACAGCAGCGCTGGTACCCCTGAGACCTCTAGACCAACTGGTGATCCAAGTCTCCTGTCGAATATAAAATAATAAAATCTTCTGAGGAGCTGCATTAGCAGCGACCATCCTCTGGACCTCAAATCTTAGACTGGAGCTGAGTAGGAGGAGCCCGAGCTGGAGGGGCCAGCCAGTCAGCACTCTTTTGATCTGAGGTGACATCCTGATCTGGGGCTCCGCCTACCCATCAGTAATGAATACTGTGGCTCTCTTCCTTCCATCTGCAGCTGAAAACTGAAATTCTAGGTTGAGAGGTAGCAAAACACCAAAAATGCCTAGGGGGTGAATACTTTCGCAAGCCAGTGTACACCCGCACCTATATATTTATATATTATACACACACATGCGCACATACACAAGACATTGTAAAAATTTTAGGCAGGTATGGTAGAAATGCTGCAAAGCAAGAATGCTTTAAAAAAATGGATGTGTTACTAGTTTATATTTTTCAATTAGCAAAATACAGGCAAACACTTAACCTTCAAGCAATCCCATCGGGAAGGCATCTAATTGACTCCAATTTTATTCTGCTGCAGGACAACGAACCCAAACATACAGCGAGTGTCATTAATAACTCTCTTCAGTATAAGGAATACAAGGAGTCCTGGATGTGATGGTCTGGCTTTACTTGGGGGCCCTGATCTAAGCATCAATTAGTCAGTCTGGGAGGACATGAAGAGACAGAAGAACTTCCCAAGCATACATCCATGATCTGCGGTTAGTTCTCCAATGTGTTTGGAACAACCTCCCAGTAAAGATCCTTACCCAGTGTTCTGCCTCTAATGATGTCCGATTTCCCAGGAATAGTTTTGTCCCAGACTACTGCGTCAGTGGCAGTATATAAAACCAGCTTTCTATATTGTTTATCCACGCTGTCTCCGCACAACCTGTTCTGCTATTTAGTTCCCATTCCCGGGGATTATTGGAATAAGAAAGATGTTTCCTCAGCTGTACTTACTATAATGAAAGTGCACAGCAATTCTGGCTGGAATTAGGGTCTGGAGCAGAGGACCATCTCTACGATGTCCTAGTAGGGCGTGTAAATGGAACACAAGGAATTTTACAAAAAATAAAATATTTTCAAAGTAACAATAAAACTCCCCAAGAAACAAATAGCAGCGTGCGACTTACATGCCCCGGTCATAGCAGTCCAGATCTTTATTCCCTGAGTGAGGCACTATGGCTGGGTGAGGGATTCCTGTGGTGTGAACGCCGGAACCAAGCATTAGGGGTGGGTAAACCTAAAAACAAAAACATTTCCGAAAGATTAATTCTTCTTTGCACAAGAAAATGTCCACTGTCTTCTGTTTGTGATGAATAGAGCACAGGTCAAGCCCTTTCCTTACTTGTCCCCATGCTTCTACTAAGCCTGGTATTTAGAATTAGTACATCATCTCCTATGGTCATTACGTGTTCGCTTTCTGTACCAATGATCTTAACCTGAAGCTTCTATTTTTATTGTTCGGCTTAAAATAATGGTCCAAACCTTTAACAAGTATTTGTCTCAACATATGATTCTTGTAGCCAAATACAACAGGATGCTCCCGGGATTTTTTTTTTACCAATTTCCATTAAAATAGCCCATAGACACAAGGTCACACGTTCAACGAAAAGTTGTCATGGGTAGTAAAAGGTGCTTGCGCAGATCCCCTATGTAGTTGCTATTTGTTGTCTCCACAGATCACAATATTTGCCTTAGAGGCTTAATTTGTGCCACTCGCATAACCATTTATACACAGGCACTATCCCGAATTTGTCAGATTTTCAAAAATGAACAAACAAGCAACACAAACCCAAATCATTAAATAATACGACTCAACAAAATCACAGATTGTAAGTTTTCTGACTTTTCGGCAACGTCTACTCGTGATTAGGGAACGTGCTGGGATGAGGTGTTATCTAAGTATGCTCGGGTGCTAACTGAGTGCCTTCAGCATAGTCGAAAAATATATTCGAGTCTCCGCGGCTGCACGTCTCGCGACTTTTCAACAGCCTCAACACATGTAGAGATTGTCTGTTAGGCAATCCCTGCATGTATTTGGGTTGTCGAACAGCCGTGAGAACATACTTTTGGAGCACGCCGAAGACACTTGGGTAGCATCCGAGCATGCTCAGATAACACAATATCTGAGCATGTTCACTCATCACTGCTTGTGCTGAATTTTGAAGTTGATTTTTACGAGGGCGAGTGAAATCCATGACAAACCAGGAAGATAAAAATCCACCACACATTAATGCAGCATTGTTTTCTGCACCCTCCCCAGGGATGTAATAAATCACATGTGTAATACATACACAAATGTCATTTTCTTGCAAAAGGATGAATTGAAGAAACACAATTACAATACAGACAGGCCCTATGTGGCAGAAACCGGGGCAGAATTATTGGATTTTCAAGCATCTTACTCTGTTTGCTTCCCTAGCTTTTGCTTGCGAGACTAAATGCAGTTTTATTTAGTTTAATTTTAGATTTACTAGAAGTTGTCAACTTACTAAAATTGAAGCGGGTGTAATTCCAGAGTGCGCCACAAGGTGGAGTCACTACACAAACGATAAAGTTACCTGATCGCTCAGTGAAAATTTTAATAACAGGAAAGAGTTTTTTCCCTTTTTACTTTTCAATAAGACACCCATTTATAAATCCACCATCTATTATAGTACTTAGGGGAAAAAGCAATACACAGCGGGTATCTATACCCAGATTTAAAGGGGTTATCTAACAATATCATAGATGGAAGCCGGGTGTGAAAGTGGCTCCATAAATGGACAAATACTGCACAAATGTGATCATCGCTCAAATAAAAAATAATGATATACATAGTTGTATAATTTTGCAGCCACACTCTGCTTCTATCAGTCCCCTGCTTCTTCGCTAGGATTAGGAGCCATGCTTCCTTAGGGCTGACATCACTGTGTGTGTTAGGATGTCCTAGGTTTTATGACTGGATATTTCAAAATGAAGAGATAAAACTTTATGCTTTGCTGGATAGTGCTAGAAAATTATCTTTATGTTATATAAGAACCTGCTAACTGCGGGATTTCTCCTGCCTTGTACCTATGGTGGCTTGTCTGGGAGGCATGTGAATAGCATTCACTTGCAGTAAGATTTGCAGGACCCTGGTAAAGTGGCCATGTCGGTAGTCCACAGAGCCTCCTCCTATATGCTGGCAACCCTGTGCCCCTTCTTATCAGTAGCGTAATGTCGTCATTGTGGCGCCACTCTTCCCATGTTACCCTGGGATTAGCATTCAGAAGAGGCGCCAGGAATGCCAGCACATAGGGGTAGGGTCTCTTATCCTAAAAAAAGAAAGTTATGAGACAAAAAATTAGAAAAAAGATGGAAGAGAATATGACTGCAAGATCTGACTACACAGGGTTTATTTGTAGTCTGTAGTCATGGAAACAAATACAGATAATTTCCTACATTGCAGTAAAATTTCTCTAAGGTAAGGCCACGTGCACACGTTCAGTATTTGGTCAGCATTTTACCGCAGTATTTGGTCAGCATTTTACCTCAGTATTTGGTCAGCATTTTACCTCAGTATTTGGTCAGCATTTTACCTCATATTTGGTCAGCATTTTACCTCAGTATTTGGTCAGCATTTTACCTCAGTATTTGGTCAGTATTTTACCGCAGTATTTGGTCAGTATTTTACCGCAGTATTTGGTGAGTTTTTTACCTCAGTATTTGTGAGCCATAACAAAACCATGAGTGGGTGATAAATCCAGAAGTGTGACGTGTCTCTATTACACTTTTCCTCTGACTGTCCCTCTCCTGGTTTTGGCTTACACATACTGAGGTAAAATACTGACCAAATATTCAACATGTGAACATGGCCCAAGTAAAACTTTGGGACGTTAAAGCAACTTCATCAACAAACATTTGTATTGCGCTTTTATCACAATGGAATCAAAAAAGAAAAGTATCCACATATAACTAGTTTGGGGGGAGGGGATGAAATCCTGCTCACAACAGCATGATATAGTGGTGGAGACCCTGACTTGAGAGAAATGTCACTGACAAGGCTGTGTGTTGTTGCTTCAGTGTTTTATCAGCAGAGGATTATCACTAGAGGACTAGCTGCCTAATTCCACCCAGTCCTGCTGCTTTGTGAAACCCTGCCCCGACCACCGATTAGCAGCTTACTGTCAATATACAGTGTACACAGAAAGTCGTCACTTGTGATCACAGCTGCTGCATCCACTAAACTAAGTGACATATCACTGGAATCAGGGTCTCTTCCCCGACATCATGTTGCTCTCAGATTGCACAGCAAAAATCTGCTTGTAGATTCCCTTTAATTGATTTTAAACTTATATTTGAATGTTTAGCATAGGCAAAAAAAAAGCATTTTTACACATACAGATGTGATAATGGACGTAGTTGTGACAACCAGAATAAAGTCATCCAAGGTTCCCAATGCTGGATGCATTTTAAAAATACAGTTAGCTAAGAGTAAGCGGCTTTAGACCCCGTTCACATTCATGTCTACACAAAACTTTCCTTATAAGCATGAAGAGCAAAGAATGCAGAGTGTTCACTTGAAATTCTGCTAGTGAAGGAACAGATTCTGGAAACACATACATGGAATATTCGGGGACGTCCTTCCGCGCTCACGCCACAAAGGTGCCTTCAGGCTTTAGACACAACCAAGAACGTAAGAGGAACATCAAAGTGTAGAAACACACAAGACAGAATGCTGGAAAGCCGGCTTCTTTTGCTGCACTCGTTTACAAGCTAAAGGAAACTGAATGAATCCTTCTAGAGGCGGACATTAGGAAGACACGAAGGCAACACGTAAAAGCTGGCGTCAACAGCAACTGGCACGATGGACGAAAATGGAGAAAAAGCTGGAGCGCTGGAAGCTGCAAAGCACTGAACACAGGGAGGCGCCGTCTCACTGGTCCGATACTCACCTGGAGTAGGATGCACCTGGAGACAATGCTGGGGAATATGGCTGTCTAAATCCACAAGAAGATAAGGGATAGACAGGCTGACTCTGCCTGCGAGTGGGAAAAAACAATCCATGGAGTCAATTTGGTGTCTCAAACATAAAGGAGTCATTTTGAATTAATGATTCACAATATTATTAATAATTAATCCAAATAAAATTTGGACAGGTGGCTCCCATTTTTGGAACACTGAGTACTTTACGTGTGAAATTTACAGAATAATCCAGAATTCCACCATAATATTATAGGGAACCATAGCGGTAAAAAACAAGCACAGGCTGTCTCTGTGCAGTCAGCCATGATTTCATCTGGAGCGGTGTGGCATTCTAGAGAAAGCACATGACGAAGACTACCCCTCACCAATCTGGGGCGGCCCACTCTGTTCAATACAACAGTGGGTTGTGGGATCCTGGCAGACAGAGCAGGATCTCCCAACCCTACACAGCAGCATCTTAAGAAACGCCATGTCCGATTCATACATCTCGTGAGATCTCGCTCATTCCCTGCACGAGGGGCCCCATAGTGTTGTGGGGTTCCGTTCTGCATGCCAGGATCCCACATCTCAGAAGTTCTGGACTGACATTGTGAAATAGTCAGCATAGTTCTGATAAATTTTGTTACTGGATTATATTTAGAAGAGTCACCAAATCGGCACTGCCCACTGTTTTAATACTAAAAGGGCAGCTCCAGATGGTGGAGAGGAGCTCTCTAAAAAGGAGTCAGGAACAGGAAGAAGAATTATCTGGACAGCTCTCCTCTGGTGTCACCACAACTCGTATGTACTGGACCTGTCATTCATGCCTAACTGGGCATTGAGAAGCCATACCGGACTCACCCCAAAGGTGATTCTTCCTATTCCCTGCTCCTTTCTAACCAATGGGGGGGAGATTTACGAATTACCATCAGACAGAATCCTGGTGCACGGGCCATGTGCCAAATATAAGGGTTTTACCCACCTTTTGCTCCAGTTTCTGAAAATGCCTAGAAATGAGGGTGTTTGCAAAATTAACCAAATTTGCTCAAGTAAGACAACTAACGTGGAATAATTTTGATTAGACCCTCAAAGACACTACTACACCGAGCTTTATCCTATTCATAGGATAGGGAATAACTTCACAATCGCTGGGGTTTCGGACCGCTACAGCCCCCACCAATCTGGAATTGGAGAGGAGGTTAATCATGCGCACTACCTCTCCAGTCATTCCAATAGGAGTGAAGAAGATCAGCCGAGTGCTGCGCTCTCCAATCTCCGGCACTGCCATACAGAATGAATGGGGCGGTAGTGCACATGATCCACCTCCACTCTGTCCAGCCGGAGCTCTTTCTACTGGGGGCTTGTACGGATTCTCCCTGTAGGAGTCGATATCTAATAACACCTACTTGGACTTAACAAAAGTTATCTCATTATTTGAATGGCAATATCTCTGCAATGGAGGTGGAGATTAGAAACAGAAATGTTATTCCTCTGCAGCCAACATTACATTGTGTGTGACTGTTCAATATGAAAATTTTGATGAAAGGTCCGGTGTCAGAACTAAATGACTGCTAAGAGCATGCTTGGCGTGATCAGGTAGTTCAGTGCACCTTCCCACCTAGACCTTTTCCATTTATTCCCCCACCTCCCGGATTGACAGCTTTGGCTTTACAGAAGCCAAAGGAAAGGAGATGGAAAACAAGTAGTTGGGAAGGTGAACTGAACTGTGCAGGCAAAATAAAAAGTCTGGAATCCTGTAACAAAATTCAGTGCATATATAAGTGTAAGCCGTATAATCTGTAATACCCCCGCAGCAATACAGCATCTCAAAACGGAAAGGCCCCAAATTACCCCGTGTCTTTGTTATTTCTCACACTATTTAATCTGCTGTCTGTACAATGGAGAAACTGTGACCAGTGTTGGGAAGCCGTTCTCCCCGGTCATACCACACATATTTGGGAGTGTGAGCACCAGCTATGTGCCCGCTGTCAGGCCTCGCCCGCCTCTACCTCCGTGCTACCATTCTGTTTGCGGCCTGTCACACCACCGCACAATCACTCCCACACTGCTTAAAAGTTAATCATGTATGTTGTGATCACACCAACCAATACCCGGCGCTGCAGAACATCGGCGGCCTTTGAAGCTCCACATTCCGTCCCGAAGCAAAACAGAAATGCGCAAAGTTAATCCAACAGTGACATTTGTAGCTCCATGGGACAAATTACTGGAATACAAAGGATTAAGGCCTTCACACCTTCACCCTAAATGAGTCTGACATGGTAATTAGTGCAATTGGGAACCAAGGTTGATGGATAGGAGGGAAGCACATTTTCCTTTCAGTTTGACATGGTTTCTCCACATCTTTAGGGGCGCTCTCTCATCGGTGATGAATGTAAATCATGATCTGGGAATCCGACCATTTCCCGAATATCCCAGTGTAATAAGTCAGTTCTCACCAATGCAAATGTACAAGAGCATTAAAGAGGCGGCCTGCTTATACTTATTTTTACTAGCATATTTTTTGTGACAATTAAAGGGAAGTTTATGCCCTGAGAGGTCCCAATCTGATATACACAAATCACTAGGGGGCGATACTGGATGTGCTGGTCAGACAACATATTCCTAGCAACCAGCCTGCCACCTATGGCTGTCCATGTGCTGATACTGCTGGAAAGGTCATTCCTCAACACTTACCACCTCTACTAATAAGAAATTCCTGAGAAATTAGGAATTTTAATGAATATGCAAATGAGGTGTTAAATGCACTGGGTGTACCACTCTTCTAAAGCTGTTTCTCCACCCTGCTCCAGCCTCTTTAGCCTGATTGCTCACGGTCTGATTTCCTTGTCTTGTGTCTGACATCACACAGACAGCAAGATATTAATCAAGCTAAAGAGGCTGATGTTAGGCAGGGAAACAACCTCAGGAGGCAGTGGCTCCTTAAGTGATCTGTTACACCAAGAGTATTTAGGCTAAGTGCACACATCAGGAATTTGTGCAGAATTTTCTTGAGCAAAACCTGACTTTTTCCACGGTAAAAACGCCGGTTTTCACGTTTTTGGTGCGTTTTTGCGCAGATTTTGCGCGTTTTTACCGCAATTTTTTCCTGTACTTTTTAGGTCAATAATATAGCGGGAAAAACACTACAATTCTGCGAAATTAATGAACATGTTGGTTCTTTTTCCGAGATGCGTTTTTTTTTGCGGAAAAAAACGCACCATGTGCACAAAAATTGCGGAATTCATTCTAAATGATAGGATGCTTAATTTATGCATTTTTGACGCGTTTTTTCCTGCGAAAAAAACGCAAATAATCCTGAACGTGTGCACTTAGCCTTAATGTCTTATTTGTGCATGAATGAAAACACTAAGTACTTGGGAATGCAGCAACAGATAAGCGATATAAAAGGTGTAAATAAATGGATTTATATGTCAAAGAAGGGGCCAAACTGGTAGAGGTCAGGCACAGGAATTTGCCCTAGGCAGAGCCAGCTGAGCTAAGTCAATCGGGCTGCCTCGTGCAGCCATCCGAGGTATATCCCAGGGTCGGTATTTTGCTCCCCCTTGGGATTGGGATTCAGCTAGTTTACGAACAGTTTGTTCAACTGAGAGAGCTGACTCAGAGAACAGGTCAAAAACCGTCTCCCTGCATTTTTCAGATGTGAGTAAAATTTGAGTACTGACAGCAGTATCTTCCGGGAACAAGTCGACATACAGCCGCGTGATGAGGTTAACTGATCACACTATTGACATCACTCCTGAACCGGAGAAGAGCAGAAGATGGCAGCAAGGCAAGTGCTCAAATGGAGCAGAAGAAATAGCGGAGTTATATAGGGAATGGAGGGGGCAATAGTGTGAGGGGTGGAGGTGTGAGAGGACGAAGAGACTGAACAGTGTGGAGGGGACAGTATAGAGGAAGCAGCGTGTGGGACAGTGTGGAGGACAGTATATAGAGAGGGGCAGTGTGAGGAGGGGACACAATACTGAGACTGAGCAGTGTGGGGGGAGGCAAAGTATGGGGCAAAGAACAGAGAGGGGGCAATAAGAAGGCGCCCAGTATGGCAAGTGGACAATGTTGGGGCAGGGCACTTGTGATAGGCACAGTGTGAAGTTATAGCTAATAAGGACAGACAGTTTGTAAGTTGTGGTTCATATTTTATAGGAAAGGACAGGAAGCACAGTGAGGGGCAATTGTTTTTTATAGAAACACAGCAAAGGGCGGATAATTTTATTCAAGGACATTCTAATGACACCTATTTTTATGCAGAGGGTATCCCAACCACTGTGTTGGGATGTGCTGCATAAGACTAGAGAAATAGGAAGTCTGCAAAGGCGAGCTTCCATCATGTTGTCTGGACATGATCTAGACAAAGGAATGAAAAGAATGCCAATCACAGACGTCACCTGTAAGGGTATGTTTCCACGGTCCGGAACCACAGCGCTTTGGATGGAGCGGAAAGTCCGCTCCGCCCAAAGCCCCGCCCCCTTCTGAACAAGCGTGAATCCGGATGTGCTCATTGAACACATCCGGAATCACCGCAGCGCTACATAGGCCTGTGTTATTTCCCGTCGCCGCAAGGGAAAAGGACATGCTGCGATCTGAAAAGACGCGCCGCATGTCCGTTAACGCAGGTCTGCCGCCTGCGTGTTTTTACGCATAGTGGAGATGGGATTTCTTGAAATCCCCTCCACTATGCTGTAACATCTGGACACTGCGTGTTTGACGTTGCGCCAGTACACAGCGTCAAACACGCAGCATTTACTGACTGTGGAAACATACCCTTAGGTACCTGGATGTAAATGTTTATCTGTTATAATGACCAGGTCTCAACAGTACTGTGGTGCCTCTATGGTCAGCTGTCTGATGATGGCCATTAACAACAACTCCCAGCATCTCCTCACCATTCTTAAGGACATACTGGAAGTTGCAGGTTCATGCAATACAAATATATATATATGTGACTGACTAGATATTACAAGTGATCACTGTACTAAGCTTGGCAATGTAGTCATATACTGATGATGGTTCTGTATTCATGGTGGGTTTGGTGCTGCATTCATGTACTGATTATGGTTCTGGTGATAAACTCTTGTATTGGTGGTGGTGGTACTGGTGCTGTATTTCTAATTTTTGCTATTGAGTGAAAGTAGCAGTCCACAAATGTATCATAATGTCAAAGCATTCTTCTAGAGTGCAGCTGTAGCTCCATATAATTGGAAAGTCACAGTCCAAAAAGTCTCCATGTAGCGCTGGCCTCAACTATATGCTTGTTCTTTATATGGCTATTTTCAACTTCTGTGTTGAGCAGCACACTGCTGCACAACCTTTCACTTCCTTGTTTCTGGGTGGCGGCAAACACTCCTGAGTGACAGTTGTCGTCCCATAGATTTGCTCTACTGCTGCAGTTTCTGGTACTGTGACACATTAACAGTCTGGCTGTGCTTGTTCTGAAATCCACACTGCTTTCACTGTATATTTATATAGAAATAACAGGGCCTTTGAACAGGCACTTAGCTCAGGGAAAGGAGAACTGCTCTGGAAACTACTGTGGTTGAGTTACGGGGTTGCGAATTGTAGGACTGATAACAGGTCAGGAGATGACAGGTAGGGAGAAAGAGGTGAGCAATGGGCTGTATAAAGGTTCCTGGTATCTCAGGGGTTAACTCCTCTGCTGGAAAATAACTATTGTGCACACATACACTTGGCTATGGCGGTCACGATATAAGATAAAAGTTCTCATAGCATGAAAATGACGGCAGGTACAAAAAGCAAGTCAATCACAAACTTGCTTATTGAGAATATCTCTTGAAAATTCCTGTCAAACTAAAGTGGTTTTCTGTTCTTTATTAACACATGATGAATGTGATAACAGCCCGACTACCAGTCACCTGAAAACTGAAGCCACTGACTGCAGGGATAGGTGATTGGTGGGTAGGACATCTTGATTTCCAGTCTGCCAGAGCTCATTTGAGCTGCAACGCTACAGTAAGGGACTGATAGCAGTGGTTAGTATGTTTATTTCTTTCTTATTATCTATACTACCACCAGTAAACTTTAGAAAACAAGCCACAAACCCAGTTAAACCCAGTTCATTCCATCCTCAAAGTGCCACCAAACATAAGATGGCTTGTACACATGAATAGAAACAAGTCAAAAAGTGTTAAGGTACTGTCACACTTAGCGATCGCACCAGCGATCACGACAACGACACGACCTGGCGACATCGCTGGTGCGATCGCTATGTGGTCGCTAGTTAGCTTCCAAACACAAAGATCTCATCAGAGATCAGCGATCTGTATAACGACCTCTGCGGTCGTTGGGAAAACCTAGTCCCGCCTACCCCACTGGTAAAGTCGTTCATAAAGGGTGTCACACTCAGCGATTCAGGCTCACCAGCGGGACACCAACGACCAAAAAACGGCTCAGAACGTTCATAAACGATCAGCGACATCTCAGCAGGGGCCACATCGCCGCTACATGTCACACACAGCTGCGTCGCTAACGAGGTCACTGCTGCGTCATAAAATCGCTGACGCTTTAGCGATCTCGTTAGCGATCTCGCTTAGTGTGACAGTACCTTTAGTCACAAGCAGCAGATTCTAAGTGCATTGACTATCTGGCTCCTTGGATCTGTACTGTCCTGACAAATGCACATGTAGAAGTTTTTCACTAAATTTGAGTGGAACTTTCTTTTTAGGACCGCACTCATGTGGGATCTCCATTATTTCTTGCCATATGTGGCAGACCTCAGCTGGAAATGGTCCCACTTGCCCAAAGCACCAAACCGCACGCTAAAGATTCTGTAAAGGGAAACCCACTTGTTTCAGCAAATTTCCCACTCGCTCCACTATCCTATGAGCCCTGATGTGAAATAGTAAATTTGAAAGTGAAATGTTTGTTTCCCTCTCTGTACTTTTAGATGTAACTGCAGTGTCGTTTATTTATTACCTTTAAATATTTCCCGCTAACACGAATTCTTGGATATTCCTGAATATCTGCAGATATAGTTTTATTTTGAAGTGCACCAATTACCTTATTATTAATTTACAATTTGATTATTTTTTTACATAATCATGTGACAACCACATAGAGAAGTGACTTGGTCACTGTACCAGTGGTCACGTGTCAAACATGCAAGGTCAAAGATTGGCTTTAGGGTTCACGCAAATGATGTACTAGCTAGACCCACCAGGAAAACCGCGTTGTGACGGTGCAGGATCAAATTGGAAAGTGTTGCTTATTTTATTATCATATTTACGGCCCATAAATCCAGGGCAAATCTCAAATCCTGACATGTCTTCTATAGACAATACTTGCCTAGCCTATAAATTATCAATTCTGGGGCAACTTTTGTGCCACTCCAAATATTCCTCCTTTAATTGTAGAAATTCAATAGGAACTTGTGCTATACCAAAAGTATTAAACGACTTTGAAATACATTTGTTTTATGCTAGTAAATTAATCAATGACAAATCTTTACATACTACGAGCTAAGAGAAAAAAAAATTGGTGTTTTAGCCACATTTTATAAAAGTAATTTTTCACACTGGCAACACTTATTTTAATTTGCCAACATTGACATATTCCTAATTAGGCCGGTGTCACATTTGCGTGTGTGATGCGAGAAACTCGCGCGAGTCTCTCACATCAATACCTGGCACTGCAGCCGTTACTCGGGCAGGAGCGTGCGCCTAAATGTATTTCTATGCAGCCGCAAGCTCCGGTCTGAGTTTATCGCATCACACACGCAAGTGTCACGCCGGTCTTAAAGAGACTATCAGCAGATTTTTGATATTCAATCTGAGAGTAGCATGATGTAAAGGCAGAGAGCCTGATTCCAAGGATGTGTCACTTATTAGTCTCCGTGTTGTAGTTTCAATACAATCAAGGAGATTATGAATGCCTGACTAGGTCTCATGTGCAGTACAGTCAGGCTAATCTGTGTAACCCCACCCCCCAACACTGACTGACAGCTTGCTGACAATTCACAGTGTACACAGGAAGCTACCAATCAGGGGTGTGGGCGGAGTTACACACATTGCAGTAGTCTTACCTCTACTACATCTAGATCTGACAAAACAAGGATTCTAGCAAAACAGCACAAAGCAGCCTAGTAAGTGACACATCATTAACATCAGGTTCTCTGTCTCTACATTATGCTTATCAGATTACATAGCAAAAACCGGCTGACATATTTCTTTTAAGATTTTTTTGAGGTGAAAAAAAAAAAAAGACTTATCTAATAGCAATAACTAAATTGAGCTCTGTATTCCAGAAGACTGTGTAGATCGATAGAAATCAAATCTGAGAGCATCAAGATATATCAGAGATCTCGATTCCAGGGATGTGTTACTAGCACAGCAACTTGCTGTAGTTTCAATATAATCAGTGTTTCTTCAGCTGGAGATCAACAATGCAGGACAAGGTCTTCCATACCAGGCAGTCCGGCTAATCTGTGTGACCTAGCCAACACCACTGATTGGCAGCTTGCTGGTAATGTATAGTGTGCACAGGAAGATGCCAATCAGAGATATTAGCAGGTTATACAGGGCTCAGCACTCAGAGCTCTGCTGCATTTACAGCAGAGAAAACTGGGATTTTATTAGAATTACACCAAGTCTGTGACATCACTGAAATCAGGGTCTCTGTCCCAACATCTTGCAGCTTTCAGTTTCCATAGAAAAGCCTGCTGACAGATTCACTATAAAAAGAGATTGTATAACTGACAGTGCCCATTAAAAAAAAACAAGGGCTAAACACATTATTGCATTTGCGCATCTTTTTTGCCATCTTTCTTTTTTTCCTTATCAATTTGCTCCTTTTTTACAGCCTATTTTATATGTGCTCACTTTTTAAACATTCATCATTGTGGGCGTAGTTTGGAGTCTCTGGTTGTTTTCGGATGACTAATCAATTATGATTTTTTTTTAAAAAGTTATAAAATTTCTCCCCCTAGGACTTAAGTTCATGTACGCCTAAAAATGTTGCTCAAATTGTGCGACATTTAAAGGAGTATATGACTTTTTGTACTGAAGTCTCTAAAAAGGTTAAAGACAAAAAATAAAGATTTAACACAAAAATCATGAATTGTGCATTAATTTGGAAGATTTTGGCGCAGACATCAACAAATGTTCGAATATAAAAACAGATAAGTGACTTTAAAGAAGGCAGATCACGTATTTATCTAGGTGTCCAGTTGACAGTTTGGGCTTGTAATTAATTCTATTATTACGTTGAGGCTCTATGGGCTTATGTCAGTGTTACCCAAGGTTTCCCATGTCACAGTCCCACATCGGTATGTGCTGGTCCACCTTGGTAGTAGAAGTCTCGGTGGCCACTTAAACTCCCTTCACTTTCAATTTCATTATTAAAGAAGATTATAAAGGTTAAACAAGAGTATTACTTAGGTCTATAATGAAATTTCTTATGAGCAGCGGATACTCACCAACCCATTGAAGGGGATATTTGGCCGACCCCTCCTGGGGGAATGGGGTAAAATGCTGGAATATCTGGCGTTTGGGAAGGTCTGTGAGCACCTATAGAATAAAAAGCAAATATTCACCTACCATAGGGAAGGATTAGATATATAAAACATCCTTACATACTCTGTAGTTACGTCACGTTTTCCAAAATAATCAAGTTTTCTAAAGAATACAGTCATGGCCAAAAGTTTTGAGAATGACACAAATATTATATTTTCACATGATCTGCTGCCCTCTGGTTTTTATGTGTGTTTGACAGTATGTTTTTATCACAGACAGAAATATAATTGCAAACATATGAGTAACAAAAGCTTATATTGACAGTTAGAATGAGTTAATGCAGCAAGTCAATATTTGCAGTGTTGACCCTTCTTCTTCAGGACCTCTGCAATTCTCCCTGGCATGCTCTCAATCAACTTCTGGACCAAATCCTGACTGATAGCAGTCCATTCTTGCACAATCAATGCTTTCATTTTGTCAGAATTTTTAGGTTTTTGTTTGTCCACCCGTCTCTTGATGATTGACAAGTTCTCAATGGGATTAAGATCTGGGGAGTTTCCAGGCCATGGACCCAAAATCTCTATGTTTTGTTCCCTGAGCCATTTAGCTATCACCTTTGCTTTATGTCAAGGTGCTCCATCATGCTGGAAAAGGCATTGTTGATCGCTAAACTGCTCTTGGAGGGTTGGGAGAAGTTGCTCTTGGAGGACATTCTGGTACCATTCTTTATTCATGGCTGTGTTTTTAGGCAAGACTGTGAGAGAGCCGATTCCCTTGGCTGAGAAGCAACCCCACACTTGAATGGTTTCAGGATGCTTAACAGTTGGCATGAGACAAGACTGGTGGTAGCGCTCACCTTGTCTTCTCCGAATGAGGCGTTTTCCTGATGTCCCAAACAATCAAAAAGGGGATTCATCAGAGAAAATATCTTTACCCCAGTCCTCAGCAGTCCATTGCCTGTACCTTTTGCAGAATATCAGTCTATCCATGATGTTTTTTCTGGAGAGAAGTGGCTTCTTTGCTGCCCTCCTTGAGACCAGGCCTTGCTCCAAGAGTCTCCGCCTCACAGTGCGTGCAGATGCATTCACACCTGCCTGCTGCCATTCCTGAGCAAGCTCTGCACTGCTGGTAGCCCGATCCCCAGCTGAAACACTTTTAAGAGACAGTCCTGGCGCTTGCTGGTCTTTCTTGGGCGCCCTGGAGCCTTTTTGGCAACAATGGAACCTCTCTCCTTGAAGTTCTTGATGATGCGATAGATTGTTGACTGAGGTGCAATCTTTCTAGCTGCGATACTCTTCCCTGTTAGGCCATTTTTGTGCATTGCAATGATGACTGCACGTGTTTCTTTAGAGATAACCATGGTTAACAGAAGAGAAACAATGATGCCAAGCACCAGCCTCCTTTTAAAGTGTCCAGTGGTGTCATTCTTACTTAATCATGACAGATTGATCTCCAGCCATGTCCTCATCAACACCCACACCTGTGTTAATGGAGCAATCACTGAAAAGAGGTTAGCTGGTCCTTTTAAGGCAGGGCTGCAATGAAGTTGAAATGTGTTTTGGGGGATAAAGTTCATTTTCTAGCCAAATATTGACTTTGCAAGTAATTGCTGTTAAGCTGATCACTCTTTATAACATTCTGGAGTATATGCAAATTGCCATTAGAAAAAGTGAAGCAGTAGACTTTGTAAAAATTAATATTTGTGTCATTCTCAAAACTTTTGGCCATGACTGTACAGATGAAAATTCAGAAATATTGTGACATAGCCAACAATATTAATCATGGATGCATAGTACAGGTACATAATTTATGGCCTGATGACACCTAAGCACAGATCTATCAGATTACTATATTTCCAAGACTAACATGGAGGCAAACTGAGGCCAGGTTATAATGGGGGCACCCTTTATGAAAGAGACTTGTTCCCCATCAGGCCAGTAAGAAGTGACATTTTCTTTTCAGGAATCAAGCAGCAGACTGTAATAGAAGATGGGGGTCACACTTTCACCATGAAGTTGGCTGCAATCGACAGTGAAGTCCAAGATAAATCTGCATGTTGATTTTGTGATGGATTGCACCAAATGCATGGCGGAAAGGTAAACAAAATACAAAAGCATCCAAGATCAGGCCTCGAAGGTCGGGATATTTGTGAAGACCTTCTGCAGCAGAATCTGCGTGTTACCTATGGATTGTCCTGAGGATCGGGCTGTGGATTCAAAAATAGATTTCAACCCTGTAAAAAGTCGTGAATTCCACAGAGAAGATCTGGGACTTGCTCAGTATTTCATGCGTAGTTTTCCCACTACGTGGTGGACAGTGTTTTTACACATGTAACTGGCCAGAATGCATGGATTCCATACTCTACACTCGCCAACTCGCCACTTCTGGACCCGATGTTTTCATACTTCGTCAGTCGCCCAGTACAGCTTGTTATGTCTGCTCTCTTTTCCGGTTACAGCTACTTTTAGGCATATATGACCACAACCACCTACCAACGTATGAACGGATGGGCAAACACCTCTGAGCGTATGTGAAATCCCAGAGCAAACCAAATACATCGCTGTTGCAACAAGACTGTTTCCTGTGTCATACAGTTTTTTCTAAGGATGACTGGTTGCTCTCAATTATGGTATAATGCACTTTCCATTTTCATCACCACATGAACACTTAGCTCGTCGCCCGCTGACAAAATCTACTTCCTATCTTCAACCCTTGCACGGCGCACTATGAGTCGTTACTGGCTCATGACCTGAACTGGTGAAAAACCATAAACTACAGCCGTATAAACACCAACCAGACGGGGTTACACCACATCACACAAGCTAGCCAACTCTTCCAAAGGAAAGAAAATAGGACAGAATATTTACTCCACATTTACCTTACAGGGGATGTCCACACTGCTTTATATTATTTATCTCACTATACAGGTGCATCTCACAAAACTAGAATATCATCAAAAAGTTAATTTATTTCAGTTCTTCAATACAGAAAGTGAAACTCATATATTATATAGTCATTACACAGAGTGATCTATTTCAAGTGTTTATTTCTGTTAATCTTGATGATTATGGCTTACAGCCAATGAAAGCCCAAAAGTCATTATCTCAGTAAATTAGAATACTTTATAACACCAGCTTGAAAAATGATTTTAAAATCTGAAATGTTGGCCTACTGAAATGTATGTTCAGTAAACGCACTCAATACTTGGCCGGTGCTCCTTTTGCATCAATTACTGCATCAATGCGGCGTGGCATGGAGCCGATCAGCCTGTGGCACTGCTGAGGTGTTATGGAAGCCCAGGTTGCTTTGATAGCAGCCTTCAGCTCGTCTGCATTGTTGGGTCTGGTGTCTCTCATCTTCCTCTTGACAAAACACCATAGATGCTCTATGGGGTTAAGGTCAGGCGAGTTTGCTGGCCAATTAAGCACAGTGATACTGTTGTTTGTAACCCAGGAATTGGTAATTTTGGCAGTGTAGACAGGTGCCAAGTCCTGCTGGAGAATGAAATTTCCATCTCCAAAAAGCTTGTCGGCAGAGGGAAGCATGAAGTGCTCTAAAATTTCCTGGAAGATGGCTGCGCTAACTTTGATCTTGACAAAAACACAGTGGACCTACACCAGCAGATGACATGGCTCCCCAAACCATCACTGATTGTGGATACTTCACACTAGACCTCAAGCAGATTGGATTGTGGCCTCTCCACTCTTCCTCCAGACTCTGGGACCTTGATTTCCAAGGTCTAGTGTGAAATTTCCACAATCAGTGATGGTTTGGGGAGCCATATCATCTGCTGGTGTAGGTCCACTGTGTTTTATCAAGACCAAAGTCAGAGCAGCCATCTACCAGGAAATTTTAGAGCACTTCATGCTTACCTCTGTCCACACTGCCAAAAGTACCAATACCTGGCTTTAAGACAACAGTATCAATGTGCTTAATTGGCCAGCAAACTTGTCTGACCTTAACCCTATAGAGATTCTATGGGGTATTGTCATGAGGAAGATGAGAGACACCAGACCCAACAATGCAGATGAGCTGAAGGCTGCTATCAAAGCAACCTGGGCTCCATAACACCCCAGCAGTGCCACAGGCTGCTCGCCTCCATGCCATGCCGCATTAATGCAGTAATTGATGCAAAAGGAGCCCCGACCAAGTATTGAGTGCATTTACTGAACATACATTTCAGTAGGACAACATTTCGGATTTTAAAATCATTTTTTCAAGCTGGTGTTATAAAGTATTTTAATTTATTGAGATAATGACTTTTGGGTTTTCATTGGCTGTAAGCCATAATCATCAACATTAACAGAAATAAACCCTTGATAATAGATCACTCTCTTTGTAATGACTATCTAATATATGAGTTTCACTTTTTGTATTAAAGAACTGAAATAAATTAATTTTTGATGATATTCTAATTTTGTGAGATGTACCTATAGGTCATCATTATCAGATTGTGGGGGTGCGAGACACTGCTCCCCCACCAATCAGCTGTTTCCAGTGCAGGCGGCTGGATGTCATCCCTTGGCAAGTTGCACACCATAGCTCTGATAACTTCATAGAAAGAACAGCAGTACCTGGCCATGGCCACTACACAGTAGACCAGGCTGAACAGCTCAGCACCGCAACTGCTAACATCTGCCTGCTGTCCGTACCAGAAAAAGCTGAACAGTGTGGGTGCCGGGTGTCGCACCCTCACAATCCGATATTGATGACGTGTTCAATGGATCGGCCCGTCAATATAAAAGTAGTGGACAATTCATTTCATTAACTATTACAATATTTGCCAATTTTAGCTGGAAAGGGGTCCTGTGCATAGGGGATACATATATTTTCTGTTGATAAAAAGATGATTAATGGTCTCAAGCCAGGTTCCAAGGTCTATAGATTGAGGGACTCTTGTTCTTTGCACGCTTTTGTAGCTAGTGAACAGGGCTGGAAGGAGGCAGGGCACTATTACTGCTGTCCTGGGAAATTCAGAGCAACACAATAAATACTGCCGTATTTGTGCCAACTATATAACCTTACAGTGGGCAGGCACACAGCGCTACACAATAAATACTGCCGTATAACTCCAACTATATACAGTTGTGCTCAAAAGTTTACATACCCCGGCAGAATTTTTGCTTTCTTGACCTTTTTTCAGAGAATATGAATGATAACACCAAAACTTTTTCTCCTCTCATGGTTAGTGGTTGGGTGAAGCCATTTATTGTCAAACTACTGTGTTTTCTCTTTTTAAATCATAATGACAACGCAAAACAACCAAATGACCCTGATCAAAAGGTCACACACCCTGGTGATTTTGGCCTGATAACATGCACAGAAGTTGACACAAATGGGTTTGAATGGCTACTGAAGGTAACATCCTCACCTGTGACCTGTTTGCTTGTAATCAGTGTGTGTGCATGAAAGCTGAGTGAGTTTCTGGGATGCAGACAGACTCTTGCATCTTTCATCCAGCCACTGACATTTCTGGATTGTGATTTATGGGGACAGCAAAAGAATTGTCAATGGATCTACGGGAAAAGGTAGTTGAACTGTATAAAACAGGAAAGGGATACAAAAAAATATCCAAGTAATTGATAATGCCAGTCAGCAGCGTTCAAACTGTGATTAACAAATGGAAAATCAGGGGCTGTGTAAAAACAAAACCACGGTCAGGTAGCCCAACAAAAATTTCGTTGACAACTGTCAGGAAAATTCGGGACGCAAAGAAAAACCCGCAAATAACATGTGGCTGTTTCAAGATACACAAAAAGGCAAAAAGGGCTGCATAGTCAAGTTGCCAGAAGAAAGCCACATCTGCGAAAATACCACAAAGTATCTCGCCTACAATACGCAAAACAGCACAGAGACAAGGCTCAAAACTTCTGGAAAAAGGTAATTTGGAGTGATGAGACCAAAATTGAACTTTTTGGCCACAACCATAAACGTTACATTTGCAGAGAGGTCAACAAGGCCTATGATGAAAGGAACACCATTCCTACTGTAAAGCACGGAGGTGGATTGCTGATGTTTTGGGGATGTGTGAGCTACAAAGGCACAGGAAACTTGGTCAAAGTTGAAGGAAAGATGAATGCAGCACGTTATCAGCAAATACTGGAGGCAAATTTACAATCATCAGCCCGCAAGTTGCACATGGGACATACTTGGACGTTCCAACATGACAACGATCCAAAACACAAGGCCAAGTCGACCCGTCATTGGCTACAGCAGAACAAAGTGTAGGTTTTGGAGTGGCCATCTCAGTCACCTGACCTCAATATCATTGAGCCACTCTGGAGAGATCTCAAGCGCGCAGTTCATGCTAGACAGCCCAGGAATTTACAGGAGCTGGAGGCTTTTTTTTTTTCAAGAAGAGTGGACAGCTTTACCATCTGAGAAAAAATAAAGAACCTCATCCACAACTACCACAAAAGACTTCAAGCTGTCATTGATGTTAGAGGGGCAATTCATGGTATTAAGAAATGGGGTATGTGAACTTGTGATCAGAGTTATTTGGATGTTCTGGGTTGTCATTATGATTTAAAAAGAGAAAACACAGTAGTTTGACAATAAATGGCTTCACCCAACCACTAACTATGAGTGAAGAAAAAGTGTTAGTGTTATCATTCATATTTTCTGATAAAAGGCCAAAAAAGCAAAAATTCTGCCAGGGTCAGCACTCTCTGGCCGTGTACACAAGCTGCGTGAAGTTTCTTACCATCCAGAATCCCAGGCTCTGCTTGTGATTTGCCAGGCTGAAGCCATGTCACCTGTGTGATGCATAAATGACATCACGTCAGGCCAGAGAAACATTCGTTATGCTGGTGAGCCTGGAAACTGAAGAAATTTGTGGTCTGAGGTTGTGGGAAGCGATGCGTTCATCTCTACACAGGACTACAGATGCACGTAGGCACAAAAGCTTAGCACCCTTCTGGTCTAACTGGTTTCAGAAAACCTCTGTCCCCTGGATGAAGTTTGTTTGAAAAAAACAAAACTGTGCTTTAGTTACCCTCCCTGGGTCCAGCACTGAGTCTCCACTGCTGCTCCTGGTGTGCGTTATTGTCTGCAGCTCTGACCCTACTTCGACAGCACTGCAGCCAATCAGTGACTTACAAAAACAGCGTACCTTGCTGTGTTACAATGTTTCCATAATTTCCTTTTAATTCTATGCGAGGTCTGCTAGGCTCTTTTCAGAGTCTTGGCCACCTGGGGCATATAGGCAAAATGGCTATGACAGGAATACCTCTAACTTCTCACCTCCCGTGCCGGCGCTGTTCCCGCGGTGTTGGCACTCGCGGTCTCGGGGCTCTTGTGCGGTTGTTGCGACACGTGAGCCCGGCGCCCAATCAGCGTTAGCGTCACTGTCCCCACCTTTTGTCGAATTGAACAGCAAGAGAAAGTCCGGCTGCAGCTGATCTCTGACTACCTCTTCATGTTTAATTCGACAGCAAGCGGGGACAGTGACCAATGCACTGATTGGGTGCCGGGCAATACATGTCACAACAAAAGTATGAGAGCCCCGGGAAGAGCGAGTGCCAACACCGTGGAACGGCGCCAGCACGGGAGGAGAGTGTAAGCTTTATTATTTTATTGGGGCCAAGTGTGGGTTATGACAAGGAGTAGTCCAAGTAGTGGACAACTTCTTTAAGTGTTCATATCATACCCTTTCAGACTCAATATGGTATACAACAAGATAACATTAGTAATTTTCATTATGGACAGCATCATGGCTGAAAAATCATTTAATGAAAACATGGTGGTGGAGCAGTTGAAATAGTATAGATATTGAAGGGGCAGTCCAGAAATTCAAAGGTTCTGGGCCCTGGGGGGATCAAGTATACCGCTAATCAAGAATACCGCTAATCAAGAATACAGCTAATCAAGTAAACCGCTAACCAAGTAAACCGCTAACCAAGAATACCGCTAACCAAGAATACAGCTAATCAAGTAAACCGCTAACCAAGAATAACGCTAATCAAGAATACAGCTAATCAAGTATACCGCTAACCAAGAATACTGCTAATCAAGAATACAGCTAATCAAGTATACCGCTAACCAAGAATACCGCTAATCAAGAATACAGCTAATCAAGTATACCGCTATCCAAGAATAATACTGTAGCTGTTTATCACTTATACAGGACACAAGATCATATATACACTATTGTGCCAGCAAAAAGACCAAAACACACTCCGAGTCCAAAGTTTTTAAATTTTGCACCCTGTTTGCCTCAATTGAATTTGTAACCTGAGGGGCAGGTTATTATATGGTCATGGCCTAAAGTGTTGGCACCCTTGAAATTATTTGAAAAAATGAAGTATTTCTCCCAGAAAAATATTTATTTTATTAAGGTTTTGTTATACACATATTTATTTCCTTTGTGTGTAGAGAAACAACACAAAAAACGAGAATAATAGACAAATTGGACATAATTTCACACAAATCATCCAACATTGGTCTCTACAGAGTGCTGCTGCGTTCCTGATTTTTGCAAGTTATGTATTCATTGCAGTAGGCACCTGTTCACATTATATGGAGGTGCGGGTCAGGTTTTTTGTTCTATAAAGTCATCAAACATGGTCCGGACAAAATTGTTGGCACCCTCATCTTAATATTTGGTTACACACCCATTGGAATAAATAACAGCAATCAATCACTTTCTATAACCATCAACAAGCTTCTTACACCTCTCAACTGGACTTTTGGACAGTCCTGCTTCTGTAAACTGCTCCAGGTCTCTCATATGTGAAGGCGCCTTCCCCAACAGCAATTTTAAGATCTCTCCACAGGTGTCAAATGGGATTTAAATCTGAACTCATTGCTGGCCACTCCAGAACTCTCCAGCGCTTTTTTCCCGTCCGCTTCTGAAGTACAGTTAGGTCCATATATATTTGGACAAAGACAACATTTATCTTTGGTTCTAGACATTACCACAATGAATTTTAAACAAAACAATTCAGATGCAGTTGAAGTCCAGACTTTCAGCTTTCATTTGAGGGTATCCACATTAAAATTGGATGAAGGGTTTAGGAGTTTCAGCTCCTTAACATGTGCCACCCTGTTTTTAAAGGGACCAAAAGTAATTGGACAGATTAAATAATTGTAAATAAAATGTTCATTTCTAGTACTTGGTTGAAAACCCTTTGTTGGCAATGACTGCCTGAAGTCTTGAACTCATGGACATCACCAGACGCTGTGTTTCCTCCTTTATGATGCTCTGCCAGGCCTTCATTGTGGTGGTTTTCAGTTGTTTGTTGGCATTTCTGTCTGAAGTTTAGTCTTTAACAAGTGAAATGCTCAATTGGGTTGAGATCAGGTGACTGACTTGGCCATTCAAGAATATTCCACTTCTTTGCTTTAATAAACTCCTGGGTTGCTTTGGCTTTATGTTTTGGGTTATTGTCCATCTGTAGTATGAAACGACAACCAATCAGTTTGGCTGCATTTTGCTGGATCTGAGCACACAGTATGGCTCTGAAGACCTCAGAATTCATTTTGCTGCTTCTGTCCTGTGTCACATCATCAATAAACACTAGTGACCCAGTGCCACTGGCAGCCATGCCTGCCCAAGCCATCACACTGCCTCCGCCGTGTTTTACAGATGATGTGGTATGCTTTGGATCATGAGCTGCACCACGCGTTCGCCATACTTTTCTCTTTCCATCATTCTGGTAGAGGTTGATCTTGGTTTCATCTGTCCAAAGAATGTTCTTCCAGAACTGTGCTGGCTTTTTTAGATGTTTTTTAGCAAAGTCCAGCCTAGCCATTTTATTCTTGATGCTTATGAGTGGCTTGCACAGTGCAGTGCACCCTCTGTATTTACTTTCATGCAGTCTTCTCTTTATGGTAGATTTGGATATTGATACGCCTACCTTCTGGAGAGTGTTGTTCACTTGGTTGGCTGTTGTGAAGGGGTCTCTCTTCACCATGGAGAGTATTCTGCGATCATCCACCACTGTTGTCTTCCGTGGGCTCCCAGGTCTTTTTGCATTGATAGTTCACCAGTGCTTTCTTTCTTTCTCAGGATGTACAAAACTGTAGATTTTGCCACTCCTAATGTTGTAGCAATTTCTCGGATGGGTTTTTTCTGTTTTTGCAGCTTAAGGATGGCTTGTTTCACCTGCATGGAGAGCTCCTTTGACCGCATGTTTCCTTCACAGCAAAACCTTCCAAATGCAAACACCACACCTCAAATCAACTCCAGCCCTTTTATCTGCTTAATTGAGAATGACATAACGAAGGGATTGCCCACACCTGTCCATGAAATAGCCTTGGAGTCAATTGTCCAATTATTTTTGGTCCCTTTAAAAACAGGGTGGCACATGTTAAGGAGCTGAAACTCCTAAACCCTTCATCCAATTTTAATGTGGATACCCTCAAATGAAAGCTGAAAGTCTGAACTTCAACTGCATCTGAATTGTTGTGTTTAAAATTCATTGTGGTAATGTCTAGAACCAAAATTACATACATGTTGTCTCTGTCCAAATATATATGGACCTAACTGTATGTTTGGAGTCATTGTCCTGCTGGAAGACTCATGACCTAGGACGCAAACCCAGCTTTCAACCATGACCATCATTTTCAGGGAATCGTAAGCCCCTGAAGGAATGCTCGGAGGAGAGCATTAACACGATGTGAATGCAAGATTATGGTCGGTGAGGACATCTTATGTGACACTACATTCCCCTTAGTAGCTAAATTACATTTATTTGGATGATGCAGTAAACTGAAGCTTGCCTTTCAGAGATAAAAACGATCTGTCACCACGGGGTTGAAATTACCTTGTTTTTGGTTGAGGTCAGCAGGAAGATGTGGCGAGTGGGAACTGTGACTGAATGGCTCATTGTATGGAATGAGAGGAGTGAGAGGGTGGACCCCATGCGATGGCTGCACCACAGGAACCTTACTGGACTAAAAGACAAAATAAAACATTGGATTACCGATATATGCCTAAGAATCACAAAGTTTTGGTTTTATTTTCTAAATGACAGCACTTTAATAGCAATTCACTTTTTATTGTATTTAGAAGTCTAAAAATAATGTATAATACAATTCTCATGTCAAACAAATGTATAATATTATGTTCATTAATTCTTGCTTAACGGTACAAAAACAACTGAATGTTCTTCTGTGTTAGGTGCGCTCAAATCTGCTTTTAAACTCAGCGAGTGCAATGTGGGAAAACCGTCGCAAGACATTCGGATTATCAGCGGACAGGTGAGGATTTCTTAGATTTTTTTTATTTTCCTTTGGATATTAATAAATGGGTAAAATAGGGTTGGGGAGTTTTTTGTTCAAATAAAGGACTTTGCTCTGTGTGTGTGTTTTTTTATTTAAACTGATGGGATTAGTAATGGGGGTGTCTTACAGACGCCTCTCCATTACTAGCTTTTGGGCTTGATGTTAGCTGACATTACAAAGCTGACTTCAACCCCGATACTATTACCCACTAGCCACCGCAGCACGGCAAGTGGGAAGAGCCAAGGCTAAGCGACAGAACTGGTGCATCTAAAGGATGCGCCATTTCTGGAGCAGCTGAGCGATGATGTTCTTTGTTTGGGAGGGGGGGGCAATATCCAGGGCCCCTTCCTTGTCTATTAATATCAGCTCACAGCTAACTGCCTAGCCTTTGCTGGTTATTAAAAATAGGCTGTGATGTTACTCTTCATTCTGCCCCAGGGATACTAGAACAAGGGGAGGGAAATGGTGATATCAGCAGTTACTGCCCCAATTTTTCAGCTAACAGTAAAGCTGGTAAGTCTTACTATATGCTTGAGGTCTAAAACGGAAAATGCTCCCCCTAGTGGATATAATTATATATAATATATATATATATTTGTAAAAAAAATGTACCGTATAATATTTTTCATACAGAAACATTTGCAAACAGTGCAAACATTGCATTAATACATTTTAATTACTATTTTAAGCTTAATTTCACAAAAAAACAAACTACAAGAAAACTGGTGGCACCTTCCCTTTAAACTGGTCCCCACCTGGAATAGTGACTGCAAAAAACAATAGACCCAATTCATCAAGAACAGTATTTTACATGCTGGTCTTGATGAGGGGAGGGGATGGGGTGAAGTGCGAAGCGCCTGAATCATTACAAGGCACACACCTCTTAATAAATCAGGCAAGACGCAAAGTGGTGTGCGCCCCGCCACAAACCTTACACTAGGTTATAGTTTATCATGAGCTCAATGGAGAGTTTGTCTTTGAGGTTGTGTACTTTTTCATGATGGGAAATTTTTTTTAAAAAAAATCAACATGTACCCAGAGGATCGAAAGTACTTGCTTTTTCCTGTGACATGTAGTGGTAGACAGCCCTGCTCTCAGCCCAGATCTTTGCACCTATTGTGTAGACTAGAGTATGGCTGAGCCATGTGTGATTACAAACACTGTCTGTACTATTCATATCTGGAATCAGTATGGGGTGAAAGGGGATATACAGCAGTGCAGAGTATCATTACAAACACCACTTGCAGTTTTCATCTTACAGCAATTAGTGTAGTGGGAAGGGAAGAGCTGATAGCACTGAGAGGAGAGTAGCACAGAGGTGTTTGCAATCACATCAGCTCTGCTGTACACTACACAGTAGCTACAGAAATCAGGGATGAGAGCTGGGCTGTTTATCATTACATCTCACAGGAGAAAGCATGTTTTTCTGACCTTCCAGGGGTGTGTTCTTTTTTCGCCTCCTGCTTTTGATTGGTCACCGTCATACATAGGAAGAAGTACAGACTCCAGAGACAAATGTCTGGTAAAGCAGAATTGAATTTATAATAAACTTTACACGCTAGTATCTTCACAATAGAGAGGAGAAATTAAAAAAAAAAATACATGTTATGTTCAGCTCTGCAGCCACCATTCCAAGATGTAACCAGTTCAACATGCTCATAGAAGTGAAAGTCTCTTTAATACACATTAGCTAATTATGTTTAATACAGAAATTCTCATCATTACATAAGATAATAAATCACAGAATAGAGAAAACCTTATAGGATTTATTATAAATAAAAAAAACCCAAAAGGTTTAGTATTATAAAAAAAAAAATCTTTAAACACAGGCATAGGATGGTGGAAGACTGAAAAATGATCCTGGGAGGATGGAAGTCTGAAGTAGTTGGATTGAAGTTGATATCATATGTGAGACCTAGTGAAGGTCTAATGAAAGAATACTGTATGATGTAAAGTAAAGTGAAGGACACTTATGGTGCGGATAAGGTGAAATAATCACAATTTGCAATAAATTACTTATCGAGAAAGGCAACATCATTCATCACTAGTGACGCACTTTTTTCCTCCCAAAATGTGGAGGAAAATGGAGGGTGAGTCTTACAGTCCAGATGTAGGGGCTTTGGCTCTGGTGGAGAGGTGGACGAGCGGTTTCGGCAGTGCAGCGAGTCACAGAGGCAGGAGCCGGCAGCTCCGGCTAACTCCTGTGCCCACTGCTAAAGAGAAATAATATGCACTGCATTCCACGCCCATGGGCGTGGAGGACAATGACAATTCATTTTTCTGGCAACCTGGTATGATTGGCCCCATCCCGTTGCTGGGATGATTGGTCCCATCGTTATTCTGGTATGATTGGCCCCATCCCGTTCCTGTTATGCATGGCCCCATCAGAAAAGATGAAAAGAAACCAAACCATTACACTTACCTTCCTCCGATCCCTCGCAGTGTACTGCTCCGATGCCAGCAGCTGCTTAATGCTTGTAAGCAGCACATGTTAGGGACGTCATGCACTGCTCACAAGCAGAGCACAGATGCCGGAATACACACCGGGACTGTTCATCGGAGATCGCGGTGAGTATTCATTCCTCTTTAGTAGTGCGCAGTCTCAGCCGCCAGCTTCCTGCTGCTGCTGCGGTCACGTGTGCCGATACTTAAGAGAAATGAATATCATACCAGAATAAGGATAGGACCAATCATACCAGAACTAGAAACTGGGCGATTAATCGAATTAATTCGATTAATTCGCCCATAGTAAAATCGGCGATTTTAAATTAATTGAAATCCGATTTAAAATGGCGTGCGCAATGTAATTGCGCCGCCATTTTACTCGGCTCGTCCAGGCCACGCGCTGCTGAGCTCGTTTCGTTGACAGCGCGGCGGCGGCTGCCCTAAGTGCCCGGCGGAAGGGACAGTGAGGAGAGGAGGCGCACGGACACCGGCTCGGGCGCTGGAGCTTTATCGTCTGAGGGAAGGACAGAGCTGAATCCCCGGTTGGCGCCTCGTGCCCTGCCCATTTTCGCCGTTGTCCCCTCACATCTGCTCGTGCTGTCACCCGAGGCCGCGGCCCCCGCCCGCTCACCCGCCCTTCTGAGGACCCTTCCTGAGGAGGAGTCCGTGGCCCAGGAGAGGCCGTCACTCGCCGCCGCACTCGGATGACTCCCAAGCCCGTGTACCGTGTATTGTCCCCGGGAGGACGGAGGCGGCGGCCGGGCCTGCTCCTGCCGATGTGGCCGCCGCCTCCTCCCTCCTTCATCTTCTCTCCTCTCTCAAAATGGCGGACAGCCGTTACTGCCTCCACTCCGCAGGGGGCTGCTGGGAAGGAGCCGGGGGGCTGTGGCCGGGGTGTGGAGCCATGTGAGCCGCCACATCCGCAGTGTGCCGCGCTGCTGACGGATTCGGCTGTGTGCAGATGATGGGGGTTGTGCTCCATCCTGCCGTCACCGGCAATGGCTGCGACCTGCCCCGCGTCAGTGTGACATTGTATATTCATGGCCATATGGTAGATGCGGCCCCTGTGTACTGCGCCGCCCTCTGTGCAGGGCGCCATAGCCCTCCTACCATGTCTTGTGGAGGGTCTGCAGTGACCTTACTGGATGCTGCGATGATTGATCCCTCCTAGAGTCTGATACAGGTGTCTGATGTGAGGCCTGTGACCAGCTCGAATGACAGGATGATCGGGGCACATGACCCCCCATCCATGTACTGAGCACCCATCGGGGTCTGCGGTGTTAGTCCTGGACCCTCCGTCTGGCAGGGTGGCGTGCCGTAATCCCCAGTGCTGGGTGGGTGGAGCTCGTAAAGTGGGGGCGGGGCTTAAAATAAATCGAATCAATTTAAATCGAAAATCGGTTTTAAGTTTGAAAAAAAATCGATTTTGTTTTTTTTGAAAATCGCCCAGCTCTAACCAGAACTGAGATGGGGTCAATCATACCAGGATAAGGGTGAGGGGGACCATTCCTACCAGGATAGGGATGAGGGGGCCATGCACACCAGGCTAGGGATTAGGAGGCATGTATACCAAGAGGAGGATGAGGGCCATGCATATCAGGATAGGGATAAGGGGACCATGCATACCAGGATAGGGATGAGGGGCCATGTGTATCAGGATGATAATTACAGAATTGACCACATTTTTTGCTTCAGTTTTTTTTTTCCCTAATATCTCCTCTAAAACCTAGGTGTGTCTTCTGGTCCGGTGTGTCTGTAGTCTGAAAAATACGGTAACTAATTTAATCATGCAAAAGGTCAAAGATTTAAGGCTATGTTCATGTCGAGGAGAAGACCGGGCTATGGGTGCTCACCGTGCACCGGGTCCAGAACTGCTGGGGTCGAGCCTACTGTTGTGGGGGGCGGGGGGGAGATTGGACATGGAGCAGACCCTTGACCTGTGTAGAAGGGACATGGCGAGCCAGGGAGGTATAAAAGGTTTTGCGTGGGAAAAGAAGGGGGCTTCCCGCAAGAGAGGGAAGTCAGAGAACATCGATGCTGAGCTGCAAGGAAAGATAGGCCGCATAGCAGCGATCAGGGCTGGGTGTGGCGAGGACTCCCAGGTTTCGGAGGGTGTGCGACAGAACGCACGCCGAGTAGAGGATTACGGTGGACTCCACTCTGTTGTGGTGCAGCATAACGGACTAGGGGCTCAGTGGGTAAGACTGGTGATCGCCCGCTGCCACCAAAAGTGAGACCGACTTGTTGGGGGTGGGGAAGCCGGAAGAACTCAGCATTGGTCTCAGCCGGCAGCCGACCAACCATCTGATTCAGGAGAAGAAACGGACAACCGAGTCACGCTAAGTGGAATTAATATATAGACTGCCATTCTGAATGACTCTTTCCCTGTTTACCCCTCAGCCTTTACCTGTTTATTTCCTGTTGATCCCTGCAAGGAGGTTGCCAGTGTTTATAAAACAAGTAATTGCTAACTTCTGCTCTGTGCTTCTGTGTCACTGCATCCTAGTACCTGTGTTACATTCACATAATTTTTGAGACCCAAATTTGGTTTACACTCCATGAAATGGACTTCCAGAATTATTATTATTACTGAAAATTGAGAATTGTATGGAGAATGTAATCATGATATTGTCTCTCTACAATCTATTCTCCAAAAAAGGCAAACACATAAAATAGACTTCACAAAAGGTGCAAATAGAAAAATTACGGTAATTTGGTGAAAAAAAAAAAGAAAAAAAAAAAAAAGGTTGCAAAACACCAAAAACTTGACAAAAACATAGGTAAATGCAATAATGATTTGGACCCTTAGTGTGTACCTATTATTTCAAGTAACTTTTCAGAATAAGCTTCCCTGTATGTGTACATGAGGAATAATGCTATTTCTGGCCAATATACAGTATTACTAGTATCATGCATTTTCTCCAGATTTCAATTCTGCAGGCTCGGGCTCTAATTTTCAGTTGTCTTTAATAATACAAAGCATAACCCGATAACCTCAATATACTGACTGTTGTCTTGCTTTGACAAGACAGATTTAAGCTGCTTTTTCAGAGTGAATGATGAATTCAGGGGGCAGGTGAAGAAGTGGCTCATTAGTGGAGAAAGCAGCTTTATTTGTTAAGCTATAGTATAAAGTTTCTTACATTTGCTCATATTAGTGGCTTATGTAAAGTTCAGGTCAGGCGCGGACTCCCTCTGATGTCACTGATGCTGTGCGGTGTCCCCGGCTGACCTGAACTGATTAGCCTGGGAAGCAATCAATTAAGCTTCCCACAGTAATCACTTCCTCTCCTGTCGGCCAGGAGAGGAGCTCATTCATTTGGGGGCTTACAGCTGAGCTGCCAGCATTAGATGACCTGCTTGCTGTAAACCAGTTAACCCTTTGTGAAGGATTACAGCGTTGGACGTGACTGAGCGCCGGATAGGCAAGAAAAATGTTGTTTTATTATTTTTTTTTTATTACAGGAGAACAAGGGAATCGAAGGAATACCAGTACAATAAAAGATGGTCAAAAACTGTTGTTTATTTCGTTAAAAATTTTATTAATTTTTTTTTTTTTTATTTCATACAATAGGATTAATAATTGAGAGTTGTCTAATTGACAACTCTCAATTATTAACCTGGCTTAAAGTCACCTTCCAATAGCATGGTGGCTTTAAACCATTATTAACCCATTCGCCACCGCTACAGGGCAATGGGAATAGACCGTCAAAGTGCCAGAAAGGGCACATTCAATTATAGATTTGCCTTTTCTGGGGTGGCTGGGGGCAGATGTTAGTAGCCGGGGGGGCACAAAATAAATGCACCCTCCCTAGGCTATTATTATCTGCCCCCACTCGCTGGCTTTGCCTGTCTGGTGGAGAAAATAGCGCGGGAGCCCACGCATTTTTTTTCAACAAATTTACACCTTTAATTAACCCCTACATGTATGAAATTTTGCACACATACAGTTAGGTCCATAAATATTTGGACAGAGACAACATTTATCTAATTTTGGGTCTAGACATTACCACAATGAATTTGAAACAAAACAAATCAGATGCAGTTGAAGTTCAGACTTTCAGCTTTCATTTGAGGGTATCCACATTAAAATTGGATGAAGGGTTTAGGAGTTTCAGCTCCTTAACATGTGCCACCCTGTTTTTAAAGGGACCAAAAGTAATTGGACAAATGACTCCAAGGCTATTTCATGGACAGGTGTGGGCAATCCCTTTGTTATGTCATTCTCAATTAAGCAGATGAAAGGGCCGGAGTTGATTTGAGGTGTGGTGTTTGCATTTGGAAGGTTTTGCTGTGAAGGAAACATGCGGTCACAGGAGCTCTCCATGCAGGTGAAACAAGCCATCCTTAAGCTGCAAGAACAGAAAAAAACCCATCCAAGAAATTGCTACAATATTAGAAGTGGCAAAATCTACAATTTGGTACATCCTGAGAAAGAAAGAAAGCACTGGTGAACTCATCAATCCAAAAAGACCTGGGCGCCCACGGAAGACAACAGTGGTGGATGATCGCCGCATACTTTCTTTGGTGAAGAAGAACCCGTTCACAACATCAACTGAAGTCCAGAACACTCTCAGTGAAGTAGGTGTATCTGTCTCTAAGTCAACAGTAAAGAGAAGACTCCATGAAAGTAAATACAAAGGGTTCACATCTAGATGCAAATCATTCATCAATTCCAAAAATAGACAGGCCAGAGTTAAATTTGCTGAAAAACACCTCCAGAAGCCAGCTCAGTTCTGGAAAAGTATTCTATGGACAGATGAGACAAAGATCAACCTGTACCAGAATGATGGGAAGCCAAAAGTTTGGAGAAGAAAGGGAACGGCACATGATCCAAGGCACACCACATCCTCTGTAAAACATGGTGGAGGCAACGTGATGGCATGGGCATGCATGGCTTTCAATGGCACTGGGTCACTTGTGTTTATTGATGACATAACAGCAGACAAGAGTAGCCGGATGAATTCTGAAGTGTACCGGGATATACTTTCAGCCCAGATTCAGCCAAATGCTGCAAACTTGATTGGACGGCGCTTCATAGTACAGATGGATAATGACCCCAAGCATACAGCCAAAGCTACACAGGAGTTCATGAGTGCAAAAAAGTGGAACATTCTTCAATGGCCAAGTCAATCACCAGATCTTAACCCAATTGAGCATGCATTTCACTTGCTCAAATCCAGACTTAAGAGGGAAAGACCCACAAACAAGCAAGACCTGAAGGCTGCGGCTGTAAAGGCCTGGCAAAGCATTAAGAAGGAGGAAACCCAGCGTTTGGTGATGTCCATGGGTTCCAGACTTAAGGCAGTGATTTCCTCCAAAGGATTCGCCACAAAATATTGAAATAAAAATATTTTGTTTGGGTTATGTTTATTTGTCCAATTACTTTTGACCTCCTAAAATGTGGAGTGTTTGTAAAGAAATTGTACAATTCCTACATTTTCTAACACATATTTTTGTTCAACCCTTCAAATTAAACGTTACAATCTGCACTTGAATTCTGTTGTAGAGGTTTCATTTTAAATCCAATGTGGTGGCATGCAGAGCCCAACTCGCGAAAATTGTGTCACTGTCCAAATATTTCTGGCCCTGACTGTACACTCATGTCATTGTTAGTGAAAACCATATATCGAACTACATGAAATGACATGGTTAACTGTATGTAAACCATGTGTCATTTCATGTCGGGTCTGTAATTTCACAAAAGCCGGCAATTGAATTAGCGGCTATTATACTATGTAGAAGTGTATGAAATATAAATATATATATGTCACAATGACATGTATATATATATATATATATATATATATATAATATATATGTATTCTATGTGTGTATATCTATTCTTTCTATTCTTTATTAAACAAGTCAGTGTGATTTTACAGTATAGCCAGGGATGAATTGCCGGCTTTTCTAAAGGGCACCGGTGCGATTTTATCGCAGGTCACACGTGCGGTCCGTTTGTAATCCGATTTTTCATCGCACCCATAGACTTGCATTGGCGATTGTCGACCTACAATCGGTGACAACCGCAGCATGCTGCAATTTCACTCGCACGCATAAAACGGACGACAAAAAATCGGATGGTGGGAGCTGCTCCATAGATTAACATTGGTCCGACTGCAATGCGATATTTCATCGCTTTGCAGTCGTCCGATTTTGTCGCCAGTGTGACCCCGGCCTAAGGGTCCCGTTACACATAGCGACTCACCAGCGATCCCGACAACGATATGCACTTGTCAGGATCGCTGGTGTGTCGCTACATGATCGCTGCTGAGCTGCCAAACAGGCAGCTCTCAGCAGCGATCAGGACAGCAACTATGCGGGTAACAAGCGACGCAACCCGCAGTGTACCTTAGATACCAGCGCGCTTGTGCAGGGAGCTGGTAACCAAGGTACACATCGGGTTTTCAGGCGCTGCCCGGCGCTTAGTAACCCGCTGTGTACCTTGGTTACCATCTCCCCTGCACAAGCGCGCTGGTATCTAACGTACACATCGGGTTTCCAGGCGCCGCCCGGCGCTTAGTAACCCGATGTTTACCTTGATTACCAGCTCCAGCTTGCTTATTGCTGGTCTCCCGTATGTCACACGCAGCGATGCGCGATGGCCAGCGGGAGACTAGCAATCAAAAAATGGTCCAGGACATTCAGCGACACCCATCAGGGGGCTGATCTTCGCTGAGTGTCACACTAAGCGAGATCGCTGGCTAGGTCGCTGCTACGTCAAAAATCGGTGATGTTTCAGCGATCTCACTAGCGATCTCGCTATGGGTAACGGGGCCTTAAGGCTTGGGCTACTCGGCAACTTGTTGCGTGACAACAATTCTCAGACCAGTAGCACAGCCAAAAACATCTGTGCAACCCGTCTGCAGCTCGCCGCCCAATGACTATTTTAGATCTGTGATTTTGCTGTAAAGAAAAACAAATTGAGTTACATGCGACTGGCAGCCAGCAACAAAAAATCCAACATACAAAAACAATAGAAGGTCCAAGAATGCTAGTATACAGAAACCGTGATATTGTTCCTATGTGGAACCTGATATAAGCAAGTGAGGACTTACTTGGATCCTATGTGCTGTGGCTGGTGCTTAGTAAGTCCTCACTTGCTTATATCAGGTTCCACATAGGAACAATATCACAGTTTCTGTATACTAGCATTCTTGGACCTTCTATTGTTTTTGTATGTAGGCTAATTAACATTACTCAATTCTTTGAGCCCTTATTGGAGGCGCAGGGGTCATTATTTATCAGTATATACAGTTTTTTTCCTCTCAGTCAGCAGTCGCACAGGAGTTGACAGCACCCCAGCAGCCTCCACAGGATTGTGTATACACGTAGGTGTGCATACATTTATCGGTTCATATACCTACACACCCTCATACGCATACACACGGTTTTATATGCTCATTTTTCTTCTAAGTCGCGCCAGTGTATAATTTTTTAGCATAAAAAATCCAACACATTTGTGACTATGTCAGTAAGAGGTGGTCGTAACTCACCACCTTAGGAAAATTATTAAATAGCAGTGTAGCCCTAGACCAAGACTAGACGACCGCAGAATATATTTACTGTGGACCTCGGGCTGCGGCGGTCCCGCAGTGATACTGGCAGCATTGTTCACCACTGTGGACATCCTTGCGAAAAAGGAGCAGGAAAGCCGAACATTTCACCTTTTGCGTAAAAGTCACACCTATATCCACATAAATTAACATGCTGTGGATTTTAATCCCGCTGCTCCTGTACATTTACGATGTGGATGTATTTCGCAGCTTGTTCATGACATTTCTTAAACCCTCATTATCCAAAGATCTAGCAGGACGGAGCAGCTTAGACTTCTCAACCATCACAATCAAACACTGGTTGTGGAGTAATGCAAAGACATGAAGAATATTTAATTCATTTATTAATACAAGTCTCCTCCTAAGTGCTGATAAAAAGTGACTTCAGCACAATTCCTACCTTAGAGAAATGCCCAAATCTTAGGCATGACAGAATTCATTTTTGGACTGTGCTTTGTGTAAAAGCATTTTTCCGCCAAGGAGAAATTGCATTTTTGGAAAGAGCATTTTCTAGATATATATATATATATTTTACTAAAATAAGAATGTCCTTCTGAAGCCTTATTTCATCACATCAAAGGATTCTGTGGTAAAAGCCAGGGAAGAATCTGAAACAAGCAGCCAGTCCCTTTCTTAGCAGACCATATGTCAAGGAACATTTTGCTAAGGGCAGCCTCCGTACATTACGCCCAAAACAGATTACCCCGACAATACCAGGTAGCTCATATTTCCACATTAGAAAATATTTTCAACCACTTAAGAGTGAACATAACACAGAACATGATGATAAAGGTATTTAAGGGCCTATACTGACATGCAATCTTATTTATATGTTGTGTGGTCTAGTATACTTAACTGGTCCAACAAAATATAAAAGTTACTTACTAGTACCAGGCAGTCCACCCTTAAAAGGGGTGGTCCTGAGTAATTTTCATCCTAAATCTCTATTTAATGGCATAATCTAAACTATTTTCTAATATACAGTACAGACCAAAAGTTTGGACACACCTTCTCATTTAAAGATTTTTCTGTATTTTCATGACTATGAAAATTGTTCATTCACACAGAAGGCATCAAAACTATGAATTAACACATGTGGAATTATACATTACACTTTACAAAAAAGTGTGAAACAACTGAAAATATGTCTTAAATTCTAGGTTATTCAAAGTAGCCACCTTTTGCTTTGATGACTGCTTTGCACACTCTTGGCATTCTCTTGATGAGCTTCAAGAGGTAGTCACCGGAAATGGTCTTCCAACAATCTTGAAGGAGTTCCCAGAGATGCTTAGCACTTGTTGGCCTTTTTGCCTTCCCTCTGCGGTCCAGCTCACCCCAAACCATCTCAATTGGGTTCAGGTCTGGTGACTGTGGAGGCCAGGTCATCTGGTGTAGCACCTCATCACTATCCTTCTTGGTCAAATAGCCCTTACACAGCCTGGAGGTGTGTTTGGGGTCATTGTCCTGTTGAAAAATAAAAGATGGTCCAACTAAACGCAAACAAGATGGAATAGCATGCTGCTGCAAGATGCTGTGGTAGCCATGCTGGTTTAGTATGCCTTCAATTTTGAATAAATCCCCAACAGTGTTACCAGCAAAGCACCCCCACACCATCACACCTCCTCCTCCATGCTTCATGGTGGGAACCAGGCATGTAGAGTCCATCCGTTCACCTTTTCTGCGTCGCACAAAGACATGGTGGTTGGAACCAAAGAGCTCAAATTTGGACTCATCTGACCAAAGCACAGATTTCCACTGGTCTAATGTCCATTCCTTGTGTTCTTTAGCCCAAACAAGTCTCTTCTGCTTGTTGCCTGTCCTTAGCAGTGGTTTCCTAGCAGCTATTTTACCATGAAGGCCTGCTGCACAAAGTCTCCTCTTAACAGTTGTTGTAGAGATGTGTCTGCTGCTAGAACTCTGTGTGGCATTGACCTGGTCTCTAATCTGAGCTGCTGTAAACCTGCGATTTCTGAGGCTGCTGACTCGGATAAACTTATCCTCAGAAGCAGAGGTGACTCTTGGTTTTCCTTTCCTGGGGCGGTCCTCATGTGAGCCAGTTTCTTTGTAGCGCTTGATGGTTTTTGCAACTGCACTTGGGACACTTTCAAAGTTTTCCCAATTTTTCAGACTGACTGACATTCATTTCTTAAAGTAATGATGGCCACTCGTTTTTCTTTACTTAGCTGCTTTTTTCTTGCCATAATACAAATTCTAACAGTCTATTCAGTAGGACTATCAGCTGTGTATCCACCAGACTTCTGCACAACACAGCTGATGGTCCCAACCCCATTTATAAAGCCAGAAATCACACTTATTAAACCTGACAGGGCACACCTGTGAAGTGAAAACCATTTCCGGTGACTACCTCTTGAAGCTCATCAAGAGAATGCCGAGAGTGTGCAAAGCAGTCATCAAAGCAAAAAGGTGGCTACTTTGAAGAACCTAGAATATAAGACATAATTTCAGTTGTTTCACACTTTTTTGTTAAGTATATAATTGCACATGTGTTAATTCATAGTTTTGATGCCTTCAGTGTGAATGTACAGTTTTCATAGTCACAAAAATACAGAAAAATACAGAAAAATCTTTAAATGAGAAGGTGTGTCCAAACTTTTGGTCTGTACTGTACCTGCATTAAAAAATTCCCTATCTACTTTTCTATATTTTTTTTCACTTCCTCTGTAATGATGCTTTGTGTGAGAATTCCCAATGCCTGCTGGGATACTCAAACAGAGCGTCATCAGGGGCAGAGGTTGCGGTCACTGCCACGGTCCTGCCCCCTCCCTCAAATGAAGAGTCATCAGTCACTGGGGCTAGGTTAGTCCCTGCGCGATGTGCACAAAGACAGTGCACTCTGCAGGCTGCTCAGATCAACAGTAACAAGCCAGCAACAGAATACCCGGCATGCAGAGACCAGTGACGGGTATTCTGGCAATGCGCTGTTGCTGGTTCGTTACTTGTGATCTGAACCGCCATCAGAGAAGGCGCTGTCGCGTAGGGACTAGACCAGCCCCTGAAACGAGCGTCACTGATGATGCTTCATTTCAGGGAGGGGGCAGGGCTTGCGGCATTGAGCACAACCTGTGTCCCCTAATGACGTTTCGGTTGAATATCCCAGCATGCACTGGGATTCTCAAAGCATCGTAAACAAAGTGAAAAAACGAAAAATCAGTTCGTTAGGGAAGGATAGGGAATTTTCAATTCAAGAAAGATATTGTAATATATAATTACCTTGTAATGTCTTCACATTCTGTTCCGTCCAGATGTCTCCGGATCCCAGAATTCCAAGCAGAGGAAGTTCACCGACCGCCATATTGGGACACCCAAGTGATGGGTGTCTCAATATGGAAACTGCTGGTGGTACCAGCCTTTTGAGCGGTACCACCGGCGGAACACTGTCGCACCACACACGCTCTATACGCCGTACTCACCACACACACACACTGTACACGCAGTACGCATGACACACACACACACACTGTGTACGCCGTATGCACCACACACACACACACACACTGTATACAGAGGCGCGACGTGTCTACAGGCAGAGGAAGCCGGTCACATTAAAGGGGTTTTCCGACGAACGAAAAGTTCATTTTAAAAATTGTCTGTGTCTGACCATGTGCGGAGCATATCAAATCTCCTGGGCAGCGGAGGAAGCAAAAGACAATACTGACATTACAGCAGGGGATCACAGAGGATTAATTTTGTGAGGTAAAATATTTCACTGACTGTTTTTAAACAATATTTTACCTCACAAAATGTGTCCTCTGCGATCTCCTGCTGTGCAAAGGGGGGATACAGCTCAAACAGGACAGCAAATGAGGGGAGAACACAGCACAGGAAGAAGAGAGACAGCAGACAAGGGGGATAGCACATGGGGAAGACATGTCAAAGAAGAGAGCACAGACGGGAGAAGTCAGCACATGGGAAAAGACAGAGTGGATAGGTGGGTGAGCACATGGGGAGGAAGAGATTTTCAATGCTGAAAATCTTGCCCCCATCGTGACATTACCGCCCTCCCGATGCAATAGCATCAGGCCTCCATCTAGTTAGAAAATAATGACATAGATAAGGATTTAGTACGAAAATTATTTGTACTTCGGATCACCCCTTTAAGGCCACTATACACATTAGGCCGGAGTCACACACAACGACAAAACATCGGACCGTTTTAGTCGGTCGATTATCGCACCAAAATGTCATGAACAGTCATCCGTCTGGCATCCGATTTTCCTGGAAAGATGCGATTTAGTCGCATCTGACCGTAGTTGTAACATCCGATTTACATCCGACTTGCGAGATTTTCTCGCAGGCTTGCAAAATCGACATATAATGGATCCAAATGAATAGTATTTAAATCACAAAAGAAAGAATAGATATATACACATAGAACACACACACATATATATATATATATATATATATATATATATATATATATATGCCATTGTGACATATATATATATATATATATATGTATATATACATATATTTATAGTTCGTACACTTCTACATACTGTAATAGCCGCTAATTCAATTGCCGGCTTTTGTGAAACTACAGACCCGACATGAAATGACACATGGTTTACATACAGTTAACCATGTAATTTCATGTAGTTTGATATATGGTTTTAACTTACAATTACATGAGTGTATGTGTGCAAAATTGCAGACATGTAGGGGTTAATTAAAGGTGTAAATTCTTTGAAAAAAAATGCGTGGGCTCCCGCTGTATTTTCTCCACCAGACAGTCAAGGCAAGCGAGTGGGGGCAAATAATAATAGCCCAGGGAGGGTGCATTTATTTTGTGCCCCCCCTGGCTACTAACATCTGCCCCCCAGACACCCCAGAAAAGGCAAATCTATAATTAGATTAGCCCTTTCTGGCACTTTGCCCATCTATTCCCATTGCCCTGTAGCGGTGGCAAATGGGTTAATAATGGGTTAAAGCCACCTTGTAATTGAAATGTGACTTTAAGCCAGGTTAATAATTGAGAGCTGTCAATTAGACAACTATCAATTATTAATACTATTGTATGAAAGAAAAATCAAACACACACACTTTAATAAAAAATCATTTTAATGAAATAAGCAAACAGTTTTTGACCATCTTTTATTTTCCTGCTAAAACCATTTCCTGTAATAAAAATAAAATAAAAAAGCAAAATGATTCTTACCTATTCGATGCACAGTCAGGTCCCACGCTGTAATCCATCAGAAAGGGTTAACAGGTTACAGCTAGCAGGAAGCTAATGCTGCCTGCTGAGCTGTTACCCCCTGAATGAATAAGTTCCTCTCCCGGCGAAAGGAGAGGAAGTGATTAATGAGTGAAGCTTAATTGATTGCTTCCCACTTTCACTTCAGGTCAGGTCACCCTGACCTGACCTGAAGTGAAAGTGGGAAGCAATCAATTAAGCTTCACACACTAATCACTGCCTCTCCTGTCGCCGGGAGAGGAACTGATTCATTCAGCGGATTACAGCTGAGCAATAAAATATGGTCCAAAACTGTGTCTTTATTTCATTAAAAGGATTAATAATTAATGTGTGTGTTTTTTTTTCCTTTCATACGATATGATTAATAATTGAGAGTTGTCAAATTGACAACTCTCAATTATTAACCTGGCTTAAAGTCACCTTTCAATTGCAAGGTGGCTTTAACCCATTATTAACCCATTCGCCACCGCTACAGGGCAATGGGAATAGACGGCCAAAGTGCCAGAAAGGGTGCATCTAATTTCTGGGGTGGCTGGGGGCAGATGTTAGTAGCCAGGGGGGGCACAAAATAAATGCACCCTCCCTGGGCTAATATTATTTGCCCCCACTTGCTTGCTTTGTCTGTCTGGTGGAGAAAATACAGCGGGAGCCCACGCATTTTTTTTCAACGAATTTATACCTTTAATTAACCCCTACATGTGTGAAATTTCACACACATAAACTCATGTAATTGTTAGTGAAAACCATATATCAAAATACATGAAATGACATGGTTAACTGTATGTAAACCATGTGTCATTTCATGTCGGGTTCGGTAATTTCACAAAAGCCGGCAATTGAATTAGCGGCTATTACAGTATGTAGAAGTGTATGAACTATAAATATATGTATATATATATATATATATATATATATGTCACAATGACATATATATATATATATGTTTTCTATGTGTGTATATGTATTGATTCTATGCTTTATTAAAGCTGTCAGTGTGATTTTACAGTATAGCCGGGGATGAATTGCCGGCTTTTCTAAAGGACACGGTGCGATTTAATTGCAAGTCACACGTGTGGTCCGTTTGTAATCCGATTTTTCATTGCACCCATAGACTTGCATTGGCGATAGTCGATCCACAATCGGTGACAATCGCAGCATGCTGCGATTGCACTCGCACGTTTAAAACGGACCACAAAAAATCTGATACTGGGAGCTGCTCCATAGATTAACATAGGTCCGACTGCAATGCGATATTTCATCGTATTGCAGTCGTCCGATTTTGTCGCCAGTGTGACTCCGGCCTTAGATGGCTGACGGCCAAACAATCATTTGGCCAACAGCTTTCTTCCCCATACATAGGAACATTTGGCCGGCATGCTCTGGTGTTCCTTATGAGAAAGTTGCTGCCAGACTCCTCTATTAAGATTTATTACAAAGTTGCTTATTTTCATGTGAATTATTGATTGATGAAACAAAAAAACAAAAAATAGAATGACGGTTAAAATTACTACACAACTTAAAAAGCTGTGAGATGTTTGGTCAAGAGCCATTTCTGCCTCATAAACGTGTACTGTATACTCAGTTTGGCCACCAGCAAATGTGTTCTCAATGGTGAGAGAGAGGAATCTGCTGCTAGAAACCTTTGTTGTCAGCTTCTCACATGTGAAAAAAAACAATCACTTGTTGAAATACAACATGCTAAATTATTCTTTGCCCAAGATCATTTGTCACGAAGTCTACATAGGCATAGAAGAGTCGGCTGAAATCAGTGAGCAGCCATGTGGCATCTTAAAACTCACTGGCTCGATGCTCAATTTCTGGTAACTTACAGTGTCAGTTCTACATTTATAGGAAAATTTTACCACTGGTTCCTGTAAAGTCTACGCTTATTTTACGGGCTGATTAAATGCTAATATATAGACATGAAACGTACAGAAAGACAACATGAAAGCTGGAGAATACAAATACTAAAAAAGTTCATGAACAGCTTCAGTCTCAAGTGGTACCGGAGCTTGCAAAGTTTTATTGCCAGCTGAAAAGTGCAATCCATCAAAACTGCAGTCTAAATTATACAAAACCTTGACAAAAGCAACAGTGGAAAATAATACAAAACCTTGACAAAACAAACGGGATCACGTTGATAAAAGGAAACTCAGTCGACTCATACTGCACAAACCACAGGCAGTATGAATCAGAGACAGTTGATTGAAAGGTTTGCCCCATTTATAGGCACATGTATAAGCAGACTTTTCCTTATAGTGTCCTCAAACCATGTATTCTCTGACTTGGTGGAGCGTTTCAGTGAAGAACATATCTGGGTGCTATTGTGCAGCCTGGTAGGTGGGACAATACAAATTGATTTAGGGTATGTATCCACGTCGCGGAAACCATCAGTATTAGCTGCGGATTGAACGCTGCGTCCTACCACAGCGTTTAATCCGCAGCGGCCAGATGTTACAGCATAGTGGAGGGGATTTTATGAAATCCCATCTCCACTATGCGTCCGGTTACGCGCGTGACACACCCGCTAAACGGACATGCGGCGCGTCTTTTTAGACCGCAGCATGTCTATTTACCTTGCGGCGACGCTCCGTAACACAGTTCTATGTGTATGGTGCGGCGATTCCAGATGTGTTCAATGAACACATCCGGATTCACTGTGCGTTCAAAAGGGGGCAGGGCTTTGGACAGAGTGGGGTTTCCGCTCTGTCCAAAGCGCAGAGAATCCGGTACATGGACACGTACCCTAACAGGTTCTCTTTAAATGGCTTCAGCTTTGTGCTTAGTTTTTGGGATATTTTTATATTTTGTGCTCTTCTGCAATTACATCTTCACTTAATAGCAACCTGGTAAAATGTCACGTCTTCAAACCCCAAGGCAGTCTACGTCACTTAGGCATCAGGGAAGGTTCTTCTACTGTGGTAGTTTTGCTCCATAGCGCTAATTGTTCTTTGTGAACCTTACTATTTTCTCCTGCTGTTCAGTCACCGCCAATGGTGCCAGGATGAAATTCTTCCATAGTTAGGCTGCAGACTCCATTGTCTGGTCTTGAGTGAGGAGCACCATTGCAAACTTAATAATGTGATTATAATGTCTAATATATACTTGTATCCAAGATTCTTCCAATGTGAGATAGCCCATGAACACTAGTTGTAGTGTAGGATGTCTGAATGGTGCCCAACGCATGTCATGGGTTCGCAACAGCACCTCCAAGTGATAAGAATCCCCTCAACTCTGAGGGACCACTCTAGGAGCCCACTGGTTATACAACAGAAAGATGTCCCAGACGACCCCCTCTAACCTTGCTTGTGCTACTGTGAGCAGCTTGCCTGGCTTATACTGTATGTGCAACCTGGGCCTGCAGAGCCTGTGGACTTTCCTCTGATCAATCAAATCTGGGAAGTCAATGGTCAGCAATGACAAATTAAACTGCCAGAGTGACTGATGATTTGAGCTATTGCATTGAGTGCAGAATTTCCAGAGACATTATAACTTTGATAGCAGCCAAGTGTTGTAAGTGATGTTTTCGCATGGTGCATACTTTACTGAATAATTGAGATTTCTGAAATTGTACCGTTTCATATTGCTCATTAAATGTATCCGCCTGTGATTTCCATAATTTCCTCTTGCATTTCTATGTTGATGAGTGTAACAACATACACAAAATGATGTTTTGAGCAGCTTCCAGGTCTTAGATCTACTGCTGTAGCAGTTTTACAAAGTCAAAACTGCTGGCAGATGTCCTGTAAACTTATTTAGATAGCTGACAGTGACACCCCCTAGTGGTGACTGTAGGCATATGTACAGGCTAAGTGGATGTGGGGAGTGTATATCTGCCCTGGGGATGGTAGTCAGGTCTACTGTGAAAGATCTGTCTTCCCAGCATTCTAACGATGAGGTATTCCTACAGAGAGCACGTCTACCTCTGAACACCATCATATAGTTTAGAAATAGACATTAATAAATATATTTATCCTGAATCATTTTTCCTGGTGTCTTTTTGGAGTTTTGTTGGTGACGACCGTCTGCCAGAAGATTATTTTTAAACTTGTACTGAATAAATTAATGAGCGGACTCGGGTCATCCAATAAATGTGTATTTGGGATGAGGGGGTCATACTCGCTTACTCTTTGGGTCATTTTACTGTTAGATACCTGAACACAAGTTTGGGTTAGAGATACAAGTGAGGTGGCAGGATACGCAAACACTAACTATGGGCTAACCACTACAGCTGGTAATGTCACCACACAGTATACATCGCTGACAAGACAGACACCAGCAACAGAAAGTAAGCCCACCGCTCCACGGTGTAAGGTGTGGGGGCAGAGCCTCTCGCCTGCTCCTATATAACGTGTATAACATGTGCTTGGATTTCTCACACTACATGACCCAAAGTCAGGTAAATCTAAGGCGTAGGGCAAAAAACGCACTAAGGCCTCGGGATGCTCTCCTCCAGAAAAGAGCCGGAATTTGTTACACCTGTATCATACCCTATTTCGTGAGGCGATGCTACGCTCTGTGTGCTGCACAGTGTGGTCCATCTGCTCTTTATTTTACCCATACGAAGGACACCTCACATTTTTGATTGGCTAGTGAGAAATAGCCAAATGGTGCTGGTAGCCAAGTGCATGTGCCGAGTCTTGTGGTGCATTTAGACGGGACGATTTTTGCTCACCAAAACATCTTAAGGGTGCAGTGAGACATCCGTATAAATCAGACCAAGATCAGATCACAATGAACGGACTGGCCAGCAGCTCTACCGACCCAAGCGTGACCGCTTCATATATTTCTACGCAGCCGTTATGTTTGGGTGAGGAGAGCAGCCGGCCAGTCCATGTATTGTGGTCCGATTTATATGGCTGTCTGCACCCTAAAGAGCACCAATTAGACATTGCCCATCGTAGATATCATGTTATGTCTATGATGGCCAATGAGCTGTTGATTACAATTTTTGCCAGCATAAACGATCTAATCACCCACTGAACAAGTGTTTTGCTTGCTCACAGCGTGGTGGCCACCATGGATGATCGTATGAGAATGTGCGTGCCTACAAAAGCCCCAGACTGCCCCAGTCTGTTGGGGTATATTGATGTCAGATAGCTTTAGTTTTGTTATTGTGCCCAAGTGCAAAGATGTAACTACGTATTCTGGCATTTTTATTTATATAAACATGTAAGCGTTTATCTATACCTACCCATGATGATCTAAAGGACTTCTGGCCAACATCTCAGGAAGTGCAGTCATTAGTTGCCTACAAAAGTGACCACAAAAAGCAGATCCAGAATGGAGTCTAGGGTGAGAATGTGATGTTCTGACTCAGCAAACTGAGATGACACAAGAACATCTACAGATACCTATATATTACAGCAACAGCCAGGAAAGAATGAAGCCATGATCTGTAATGGAGTAGTCACAGAAGACAACCTACTGGGAGACAAGTGTTTACACAGGAAGAGAACCACGAGTAACACGGCTGAATAGCAACCGTAGTACCGGACATCATGCACGGTATTCACACAGACAGATAAAGTATTCTACATAGATTTCAGCTGATATTCTACAAAGAAAATGAAATCAAATTAGCGATAAAATGTTCGATAATCGATTTCACGGTTTCAGATGAACAGCAGCATTTCCATTACTGATTATGAACACTACGACACGAGTATGTTCCCGTTCCAATGCTTCATCTACTACTGAACAATTGCCTGGGAGTTGAATGCCCTCTCCTCTCTTACCAGTCTGATCACTGATCGAGCGAACAATCTCCATTTACATTACACAATTTTCGAAAGATGAACGAGAATTTTATAATTTGCATATACAATTTTGTATACAATGAACGCATCGTTCAGTCGCTCATCTCATCCACCTTACATAACTGTGGTGAATCCATAGGATTATCGACCAGTGTACTGCACCTTCAGCAAACAATCAGCGGCAATGAGGATTGGCCTAAATGAGCAGAACATGAAGTTCTTACTGATAAGTTGTCCATACACAAGACATCGCTGTGTAGGCCGACTGCCATCAGTTCCTGTGACTAAAATGGGGAGAGGAGAGAGGCGACCAGAATTTCTAGCATGATCTCAAAGCCAACAAAAGAAGAGGCTCACCCTACAAAGATGAAGATGTCCTTGAGGGCCAAGACTGCGCAGCAGAGGTGTATTTCTGTACATGTGCCTCTCTCCAGAGGGATAATCCTCTTCTTCACCCCTACCACAGAGCTGACCCTAGAGATGATTTTATTCTGGCCATATTACTTGTAGATGCCAGTCAGCGTTCATCTCCCTTGATCCATGCAAATGAAATAGCCATTTTGTGCTCTAATGGGCAAAAACCTAATATAATGAAGCCAAATATCCCCTTAAAGTTCCTCTTCATCGACCATCAACATGTTGTCTATACAGCTAATATACTGTTTTAAAGGTAGTTCAAGAAAAAAAATAGCCATGACCAATATCGTAGACGTGCTAAGGAGCCTGTTCTCGCCACAAATCATGAGCGGGTGAACGCTAAAGCCTTTGAAGAAGATATATGTGTACATAATGATTTATTTCAGGTTCGGTGACAGCAGGGAATGTGTCGTGCTAATAGTTGCCACTTCATTGATGTTTGACTAATTGCTACATTTGTGTCTGAGCTTGTCGCACCTTTCTAATCTAATTAGTACATTTTTGGTCCTCCAGCTATGTTTGTCTGGGAGGATAAGTATAGTATGTTTGTTATACATCCAACAGATACTAAAAAGGACATGAATACCAACATCTTGCCTCAAGGCGCTCGAAGCCAGCGTTGTACTACATCTAATGACCCTCAGAGACATAAGCGATCAGGGTTTGGTTAGGCAAAAGAAAATCCCCATAAAGAGCCTGTTCACATTTTGCTTTTATTACCAGTATATGCGCTGGGTATGCTTTTGTCGCACATGCAAAAAAGTGTGGGTTTGCACACAGTGTATGCCAAAAGAGTGTGTATGCACACAGTGTATGCCAAAAGAGTGTGTATGCACACAGTGTATGCCAAGAGTGTGTATGCACACAGCATATGCCAAGAGTGTGTATGCACACAGTATGCCAAAAGAATGTATGCACACAGTGTATGCCAAGAGTGTGTATGCACACAGTGTATGCTAAAAGAGTGTGTATGCACACAGTGTATGCCAAGAGTGTGTATGCACACAGCGTATGCCAAGAGTGTGTATGCACACAGCGTATGCCAAAAGAGTGTGTATGCACACAGTATGCCAAAACAATGTATGCACACAGTATGCCAAAACAATGTATGCACACAGTGTATGACAAGAGTGTGTATGCACACAGTGTATGCTAAAAGAGTGTGTATGCACACAGTGTATGCACACAGCGCATGCCAAGAGTGTGTATGCAAACAGTGTATGCTAAAAGAGTGTGTATGCACAGTGTATGCCAAGAGTGTATGTGCACAGCATATGACAAAAGAGTGACAGTTATCAGTCAATGTAAGCATTGCAATGGATCTGTTAAAAGATGCCATATGAGTGATGCCCATATGACATTCATTGACTGAGCACCTACTGAGTATGATGGGAGAGTTGATTCCCCCCCACGAAAAAAAAAAAAATCAGAACAGAGCATGCTGAATTTATTTACATGTAAAGGGAATCGATCACGTCCAAAAAAGCTACCTACCTGCAGACATAGAAGTAATCTGCAAGTAAATATCATTTATAATGATGCCTGGTCAGCTTACTGGAGTTAGCTGCTCGCTTCTAAACATCGAGGAGGTGAAAGCCATGTTTTCCATGTAGAAAACATACATTTAAAGGGAATCTGTCAGCATGTTTTTCCTGTGTACTCTGAGATAGGAGCTGAGACACAGATTTCAGGGATTTGTCATTTGTTAGGCTGCTTGTTTTTGTTTCCATACAATGAATGTTTTATCACCAGGAGATTAGCACTGCCAAGACTAGCAGCCTCTTGCCCAGTGGTCCACAACGCCCCTCCTCTGCTAAGCAGCTCACTGTCAATATACAGTGTACACAGAAAGCTGTGAGGTGGGCAGGGGCAGCTTTTGAGCTTTGCTGCATGCTGAATGTAAAAACTCTAATTGTGTCACAACTGCTGCACCCAGTATACTAAGTGGTACATCATTGGAATCAGGGTCTCTTTTCCTACATTATGGTGCTCGCAGATGAGGTAGAAAAACCTGCTGCTCACCTTTTGTGGTTGTGCACAGCATCAGTTGTAGAAGTATCTGGATAAAATCCATCCAATATCTAAATCTGTCTGCCGGCTTAGCTGAGCCACCAGGACAGAAAAATGGAGTACACATAACACTGCCAATCACAGGTGGGCATCCAGCAGGACCACTGTAGCTGGAGTGCTGCAGAAGATTGATAAACTCTCAAAATGCAATGCTACAAGGTGCACAAAAAACTACTCTGGAAAATTATTTTTACATTAATATTTTCTACTATTGAATGAAACTATTTTTTGCCCTATTTACCAAATCCAATGAAAAATTCCTGGGAGTTATTCCAAGGGCTTACACCACACAGAGTCCAGTCCTGATCATTACTCTGCACTTTGCTGTGGAAAGAAGTAACCAGGGCAAAAAAGTCCAATCATAAAGAAAGAGCGTGAGAGGAATGAGCTCCGAGCACAAGAGAGGCTTTGAAGACCCCTCAATTACACATGGAGGTGAATCTAAAAGGACTCGTTGTCATTCGGGAACTAACCCTGCTTAGCACGTTTGCCAGTTGCAATTAAATAGAGAATTCTCTGTTTCATCATGTACGGTGCATTGATCTAGACACGCTCTACTTCCAAATTACTGGAGAAGACTGGTGGAGGGTGGTCATCATCTCATTAGAGAACTCATTAAACTCAAAGGAAGAAGTTGGAAGAGTCTGCCATCTTTCCTTTGTTGTCTTTTAAGCTTTGGCAAATCACATTCAATTATTTGAAATTTTACTGAGAAAAAAAAAAAACTATTAACACCTGAAGAAGCAGTAGAAATGTAATTCTTATATGTTCAATATTTAAAGAGGAGACAGCTTTTACATGATCCCATGTACATTAATAATCTCCAAAGTGTTCTAATAATGGCAAATTCAGTGCAAGCACTAAAACATTCTGAAGCACGTATAATATATAATTATAAATATAACACACACACACAATATATGTATCTGTATTCAGCCCTCATAAATATTATATATTTTATATAAACAAAAACTTCCTTCTCACCCCTCAATGGGGGTGGTCTTTGTTGTCCTTTCTCATTCTCGGGTCCTCTGCCAGAGGCCTGGGAGTTTGAGGGTTCTGCACAGGATCTTAGCTGATCCCAGCATTGCGCTTTTCTGGACAGAGAGCTCAGATGTTGCTCCTGGAATCTGTTGTAGCCATTCTTCCAACTTAGGGGTCACTGCTCAAGTGCTCCTATCACCACTGGAATCACTGTTGCCTTCACCTTCCGCATCTTCTCCAGTTCTCCTTTGAGGCCCTGGTATTTCTCCAGCTTCTCATATTCCTTCTTTCTGATGTTGCTGTCACTTGGCACTGCCACATCCATTATCATTCCTGTCTTCTGATCCTTGTCTACTATGACAATGTCTGGTTGGTTAGCCAACACCTGCTTATCCGTCTGGATCTTGAAGTCCCACAGGATTTTAGCCCTTTCATTCTCCACCACTTTTTCTGTGGTCTCCCACCTGGACTTAGGAGGACTTAGCCCAAATGCTGTGCAATGTTCCTGTATACAATTCCCACTACTTGGTTGTGGTGTTCAGTATAAGCTGTTCCTGCTTGCATTTTGCATCCTGCCACTGTGTTGGACGGTTTCTGAGGTTTCTTTGCATAGTCTGCACCTTGGGTCTTGTCTTGTGTGGTAGATTCCTGCTTCTATGGATCTGTTACTTAATGCTTGCTCTTGTGCCGCTATGATTAGTGCTTCCACTCTTGAACTTATATCCATAGCCAGACTCTAATAATCTGGCTGAGGGGTTCAAGCCTATGCAGAACAGCAATGGGGACAGTGAATCACCTTGGTATATGCGCATTTGATGGTCACTTGTGCTAGTTGTCTTGCGTTGAGTTCCAATGTTGTTCTCCATAGCCCCATTGAGTTTCTGAGGAAGGTCCTTAATTTCCTGTTGACATTGTAGAGAGCCAAGCATTCACAGATGTGGCATTGAGTCATAGGCTTTCCTGTAGTCAATCAAGCCTGTGCTGAGATTGGTCTGTCTGGATCTTGAGCGACTGCTCCATCTACTTGGAGCTGGTGCTTAGAGCCTCTGGTGTCAGTCCCGATGTCTTTCTGAGATTCATGTACTGGTTCATATGGTTCTGTAGCTTGGGGGCCATGATGCCTGACAGGAGTTTCCATGTTGTTGTAAGGCAGGTTATTGGGATGGAACTGTTCCATTGTGGGGATCCTTTATGATCAGCACTGTTCTTTCTTGTGTTAGTCAGGCTGGGTGGTGGCCTGCTTCTAGCAGTTGGTTCACCTGCTTTGCCATGCGTTCATGTACTGCTGTTAATTTCTTTAGCCAGTATAATATTACATACAAAGGGTGACACATATCTCCCTTAAAGCATCTATATATATATATATATATATATATATATATATATATATATATGTGTGTGTGTGTATGTATGTGTATATGTGTAATATAGGGTTAATCATCCATATTATGGCCTGGATTTTTGTGGACAGCTGAAGAGTGGATGGGAGGCTGTTAACCATATCTCCACCCCAGGGTGGAGTCCAGAAGGTAAGTGTGGAGCCTTTGGACTCATTCAGTGTTCGGTGTGTCTGGAGATGAGATCTCCAGAGATGTGCTCATGTTAAAGAGAGATGAACATTGTTTTTATTTCCCTGAGCGGGAGGATCCCCACAGCCACACAGACTCTACTGTATTCTATTTTGTTTTTCTTTCCGTTATGTCAGAAAGGCCATGTTTGTTTACCGAATTTGGACTGGCTAATGCAGTACGTTTTAATAAACCAGTTGAAAACTTAAATGGAAAGTGTTCCTCTTTGATCAGCTGAGTGAGCCAATATATTATATATATATATATATATATATATACACACACACACATACACATACACACATGTATACGGTATATACGTACACACACTACTGCAGGCTTGCTTTATAGGGAATTGAAAATGCGTACCATTTCTAAGCAGCGGGGTTTTCTAGATCATCTTTTGTAGAGGCATTAGAGGAGTTTTCCATGCAAATTATGGGAAACATCTTTTCAATAAATGGTTGCCAGAACTCATAAAAGTTATAGTTTAAATGTACGTAACAATATCACCTGTTACTAGTTTTGCAAGCCTACTAAAACAAAGCTCAGGGTTAGGTATTCCCAATTGATATTATGGAACATTATTAGTATATTCCATAACATTTTGGTCATTAAGGGGTTCGAACTCATGGACCTCAGCCAGGGAAACATTGAAGGAGCTGCAGTGCTAGGGAATGGAGGAGTATAGGTCATTTGACACCTGTCATATAGTAAGTAAATGCATGATTAAGTAATATTGCATAACTCTTATTTAAATTAGACTTACATTTTTTAGGTACAGTAGTCAGGGGGATTCTTATATCACTTTGCTGAACACTTGTAGTATGTGCTCATTCATAGAAATCAGACAACACTGTCAATTATTAAGGAATACATCTATATCCTACATGTAAGTACACACATTATCTACTCTTATATTCCTTAAGATTTTTATGTGTTGTTACATCAATTCATGAGGCTGGAATTAGGACAAGTAGTGACACGATCAAAGCTTTTGGTTTCCTGTTCCACCTTCAGTGCTATAAAGTAGGTGTTTGAGTGGTGGACGTATATAAGTATATGGGAGATAATGTTGTGGTTTGTGAAAAGGTCATATTGACAAGACACATACAAGGATAATCTTATATATAAGTCTGCTCGGTACATATTTGGAAGAGGTAACAGTTTTTATGGTGTGTCATCAAATGCCTATAGGAATTAGTTATTCAGTTTTAGTAATACTAATTATTAACATTTCAGTTTATGATGAGAAGCATTTAGGACCTATCCTGTAGAAAACTGACAAATGCTTCTGACTGTAAAACCCCTTTAAAAGAGAACCTGTCATTTGAGCAAAGAAATGTAGATAAATGCCTAGTAAAAATCTCAGAGTTCCCCTGATTCTGATGCCCTTTTCAGTTTTGCGCAGTGTTGCTCCATTGCAGAGATATTATCTTTGTTCCTTGCAGAGATATTAACTTTGTTCCTCTTAGAGCTCAGCATGTGAAATCTCCACTTTCAGTTCTTCTGGATATTTCTGCAGTCTTCTCAGGGGTAAGGGCTTTCTCCCCTCCTCATAATCAGGGGAATTCAGGGATTTTTACTAGGCATTTAACACAATATTTTTGCACAAATGATAGGCACTTTTATACAGTATTTATCTATTTTTTTGGGAGCAAGTGACATCTAAATACAGAGAACAACAAGCTGTGGTGGGCATCATTGCTTTCCCCGACAGGAAATGGGCTATGTGCACAGAATTCTTACCGTTCATCATCATGCCATCAGATACTGCAAGCTGTGATACCGGTTGCTGGTTACAGAATGATGAAAAAAAATATCTTGCAATGAAAACCATAAAGGGGAATTTTGTTGTAGAAAATGAGTCTTGTTGGAAATTTTACAAGTTACTTGTAAAATATTGAGCCACCACAAATATACAGATGATCCATAAAAAACTATAATAGATGGGCAAGTAAGCTACAAAGTTATTGACTCATTCAGCTAGTCATACGGGCATTATTTTTTCCGCTCAGCACATGGGTAAGGCGGCAAGTGCAGGGTATGAGATGGTGTATGACAGGGTCTGTCCTCAGATCATTTTACATGAGGTGGTCATACATATACCTAAAAGGATCCGCTCTGGAAATCCAAAGTTGGCATATTTGTTGCAGATGTGCCATCGAATACTTTGCTGTTCTATGAATCGTCATCAAGTTCTGCCCTATCAGACCCTGCACACTACAATGAGACCAATTTACAAATGGTTTCACAGTTAAAGGGAACCTGTCAGGTCCCCGATGCCCCAAGAACCAGCAGTAGTCGTGCCTCCATATACAAATACCCCGCCTAACAGTCCATGTATTACATTAGACAAAGTATTTCTAAAGTCCGTTTATGATATGTAAATGAGGGCTTTAACTAGCCCATGGGGCATTAGTGTTCCCCACTTAGCATGTCTCACACCGCTGTGGGCATGATAACATGGCTTACAAGCCAGCACTATACAAATCTTGTGCATGGTGCGTCTTTGTGCACTCATCATTGAGCCTCTGAACCCGGGTGTACGCGTCTTGAGTTCAGGGAGGCGCACAGCGTATGATCGGAAGTTGTCTGCAATGAAGCAGTCTCTTGAAAGTCAACGTTATCATGTCCACAGGGGTGTGGGGAACAATAACGCCCCATCGACTAGTCAAAGCCCTCATTTACATTCCATAAATGGAATGTGTCCAATGTAATACCGGGACGGTTAGGCGGGGTATGTAGATAGGTAGACACAACGGCTGGTGGTTCTGGGGGCATGGGGGCCTGACATGTTCCCTTTAAAGGGTTGTCCACTACTTGGAAAACCCCTACTCCATTTCCATGTTCCCCCCAGAAAAATAATAACATACTCACCTGCAGCAATTTCAGCAGTGTCGGTGCTGTGTCTCCTGGGGCTCGGGCGACATTGTTACTGTCAGTGCTGGCTTCACTCTCTTTCCTATGGACGTACTGGACATCTGGAGGAAGAGAGGGGGCAGCAGCAGCTCTCACTTCGTCCAGATGCCTTGATTTGATCGAAGGAAAGAGAGTGGAGCCAGCACAGATTGGCTGCTGGGATCCATATAACAAAGACATCCATATATATGGCCCCAGGAGAGCCGTATAACATAGGTCAGGAGGGGTTGTTCGAGCAGTGGACAACCCCTTTAACTCTGCTAACACCGTGCCTATGTATTTTTATTTTGAAACTAGGTCTCAGTGTAGACAAAGTAGGTCCTGGTATAAACTGCCGTAGATAATGGTCGCAGAAATGAATTCTAACTTCAGTAAAAGGGGTGTTGTGATCTGTGATTTTTGGTGCAAACATACAGTACAGACCAAAAGTTTGGACACACCTTCTCATTCAAAGATTTTTCTGTATTTTCATGACTATGAAAATTGTAGAATCACACTGAAGGCATCAAAACTATGAATTAACACATGTAGAATTATACATTACACTTTACAAAAAAGTGTGAAACAACTGAAAATATGTCTTATATTCTAGGTTCTTCAAAGTAGCCACCTTTTGCTTTGATTACTGCTTTGCACGCAGAAAAGGTGAACGGATGGACTCTACATGCCTGGTTCCCACCGTGAAGCATGGAGTAGGTGGTGTGATTGTGTGGGGGTGCTTTGCTGGTGACACTGTTGGGGATTTATTCAAAATTGAAGCGGTGAGCGGTCCAGCTCACCCCAAACCATCTCGATTGGGATCAGGTCTGGTGACTGTGGAGGCCTGGTCATCTGGCGTAGCACCCCAACACTCTCCTTCTTGGTCTAATAGCCCTTACACAGCCTGGAGGTGTGTTTGGGGTCATTGTCCTGTTGAAAAATAAATGATGGTCCAACTAAACACAAACCGGATGGAATAGCATGCTGCTGCAAGATGCTGTGGTAGCCATGCTGGTTCAGTGTGCCTTCAATTTTGAATAAATCCCCAACAGTGTCACCAGCAAAGCACCCCCACACCATCACACCACCTCCTCCATGCTTCACGGTGGGAACCAGGCTTGTAGAGTCCATTCGTTCACCTTTTCTGCGTGCAAAGCAGTAATCAAAGCAAAAGGTGGCTACTTTGAAGAATCTAGAATATAAGACATATTTTCAGTTGTTTCACACTTTTTTGTTAAGTGTAATGTATAATTCCACATGTGTTAATTCATAGTTTTGATGCCTTCAGTGTGATTCTACAATTTTTAGACATGAAAATACAGAAAAATCTTTGAATGAGAAGGTGTGTCCAAACTTTTGGTCTGTACTGTATATTAAAATAACATCTGAGCAACAGGCACAAAAAGAAGAAATCTAATCACGTTTAAGATTTTCTTGATCGCCTTAAAAAAAACCAAACTATGAAAATCACCTTTAAAAGGGAATCTGACAGGTCCTCCAACATTTGTATATTTGTTGTTACAGTGCAGGAAATAAGTATTTGATCCTTTGCTGATTTTGTAAATTTGCCCACTGATAAAGACATGAACAGTCTATAATTTTAAGGGTAGGTTAATTTTAACATTGAAAGGTAGAATATCAAAAATAAAATACAGAAAATCACATTGTTTAAATTATATACATTTGTTTGCATTTTGCAGTGAGAAATATTGAGCGTTCTGGCTCCTACAGACCAGTTAGACGCTCCTAATCAACTCGTTACCTGCATTAAAGACAGCTGTCTTACATAGTCACCTTTATAAAAGACTCCTGTCCACAGATTCAATCAGTCAGACTCTAACCTGTACAACATGGGCAAGACCAAAGAGCTTTCTAAGGATGTCAGGGACAAGATCATAGACCTGCACAAAGTTGGAATGGGCTACAAAACCATAAGTAAGACGCTGGGTGAGAAGGAGACAATTGTTGGTGCAATAGTAAGAAAATGGAAGAAGTACAAAATGACTGTCAATCGACATCGATCTGGGGCACCATGCAAAATCTCACCTCGTGGGGAATCCTTGATCATGAGGAAGGTGAGAGATCAGCCTAAAACTGCACAGAGGGAACTTGTTAATGATCTCAAGGCAGCTGGGACCACAGTCACCAAGAAAACCATTGGTAACACATTACGCCATAAACGTTTAAAATCCTGCAGTGCCCGTAAGGTCCCCTTGCTCAAGAAGGCACATGTACAGTCTGTCTGAAGTTTGCCAATGAACACCCGGATGATTCTGCGAGTGATTGGGAGAAGGTTCTGTGGTCAGATGAGACAAAAATTGAGCTCTTTGACATTAACTCAAATCACCGTGTTTGAAGGAAGAGAAATGGTGCCTATGACCCAAAGAACACCGTCCCCACTGTCAAGCATGGAGGGGGAAACATTGTTTTGGGGGTGTTTCTCTGCTAAGGGCATAGGACTACTTCACCGCATCAATGGGAGAATGGATGGAGCCATGTACCGTAAAATCCTGAGTGACAACCTCCTTTCCTCCACCAGGACATTAAAAATGGGTCGTAGCTGGGTCTTCCAGGAAGACAATGACCCAAAACATACAACCAAGGCAACAAAGAAGTGGCTCAAAAAACAGCACATTAACCCCTTAACTACCAGAGGTATTTTCGTTTTCGTTTTTAGCTCCCCTTCTTCCCAGAGCCATAACTTTTTTATTTTTCCGTCAATATGGCCATGTGAGGGCTTGTTTTTTGCAGGACGCGTTGTACTTTTGAACGACACCATTGGTTTTACCATGTCGTGTACTCGAAACGGTAAAAAAATTCCAAGTTCGGTGAAATTGCAAAAAAAAGTGCAATCCCACAGTTGTTTTTTGTTTGGCTTTTTTACTAGGTTCACTAAATGCCAAAACTGACCTGCCATTATGATTCTCCAGGTCATTACGAATTCATAGACACCAAACATGTCTAGGTTTTTTTTTTATCTAAGTGGTGAAAAAAATTCCAAACTTTGTTAAAAAAAATAAAAAATTGCGCCATTTTGTGATACCTGTAGGGTCAGGGCTTATTTTTTGAGCGCTGAGCTGACGCTTTAAATTATACCATTTTGATGTAGATACGATCTTTTGATCGCCCGCTATTGCATTTTAGTGCAATGTTGCGACAACCAAAACAACGTAATTCTGGCGTTTTGACATTTTTTTCTCGCTATGCCCCTTAGTGATCAGGATACAAATTTTTTTACTGATAGATCTGGCGATTCTGAATGCGGCGATACGTAATACGTGTATGTTTGATTTTTTATTGCTTTATTTTAACCCCTTCACCCCCAAGGGTGGTTTGCACGTTAATGACCGGGCCAATTTTTACAATTCTGACCACTGTCTCTTTATGAGGTTATAACTCTGGAACGCTTCAACGGATCTGCGCGATTCTGAGAATGTTTTCTCGTGACATATTGTACTTCACGTTATTGGTAAAATTTCTTCGATATAACTTGTGTTTATTTTTGAAAAAAATGCAAATATGGCGAAAATTTTGAAAATTTTGCAATTTTCAAACTTTGAATTTTTATTCCCTTAAAACAGAGAAATATATCACACAAAATAGTTAAGAAATAACATTTCCCACATGTCTACTTTACATCAGCACAATTTTGGAATCAAAATTTTTTTTTCTTAGGAAATTATAAGGGTTAAAAGTTGACCAGCGATTTCTCATTTTTACAACAAAATTTACAAAGCCATTTTTTTTAGGGACCACCTCATATTTGAAGTCACTTTGAGGGGTCTATATAGCAGAAAATACCCAAAAGTGACACTATTCTAAAAACTGCACCCCTCAAGGTACTCAAAACCACATTCAAAAAGTTTATTAACCCTTCAGGTGCTTCACAGGAGCTGAAGCAACGTGGAAGGAAAAAATGAATATTTAACTTTTTAGCCACAAAAATGATCTTTTACAAACTTTTTTTTTATTTTCACAAGGGTAAAAGAAGAAAATGGACAGATAAAGTTGTTGTGCAATTTCTCCTGAGTACGCCAATACCCCATAAGTGGGGAAAACCACTGTCTGTGTGCACAGCAGAGCTCATAAGGGAAGTAGCGCCGTTTGACTTTTTCAAACTAAAATTGGCTGAAATTGAGATCGGACGCCATGTCGCGTTTGGAGAGCCCCTGATGCGCCTAAACAGTGGAAACCCCCCACAAGTGACACCATTTTGGAAACTAGACCCCCTAAGGAACTTATCTAGATCTTTGTGAGCACTTTGAATCCCCAAGTGTTTCACAAAAGTTTATAATGCCTGGGTGTGAAAAAAAAAAGAAACAATTTTCCACAAAAATGATTTTTTAGTCCCAAATTTTTGATTTTTCCCAAGGAAATTGGACCCCAAAAGTTGTTGGCCAATTTGTCCTGAGTACGCTGATACCCAATATTGGGGGGGGGGGAAACTGTTTGGGCGCACGGCAGGGCTTGGAAAGGAAGTAGTAACGTTTTGGAATGCAGACGTTGATGGGGGTCATGTTCCGTTTGCAGTGCCCCAGATGAGCCTAAACAGTAGAAACCCCCCACAAGTGACCACATTTTGGAAACTAGACCCCCTAAGGAACTTATCTATAGCTTTGGTGAGCACTTTGAACCCCAAGTGCTTCACACAAGTTTATAATGCCCAGGCATGAAAATAAAAAATCCTATTTTTTTCCCACAAAAATTATTTTTAGTCACAAATTTTTTATTTTCCCAAGGGTAACAGGAGAAATTGGACCACAAAAGTTGTTGTTCAATTTGTCCTGAGTACGCTGATACCCAATATGTGGGGGGAACCACTGTTTGGGCGCACGGCAGAGCTCGGAATGGAAGGAGCACCATTTGACTTTTTCCAACCAAAATTGGCTGGAATTGAGATTGGACGCCATGTTGCATTTGGAGAGCCCCTGATGTGCCTAAACAGTGGAAACCCCCCAAAAGTGACCCCATTTGGGAAACTAGACCCCCTAAGGAACTTATCTAGATCTTTGGTGAGCAATTTGAACCCCCAAGTGCTTCACACAAGTTTATAACGTAGAGCCGTAAAATTAAAAAATCATATTTTTTCCACAAAAATGATCTTTTCACCCCAATTTTTATTTTCCCAAGGGTAACAAGACTCCAAAAGTTATTGTGCAATTTGTCCTGAGTACGCTGATACCCCATATGTGGGGGTAAACCACTGTTTGGGTGCATGGCAGAGTTTGGAAGGGAAGGAGTGCCGTTTGACTTTTTCAACGCAGAATTGGCTGGATGCCATGTCGTGTTTGGAGAGCTCCTGATCTGCCTAAACAGTGGAAACCCCCCACAAATGACACCATTTTGGAAACTAGACCCCTCAAGGAACTTATCTACATGTGTGGTGAGCACTTTGAACCCCCAAGTGCTTCACAGAAGTTTATAACGTACAGCCGTAAAAACAAAAAAAATCATTTTTTTAAAAAAAAATGATATTTTTGCCCCCAGTTTTTTATTTTCCCAAGGGTAACAGAAGAAATAGGACAAATTGCACAATAACTCTTAGGGTCCAGAGTACGCTGATACCCCATATGTGGGGTAAACTACTGTTTGGGCGCATGGCAGAGGTCAGAAGGGAAGGAGCACCGTTTGACTTTTTCAACGCAGAATTGGCTGGAATTGAGATCAGACGTCATGTCACATTTGGAGAGCCCCTGATGTGCCTAAACAGCGGAAACCCCCCAATTCTAACTCCAACCCTAACCCCAACACACCCCTAACCCTAGTCCCAACCCTAACCACAAACCTAACCCTAACACACCCCTATCCCTAATCCCAACCATAACCCTAATACTAACTTTAGCGCCAACCCTAACCCTAACTTTAGCCGCAACCCTAACCTTAACCATAACCCTAATGGGAAAATGGAAATAAATATATATTTTTAGTTTTATTATTTTTCCCTAACTAAGGGGGTGATAAAGGGGGGTTTGATTTACTATTTATAGCGGGTTTTTATGATTGGCAGCTGTCACGCTAAAAGACGCTTTTTATTGCAAAAAATAGTTTTTGCATCACCACATTTTGAGAGCTATAATTTTTGCATATTTTGGCCCACAGAGTTATGTGAGGTCTTATTTTTTGCGGTACGAGTTGACGTTTTTATTGGTACTATTTTTGATCATGTGACATTTTTTGATCGCTTTTTATTTCGATTTTTGGGAGGTTAGAATGAACAAAAATCAGCAATTCATGAATTTCTTTTGGGGGAGGCGTTTATACCGTTCCGCATGTGGTAAAATTGATGAAGCAGTTTTATTCTTCGGGTCAGTACGATTACTACGATACCTCATTTATATCATTTTTTTATGTTTTGGCGCTTTTATAGAATAAAAACAATTTTATATAAAAAATAATTATTTTTGCATCGCTTTATTCTGCGAGCTATAACTTTTTTATTTTTTCGCTCATGATGCTGTGTGACGGCTCGTTTTTTGCGGGACAAGATGACGTTTTCAGCGGTGCCATCTTTATTTATATCGGTCTTTTTGATCACGTGTTATTCCACTTTTTGTTTAGCGGTATGATGATAAAGCACTGATTTTTTGCATTGTTTTTATTTATTTTTTTAAGGGGTTCACAAAAGGGGTTAACTAGTGGGACAGTTTTATAGGGGGGGTCGTTACGGACGCGGCGATACCAAATATGTGTACTTTTATTGTTTTATTTTTTTTATTTACAGGAAGAAATGAATTTATTGGGGAATATTTTTTTTTTTTTTTTTATTTATTTTGGAATTTTTTTTTACACGTTTATTTTTATTTTTTTTACTTTTTTACATTGTCCCAGGGTGGGACATCACTGTAAAATGTCAGATCGCTGGTCTCACAGTGTGCACAGCACTCTGTGAGACCAGCGATCTCACAGGCAGCGCTGCAGGCTTCTCAGTGCCTGCTCTCGGCAGGCACTGAGGAAGCCGCCTGCCTCCAGGACCCCGGCGCCATCTTGGATCCGGGTCCTGGGAGGGAGGAAGCCCTCAGAACAGCGCGATCACATCGCGCTGGTCTGAGGGTCTCAGGGGGGCGTGCAGGGAGCCCTCTCCCTGCGCGATGCCCCTCTGTGCCCCCAGTACACCGCGATCATGTTTGATCGCGGTGTGCAAGGGGTTAATGTGCCGGGAGCGGTCCGTGACCGCTCCTGACACATAGTGCCGGGTGTCAGCTGTTATAATCAGCTGACACCCGGCGGCGATCAGCTGCGCTCCCCCCAGGAGCGCAGCTGATCGCTATGACGTACTATCCCGTCCGTGGTCAGATTGTCACGGGTTTTATGGACGGGATAGTACATCTAATGTCAGAGAGGGGTTAAATAGGGCGAAGGGGTTGATTTGAACTTTTATATATATATTTTTTTTAATATTTTTAAAAACTTTTTTTTTTGGCATGCTGCAATAGTCTCCATGGGAGACTTGAAGCTGCCATAACCCGACTCTCTCTGCTACATACAGGCGATGATCAGATGACCTGTATGTAGCAGAATTGATGACTTGCTATGCCTGGTGGTCGGCGCTCATAGCAATCTGGCATTGACAACCATAGTGGTCTCCAGGAGACCTGTGGTTATCATGCCAACCCACCGTTGACCCGCGATCACATGACAGGGGTCACCGATGGGCAGATTTCCAGCGCGACTGACAGAAGCGCATGTTAAATGCAGCTGTCAGAGTTTGAGGCAGGGAGTATGAGAGGGAGCTGAAGCTCAGAGTTGCCAAGCGACAGCCTCAAAATCTTAATGATTTAGAGATGATCTGCAAAGAGGAGTGGACCAAAATTCCTCCTGACATGTGCACAAACCTCATCATCAATTACAAAAAATGTCTGACTGCTGTGCTTGCCAACAAGGGTTTTGCCACCAAGTATTAAGTCTTGTTTACCAGAGGGATCAAATACTTGTTTCTCACTGCAAACTGCAAATAAATGTATATAATTTATATAATGTGATTTTCTGGATTTATTTTTGATATTCTATCTCTCAATGTTAAAATGAAACTACCCTTAAAATTATAGACTGTTCATATCTTTGTCAGTGGGCAACCTTACAAAATCAGCAAGGGATCAAATACTTATTTCCCCCACTGTATATATATCCCCTGCCTAACCAGCTCTCTATAATGTTTAACTTTCCAATTTCCATCAGTGTGCCCCTCAGATTGCCATCGGTCTTTGGCCTGGGTGTCCGTTTTCTTCACCACAGTGGCATCCATTTTTCTCATATGCGAAAGAAAAAAAATATTCCAAGTTTCTGCTTTTTTTCTTTGCGGGCAATCTGTCCGTATAGACTATACTGAGTAAGTGTTCTATCCAGGAAAAACATGACTAGGACACAAATAAGCTCCAGGGCAAATGGCTCGGCTCAAAGCAGAAGCTGTACTGATGGTGTGTTGTGAATGTGAACAGTCCTCTAAACACAGGAGCGGTCAAGTGGTGTGGGCTATTGGCGAATAGTGACTGTCCAATTGATCATCTGCAAGAGCTAGCATCTAATAAAGTAGTCACTCGGCATGGGGGGAGGGGAGCATAGGTTTGCATGCAGCAAAACGCTTCTATCATCCCCCCCTAAGCTGGAGACTCGGGGGTCTATGCAGTGACTGTTAGACATACTGGCTCTTTTAGAGGAGGTCATACTAGTGACAGATACATTGTAATTATTCAATGGCTTCACACAGAGACTTTAGCTAACCCTGGCATGTCCACAGTGGCAGAGGACTTTGTATAGGAAAATCACAGCAGACCAGTCCGCACGAAAGACGATACGCTCCACTAGGGGGCGCTTTCACTGCCAGGAAAATCTAGAAGCAGCAAACCAAGTGAAAGAAACGTCTATTTAGAGAGGACATAAGTGGTCGTCTTTAAAAACAATTCCATATGGAGCTTAATGATCAAAAGAAAAGAAGAACCATTGTTAATGATATACTGACAAATGTTGCCAAGTAAGCAACCACAAACCCATACCGTATAATCTGGCTTCAATACAGCCATAGGTTGGTGGTAGACACTAATTGGAAACAAATGTATGCTCCGAGATAGAAAATGCTCCGATTTTTCCAAGGCCAAAGCTGCTGGGAAACCCTTGAGGCATCTAAGGATTTAAAGCCCTGGTTCTCTGTCCATTCTGGTGTTTGGTGAGAAGTATTTGATACATGATGTTGATAGCGCATTAATTCAATAAGTAGCACAAGAAAGGACAAGCCTTGTAAATGCACAACAGAACTTAAAGGGAGTCTGGCACTCCCAAAACACAGACTTAAGGTACTGCCACACTTAGCGATCTCGTTAGCGATCACGATAACGACGCAAGCTAACGTGATCGTTGGTGTGATCGCTTTTAGGTCGCTAGTAGCTGCCAAACAGGAGATCTCATAAACGACACATCAGCGGTCAGCGATCTCTTTAACGACTTTGGCGGTCGTTAGGATCTGTCATTAGCATGTACTGAGCGCTTCTGATTCATAGGAATTTCCAGCATCGCTCCTGCTCTCTGCGTCCTGTTAGCCTGCTTTGCAACTTCTGCGATCCTCTCTGTGACGCAAAAGAGAACTTACAGATATTGCGATCCACTCCGTGACGCTAAAAAACCCTAGTCCCGCCTGCGCCGCTGTCATATGCGTCACAAACGAGGTCGCTCGTCGTTCGCAAAAAGTGCCAAACACAGCGATGATATAGGCTCACCAGCGGGACGCCAACGATCAAAAAACGGTCCAGAACGCTAGTGAACGATCAGCGACATCACAGCAGGGGCCACATCGTTGCTACATGCCACACACAACGAGGTCGCTAACGAGATCGCTAAATAGTGACGTTTTAGCGATCTCGTTAGCTATCTCGCTTAGTGTGGCATACCCTTAAATAAACCCGATACTCCTATGTAGGGGACTGGAAAATCAATACCTTTACTATACAAATCTTTCCCTCGCTTGTACGGTATCCAAATTTAGGGGGCAGAACGGAACACTGAAGCCGCGTGTGCACTCAGACCCTAATTAGCACATAAAAATAAAGATTTTTTTTTTTCAGATTAGTACAGTAAAGATATGATTTTTGTAAGAGCCAAGTCCCTATATATCTTTGCTTATATACAGTCATGGCCAAAAGTTTTGAGAATGACACAAATATTATATTTTCACATGCTCTGCTGCCCTCTGGTTTTTATGTGTGTTTGACAGATGTTTTTATCACAGACAGAAATATAATTGCAAACATATGAGTAACAAAAGCTTATATTGACAGTTAGAATGAGTTAATGCAGCAAGTCAATATTTGCAGTGTTGACCCTTCTTCTTCAGGATCTCTGCAATTCTCCCTGGCATGCTCTCAATCAACTTCTGGACCAAATCCTGACTGATAGCAGTCCATTCTTGCACAATCAATGCTTTCATTTTGTCAGAATTTTTAGGTTTTTGTTTGTCCACCCGTTTCTTGATGATTGACCACAAGTTCTCAATGGGATTAAGATCTGGGAGTTTCCAGGCCATGGACCCAAAATCTCTATGTTTTGTTCCCTGAGCCATTTAGTTATCACCTTTGCTTTATGGCAAGGTGCTCCATCATGCTGGAAAAGGCATTGTTGATCGCCAAACTGCTCTTGGAGGGTTGGAGAAGTTGCTCTTGGAGGACATTCTGGTACCATTCTTTATTCATGGCTGTGTTTTTTAGGCAAGACTGTGAGAGAGCCGATTCCCTTGGCTGAGAAGCAACCCCACACATGAATGGTTTCAGGATGCTTAACAGTTGGCATGAGACAAGACTGGTGGTAGCGCTCACCTTGTCTTCTCCAAATGAGGCGTTTTCCTGATGTCCCAAACAATTGAAAAGGGGATTCATCAGAGAAAATAACTTTACCCCAGTCCTCAGCAGTCCACTGCCTGTACCTTTTGCAGAATATCAGTCTGTCCATGATGTTTTTTCTGGAGAGAAGTGGCTTCTTTGCTGCCCTCCTTGAGACCAGGCCTTGCTCCAAGAGTCTCCGCCTCACAGTGCGTGCAGATGCACTCACACCTGCCTGCTGCCATTCCTGAGCAAGCTCTGCACTGCTGGTAGCCCGATCCCGCAGCTGAAACACTTTTAAGAGACGGTCCTGGCGCTTGCTGGTCTTTCTTGGGCGCCCTGAAGCCTTTTTGGCAACAATGGAACCTCTCTCCTTGAAGTACTTGATGATGCGATAGATTGTTGACTGAGGTGCAATCTTTCTAGCTGTGATACTCTTCCCTGTTAGGCCATTTTTGTGCATTGCAATGATGACTGCACATGTTTCTTTAGAGATAACCATGGTTAACAGAAGAGAAACAATGATGCCAAGCACCAGCCTCCTTTTAAAGTGTTCCGTGGTGTCATTCTTACTTAATCATGACAGATTGATCTCCAGCCATGTCCTCATCAATAACCACACCTGTGTTAATGGAGCAATCACTGAAAAGAGGTTAGCTGGTCCTTTTAAGGCAGGGCTGCAATGATGTTGAAATGTGTTTTGGGGGATAAAGTTCATTTTCTAGCCAAATATTGACTTTGCAAGTAATTGCTGTTAAGCTGATCACTCTTTATAACATTCTGGAGTATACGCAAATTGCCATTAGAAAAAGTGAAGTAGTAGACTTTGCAAAAATTAATATTTGTGTCATTCTCAAAACTTTTGTCCATGACTGTACAGTTGTGCTCAAAAGTTTACATACCCCGGCAGAATTTTTGCTTTCTTGGCCTTTTTTCAGAGAACATGAATGATGACTGGAATGGAATAAATGGCGCTATAAAAATGAATAATAATAATAACACCAAACATTTTTCTCCACTAATGGTTAGTGGTTGGGTGAAGCCATTTATTGTCAAACTACTGTGTTTTCTCTTTTTCAATCCTAATGACAACCCAAAACATCCAAATGACCCTGATCAAAAGTTCACATACCCCATTTCTTAATACTGTGTATTGCCCCTCTAACATCAGTAACAGCTTGAAGTCTTTTGTGATAGTTGTGGAAGAGGTTCTTTATTTTCTCAGATGGTAAAGCTGCCCACTCTTCTTTGCAAAAAGCCTCTAGTTCCTGTAAATTCCTTGGCTGTCTAGCATGAACTGCGCGCTTGAAATCTCCACAGAGTGGCTCAATGATATTGAGGTCAGGAGACTGAGATGGCCACTTCAGAACCTTCACTTTGTTCTGCTGTAGCCAATAACAGGTCGACTTGGCCTTGTGTTTTGGATTGTTGTCATGTTGGAACGTCCAAATACGTCCCATGCGCAGCTTCCGAGCTGATGATTGCAAAATTTGCCTCCAGTATTTGCTGATAACATGCTGCATTAATCTTTCCTTCAACTTTGACCAGGATTCCTGTGCCTTTGTAGCTCACACGTCCCCAAAACATCAGCGATCCACCTCCGTGCTTTACAGTAGTAATTGTGCTCCTTTCATCATAGGCCTTTGTTGACCTCTCTCCAAATGTAACGTTTATGGTTGTGCCAAAAAGTTCAATTGGAGTCTCATCACTCCTAATTACCTTGTTCCAGAAGTTCTGAGGCTTGTCTCTGTGCTGTTTTGTGTATTGTAGGCGAGATAGGCGTTTGCACAGTAATGGCTTTCTTCTGGCGACTCGACCATGCAGCCCATGTTTCTTCAAGTACCTCCTTATTGTGCATCTTGAAACAGTCACACTGCTATGTTATGATCTGGTAACTGAGGAGGACAGGAGCAAAACAGCAAGATCCCTAAACTAACCGCACAAATAGAAGCAGCCGTGGAGCGTACCTACGGTGATCCTAGACGCCTCGGCACAGCCGGAGAGCTAGCTACACCTAAAGATAGAAACAGAAAAGCTTAGACAAGACGAAACACAAACGCAGGCAAAAAATAGAGTGAGCAAACGCAGGGGCCAAACACTGACTAAATAGGACAGGAAAGAACAGAATACTATCTGCAACCCAGCAAAACCCTAGCAAAAACTTCCAACATTCCTGATTACAAAAATTCTGAGATCACACGATCTCGCCACCCACTAAATCAGATCTCAGAGTGAACAAGGCTAACCCGCAGCTACTCAAAAAGCAGGGAAAGAGCAATTGAACAAATAACAGTGGCTACCGAAAACAGAGAGAAGCACAGGCCCCAGGAGGGGACCCGGCTAACCTCCACAAAGGTGCAGACAAAAATGGAAATAGCAAACACAATAGAAATAAGCAGAAAATATCTTATCTGAAAGTAGCAGACGCAGGCAAGACACCAGCAGACTTCCAAATGAACCAGGAAACAATTGATCACCGGCGAGGATCATGGGAAGGGCAAGCTCCCTTATATCAGTCCAGTCAGTGACTCCTGATTGCCAGGTATCGCTGCCAGCTGAGGAGGCCCAGTCATTCGATACAGCTTGAGTACCAACAGCAACCACCAAAGGGAGCCTCGGCTTAGAAATTGTCTCCAATACGTTCACAACACTGCTAGTTTTCAGAGTCCAGTATTTCAGCTGATTATGTGGGTTTTTCTTTGCATCCCGAACAATTTTCCTGGCAGTTTATGAACAAAATTTTTCTTGGTCTACCTGACTGTGGTTTTGTTTTTACAGAGCCTCTGATTTTCCATTTGTTAATCTCAGTTTGAACACTGTTGACTGGCATTATCAATTCCTTGGATATCTTTTTGTATCCCTTTCCTGTTTTATACAGTTCAGCTACCTTTTCACGTAGATCCATTTCTTGGCTTTCCCCATGACTCACAATCCAGAAATGTGAGTGGCTGGATGAAAGATGCAAAATTCTGTCTGGATCCCAGAAACTCACTCCGCTTTTATGCACACACACTGATTACAAGCAAACAGGTCACAGGTGAGGATGTTACCATTAGTAGCCATTCAAACCCATTTGTGTCAACTTCTTTGCATGTTATCAGGCCAAAATCACCAGGGTATGTGAACTTTTGATCAGGATCATTTGGATGTTTTGGGTTGTCATTATGATTTATAAGTAGAAAACACAGTAGTTTGACAATAAATGGCTTCACCCAACCACTAACCATGAGTGGAGAAAAAAGTTTTGGTGTTATTCATATTCTCTGAAAAAAAGGCCAAGAAAGCAGAGAGAGGAAGAGTACAGGAACTCTGATGCCACCTATTGGAAGTAGCAATCCTAAAAGTCAATATTGACCCGTTAAATGGCCTTGTCATATGCCTCAGGATAAAATCCAAACTAGAAACTCCATGTGCAGACACTGTGTTTCTGGGTTTTTGACCCTCATCAGTGCAAAGCAGGAGAACTGATTTGGCTGTGTGAGAGGTCTTCGACAGTGGTTGTAAAGTGTAAATTTTCTTACTGCGCCAAATGCCAGGCCAGCGTAGGGAGACTTATTGGCCATGTAATGCTCTTCAGGCAATTCAAATATGCAATCTTCAGAGAGGAATCGGACTGGAATACTAAAGCTACCTATTGGATATAGTAATTCTAAAAGTCAATATAGACCCTTTAAGGGCCTTAGGATGTGCTTAGATTTGAATGTATTTTGATGGAGAAAGACTCCCTTCAAAGGGTTATTTCCATATCAAACATTTATGGATATTTTTGGAACTTTCACAGAAGAAGTCATAAGAGAGAGTCATGCACACACAATTTATACACGTTTATGGGTTTGGATGTAATCAAGAACTTTCTTCTCTTACCGCAACATTTTCATAAAATCGTAAAACTGTTAACAGGGAAAAAAACTAGATAAAACAAAGAATAGTATAAAAATAATTTCAGTTTCCCAAAAGTTACTTAATATTCTATAATAATTATTGCTGCCATCTACTAGAAAAAACTCTAAAAGCAAAACCAATAACTTTGGTGCTGTGCAGAAGACAATTCTAGCCTAAATGCCTATAAAGGTGTATGGTAAGAAGAATGCCACAACAGGGCTCCTCACCATCAGCCAGAGCCCAGAGCCATGTCATACATCGCTAACACTGTTCTATAGTGCTTGGTTGCCCGAGTGGCTGCTTCATCTTGGGTTCTGGCCACCTGGCTTGCTGTCCTATGTTCAGAGGAAACTATTGGCATATCAGTCAACCCTCATTACAAACTGCTCCAGGACTGTGCGGTCAAAGGAGATGCAGTCCTATGTCGAGCACAGGACTGGATGCGAGGCGGCCAGCACCCATGACAAAGCAGCTACTGAAGAAACAGACACACTGGCCTAAGGGGACTTTGTTAGTAAAAATAATTATGTAAAACTTATTTATCTATAGTTTTGTTTTGCTGGAAAATCCCTTAAAAGCATGTAAGAAATAGAAGTCAATTTAAAGGGAACCTGTCACAGCAAAAATAGCATAAAACTCTATTAACCTGCAGATATGGGGTTAACCAGCAGGTCAATAGCGTTTTGAACCTGCCGGGCGCCTGCATTTAGACCCTGCTGCTGGGAGGAAATCAACTTTATTTCTCCTGGCAGCGTTCCGGTTTCAGTCACGGGGTCGGTGCCAGTGCGGGTTCAGTCACTGCTCTGTGTATAGACAGGCAGCTACAACTGCCCCCCTGCACTGAGTGACCGCAGGGTCGCATTAGGGCAGTCAGTCAGGGCCGGGGTGTGGTTAGCGCCGCCACTCACTATGTACAGAGCGTGACGGAAGCTGTGCCGGCGCCACCACAGTGACTGAAACCGGAACGCTGCTGGGAGGTATAAATTTCATTTCCCATCAACAGCAAGGCTGTAAGTACAGGTTCAAAATGCTATTAAACTGCAGTTTATCTCCATATCTGCGGGTTAATTGCATTTTTTCACATGACAGATTCCCTTTAATTAATGACCGGAGCTTTTTTTTCGGTTTTTGCGCTTTTCGTTTTTGCTCCTCTTCTTTTCAGAACCAATATCTTTTTTATTTTTCCGTCAATATGACCATGTGAGGGCTTGTTTTTGCGGGACGAGTTGTACTTTTGAACGACACCATTGGTTTTAGCATGTCGGGTACTTGAAAACGGAAACAAATTCCAAATGAGGTGAAATTGCAAAAAAAAGTTCAATCCACAGTTGTTTTTTGTTTGGCTTTTTTTACTAGGTTCACTAAATGCTAAAACTGACCTGCCATTATAATTCTCCAGGTCATTACGAGTTCATAGACACCATAGACATGTCAAGTTTTTTTTTATTTAAGTGTTGAAAAAAAATCCAAAGTTTGCTAAAAAAAAAAAAAAAAAAGGAGCCATTTTCCAAGACCCGTAGAGTCTCCATATTTCGTGATCTCGGGTTGGTGAGGGCTTATTTTTTGTGCACGGAGCTGACGTTTTTAATGATACCATTTTGGTGAAGATCCGTTTCTTTTGATCACCCGTTATTGCATTTTAATGCAAAGTCGCAGCGACCAAAAAAACGTAATTCTGGCGTTTCAAATTTTTTTCTCACTACGCCGTTTAGCGATCAGGTTAAACCTTTTTTTTTTTGTGGGAGGCTAGAAGCTGCCATAGTGCGATCGCCTCTGCTACATACAGGCGATGCTCAGATCACCTGTATGTAATAGAATTACTGCATTGCTATAGAGCGCCGACCAACAGGGTGGCACTCATAGCAATCCGCATCAGCAAACATAGAGGTCTCAAGGAGACACACCGATGACCCCCGATCACCTGACGAGGGTCAGCGGTGCAAGTATTTTCGGCCCGATGGCCAAAGAGCATGTTAAATGCCGTTGTCAGCGGCATTTAACTAGTTAATAGTAACGGGTGGATCGCAATTCCACCTGCACCTATTGCGGGCACATGTCAGCTGTTCAAAACGCTTTGATGGGGCTCACCGCCGGAGCCCTCATCAAAGCGAGGGTACTGCCATCGGTCGGAATAGTACATCCAATGGCAGTAAGGGGTTAAACATTATATTAAAGGGAATCTGCAGTAGCAACATATAGGGAAAGAAAACCAGATTCCATGGATGTATCACTTATTGGGCTGCTTGGTGTAGTTTTCTTAAAATATCTGTTTTGTCTGATGTACTGTAGATGTAGCAGAGTTAAGACTTCTGCTCTGTGTATACCCCTGCTCACAACCCTGGCTGGCAGTTTCCTATGTACACTGGCAGCTCGATCACAATGAACAATCAATGGCAGTATTACACATATTAGCCTGACTTGTCTGCACAAGACTGTAGTCCTCTATTGATAATCTCCTGCTCATAAAACACTGACTATTGAAACTACAACATACAGCCTAATAAGTGACACATCTCTGGAATCACGTTTTTGTCCTACATTATGCTGTCCTCAGAATAACTAGCAAAAACCTGCTGACCGATTCCCTTTATGACTATTCACTCATTTGTCTGAATTCCATTTTATTCTTGTGTATCATCCGTATTGCCTCTGCGTGGTATCCGTGTTGCATTCATTTTGTTCTCATTCATTTTTTTCTTCACTCAAGGAATGTCTTTGTTCCCTAGCCAATAAAGAGAAAACCCTGAAAGGTCACATTTTTCAATCAAATTTTCACTAAACTACAGATGGATGTCTTCCAACCTGAATTTACACTCCACAGATTCCCAATAAACCTAAATGGCTGATTCTGATCCACAAACACTGATCAGAACATGACCTGCTTGGAGCTCAAATCTCACCTGCAGATCTGCGTTATCCATGGATCTCACATCTCATGGTATTGATATATCTTCTTTTATACTTCATGTTAATGAGCTCTTCCGGCTATGGGAGGCAACTGTGTGAGGAAACCGCTGCCCCAGCACTTCATTAGTGTATCTTTCTCCTCCCCTCATCATGCCTAAATCCCTGTACAGTCGTGTGCTTGAGAGGAAATCTCGCACCTGCACATTCCATCTTCCTTCATTCCTCTATCTTCCGTCCTTCTTAGGGCACTTTCATATTGCGTTCTGTGTCCCCGTCGGGGAGTAAGTCCAAAATCCCCTGTAAAACGGGGTCCAGACGCATGCGCCGACGGGGCCAATAGACTGCAATGGTGATGGCAGAGTGAATGCAAGCTCTGCTGCTCACGTTTTGCGGGAGTGTACGCCTACAGGAAGCGGACACTCAGACGCAGTCTACTATGTCTGCTTCCTGTAGGCATACACTCCAGAAAATAGTGCATGGCGGAGCGCACATTCGCTCTGCCGTCACCTTTGCAGTCTATTGGTGCTATTGTTGCTGGCGTCCAGATCCCGTTTTGAAGAGAATTTTGGATGTATGCCCCCGACGGGGACAGAGAACGCAATGTGAAAGCACCCACAGGGTATAGGCGTCACTTTCCTTCTGCGCAGGTGCTGGTAAGTCACTGGTGTACAATAAAGAAGCACTCCTCCTCCCATCAAGTTTTTTATTCTCTTACTATACTGCAGTCATCATATTATATGGCACTGTGTACTTACAATTGCTCATTTTGCCATCACGTGATTAAAAACTGACTAGCGGAATCCTTCTAAGCTCTATGTAAAACAGGAGGCCAATTTTCCTTTGTATGAGTCACCAGTCACTGCAAAAGTTCCTGGCAGGGGGAGGAGCGGAAAAGATGGGTCAGGAGCTGAATAGGGGGATGATAAATGCAGGGACAAGAGACTTCCTGCTTCTACATAGAGCAGAGAAGAATTAGCTGAGAAGAAAGCTAAAGTAAGCAATAGTAAGTACACAGTGCTATATAATATGATGGAGCAATATATTAATAGGATAAAAACTTCAATAGGAGGAGTGCTTCTTTAATGTTTTACCTAGCTCAAATGTAGTGACCGATTCCCTTTAATAAAACATCACGGCCCATTTCATCCATACTTCGGTGTCTGATCTTTAATGCATTATTTCAGTATTTATTTGCGATTGGGGCTTGTGTTACCATGATTAGTTGCAGATTCTATTGAGAGGACCTGAAGCTGAGCGTCCACTACAAATTGTTTGGCGCTGTGGTATCTTGCCTTTCTATGGGATGTAGTAACAGCTGATTAACAAGTAAAACTGTGTTTTGTTTTATTTCTAATAAAAATACTTTTTCTGGCTGTGTCTTTATTTACCATGTAACTATAGGATTACTAATGGAGAGGTGACTTATAGACACTTCTCCATTACTAAAGCCGTGCGCTTGATGTCACCTGACAATACAAAGGTGACATCAACCCCACAAATATTAACCCCACTTTCCACCGCTACAAGGCAAGTGGGAAGAGCCGAGCAAAGCGCCAAAATTGGCACATCCAATAGATGTGTCTTTTCTGGGCAGCTGCGGGCAGCTATTTTTAGGCTGGGGGGGGGTCAATATCCATGGCCCTTACCAGCTTTAAATACCAGACCCATGTGATAATTTTCTGTGTCCTCTTTAGGAACTGGTTCTAGAGAGATAAAGGACAGTAACAAGAGCATACATGTTATCCGGCAAACAAGGCCAGTTCATCTGATGCCATATAATGTCCACTGAATTATTATTTCTACAATCCCCTATGCATAATCTTATGATTGCCTCCACCATAAAGCTTTGTGGTGTGAAGATTCAATGCTGCCATTTGTGTGGCCTTCTAGAATAGTATATAATAAAGGATGTTTTAGAAGGTAATTGCACAATATATACGGCTATAAAAATCTTTCTTGTGGTTAATGTGACCATCGGGTGCCAGAAATCACACCTAGTGGTATGAGAATGCATTTTGGGTCATCAAAACCACATTAAGACAATACAATCTGGACTAAAATACACCTTGCAACATAGTATGTCAAGCCTTTCCCCTTCCTCAGGAAATGGTCAAACTACTCAGCCAGTTTTTTTTAAATGATCCATAATCGTAAATGGGTCAGCGTCACTTCTGCCTAACACTCTAAAACAATTCTTAGTAAATGATGACCAATGCACAGATCTGACCTAATTATGTTGCACCATGTAAGATGGTACTGAATGGGTCTGGTTTCCAGTCACACTTCCTGTAATCGGACAACCACAAGAATAAAAATAAACAAGCCCTATATTACTGATGGGGAGTAAAAAAAACATGGGAAATACTTATAGTAAACACAATAAAAAGCTGCATTAATGACATGTTAAATATGGAGCAACCATACAGATAGAAGAAAGCGGGATTTACACTGCAAGAAAATCATGATGAGCGGTAAAAACGCTCGTTTCAGAATTATTTTGTGTAACAAGTTGCTGGTCACCGGAACATTAAACCAAAATCACAAGATGTTCTATGCGATGCATCCTTTACTGATCGAATCGTGCCACCGGTCGGCCAACCATGTAAATGGAACCCTTAGGCAGTCCTTACACAGATGGGTGTCAACTGAGAGCAAGTTCCGCTGACGGATATCTCGCCTGGGCCCCCGGGACACAGGAACACTTAGCGGCTCTTTCCTAGACAATACATGAATGCGGGGCTATCAGAATTATCCCAAACCGAACAAAAGTATCTTGTGTTACTGAATTCCAACCAACCAAACAATTCTTTTCTTTCCTGACTTGTTCTGTCACAGACAGTCATGGGGCCACCAACACATCAGATAGTCAACCAATCACGCCAAAATTGGGGGGTTCACACACTTTATCTAATCTGTATGTGAGTCTTCTAGCATCCTTAAAAACATTTATTATACTATCAAACTAGACCCTCCAATAGTGATCGCAGATATGGCTACATGGGATTTATAAAAGTAGTGACCGACAAAACACCACCCAAATCCCAAAAACGCCACCATATTTTCTCCCCCCCCAAACC
>JARQOD010000004.1:59488833-59591223 GCA_033576555.1 Oophaga sylvatica | reverse complement strand
TTCCCCGAGCGGGGGGATCCCCACACCACACAGACTCTACTGTATTCAATTTTGTTTTTCTTTCCGTTATGTCAGAAAGGCATGTTTGTTTACCGAATTTGGACTGGCTAATGCAGTACGTTTTAATAAACCATTTGAAAACTTAAATGGAAAGTGTTCCTCTTTGTCACTTGTGAGCCAATATATTATATATATATATATAAATTTTATACACCACACACATACACAACAACATGTATACGGTATAAGTACAACACTACTGCAGCTTGCTTTATAGGGAATTGAAAATTCGTAATTTCAACGCGGGTTTTTCTAGACATCTTTTTGAAAGGGGCAAGAGGTTTTCCATGCAAATTAGGGAAACATCTTTTCAAAAAAAGGGTTGCAGAACTCATAAAAGTTATAGTTTAAATGTACGTAACAATCACCTGTTATAGTTTTGCAAGCTACTAAAACAAAGCTGGGTTAGGTATTCCCAATTGATATTAGGAAATTATTGTATATTCCAAAAACATTTTGGGGTTTAAAAGGGGTTCGAACCAGGACCCCAGCCAGGGAAAATTGAAGGAGCTCATGCAGGGAATGGAGGGGTTATCATTTGAACCTTCAAAAAGTAATAAATGCATGATTAAGTAATATTGCTAACTCTTATTTAATTAGATTACATTTTTTAGGTACGTAGTCAGGGGGATTCTTATATCACTTTGTGAACACTTGTAGTTTGTGTCATTCATAGAAATCAGACAAACACTTCAATTATTAAGGAATACTCTTACCTACATGTAAGTACACCATTATCTACTCTTATATTCCTTAGATTTTTATGTGTTGTTACATCATTCTTGAGGCTGGAATTAGGACAAGTGGACACGTCAAAGCTTTTGTTTTCTGTTCCACCTTCAGTGCTATAAAAGTAGGTTTTGAGTTGGACGATATAAGTAATGGGAGATAATGTTGTGGTTTGTGAAAAGGTCATATTGACAAACACATACAAGGATAATCATTAAAAGTCTGCTCGGTTCATTTGGGAAGAGGTAAAAGTTTTTATGGTGTGTCATCAAATGCCTATAGGAATTAGTTATTCATTTTATAACTAATTTTTAAAAACATTTCAGTTTATGGGAAGCATTTAGGACCTATCCTTTAGAAAACTGACAAATGCTTCTGCTGTAAAAACCCTTTAAAAAGAACCTTCTTTTGAGCAAAGAAATGGATAAATGCCTATAAAAACTCAGAGTTCCCCTGATTCTGATGCCCTTTTCGTTTTGCGCATGTTGCCCATTCAGAAAATTATCTTTGTTCCTTGCAGAAATTAACTTTGTTTCCCTTTGACTCGCTGTGAAATCTCCACTTTCAGTTCTTCGGATATTTCTGCAGTCTTCTCAGGGGTAAGGGCTTTTTCCCCCTCCTCATAACAGGGGAATTCGGGATTTTTACTAGGATTTAACACAATATTTTGCACAAATGATAGGCACTTTTATCAGTATTTATCTATTTTTTGGGAGAAGTGAAACTAAATCAGAGAACAACAAGCGTGGTGGGCAAAAAAAAGCTTCCCCGAAGGAAATGGCTATGTGCACAGAATTCTTACCGTTAATCATATGCCACAGATACGCAAGCTGTGATACCGGTTGCTGGTTACAAATGATAAAAAAAAATATTCAATGAAAACCAAAAGGGAATTTTGTTGTAAAAATGAGTCTTGTTGGAAATTTTACAAGTTACTTTGTAAAATATTGACACCACACAAATATACAGAGATCCAAAAAAACTATAATAATGGGGAAGTAACTACAAAGTTATTGACTCATTCAGTAGTCATACGGCATTTTTTTTCCGCTCGCACATGGGTAAGGCGAAGGCGGGATGGATGGTGTATGCAGGGTCTGTCCTCAGATCATTTTAAGAGGTGGTCATACATATCCTAAAAGGATCCGCTCTGGAAACCAAATTGGCATATTTGTTGCAGATTGCCATCGAAGCTTTGCTGTTCTATGAAGTCATCAATTCTGCCCTATCGACCCTGCACCTACAATGAAACCATTTACAAAAAAGGTTTCAAGTTAAAGGGGAAAACCCGTAGGTCCCCGATCCCCAAGAACCACAGTAGTCGTGCCCCATATACAAAAAACCCCCTAACAGTCCCTGTATTAATAAAACAAAGTATTTCTAAAGTCCGTTTATATATGTAAATGAGGGCTTTTAACAAACCCATGGGGCATTAGTGTTCCCACTTTTGCATGTCTCCACCGCTGGGGATGATAACATGGCTTACAAGCCAGCACTATCAAATCTTGTCATGGTGGCTTTGTGCACTCATCATTGAGCCTCTGAAACCCCGGGGGGTACGCTCTTGAGTTCAGGGAGGCGCACAGCGTATGATCGGAAGTTGTCTGCAATGAACAGTCTCTTGAAAGTCAACGTTATCATGTCCACAGGGGTGTGGGGAACAATAACGCCCCATCGACTAGTCAAAGCCCTCATTTACATTCCATAAATGGAATGTGTCCAATGTAATACCGGGACGGTTAGGCGGGGTATGTAGATAGGTAGACACAACGGCTGGTGGTTTCTGGGGCATGGGGCCTGACATGTTCCCTTTAAAGGGTTGTCCACTACTTGGAAAACCCTACTCCATTTCCATGTTCCCCCCAGAAAAATAATAACATACTCACCTGCAGCAATTTCAGCAGTGTCGGTGCTGTGTCTCCTGGGGCTCGGGCGACTTTGGGTTACTGTCAGTGCTGGCTTCACTCTCTTTCCTATGGACGTACTGGACATCTGGAGGAAGAGAGGGGGCAGCAGCAGCTCTCACTTCGTCCAGATGCCTTGATTTGATCGAAGGAAAGAGAGTGGAGCCAGCACAGATTGGCTGCTGGGATCCATATAACAAAGACATCCATATATATGGCCCCAGGAGAGCCGTATAACATAGGTCAGGAGGGGTTGTTTCGAGCAGTGGACAACCCTTTAACTCTGCTAACACCGTTGCCTAGTATTTTATTTTGAAACTAGGTCTCAGTGTAGACAAAGTAGGTCCTGGTAAAACTGCCGTAGATAATGGTCGCAGAAATGAATTCAACTTCAGTAAAAGGGGTGTTGTGATCTGTGATTTTTGGTGCAAACATACAGTACAGACCAAAGTTTGGACACACCTTCTCATTCAAAGATTTTTCTGTATTTTCATGACTATGAAAATTGTAGAATCACACTGAAGGCATCAAAACTATGAATTAACACATGTAAATTATACATTACACTTTACAAAAAAGTGTGAAACAACTGAAAATATGTCTTATATTCTAGGTTCTTCAAAGTAGCCACCTTTTGCTTTGATTACGCTTTGCACGCAGAAAAGGTGAACGGATGGACTCTACATGCCTGGTTCCCACCGTGAAGCATGAGTAGGTGGTGTGATTGTGTGGGGGTGCTTTGCTGGTGACACTGTTGGGGATTTATTCAAATTGAAGCGGTGAGCGGTCCAGCTCACCCCAAAACCATCTCGATTGGGATCAGGTCTGGTGACTGTGGAGGCCTGGTCATCTGGCGTAGCACCCAACACTCTCCTTCTTGGTCTAATAGCCCTTACACAGCCTGGAGGTGTGTTTGGGGTCCATTGTCCTGTTGAAAAATAAATGATGGTCCAACTAAACACAAACCGGATGGAATAGCATGCTGCTGCAAGATGCTGTGGTAGCCATGCTGGTTTCAGTATGCCTTCAATTTTGAATAAATCCCCAACAGTGTCACCAGCAAAGCACCCCACACCATCACACCACCTCCTCCATGCTTCACGGTGGGAACCAGGCTTGTAGAGTCCATTCGTTCACCTTTTCTGCGTGCAAAGCAGAATCAAAGCAAAAGGTGGCTACTTTGAAGAATCTAGAATATAAGACATATTTTCAGTTGTTTCACACTTTTTTGTTAAGTGTAATGTATAATTCCACATGTGTTAATTCATAGTTTTGATGCCTGTAGATGTGATTCTACAATTTTTAGACATGAAAATACAGAAAAATCTTTGAATGAGAAGGTGTGTCCAAACTTTTGGGCTGTACTGTATATTAAAATAACATCTGAGCAACAGGCACAAAAAGAAGAAATCTAATCACGTTTAAGATTTTCTTGATCGCCTTAAAAAAAACCAAACTAGAAAATCACCTTTAAAAGGAATCTGACAGGTCCTCCAACATTTGTATATTTGTTGTTACAGTGCAGGAAATAAGTATTTGAAACCTTTGCTGATTTTGTAAATTTGCCCACTGAAAAAAGACATGAACAGTCTATAATTTTAAGGGTAGGTTAATTTTAACATTGAAAGGTAGAATATCAAAAATAAAATACAGAAAATCACATTGTTTAAATTATATACATTTGTTTGCATTTTGCAGTGAGAAATATTGAGCGTTCTGGCTCCTACAGACCAGTTAGACGCTCCTAATCAACTCGTTACCGCATTAAAGACAGCTGTCTTACATAGTCACCTTTATAAAAGACTCCTGTCCACAGATTCAATCAGTCAGACTCTAACCTGTACAACATGGCAAGACCAAAGAGCTTTCTAAGGATTTTCAGGGACAAGATCATAGACCTGCACAAAGTTGAAATGGGCTACAAAACCATAAGTAAGACGCTGGGTGAGAAGGAGACAATTGTTGTGCAATAGTAAGAAAATGGAAGAAGTACAAAATGACTGTCAACGACATCGATCTGGGGCACCATGCAAAATCTCACCTCGTGGGGAATCCTTGATCATGAGGAAGGTGAGAGATCAGCCTAAAACTGCACAGAGGGAACTTGTTAATGATCTCAAGGCAGCTGGGACCACAGTCACCAAGAAAACCATTGGTAACACATTACGCCATAAACGTTTAAAATCCTGCAGTGCCCGTAAGGTCCCCTTGCTCAAGAAGGCACATGTACAGTCTGTCTGAAGTTTGCCAATGAACACCCGGATGATTCTGCGAGTGATTGGGAGAAGGTTCTGTGGTCAGATGAGACAAAAATTGAGCTCTTTGACATTAACTCAAATCACCGTGTTTGAAGGAAGAGAAATGGTGCCTATGACCCAAAGAACACCGTCCCCACTGTCAAGCATGGAGGGGAAACATTGTTTTGGGGGTGTTTCCTGCTAAGGGCATAGGACTACTTCACCGCATCAATGGGAGAATGGATGGAGCCATGTACCGTAAAATCCTGAGTGACAACCTCCTTTCCTCCACCAGGACATTAAAAATGGGTCGTAGCTGGGTCTTCCAGGAAGACAATGACCCAAAACATACAACCAAGGCAACAAAGAAGTGGCTCAAAAAAACAGCACATTAACCCCTTAACTACCAGAGGTATTTTCGTTTTCGTTTTTTAGCTCCCCTTCTTCCCAGAGCCATAACTTTTTTATTTTTCCGTCAATATGGCCATGTGAGGGCTGTTTTTTGCAGGACGCGTTGTACTTTTGAACGACACCATTGGTTTTAACCATGTCGTGTACTCGAAACGTAAAAAAAATTCCAAGTTCGGTGAAATTGCAAAAAAAAGTGCAATCCCACAGTTGTTTTTTGTTTGGCTTTTTTACTAGGTTCACTAAATGCCAAAACTGACCTGCCATTATGATTCTCCAGGTCATTACGAATTCATAGACACCAAACATGTCTAGGTTTTTTTTTATCTAAGTGGTGAAAAAAAATTCCAAACTTTGTTAAAAAAAAATAAAAAATTGCGCCATTTTGTGATACCTGTAGGGTCAGGGCTTATTTTTTGAGCGCTGAGCTGACGCTTTAAATTATACCATTTTGATGTAGATACGATCTTTTGATCGCCCGCTATTGCATTTTAGTGCAATGTTGCGACAACCAAAACAACGTAATTCTGGCGTTTTGACATTTTTTTCTCGCTATGCCCCTTAGTGATCAGGATACAAATTTTTTTACTGATAGATCTGGCGATTCTGAATGCGGCGATACGTAATACGTGTATGTTTGATTTTTTATTGCTTTATTTTAACCCCTTCACCCCCAAGGTGGTTTGCACGTTAATGACCGGGCCAATTTTTACAATTCTGACCACTGTCTCTTTATGAGGTTATAACTCTGGAACGCTTCAACGGATCTGCGCGATTCTGAGAATGTTTTCTCGTGACATATTGTACTTCACGTTATTGGTAAAATTTCTTCGATATAACTTGTGTTTATTTTTGAAAAAAATGCAAATATGGCGAAAATTTTGAAAATTTTGCAATTTTCAAACTTTGAATTTTTATTCCCTTAAAACAGAGAAATATATCACACAAAATAGTTAAGAAATAACATTTCCCACATGTCTACTTTACATCAGCACAATTTTGGAATCAAAATTTTTTTTTCTTAGGAAATTATAAGGGTTAAAAGTTGACCAGCGATTTCTCATTTTTACAACAAAATTTACAAAGCCATTTTTTTTAGGGACCACCTCATATTTGAAGTCACTTTGAGGGGTCTATATAGCAGAAAATACCCAAAAGTGACACTATTCTAAAAACTGCACCCCTCAAGGTACTCAAAACCACATTCAAAAAGTTTATTAACCCTTCAGGTGCTTCACAGGAGCTGAAGCAACGTGGAAGGAAAAAATGAATATTTAACTTTTTAGCCACAAAAATGATCTTTTACAAACTTTTTTTTTATTTTCACAAGGGTAAAAGAAGAAAATGGACAGATAAAGTTGTTGTGCAATTTCTCCTGAGTACGCCAATACCCCATAAGTGTGGGAAAACCACTGTCTGTGTGCACAGCAGAGCTCATAAGGGAAGTAGCGCCGTTGACTTTTTCAAACTAAAATTGGCTGAAATTGAGATCGGACGCCATGTCGCGTTTGGAGAGCCCCTGATGCGCCTAAACAGTGGAAACCCCCACAAGTGACACCATTTTGGAAACTAGACCCCCTAAGGAACTTATCTAGATCTGTTGTGAGCACTTTGAATCCCCAAGTGTTTCACAAAGTTTATAATGCCTGGGTGTGAAAAAAAAAAAGAAACAATTTTCCACAAAAATGATTTTTTAGTCCCAAATTTTTGATTTTTCCCAAGGAAATTGGACCCCAAAAGTTGTTGGCCAATTTGTCCTGAGTACGCTGATACCCAATATGTGGGGGGGGGGGGGAAACTGTTTGGGCGCACGGCAGGGCTTGGAAAGGAAGTAGTAACGTTTTGGAATGCAGACGTTGATGGGGGTCATGTTCCGTTTGCAGTGCCCCAGATGAGCCTAAACAGTAGAAACCCCCCACAAGTGACCACATTTTGGAAACTAGACCCCCTAAGGAACTTATCTATAGCTTTGGTGAGCACTTTGAACCCCCAAGTGCTTCACACAAGTTTATAATGCCCAGGCATGAAAATAAAAAATCCTATTTTTTTCCCACAAAAATTATTTTTAGTCACAAATTTTTTATTTTCCCAAGGGTAACAGGAGAAATTGGACCACAAAAGTTGTTGTTCAATTTGTCCTGAGTACGCTGATACCCAATATGTGGGGGGAACCACTGTTTGGGCGCACGGCAGAGCTCGGAATGGAAGGAGCACCATTTGACTTTTTCCAACCAAAATTGGCTGGAATTGAGATTGGACGCCATGTTGCATTTGGAGAGCCCCTGATGTGCCTAAACAGTGGAAACCCCCAAAAGTGACCCCATTTGGGAAACTAGACCCCCTAAGGAACTTATCTAGATCTTTGGTGAGCAATTTGAACCCCAAGTGCTTCACACAAGTTTATAACGTAGAGCCGTAAAATTAAAAAATCATATTTTTTCCACAAAAATGATCTTTTCACCCCAATTTTTATTTTCCCAAGGGTAACAAGACTCCAAAAGTTATTGTGCAATTTGTCCTGAGTACGCTGATACCCCATATGTGGGGGTAAACCACTGTTTGGGTGCATGGCAGAGTTTGGAAGGGAAGGAGTGCCGTTTGACTTTTTCAACGCAGAATTGGCTGGATGCCATGTCGTGTTTGGAGAGCTCCTGATCTGCCTAAACAGTGGAAACCCCCACAAATGACACCATTTTGGAAACTAGACCCCTCAAGGAACTTATCTACATGTGTGGTGAGCACTTTGAACCCCCAAGTGCTTCACAGAAGTTTATAACGTACAGCCGTAAAAACAAAAAAAATCATTTTTTTAAAAAAAAAATGATATTTTTGCCCCCAGTTTTTTATTTTCCCAAGGGTAACAGAAGAAATAGGACAAATTGCACAATAACTCTTAGGGTCCAGAGTACGCTGATACCCCATATGTGGGGTAAACTACTGTTTGGGCGCATGGCAGAGGTCAGAAGGGAAGGAGCAACCGTTTGACTTTTTCAACGCAGAATTGGCTGGAATTGAGATCAGACGTCATGTCACATTTGGAGAGCCCCTGATGTGCCTAAACAGCGGAAACCCCCCAATTCTAACTCCAACCCTAACCCCAACACACCCCTAACCCTAGTCCCAACCCTAACCACAAACCTAACCCTAACACACCCCTATCCCTAATCCCAACCATAACCCTAATACTAACTTTAGCGCCAACCCTAACCCTAACTTTAGCCGCAACCCTAACCTTAACCATAACCCTAATGGGAAAATGGAAATAAATATATATTTTTAGTTTTATTATTTTTCCCTAACTAAGGGGGTGATAAAGGGGGGGTTGATTTACTATTTATAGCGGGTTTTTATGATTGGCAGCTGTCACGCTAAAAGACGCTTTTTATTGCAAAAAATAGTTTTTGCATCACCACATTTTGGGAGCTATAATTTTTGCATATTTTGGCCCACAGAGTTATGTGAGGTCTTATTTTTTGCGGTAACGAGTTGACGTTTTTATTGGTACTATTTTTGATCATGTGACATTTTTTGATCGCTTTTTATTTCGATTTTTGGGAGGTTAGAATGAACAAAAATCAGCAATTCATGAATTTCTTTTGGGGGAGGCGTTTATAACCGTTCCGCATGTGGTAAAATTGATGAAGCAGTTTTATTCTTCGGGTCAGTACGATTACTACGATACCTCATTTATATCATTTTTTTATGTTTTGGCGCTTTTATAGAATAAAAACAATTTTATATAAAAAATAATTATTTTTGCATCGCTTTATTCTGCGAGCTATAACTTTTTATTTTTTCGCTCATGATGCTGTGTGACGGCTCGTTTTTTTGCGGGACAAGATGACGTTTTCAGCGGTGCCATCTTTATTTATATCGGTCTTTTTGATCACGTGTTATTCCACTTTTTGTTTAGCGGTATGATGATAAAGCACTGATTTTTTGCATTGTTTTTATTTATTTTTTTAAGGGGTTCACAAAAGGGGTTAACTAGTGGGACAGTTTTATAGGGGGGTCGTTACGGACGCGGCGATACCAAATATGTGTACTTTTATTGTTTATTTTTTTTATTTACAGGAAGAAATGAATTTATTGGGGAATATTTTTTTTTTTTTTTTTTTATTTATTTTGGAATTTTTTTTACACGTTTATTTTTATTTTTTTTTACTTTTTTACATTGTCCCAGGGTGGGACATCACTGTAAAATGTCAGATCGCTGGTCTCACAGTGTGCACAGCACTCTGTGAGACCAGCGATCTCACAGGCAGCGCTGCAGGCTTCTCAGTGCCTGCTCTCGGCAGGCACTGAGGAAGCCGCCTCCCTCCAGGACCCCGGCGCCATCTTGGATCCGGGTCCTGGGAGGGAGGAAGCCCTCAGAACAGCGCGATCACATCGCGCTGGTCTGAGGGTCTCAGGGGGGCGCGCAGGGAGCCCTCTCCCTGCGCGATGCCCCTCTGTGCCCCCAGTACACCGCGATCATGTTTGATCGCGGTGTGCAAGGGGTTAATGTGCCGGGAGCGGTCCGTGACCGCTCCTGACACATAGTGCCGGGTGTCAGCTGTTATAATCAGCTGACACCCGGCGGCGATCAGCTGCGCTCCCCCCAGGAGCGCAGCTGATCGCTATGACGTACTATCCCGTCCGTGGTCAGATTGTCACGGGTTTTATGGACGGGATAGTACATCTAATGTCAGAGAGGGGTTAAATAGGGCGAAGGGGGTTGATTTGAACTTTTATATATATATTTTTTTTTAATATTTTTAAAAACTTTTTTTTTTGGCATGCTGCAATAGTCTCCATGGGAGACTTGAAGCTGCCATAACCCGACTCTCTCTGCTACATACAGGCGATGATCAGATGACCTGTATGTAGCAGAATTGATGACTTGCTATGCCTGGTGGTCGGCGCTCATAGCAATCTGGCATTGACAACCATAGTGGTCTCCAGGAGACCTGTGGTTATCATGCCAACCCACCGTTGACCCGCGATCACATGACAGGGGTCACCGATGGGCAGATTTCCAGCGCGACTGACAGAAGCGCATGTTAAATGCAGCTGTCAGAGTTTGAGGCAGGGAGTATAGAGGGAGCTGAAGCTCAGAGTTGCCAAGCGACAGCCTCAAAATCTTAATGATTTAGAGATGATCTGCAAAGAGGAGTGGACCAAAATTCCTCCTGACATGTGCACAAACCTCATCATCAATTACAAAAAATGTCTGACTGCTGTGCTTGCCAACAAGGGTTTTGCCACCAAGTATTAAGTCTTGTTTACCAGAGGGATCAAATACTTGTTTCTCACTGCAAACTGCAAATAAATGTATATAATTTATATAATGTGATTTTCTGGATTTTATTTTTGATATTCTATCTCTCAATGTTAAAATGAAACTACCCTTAAAATTATAGACTGTTCATATCTTTGTCAGTGGGCAACCTTACAAAATCAGCAAGGGATCAAATACTTATTTCCCCCACTGTATATATATCCCCTGCCTAACCAGCTCTCTATAATGTTTAACTTTCCAATTTCCATCAGTGTGCCCCTCAGATTGCCATCGGTCTTTGGCCTGGGTGTCCGTTTTCTTCACCACAGTGGCATCCATTTTCTCATATGCGAAAGAAAAAAAATATTCCAAGTTTCTGCTTTTTTTCTTTGCGGGCAATCTGTCCGTATAGACTATACTGAGTAAGTGTTCTATCCAGGAAAAACATGACTAGGACACAAATAAGCTCCAGGGCAAATGGCTCGGCTCAAAGCAGAAGCTGTACTGATGGTGTGTTGTGAATGTGAACAGTCCTCTAAACACAGGAGCGGTCAAGTGGTGGGGCTATTGGCGAATAGTGACTGTCCAATTGATCATCTGCAAGAGCTAGCATCTAATAAAGTAGTCACTCGGCATGGGGGGAGGGGAGCATAGGTTTGCATGCAGCAAAACGCTTCTATCATCCCCCCCTAAGCTGGAGACTCGGGGGTCTATGCAGTGACTGTTAGACATACTGGCTCTTTTAGAGGAGGTCATACTAGTGACAGATACATTGTAATTATTCAATGGCTTCACACAGAGACTTTAGCTAACCCTGGCATGTCCACAGTGGCAGAGGACTTTGTATAGGAAAATCACAGCAGACCAGTCCGCACGAAAGACGATACGCTCCACTAGGGGGCGCTTTCACTGCCAGGAAAATCTAGAAGCAGCAAACCAAGTGAAAGAAACGTCTATTTAGAGAGGACATAAGTGGTCGTCTTTAAAAACAATTCCATATGGAGCTTAATGATCAAAAGAAAAGAAGAACCATTGTTAATGATATACTGACAAATGTTGCCAAGTAAGCAACCACAAACCCATACCGTATAATCTGGCTTCAATACAGCCATAGGTTGGTGGTAGACACTAATTGGAAACAAATGTATGCTCCGAGATAGAAAATGCTCCGATTTTTCCAAGGCCAAAGCTGCTGGGAAACCCTTGAGGCATCTAAGGATTTAAAGCCCTGGTTCTCTGTCCATTCTGGTGTTTGGTGAGAAGTATTTGATACATGATGTTGATAGCGCATTAATTCAATAAGTAGCACAAGAAAGGACAAGCCTTGTAAATGCACAACAGAACTTAAAGGGAGTCTGGCACTCCCAAAACACAGACTTAAGGTACTGCCACACTTAGCGATCTCGTTAGCGATCACGATAACGACGCAAGCTAACGTGATCGTTGGTGTGATCGCTTTTAGGTCGCTAGTAGCTGCCAAACAGGAGATCTCATAAACGACACATCAGCGGTCAGCGATCTCTTTAACGACTTTGGCGGTCGTTAGGATCTGTCATTAGCATGTACTGAGCGCTTCTGATTCATAGGAATTTCCAGCATCGCTCCTGCTCTCTGCGTCCTGTTAGCCTGCTTTGCAACTTCTGCGATCCTCTCTGTGACGCAAAAGAGAACTTACAGATATTGCGATCCACTCCGTGACGCTAAAAAACCCTAGTCCCGCCTGCGCCGCTGTCATATGCGTCACAAACGAGGTCGCTCGTCGTTCGCAAAAAGTGCCAAACACAGCGATGATATAGGCTCACCAGCGGGACGCCAACGATCAAAAAACGGTCCAGAACGCTAGTGAACGATCAGCGACATCACAGCAGGGGCCACATCGTTGCTACATGCCACACACAACGAGGTCGCTAACGAGATCGCTAAATAGTGACGTTTTAGCGATCTCGTTAGCTATCTCGCTTAGTGTGGCATACCCTTAAATAAACCCGATACTCCTATGTAGGGGACTGGAAAATCAATACCTTTACTATACAAATCTTTCCCTCGCTTGTACGGTATCCAAATTTAGGGGGCAGAACGGAACACTGAAGCCGCGTGTGCACTCAGACCCTAATTAGCACATAAAAATAAAGATTTTTTTTTTTCAGATTAGTACAGTAAAGATATGATTTTTGTAAGAGCCAAGTCTAGTGTTGAGCATTCCGATACCGCAAGTATCGGGTATCGGCCGATATTCGCGTTATCGGAATTCCGATACTTAATTCCGATACTTTTTCCATATCGTATACCGGAATCGGAAGTTCCCATAATTCTTTGAGAGGCAATGTGATTTTAGTCAGCCAATGAGGAATCCTACGAAGTGTGGGCACATCCTGTGATGCTGCGGTCATCTTAACTAATGGCATGGCTGTGATTGGCTGCTGAAATGATGTCAGAATGCACTATAAAAGGCGCCGCCGCCATTTTAGCGTCACTGTGCTGTGAACTCAGTAAGGGACAGAACGCTACTCTGCTCACTCTGAGGGACAGTTAGATATTGCGATTTTGTGTACTACTGTGCTTGAGGCAGGCTAGTTTACCAACCGCTGTGTAAAGCTTCATTTTGCCAGTGTTGTTTTAACAGCTCTGTGCAAGGTGTGTGTGTGACAGTGCAGGTGACGCTGCAGTTTGCTCTGCATCCACCGCTGTTTGTAGGCATCTGCACGTGTCCCTTTTTTTTTTTTTTTTTTTTTTTATTTTATTTAGTGGAATTGGTGCAGCTCCATTATATTAGAAAAAAATCAAATCTATTAGTGTGACGTGCTTCCATCCGTATACAATACATTGGTTGCAAACACTATAGAAGTACAGAAAGGAGCTTTTCACAGATTGTGGACAGTTGTGTTTCAGTGTTCACTTCAGTCTGTGTTTTTTACTTTTTTGAGTGCAGATCACGCTCCAGTTACATGTTCAAGCACTGCTGCTTGTACTCTGCTGAGCGTGTCTCAGTGGCTCATCCTTTTCATTTATCTCCAATTGGTTCTGCTACATTCCATTTAAAATAAATCTAATCTATTAGTGTGACGCGCTTCCATCCGTATACAATACATTGGTTGCAAACACTATAGAAGTACAGAAAGGAGCTTTTCACAGATTGTGGACAGTTGTGTTTCAGTGTTCACTTCAGTCTGTGTTTTTTACTTTTTTGAGTGCAGATCACGCTCCAGTTACATGTTCAAGCACTGCTGCTTGTACTCTGCTGAGCGTGTCTCAGTGGCTCATCCTTTTCATTTATCTCCAATTGGTTCTGCTACATTCCATTTAAAATAAATCTAATCTATTAGTGTGACGCGCTTCCATCCGTATACAATACATTGGTTGCAAACACTATAGAAGTACAGAAAGGAGCTTTTCACAGATTGTGGACAGTTGTGTTTCAGTGTTCACTTCAGTCTGTGTTTTTTTACTTTTTGAGTGCAGATCACGCTCCAGTTACATGTTCAAGCACTGCTGCTTGTACTCTGCTGAGCGTGTCTCAGTGGCTCATCCTTTTCATTTATCTCCAATTGGTTCTGCTACATTCCATTTAAAATAAATCTAATCTATTAGTGTGACGCGCTTCCATCCGTATACAATACATTGGTTGCAAACACTATAGAAGTACAGAAAGGAGCTTTTCACAGATTGTGGACAGTTGTGTTTCAGTGTTCACTTCAGTCTGTGTTTTTTACTTTTTTGAGTGCAGATCACGCTCCAGTTACATGTTCAAGCACTGCTGCTTGTACTCTGCTGAGCGTGTCTCAGTGGCTCATCCTTTTCATTTATCTCCAATTGGTTCTGCTACATTCCATTTAAAATAAATCTAATCTATTAGTGTGACGCGCTTCCATCCGTATACAATACATTGGTTGCAAACACTATAGAAGTACAGAAAGGAGCTTTTCACAGATTGTGGACAGTTGTGTTTCAGTGTTCACTTCAGTCTGTGTTTTTACTTTTTTGAGTGCAGATCACGCTCCAGTTACATGTTCAAGCACTGCTGCTTGTACTCTGCTGAGCGTGTCTCAGTGGCTCATCCTTTTCATTTATCTCCAATTGGTTCTGCTACATTCCATTTAAAATAAATCTAATCTATTAGTGTGACGCGCTTCCATCCGTATACAATACATTGGTTGCAAACACTATAGAAGTACAGAAAGGAGCTTTTCACAGATTGTGGACAGTTGTGTTTCAGTGTTCACTTCAGTCTGTGTTTTTTACTTTTTTGAGTGCAGATCACGCTCCAGTTACATGTTCAAGCACTGCTGCTTGTACTCTGCTGAGCGTGTCTCAGTGGCTCATCCTTTTCATTTATCTCCAATTGGTTCTGCTACATTCCATTTAAAATAAATCTAATCTATTAGTGTGACGCGCTTCCACCCGTATACAATACATTGGTTGCAAACAATATAGAAGTACACAAACGGGCCTTTCACAGCTACTGAACATGGGTTTTTAATTTTTAACTAAAATATGTATTTTTTCAAATGACACAAATATAAGTAATGTTGAAGAGGAATAGTCCTACATCCATTGTTTGCACAATATTACAGGTGTACATCATGTCCCTTAATCAACAATGTATTATTATATTTACTTGTATGCTTTTATTTAAAAGCCAAGAACACAGAAGGATAACCTTCGCACTGCAGCTGTTGTCAAAGTTCAACCCACATTATGCACTTCCAACATTGCAGCATTTGAGGCATGATGTGAGTTGGATTGGTCAAAGTTATGGAGTGAGAAGGTTCACCATCAGTACCCTATAGCATAAGTATGCTTTTGTGTTAGCATTTGTGTTAGACATGTGGATATCTGCCATAATATGTCACAATTATTTAGTTACAGATTTGTTACCAACACTAATCATTGAATGGTTTTAAATTTGACGTTTCACTTGTTTACAGCTTAGAAATAAGGGTGTAGCCTGATATCTATGTGTAGCACTAGCCACTTTAACATGTCATGTTTTTTTAAACATGTGTAGCTAGGTAGCAGTAATTTTTGCCGGACACACAGCAGGGGAACAGCAGGCGTTACTGAACCCCACTATCACTATAGCTTGTGTATTGGTCTGTGGACACGACACTTCTGAGCAGCAACTGGCAGTGTTGTAGCCCAGGGAGTATAGCTCAGGTGGTAGAAAGATGAACATAACAGGAGACATGGAAAACGTTGTCAACCAGTTAGTTAATCTGAAACCGGACAGGCAAATTCAGGCGAGATCCATGCCTAGTTCATTTTCAGAAAAGTAAGCCGTTCTACATTATCGTAGGATAGTCGCATGCAACGGTCTGTTAGTACACCACCTGCAGCAGTAAAGACGCGCTCCGATAATACACTGCCAGCAGATCAAGCCAGCACCTCCAATGCATACTGGCTAAGCTCTGGCCATGTATCCAGCTTAGAGACACAAAACTTGAATGGGGAAGAGCCATCTGGGAGTACACTGAGAGGGCAAGACATGTAGTCTGTCACCATCTTACGGAAATGTTGCCTCCTGCTGACTGGAGCCGTCTCGGATGGTGTAGACATTGGTGGCGCTGCCACAAAACTTCGACACATTTGGAACATACTGTTCTTGCCCTGTGCAGAGGCGCTGCTTGTGCTCCCTCTTGTTGCAGAGCTGTCTCCACTGCCTCGACGCACAGAGCTGCTTTGTAAATCAGTAGCAGCAGCAGTGCTCTCGGCTGGAATGGAGAACATTATGGATTGCACCAGTGTGTCTTGGTACTTCCGCATTTTACGCTCCCGGTTCAACGGTGTGATGAGGCTTTGTAAGTTGTCCCGGTAGCGAGGGTCTAGGAGGGTGTACACCCAATAATCAGACGTGGTGTGAATGTGTTCGATGCGGCGGTCGTTTCTCAGCCACTGCAGCATGAAATCAACCATGTGCTGCAGACTCCCAACTGGCCAAGAAACGTTGTCCCCTGCAAGAGGCGTCATCTCCGCCTGCTGTGCATCACCCCACCCTTGGTCTACATACTGACTAGAGCATTGTCTACCTCCCTCTGGAGCGATGTCTTCCTCCTCCATTGACTCCTCCTCATCCTCCTCACAAAGTCCTTCAAATACATATAAATTTACAAAATTTAAAACTCAAAATTTAAAAACTTTGTATCATAATTCTGTAACATCAGTTTATGGAAACACAATAGCATTACAAAAGGATAGACAAAAAATGTACATTATGTGCTTTGTAAATACATTAAAAGTTTGTAATGGTTATGAAAATATAGACAGCGACTCTGGAGGTTCAATTGTTGATACAGCATGGTACTTTGAAAGTCCTCCAGCCCTTTGTGAGGAACCACGTTGCGCTGACTGTCCAGAAGGTGATGGAATTTGTGACTCCTCATCCTCCACCTCTTCCAAAACCTCATGCCTTAGTGCTTGCAGTGTTTTTTGAAGCAGGCAGATAAGGGGGACAGTCAGGCTGACTAGTGCATCATCTGCACTCGCCATCCGCGTTGACTCATCAAACGCACGCAAAACGTGGCAGATATCCTTCATAGAGTTATTCGCCACTCATTACACTGGCAGTGGCTGCCCATTCATTATAGGATCCAATTCTAATTACTGGTTCTCACCAACATAGCTCTCCACAGCGCAGCACCCCCCTACATCTCCTCCCTTATTTATATTTATCGGCCTAACCGACTGCTGCACTCTGCAAACGACCTTCGACTAACCTCTGCACTAATCCGTACCTCCCACTCCCAACTCCAAGACTTCACCCGCGCTGCGCCAATCCTCTGGAATGCTCTACCCCAAGAAATTAGGACTATCCGCAATTTGGATGGTTTCAGGCGCTCCCTCAAAACACATTTGTTCACAGTGGCCTATCACATTCACTAATCAAAGTCATTCTATGTGTAATTCTGTGTGTGTAGCCCATTCACTATCTCCATGCATCCCTCACTTCCTTAAAATGGCTGGACCATCATTGTAAAAACACCATTGTATATAAACACCTGTACTTTGTATCTCCCACACCTCATTGTAGATTGTAAGCTTTCACCAGCAGGGGCGGCTGATTTTGCTTTAATTATTGTATTGTTAACGTTGTTACTTATGACTCGTGTTTTGAAACTGTTAAACTGTAAAGCACTGCGGAATATTATGGCGCTATATAAATAAATAATATTATTATTCTTATTATAGAGGCCCACTCAGTAGTGGTGAAGTGTGAACGCCGCAAATTGCGAGTTGACTGCGCCTGATGCAGCTGATACTCCATTACTGTTGGCTGCTGCTCACACAACCGCTCCAACATATGTAACGAGGAATTCCACCTGGTGGGTACGTCACATATAATGCGATGTTCATGAAGGTGAAATCTGCGTTGCAGAGCTGCAATCAGCGATCTGGCCATGCTGGAACGTCGCAAGTGAGCGCACTCTAGGCGGACCTTGTGCAGCAGTGCATCAAGATCCGGATAGTCCCTCAAAAAACTCTGCACGACCAAGTTGAGCACATATGACAGACATGGTATGTGAGTGAGGTTGCCAAGGCCCAGAGCTGACACCAGATTTCGGCCATTGTCACACACTACCAAGCCTGCCTGTAGATTCTCTTCCAAAAACCACACGTCGCTCTCCTGCTTTATGGCATTACAGAGCTCCTGCGCTGTGTGGCTAAGATTCCCCATGGAAATTAATTTCAGGATGGCCTGTTGACATTTGGACACGGCTGTGCTCATATCGGTCGCAACAGGTAAACGTTCACGGGTCCATGTGGAGGTAGACCGTGACGGCTCCTGCAGCGATGATTCTGAGGAACTGGAATAGGAGGAGGAATCAATGTGTACAGACTTGATTCCTGCAATCCTTGGAGTTGGCAGAACACGTACAGCGCCACTCGCAAGATCAGTACCCGGCTGCACAACATTGACCCAATGGGCAGTGAGGGAAAGGTATTGTCCCTGGCCATGGGTGTTAGAACCCTCTTGTTAGGTTTTGTTTCAGTTTGCTGGTCACATGACCTTTTTTCCCTATTTAGTCTGGCTCCGCCCTTCTGGCTTTGCTTGACTTCATTGTATTATCTACTGTTAAGCTAGCCGGGTGCTTAGGTGCCTTAATCTGTGAGTTTTGCTTGATGTTAGGATCACAAAGTATTTATTTTTCTGTTTAATTATCCATGCTACAATTTATGTTAGGACTAGGAGGTGTCCACCTTTTCTCCCAGTCCCTAGATCTTGTAGGGATTACTCCCTCGCAACTATAGGTCTTCGTTCACACTAGATGAGGACTTTAGCGGGTCTGGTCGCAGGATCAGGTTCCCCGTTACATCGTAGGGATTCAGCTTAGTTGTATTGTAGGGACAGAATTCCCTTCTTTCCTTACTGGTTGTAGCAGATCATAACAATGGGTACTGGTCCACGCATCGGTGGTCAGGTGGACCTTGCTACTGAGGGCTTTTAGTAGCGCATGTTTAATTTTTCCCTCAACATGCTTTTGCAGACCAGGGACGGCTTGCCTGCTGAAATGAAATCGGCTTGGCACATTGTATTGTGGGATTGACAATGATATTCAGTTACGGAAACTGTCTGTCTCCACCAGCCTGAATCACAGCATTTCAAGGGACAGGAGTTTTGCAATGCCAGCATTCAGAGCCTGTGCTCGTGCATGGTTTGCGGAGTATGGCCGTCTTTTATCCCATGCCTGTGCTACCGCTGGCTGTTTTGTGGCCTGGGAGTGTGAGGATGACAGGGAACTTGCTGCTGTGTGTGGAATAACAGTTTGTCTCTGGACAACAGTGGCCGAGGTTCTTCCATGGCGATCCTGTGAGGAAGCATAACCAGCTGTGTGTGAGCTCGATGAAGAGGCTTCAACACAACCTGAAGATGTAGGTGCTGCTGTAGGTTGGCCTACATCTCCAGTGTGTCTTTGTAACTCAACTACGTGCTTTGTCCGCACATGTTTCCACATATTTGTGGTATTGAGGTGACTGACACTTTTAGCTATTTTTAATTTTTGATTACACAGCTTGCATTTCACATAGCAAATATCATGTGCAAGTGTGTGAAAAAAGGACCACGCAGTGCAAGTCCTGGGAGCGCACGTTTTGACTTTTGGAAGACAACTGCTCCGAACAGGTGCCAAACTGGAGGCTACAGGCAACCGAGTCTGCAGCCTAACTCTCCCTCCTGTTTGTACCGTTGGGGCAATGTCTTCCTCTATCTTCCTTCTATCACTAACCATTTCTCTAGGCCTCTCCCAGCTTTCAACCAAAGTACTGGTTCTCACCCACAAAGCTCTCCACAGTGCAGCACCCCTCCTACATCTCCTCCCTCATTTCTATCTATCGGCCTAACCGACTGCTGCGCTCTGCAAACGACTTTCGACTAACCTCTGCACTAATACGTACCTCCCACTCCCGACTCCAAGACTTCTCCTGCTCTACGCCAATCCTCTGGAATGCTGTACCCCAAGAAATTAGGACTATCCACAATTTGCATGGTTTCAGGCGCTCCCTCAAAACACATTTGTTCAGAGCGGCCTATCACATTCACTAATCAAAGTCATTCTATGTATTCTGTGTAAGTGTGTGTGTGTCTCTAGCCCATTCACTATCTCCATCCCTCAGTCCCTTAAGATGGCTGGAACATCATTGTAAATGCACCATTGTATATAAACACCTATACTTTGTATCTCCCCCATCTCATTGTACATTGTAAGCTGTCACGAGCAGGGGCGACTTATTTAGCTTAAATTATTGTATTGTTAACGTTGTTACTTATGACTTGTGTTCTGAAACTGCTAAACTGTAAAGCGCTGCGGAATATGATGGCGCTATATAAATAAATATTATTATTATTCCTCTGAGCTGCTCCCACCACCTTCCTGTTCTTCATGCCATGTTGGGTATTGGACCTCATCATCTCCACTACCCTCTTCCAACACCTGCTGTTGGGTGGTCTGGCCAGCACCATGCTCAACAGAAACTGGCACCTGGGTCTCATCATCATCATCAGATGCGTTCTGCGGTGTGCTGACCATCGGCACTGTCTCACCCGCCTCTTCAGATTCAGAGAGACACAGCTGTTGCGCATCACTGCATACTCCCTCTTCTTCACATTACAGAATGCTGCTTGGCTGGGCCCCTGTTTGCAAGCCAATAGATTCTGAGAACAGAAGCAGACACTCAGCTGGCTCCTGTACAGAACTCTCTGACTGCCTGGGCAATTTGCCAGGCGGTGAAGAGACAGATGGTTGCCCAACAGTGCTGTGGTCCTGAGAGGAGGTGGAAGCAATTGAAGTCGATGCATTGGCTGAGATCCAAACAACAACGGCTTCAATTTGTTCTTCCCGCAGCAGGGGGGTACTCCGAGCTCCTACAAAAGTGCGCATAAAGGAACGCTCACGGCCCGGGGAAAACTGGTGGATGCTGTGTCACTGGGGGCCGCAGCAGCCACAGAATCCCCACGTCCTCTCCCTGAAGAAACTCCACGACCACGTGCCTTACTCCCTGCCTTCTTCATCTTGGTAGATTGATAAAGAAAGTCTGAAAGTTATAAGGCCTAAGTGTGGTTATTCCGCAGAGACTGCAGTGAACACTGCACACAACTGTTCAGTAGGTGTGAAAGGCCCCTTTGTGTACTTCTATAGTGTTTGCAACCAATGTATTGTATACGGATGGAAGCGCGTCACACTAATAGATTTTATTTATTTGTAATAGAATGGAGCAGCAACAATTAGAGAAAAATTTCAAGGATGTGCCAGTGACACACGCTCAGCAGACTACAACCAGCAGTGGTTGAAGAACTAACTGGAGCGTGATCTGCACTCCAAAAAGGAAAACCTCAGACTACAGTGAACACTGCACACAACTGTTCACTACCCAACGCGTCTCAGCAGGAAGGCAGTCTGTGCGTCAAAACAAAGGCGCAAGCATACATCCACGTACCCTGTTTATAAAGCTATATAAAAAAAATTATGTAGTAGTGACGCACACTTTATTGAGGTACAGTATTACATCGCCATTCACCATCTGTGGCTATGCAGTCTCATCTATATATACCTTATCTATCCGTTGTCATGCTTGCAAGTCGACAGTCAGGCATAAATAGCAATTTTCGCTATGCACTATGCACTTTTTAAAGGTTATGTTTGTTAATAAACATGATTATTGCCACATATTATGAGTATTACATGATGGAAATTGTATAATTTTGTATAAACTGTTTAGTGACATTATTCAGCAAATGTAACATTTTAGTAATGTCACAGATAACTTGTAATGCTGATGATTTTGAAGTCAGACATTCATTGTCTATACAATAAAAATGGTGTACATACTGTTACTTATCCATCATTAATGGATTCAGATATGTACTTGTATGCTTTTATGTACAACCGTATAGCAGATTCCTTAACTAATTTATTTTGTGGTTTGCATTGCTGTTCAACATGTTAATGTATGTGTTTATGTTTGTCAATTCTTTATTTATCTAGATATTAGTTTAAATGAAATCATCATCTTATGGTAGTAAAGGTTATCTTTCTCTTGTTTGAAGTATAGACATTTAAAATTGACAGGTAACAAGGAAATTACTTGATCTAGTATTTAAACATCCTCCTTGACCCTGGGCTCCAACACCGCCAGTTGTTGCTCGGAAGTGCTGTTAGCACAGTCAACACTTGCTCCTGTGTTACTGGGGTTCAGTAACGTCAGCTGGTCCTCGGTTGTGCCATTGGCTCTTTTCCTTCTGCTGCCCCTCCGGGTTCCAGCACAGTCAGCTGGTCCTCGTTACTTGCATTGGCTCTTGTACCTTCTGCTACCCGTCCGGGTTCCAGTACCGTCAACTGGTTCTCCGCAGTGCCTTTGGCCTAGGTGCCTCCATCTCGGTATCCGAGTTCCAGCAACGTCTGCTGGTCCTTGGTAGTGCTTTGGAGCACAGGTACCTCCTGCTTAGTAACCGTGTCCCAGTAACGTCAGCTGGTCCTCGGTTGTGCCATTGGCTCTTTTCCTTCTGCTGCCCCTCCGGGTTCCAGTACCGTCAACTGGTTCTCCGCAGTGCCTTTGGTCTAGGTGCCTCCATCTCGGTATCCGAGTTCCAGCAACGTCTGCTGGTCCTTGGTAGTGCTTTGGAGCACAGGTACCTCCTGCTTAGTAACCGTGTCCCAGTAACGTCAGCTGGTCCTCGGTTGTGCCATTGGCTCTTTTCCTTCTGCTGCCCCTCCGGGTTCCAGTACCGTCAACTGGTTCTCCGCAGTGCCTTTGGTCTAGGTACCTCCATCTCGGTATCCGAGTTCCAGCAACGTCTGCTGGTCCTTGGTAGTGCTTTGGAGCACAGGTACCTCCTGCTTAGTAACCGTGTCCCAGTAACATCAGCTGGTACAAGATTGTGCTACAAATACAAGATACGGAACAAGAGACACAAGAACAATAAGCAGAAGATCTAAAAGCAGAAGAACATGAAGTATAAGACCAAAATGAAGAGCAAAATATATGCTCTAAATTCTAAGCAGAAGAAGACTAAGCAGTGTATGGGGGTGAGTCCGTTCCTCCTCGTGGTGCCCCTGGAAAATGCCTGCTGCTGCAGGCTAAACTGAACACGGACAAATACTGTTGTAATTTAAATCTTTTGTGACAGCAAGAACGGAAGGATGAAAAATTCATACTTTGACAGATTACAAGTACAGGATTCTCTGTCACAAATAAGAATATGATGAAGAAGATGAAGCAGAATATGAATAAGAATAATAGTTTAATAAGAAGAATATGAGTAATGTTAACAAAGATGAATAGCAAGAAGTTTAAGAAGAAGATAAAGAAGGTGAAGATGAAGAATAATTTGATGAAAAAGATGATGCTGCAGAAGATTATGAAGGAGAAAGTGTGTGAAAAGTTAAAAAGGTGAAGATGAAGAGCATGGAAGTTGTGTAATATACATATTTGCCAAAATATAAAAAACGTTAACATTGTCAATTTCTTCGTCAATCCGAACATCTTTAAAAAAAAAAATATTTATGCTATTCCATTTGATTGGGTTAAACATCTATGCCTTTAATGTCTCCTCAACCTTCCCCAATACATTCTACATTACTCTTTCTTGTTTTCCTTCATGTACAATTAACCAACAAGGCAACAATGGGTTTTTTTTAATTTCGATATTTTGTTCCCATAGACTTACATGGGACTTCCGGTATCGATATCGGGTATCGCCGATATTTTAGTGATATCGGCGATACCATTCCGATTCCGATACTTTAGGATATCGGAAAGTATCGCTCAACTCTAGCCAAGTCCCTATATATCTTTGCTTATATACAGTCATGGCCAAAAGTTTTGAGAATGACACAAATATTATATTTTCACATGCTCTGCTGCCCTCTGGTTTTTATGTGTGTTTGACAGATGTTTTTATCACAGACAGAAATATAATTGCAAACATATGAGTAATAAAAGCTTATATTGACAGTTAGAATGAGTTAATGCAGCAAGTCAATATTTGCAGTGTTGACCCTTCTTCTTCAGGATCTCTGCAATTCTCCCTGGCATGCTCTCAATCAACTTCTGGACCAAATCCTGACTGATAGCAGTCCATTCTTGCACAATCAATGCTTTCATTTTGTCAGAATTTTTAGGTTTTTGTTTGTCCACCCGTTTCTTGATGATTGACCACAAGTTCTCAATGGGATTAAGATCTGGGGAGTTTCCAGGCCATGGACCCAAAATCTCTATGTTTTGTTCCTGAGCCATTTAGTTATCACCTTTGCTTTATGGCAAGGTGCTCCATCATGCTGGAAAAGGCATTGTTGATCGCCAAACTGCTCTTGGAGGGTTGGGAGAAGTTGCTCTTGGAGGACATTCTGGTACCATTCTTTATTCATGGCTGTGTTTTTAGGCAAGACTGTGAGAGAGCCGATTCCCTTGGCTGAGAAGCAACCCCACACATGAATGGTTTCAGGATGCTTAACAGTTGGCATGAGACAAGACTGGTGGTAGCGCTCACCTTGTCTTCTCCAAATGAGGCGTTTTCCTGATGTCCCAAACAATTGAAAAGGGGATTCATCAGAGAAAATAACTTTACCCCAGTCCTCAGCAGTCCACTGCCTGTACCTTTTGCAGAATATCAGTCTGTCCATGATGTTTTTTCTGGAGAGAAGTGGCTTCTTTGCTGCCCTCCTTGAGACCAGGCCTTGCTCCAAGAGTCTCCGCCTCACAGTGCGTGCAGATGCACTCACACCTGCCTGCTGCCATTCCTGAGCAAGCTCTGCACTGCTGGTAGCCCGATCCCGCAGCTGAAACACTTTTAAGAGACGGTCCTGGCGCTTGCTGGTCTTTCTTGGGCGCCCTGAAGCCTTTTTGGCAACAATGGAACCTCTCTCCTTGAAGTACTTGATGATGCGATAGATTGTTGACTGAGGTGCAATCTTTCTAGCTGTGATACTCTTCCCTGTTAGGCCATTTTTGTGCATTGCAATGATGACTGCACATGTTTCTTTAGAGATAACCATGGTTAACAGAAGAGAAACAATGATGCCAAGCACCAGCCTCCTTTTAAAGTGTTCCGTGGTGTCATTCTTACTTAATCATGACAGATTGATCTCCAGCCATGTCCTCATCAATAACCACACCTGTGTTAATGGAGCAATCACTGAAAAGAGGTTAGCTGGTCCTTTTAAGGCAGGGCTGCAATGATGTTGAAATGTGTTTTGGGGGATAAAGTTCATTTTCTAGCCAAATATTGACTTTGCAAGTAATTGCTGTTAAGCTGATCACTCTTTATAACATTCTGGAGTATACGCAAATTGCCATTAGAAAAAGTGAAGTAGTAGACTTTGCAAAAATTAATATTTGTGTCATTCTCAAAACTTTTGTCCATGACTGTACAGTTGTGCTCAAAAGTTTACATACCCCGGCAGAATTTTTGCTTTCTTGGCCTTTTTTCAGAGAACATGAATGATGACTGGAATGGAATAAATGGCGCTATAAAAATGAATAATAATAATAACACCAAACATTTTTCTCCACTAATGGTTAGTGGTTGGGTGAAGCCATTTATTGTCAAACTACTGTGTTTTCTCTTTTTCAATCCTAATGACAACCCAAAACATCCAAATGACCCTGATCAAAAGTTCACATACCCCATTTCTTAATACTGTGTATTGCCCCTCTAACATCAGTAACAGCTTGAAGTCTTTTGTGATAGTTGTGGAAGAGGTTCTTTATTTTCTCAGATGGTAAAGCTGCCCACTCTTCTTTGCAAAAAGCCTCTAGTTCCTGTAAATTCCTTGGCTGTCTAGCATGAACTGCGCGCTTGAAATCTCCACAGAGTGGCTCAATGATATTGAGGTCAGGAGACTGAGATGGCCACTTCAGAACCTTCACTTTGTTCTGCTGTAGCCAATAACAGGTCGACTTGGCCTTGTGTTTTGGATTGTTGTCATGTTGGAACGTCCAAATACGTCCCATGCGCAGCTTCCGAGCTGATGATTGCAAAATTTGCCTCCAGTATTTGCTGATAACATGCTGCATTAATCTTTCCTTCAACTTTGACCAGGATTCCTGTGCCTTTGTAGCTCACACGTCCCCAAAACATCAGCGATCCACCTCCGTGCTTTACAGTAGTAATTGTGCTCCTTTCATCATAGGCCTTTGTTGACCTCTCTCCAAATGTAACGTTTATGGTTGTGGCCAAAAAGTTCAATTGGAGTCTCATCACTCCTAATTACCTTGTTCCAGAAGTTCTGAGGCTTGTCTCTGTGCTGTTTTGTGTATTGTAGGCGAGATAGGCGTTTGCACAGTAATGGCTTTCTTCTGGCGACTCGACCATGCAGCCCATGTTTCTTCAAGTACCTCCTTATTGTGCATCTTGAAACAGTCACACTGCTATGTTATGATTTGGTAACTGAGGAGGACAGGAGCAAAACAGCAAGATCCCTAAACTAACCGCACAAATAGAAGCAGCCGTGGAGCGTACCTACGGTGATCCTAGACGCCTCGGCACAGCCGGAGAGCTAGCTACACCTAAAGATAGAAACAGAAAAGCTTAGACAAGACGAAACACAAACGCAGGCAAAAAATAGAGTGAGCAAACGCAGGGGCCAAACACTGACTAAATAGGACAGGAAAGAACAGAATACTATCTGCAACCCAGCAAAACCCTAGCAAAAACTTCCAACATTCCTGATTACAAAAATTCTGAGATCACACGATCTCGCCACCCACTAAATCAGATCTCAGAGTGAACAAGGCTAACCCGCAGCTACTCAAAAAGCAGGGAAAGAGCAATTGAACAAATAACAGTGGCTACCGAAAACAGAGAGAAGCACAGGCCCCAGGAGGGGACCCGGCTAACCTCCACAAAGGTGCAGACAAAAATGGAAATAGCAAACACAATAGAAATAAGCAGAAAATATCTTATCTGAAAGTAGCAGACGCAGGCAAGACACCAGCAGACTTCCAAATGAACCAGGAAACAATTGATCACCGGCGAGGATCATGGGAAGGGCAAGCTCCCTTATATCAGTCCAGTCAGTGACTCCTGATTGCCAGGTATCGCTGCCAGCTGAGGAGGCCCAGTCATTCGATACAGCTTGAGTACCAACAGCAACCACCAAAGGGAGCCTCGGCTTAGAAATTGTCTCCAATACGTTCACAACACTGCTAGTTTTCAGAGTCCAGTATTTCAGCTGATTATGTGGGTTTTTCTTTGCATCCCGAACAATTTTCCTGGCAGTTATGAACAAAATTTTTCTTGGTCTACCTGACTGTGGTTTTGTTTTTACAGAGCCTCTGATTTTCCATTTGTTAATCTCAGTTTGAACACTGTTGACTGGCATTATCAATTCCTTGGATATCTTTTTGTATCCCTTTCCTGTTTTATACAGTTCAGCTACCTTTTCACGTAGATCCATTTCTTGGCTTTCCTCATGACTCACAATCCAGAAATGTGAGTGGCTGGATGAAAGATGCAAAATTCTGTCTGGATCCCAGAAACTCACTCCGCTTTTATGCACACACACTGATTACAAGCAAACAGGTCACAGGTGAGGATGTTACCATTAGTAGCCATTCAAACCCATTTGTGTCAACTTCTTTGCATGTTATCAGGCCAAAATCACCAGGGTATGTGAACTTTTGATCAGGATCATTTGGATGTTTTGGGTTGTCATTATGATTTATAAGTAGAAAACACAGTAGTTTGACAATAAATGGCTTCACCCAACCACTAACCATGAGTGGAGAAAAAAGTTTTGGTGTTATTCATATTCTCTGAAAAAAAGGCCAAGAAAGCAGAGAGAGGAAGAGTACAGGAACTCTGATGCCACCTATTGGAAGTAGCAATCCTAAAAGTCAATATTGACCCGTTAAATGGCCTTGTCATATGCCTCAGGATAAAATCCAAACTAGAAACTCCATGTGCAGACACTGTGTTTCTGGGTTTTTGACCCTCATCAGTGCAAAGCAGGAGAACTGATTTGGCTGTGTGAGAGGTCTTCGACAGTGGTTGTAAAGTGTAAATTTTCTTACTGCGCCAAATGCCAGGCCAGCGTAGGGAGACTTATTGGCCATGTAATGCTCTTCAGGCAATTCAAATATGCAATCTTCAGAGAGGAATCGGACTGGAATACTAAAGCTACCTATTGGATATAGTAATTCTAAAAGTCAATATAGACCCTTTAAGGGCCTTAGGATGTGCTTAGATTTGAATGTATTTTGATGGAGAAAGACTCCCTTCAAAGGGTTATTTCCATATCAAACATTTATGGATATTTTTGGAACTTTCACAGAAGAAGTCATAAGAGAGAGTCATGCACACACAATTTATACACGTTTATGGTGTTTGGATGTAATCAAGAACTTTCTTCTCTTACCGCAACATTTTCATAAAATCGTAAAACTGTTAACAGGGAAAAAAACTAGATAAAACAAAGAATAGTATAAAAATAATTTCAGTTTCCCAAAAGTTACTTAATATTCTATAATAATTATTGCTGCCATCTACTAGAAAAAACTCTAAAAGCAAAACCAATAACTTTGGTGCTGTGCAGAAGACAATTCTAGCCTAAATGCCTATAAAGGTGTATGGTAAGAAGAATGCCACAACAGGGCTCCTCACCATCAGCCAGAGCCCAGAGCCATGTCATACATCGCTAACACTGTTCTATAGTGCTTGGTTGCCCGAGTGGCTGCTTCATCTTGGGTTCTGGCCACCTGGCTTGCTGTCCTATGTTCAGAGGAAACTATTGGCATATTCAGTCAACCCTCATTACAAACTGCTCCAGGACTGTGCGGTCAAAGGAGATGCAGTCCTATGTCGAGCACAGGACTGGATGCGAGGCGGCCAGCACCCATGACAAAGCAGCTACTGAAGAAACAGACACACTGGCCTAAGGGGACTTTGTTAGTAAAAATAATTATGTAAAACTTATTTATCTATAGTTTTGTTTTGCTGGAAAATCCCTTAAAAGCATGTAAGAAATAGAAGTCAATTTAAAGGGAACCTGTCACAGCAAAAATAGCATAAAACTCTATTAACCTGCAGATATGGGGTTAACCAGCAGGTCAATAGCGTTTTGAACCTGCCGGGCGCCTGCATTTAGACCCCTGCTGCTGGGAGGAAATCAACTTTATTTCTCCTGGCAGCGTTCCGGTTTCAGTCACGGGGTCGGTGCCAGTGCGGGTTCAGTCACTGCTCTGTGTATAGACAGGCAGCTACAACTGCCCCCCTGCACTGAGTGACCGCAGGGTCAGCATTAGGGTTGTCAGTCAGGGCCGGGGTGTGGTTAGCGCCGCCACTCACTATGTACAGAGCGTGACGGAAGCTGTGCCGGCGCCACCACAGTGACTGAAACCGGAACGCTGCTGGGAGGTATAAATTTCATTTCCCATCAACAGCAAGGCTGTAAGTACAGGTTCAAAATGCTATTAAACTGCAGATTATCTCCATATCTGCGGGTTAATTGCATTTTTTCACATGACAGATTCCCTTTAATTAATGACCGGAGCTTTTTTCGGTTTTTGCGTTTTCGTTTTTTGCTCCTCTTCTTTTCAGAACCAATATCTTTTTTATTTTTCCGTCAATATGACCATGTGAGGGCTTGTTTTTTGGGGGACGAGTTGTACTTTTGAACGACACCATTGGTTTTAGCATGTCGGGTACTTGAAAACGGAAACAAATTCCAAATGAGGTGAAATTGCAAAAAAAAGTTCAATCCCACAGTTGTTTTTTGTTTGGCTTTTTTACTAGGTTCACTAAATGCTAAAACTGACCTGCCATTATAATTCTCCAGGTCATTACGAGTTCATAGACACCATAGACATGTCAAGTTTTTTTTTTATTTAAGTGTTGAAAAAAAAATCCAAAGTTTGCTAAAAAAAAAAAAAAAAAGGAGCCATTTTCCAAGACCCGTAGAGTCTCCATATTTCGTGATCTCGGGTTGGGTGAGGGCTTATTTTTTGTGCACGGAGCTGACGTTTTTAATGATACCATTTTGGTGAAGATCCGTTCTTTTGATCACCCGTTATTGCATTTTAATGCAAAGTCGCAGCGACCAAAAAAACGTAATTCTGGCGTTTCAAATTTTTTTCTCACTACGCCGTTTAGCGATCAGGTTAAACCTTTTTTTTTTGTGGGAGGCTAGAAGCTGCCATAGTGCGATCGCCTCTGCTACATACAGGCGATGCTCAGATCACCTGTATGTAATAGAATTACTGCATTGCTATGAGCGCCGACCACAGGGTGGCACTCATAGCAATCCAGCATCAGCAAACATAGAGGTCTCAAGGAGACACACCGATGACCCCCGATCACCTGACGAGGGTCAGCGGTGCAAGTATTTTCGGCCCGATGGCCAGAAGAGCATGTTAAATGCCGTTGTCAGCGGCATTTAACTAGTTAATAGTAACGGGTGGATCGCAATTCCACCTGCACCTATTGCGGGCACATGTCAGCTGTTCAAAACGGCTTTGATGCGGGCTCACCGCCGGAGCCCTCATCAAAGCGAGGGTACTGCCATCGGTCGGAATAGTACATCCAATGGCAGTAAGGGGTTAAACATTATATTAAAGGGAATCTGCAGTAGCAACATATAGGGAAAGAAAACCAGATTCCATGGATGTATCACTTATTGGGCTGCTTGGTGTAGTTTTCTTAAAATATCTGTTTTGTCTGATGTACTGTAGATGTAGCAGAGTTAAGACTTCTGCTCTGTGTATACCCCTGCTCACAACCCTGGCTGGCAGTTTCCTATGTACACTGGCAGCTCGATCACAATGAACAATCAATGGCAGTATTACACATATTAGCCTGACTTGTCTGCACAAGACATGTAGTCCTCTATTGATAATCTCCTGCTCATAAAACACTGACTATTGAAACTACAACATACAGCCTAATAAGTGACACATCTCTGGAATCACAGTTTCTTGTCCTACATTATGCTGTCCTCAGAATAACTAGCAAAAACCTGCTGACCGATTCCCTTTATGACTATTCACTCATTTGTCTGAATTCCATTTTATTCTTGTGTATCATCCGTATTGCCTCTGCGTGGTATCCGTGTTGCATTCATTTTGTTCTCATTCATTTTTTTCTTCACTCAAGGAATGTCTTTGTTCCCTAGCCAATAAAGAGAAAACCCTGAAAGGTCACATTTTTCAATCAAATTTTCACTAAACTACAGATGGATGTCTTCCAACCTGAATTTACACTCCACAGATTCCCATAAACCTAAATGGCTGATTCTGATCCACAAACACTGATCAGAACATGACCTGCTTGGAGTCTCAGATCTCACCTGCAGATCTGCGTTATCCATGGATCTCACATCTCATGGTATTGATATATCTTCTTTTATAACTTCATGTTAATGAGCTCTTCCAGGCTATGGGGAGGCAACTGTCGTGAGGAAACCGCTGCCCCGCACTTCATTAGTGTATCTTTCTCCTCCCCTCATCATGCCTACATCCCTGTACAGTCGTGTGCTTGAGAGGAAATCTCGCACCTGCACATTCCATCTTCCTTCATTCCTCTATCTTCCGTCCTTCTTAGGGCACTTTCATATTGCGTTCTGTGTCCCCGTCGGGGAGTAAGTCCAAAATCCCCTGTAAAACGGGGTCCAGACGCATGCGCCGACGGGGCCAATAGACTGCAATGGTGATGGCAGAGTGAATGCAAGCTCTGCTGCTCACGTTTTGCGGGAGTGTACGCCTACAGGAAGCGGACACTCAGACGCAGTCTACTATGTCTGCTTCCTGTAGGCATACACTCCAGAAAATAGTGCATGGCGGAGCGCACATTCGCTCTGCCGTCACCTTTGCAGTCTATTGGTGCTATTGTTGCTGGCGTCCAGATCCCGTTTTGAAGAGAATTTTGGATGTATGCCCCCGACGGGGACAGAGAACGCAATGTGAAAGCACCCACAGGGTATAGGCGTCACTTTCCTTCTGCGCAGGTGCTGGTAAGTCACTGGTGTACAATAAAGAAGCACTCCTCCTCCCATCATAGTTTTTATTCTCTTACTATACTGCAGTCATCATATTATATGGCACTGTGTACTTACAATTGCTCATTTTGCCATCACGTGATTAAAAACTGACTAGCGGAATCCTTCTAAGCTCTATGTAGAAACAGGAGGCCAATTTTCCTTGTATGAGTCACCAGTCACTGCAAAAGTTCCTGGCAGGGGGAGGAGCGGAAAAGATGGGTCAGGAGCTGAATAGGGGGATGATAAATGCAGGGACAAGAGACTTCCTGCTTCTACATAGAGCAGAGAAGAATTAGCTGAGAAGAAAGCTAAAGTAAGCAATAGTAAGTACACAGTGCTATATAATATGATGGATGCAATATATTAATAGGATAAAAACTTCAATAGGAGGAGTGCTTCTTTAATGTTTTACCTAGCTCAAATGTAGTGACCGATTCCCTTTAATAAAACATCACGGCCCATTTCATCCATACTTCGGTGTCTGATCTTTAATGCATTATTTCAGTATTTATTTGCGATTGGGGCTTGTGTTACCATGATTAGTTGCAGAATTCTATTGAGAGGACCTGAAGCTGAGCGTCCACTACAAATTGTTTGGCGCTGTGGTATCTTGCCTTTCTATGGGATGTAGTAACAGCTGATTAACAAGTAAAACTGTGTTTTGTTTTATTTCTAATAAAAGACTTTTTCTGGCTGTGTCTTTATTTACCATGTAACTATAGGATTACTAATGGAGAGGTGACTTATAGACACTTCTCCATTACTAAAGCCGTGCGCTTGATGTCACCTGACAATACAAAGGTGACATCAACCCCACAAATATTAACCCCACTTTCCACCGCTACAAGGCAAGTGGGAAGAGCCGAGCAAAGCGCCAAAATTGGCACATCCAATAGATGTGTCTTTTCTGGGCAGCTGCGGGCAGCTATTTTTAGGCTGGGGGGGGGTCAATATCCATGGCCCCTTACCAGCTTTAGAATACCAGACCCATGTGATAATTTTCTGTGTCCTCTTTAGGAACTGGTTCTAGAGAGATAAAGGACAGTAACAAGAGCATACATGTTATCCGGCAAACAAGGCCAGTTCATCTGATGCCATATAATGTCCACTGAATTATTATTTCTACAATCCCCTATGCATAATCTTATGATTGCCTCCACCATAAAGCTTTGTGGTGTGAAGATTCAATGCTGCCATTTGTGTGGCCTTCTAGAATAGTATATAATAAAGGATGTTTTAGAAGGTAATTGCACAATATATACGGCTATAAAAATCTTTCTTGTGGTTAATGCTGACCATCGGGTGCCAGAAATCACACCTAGTGGTATGAGAATGCATTTTGGGTCATCAAAACCACATTAAGACAATACAATCTGGACTAAAATACACCTTGCAACATAGTATGTCAAGCCTCCTCTTCCTCAGGAAATGGTCAAACTACTCAGCCAGTTTTTTTTAAATGATCCATAATCGTAAATGGGTCAGCGTCACTTCTGCCTAACACTCTAAAACAATTCTTAGTAAATGATGACCAATGCACAGATCTGACCTAATTATGTTGCACCATGTAAGATGGTACTGAATGGGTCTGGTTTCCAGTCACACTTCCTGTAATCGGACAACCACAAGAATAAAAATAAACAAGCCCTATATTACTGATGGAGAGTAAAAAGACATGGTAAAATACTTATAGTAAACACAATAAAAAGCTGCATTAATGACATGTTAAATATGGAGCAACCATACAGATGAGAAGAAAGCGGCATTTACACTGCAAGAAAATCATGGATGAGCGGTAAAAAACGCTCGTTTCAGGATTATTTTGTGTGAACAAGTTGCTGGTCACCGGAACATTAACCAAAATGCACAAGATGTTCTATGCGATGCATCCTTTACTGATCGAATCGTGCCACCGGTCGGTCCACCATGTAAATGGACCCTTAGGCAGTCCTTACACAGATGGCTGTCAACTGAGAGCAAGTTCCGCTGACGGATATCTCGCCTGACCCCCGGTACACAGGAACACTTAGCGGCTCTTTCCTAGACAATACATGAATGCTGAGCTATCAGAATTATCCCACCGAACAAAAGTATCTTGTGTTACTGAATTCCAACCAACCAAACAATTCTTTTCTTTCCCTGACTTGTTCTGTCACAGGACAGTCATGGGGCCACCATACACATCAGATAGTCAACCAATCACGCCAAAATTGGTGGGTTCACACACTTTATCTAATCTATATGTGAGTCTTCTAGCATCTCTTAAAAACATTTATTATACTATCAAACTAGACCCTCCAATAGTGATCTGCAGATATGGCTACATGGTATTTATAAAAGTAGTGACCAGACAAAACACCACCAACTCCCAATACGTCCACCATATTTTTCTCCCGACCCCGATCAGAGGCCAATTTTGTCTAATGGAAAATGGAACATTCTCCACACTGCAATACAGCTCCGAAATATCCATATGTACAGAGCTTTATAAAAGTATTCATACCCGTGAACTTTTCCACATTTTTTTCATATTACAGCCACAAATTTAGATGTATTTTATTGGGATTTTATGTGATATGCCAATACTAAAATAGCAAGTATTTGTGAAGTGTAAAGGAAATAATACAAGGGTTTTTACAAATATAAGGCCACGGTCACACTAAGGAGGAATACGGACGAGTGAGAGGTGTGAAAACCACGCATTACACACGGACCCATATTTCTCTATGGGGCAGCTCTGATCATGCGTATTTTTCTCGGCCGTATCTTACGGTGCGAGACACCCGCAGCATGCTACGATTGTACGTGTATTACGCCCGTTGTACGCCAATGAAAGTCTATGGGTGCGAGAAAACAACAGATTACACACGGACCAGGCGTGTGACTTACGAGAAATACACAAGACTTCTGCAGCTCACAGGAAATGGTGCAACACATGCAGGAGGAAGCTGACACATGCAAATTAGCTCAAAAAGAGCGTCAGACATCCCGGAAGAACGCCTCCACGGAGTCGGCCATGATGCCTACGCTCATCAATGTGGATATGTTGAGAGTCTTGCTGCAGGAGAGGGCCGAAATGTGCCACAAAAGAGATGCACATTACGCGGAACGCGCAAGGAAAGAGGCGGCATGGAGGCGCATCTGTGGGCAGTTGTTTCCCCACTTTGGCGACAGCCCACGAGAGAAGCATCAGCGAATGAGTAAGTTACTTGATTTGTTTACAATTTTCTTAACGCTCACAGCGTAGTTCTAGTGCAGAATTATCCCCCCATTTTTTTGGTATAATTTATCCGCCAAATTTTTATTATAGTCACATCCTACTAGACCCCCATGACTATATAAAGTGTCTGTAGAATAATTAGGCTTTGTCCAGCTAGCTAAATGATTACATTATATGTCTCATTGCAGTGGATGATGTTATGTGAAGATGGAGAAGCAGCCGCGACCAATACAGGCGCCAACTGTAGCGCCCGCGTCCCTGCCTGCTGCCAGACAGGGACGTCGCTCTCCTCACCTGTCCTCGGCGCCCTCCTTCCGCCCTGCTGGTCCCGCGCGCTCCTTCCCTGCTACTGGCCTTAGGGCACGCGCCCGCACCCTCCCCCGCTCTTAAAGGAGCCGCGCGCATTTTCCAAATCAGTCTCCAGCCAATGCTGGAGGACTCCACCCTATATTAAGGGCTTCCTCCTTAATGTAGGTGCCCGAGCAATGTTGTTCCTGTGCAGTCTAACTCTGTTTCAGCCATCAGCTCCTGATTCCAGTTTCCTGCCTGTTACCTGTCGGCTTGCCTGTCTGCCATCCGTCTGCAGTTCCATCCAGAGGTTCGGACGTCATCTGCAGAGATCCCGGCTCTTGCCTGCTCACCTAGGAGCGATCATCTGCCATCCGACTGCAGCTCCATCCGGAAGTTCGGACATCATCTGCAGAGATCCCCGGCTCTTGCCTGCTCACCTGGGAGCGATCATCTGCCATCCGACTGCAGCTCCATCCGGAAGTTCGGACATCATCTGCAGAGATCCCCGGCTCTTGCCTGCTCACCTGGGAGCGATCATCTGCCATCCGACTGCAGCCTACCTGGAGGCTCCACCATATCAGGTCGTATATACCTGCCTGTCTAGAGTCTGCCTGGTCACTTGCTGTGACATCCTGCCTGTCTAGAGTCTGCCTGGTCACTTGCTGTGACAACCTGCCTGTTCCAGAGACTGCCTGGTCACTTGCCATGTCAACCTGCCTGTCCAGAGACTGCCTGGTCACTTGCCGTGACAACCTGCCTGTCCCAGAGACTTCCTGGTCACTTGCCGTGACAACCTGCCTGTCCCAGAGACTGCCTTGGTCACTTGCCGTGACAACCTGCCTGTCCCAGAGACTGCCTGGTCACTTGCCGTGACAACCTGCCTGTCCCAGAGACTGCCTGGTCACTTGCCGTGACAACCTGCCTGTCCCAGAGACTGCCTTGGTCACTTGCCGTGACAACCTGCCTGTCCCAGAGACTGCCTTGGTCACTTGCCGTGACAACCTGCCTGTCCAGAGACTGCCTCGGTTACTTACCGTTACAACCTGCCTGCCCAGAGACTTCCTTGGTCACTTGCTGTGACAAACCTGCCTGTCCAGAAACTAAATATATCTCCTGCCGTGAATCCCTGCCCTTTTCCCAGGTGCCACCCGCTCTCTTACAAGTAAACTCTCTTGTATAATAAAGCTTTGTGGTTCCACCAACCTGACCTGTCTCGTCAGTAGTTCCACCCACCAGACCCGTTACAGTTTGCTCGGGCCATGGAACCCGGTGGCACCCAAACCCCTTCACTCCCGGAACTATGTCATGAGCTGTCTCGCCAGAGGTCTCAACAGGAGGCCATCCTGGGTCACCTGCGGAACGTCAAATCCCGTCTGGACACTCTGAAATCATCAATAGCAACCATCGCTGGAGCCATGACTCATAATCCGTCAGTCCCGCTGATTCCCAATTCCGTGGTTTCCATTCCCGGACCCCGACTGTCAGCTCCTCCTAGGTTTGGAGGCGATCCTGCTCTGGCTCGGGGTTTCATTAATCTGTGCACCCTGCATTTTGAACTCCTGGCACACCAGTTTAACTCTGACCGGGCCAAAGTTGCCTTCATCATGTCCCATCTCACTGGAGAGGCCCTGGCCTGGCTTAACCCTCTCTGGGAGAGAGAGGATCCTCTGGTGTCTGACCTGCCTGCGTTTCTCTCGGCCTTCCGGAAGGTATTCGACGAACCTGGACGGAAGACTTCCTCTGCATCATCTCTGCTGCGTCTCCGTCAGGAGAGTTTCACCGTTGGTCAATATGCCATACGGTTCCGGACTTTAGCCTCAGAACTAGCTTGGGACAATGAAGCTCTAATTTCGGTCTTCTGGGAGGGTCTGTCCGGCCGTATTAAAGACGAACTTGCCGGTCGGGACATTCCAACCTCGCTTGATGATTTAATAAATCTTGCCAATCGAATTGATCTACGGTTCCAGGAACGAGCCAAAGAGATCACCCGTAAAAAAGAGTTTTCCCATCTTGCACCCTCGTGTCAGAGATCTATAACCTCTTCCGTTTCTCCTCAGGTGCACCCTGCTGAGCCTATGCAGGTCGACCAGACCAAGATGGTCAAAGCCCGTCAGGACTCACGCCGTGCCGAGAAAAGTTGCTTCTACTGCGGCAGTAAGGAGCACTGGATCCAAACCTGTCCGGAGAAGTCGGGAAAACGCCTGTGTCTAGGTTCGCTCGGAGAGGTCAATCTAGACAAAAATAAATCCTCTTCATCCCTGCTGCTGTCGGTTTCAATTCTGATCGGTAAGAACCGCCACTTCGAAATGGCCCAACTTGATTCTGGAGCAGCTGGGAATCTCGTGTCACAGGCTCTAGTAGAGAAGTATCACATTCCCACCAAACCTCTTGTTGAACCTGTATCTGTTGCTGCTGTGGATGGGGGCCTCCTACCTCGTCCCATCCGACTTATCACCGAAGTCATAACCCTGCAGGTGGGAATGTTGCATTCTGAGAGCATCTCGTTTCATGTTTTACCTGGACTCTCTCATGCTCTCTTACTAGGTCTGCCTTGGCTCCAAAAACATGCACCTGTGCTCGACTGGCAGAATGGAGAGGTTCTTCGCTGGGGACAGGACTGTCATAAAACATGTCTGGTGCCTGTTCATCCTGTCTATTCTTCTCCTACACCTGCTAATCTACCTGGACTCCCGATTCCATATTGGTCATTTGCTGATGTCTTCAATAAAAAGGAAGCAGAGACATTACCCCCGCATAGACCATATGATTGCCCGATTGACCTGTTGCCCGGTACTACGCCTCCCCGTGGGCGTATTTACCCGTTGTCTGCTGCTGAGACCAGGTCGATGTCCGAATATATCGAGGAGAACTTAGCAAAGGGATTCATCCGGAAATCTACCTCCCCAGCGGGAGCAGGTTTCTTCTTCGTTAAAAAGAAAGACGGATCTCTCCGTCCCTGTATTGACTACAGAGGCCTAAATTCGATCACGGTGAAGAATAAGTACCCTCTTCCGCTCATTCCAGAACTGTTTGATCGTCTTAGAGGGGCTAGAGTCTTCACCAAACTAGATCTTCGTGGAGCATACAACCTGGTTCGTATCCGTCGAGGAGATGAATGGAAGACGGCATTCAACACCCGGGACGGCCACTACGAGTACTTGGTGATGCCCTTTGGTCTCTGTAATGCTCCAGCAGTCTTTCAGGAGTTGGTCAACGACATCTTCCGGGACCTCCTCTATTCCTGCGTTGTGGTGTACCTTGACGACATCTTGGTCTTCTCTCCGGATCTTCAGTCTCACCGGAGGGATGTTCGTCAGGTTCTGCTCAGGCTCAGGCAGAATCACCTCTTCGCCAAATATGAGAAGTGCCTCTTTGAGCAGACATCGCTTCCGTTTCTGGGCTACATCATTTCTCAGACAGGCCTACGAATGGATCCGGAGAAATTGTCTGCCATCGAGAAGTGGCCCCGACCGGAGGGGTTGAAGGCCATTCAGCGGTTCCTGGGATTTGCCAACTATTACCGTCTCTTCATACCGCACTTCTCTTCCAGGACTGCTCCAATCTCAGCGCTCACTCGCAAGGATGCTAACCCCAAACAGTGGACGCCCGAAGCAGAGGAGGCCTTCCTTTCTCTGAAACAGGCCTTCTCTTCCGCTCCAGTGCTGCATCGCCCGGATGGCAACAAGCAGTTCTTCCTGGAGGTGGACGCTTCCTCTGCTGGAGCCGGAGCGGTTCTTACCCAAAAATCGCCATCCGGGAGGATGGTATCCTGCGGTTTCTTCTCCAAACTCTTCTCCTCCTCCGAGCGCAACTACTCCATAGGAGATCGAGAGCTATTGGCCATTAAGTTGGCATTGGAGGAGTGGCGTTACCTACTCGAAGGGGCTCTTCATCCGGTAATCATCTACACGGACCACAAAAATCTGGCATACCTCCAGCAGGCACAGAGACTTAATCCTCGTCAAGCCCGGTGGTCCTTGTTTTTTGCCCGCTTCGATTTTCTTTTGCATTTTCGCCCAGCTGACAAAAACGTCAAGGCGGATGCCTTGTCTCGGTCTTTCCTGGTGTCGGATCTCGAAGATGAGCCTAAACATATCATCGATCCCGCCAGAGTGATGCAGGTGGCTCCCGTGAGTCTAAATCGTCTCCCTCCTGGTAAGACGTTCGTATCAGAAACCGATCGGAAGAGAATCCTACATTGGGGTCACTCGTCTAAACTCGCTGGCCACGCTGGTCAAAGAAAGACCCTCCAACTCATTACCCGGCATTATTGGTGGCCTACCCTGCACAAAGACGTAATAGACTTTGTTTCTGCCTGTGTTTCCTGTGCCCGCAACAAAGTTCCGAGACACCTGCCTACCGGCCGTCTTCTTCCGCTTCCTGTACCCGCTGCCCCCTGGCAGCATATAGCCATGGACTTCATAACAGATCTGCCCGTCTCTGCCGGTTGTACGGTCATTTGGGTGGTCGCTGACCGCTTTTCCAAGATGGCTCACTTCATTCCTCTGCCAGGTCTCCCGTCTGCACCCGAGTTGGCTAAAGACTTTATCCGCCACATCTTCCGTCTTCATGGTCTGCCTCGTCACATTGTGTCGGATCGTGGGGTTCAGTTCACCTCACGTTTCTGGAGAGCCACTTGTAAGTTGCTAGACGTCACCCTGGATTTTTCCTCCGCTTACCACCCACAGTCCAATGGACAAGTTGAACGAATAAATCAGAATTTGACCAGTTATCTTCGACATTTCGTTAATGCCCACCATTCTGACTGGGTGGAGCTCCTGCCTTGGGCCGAATTCTCCTACAATAATCATGAGAGCGAATCTTCCACCAAGTCTCCGTTTTTTGTAGTCTTCGGTCAGCACCCTCGGATCCCTGTCCCTGTTTCCATCTCTGTGGACAATCCAGCTGCGGAATCTCTAGTTAGAGAATTCTCCTCCATCTGGGAGAGTACCCGGTCCGCACTCATTCAGTCTTCCGAGCGCATGAAAAGACATGCTGACAAAAAACGTCTGGATCCTCCTCAATTCCGTCCTGGGGACAAAGTCTGGCTTTCGTCCAAATATGTTCGACTCAAAATTCCGTCCTACAAGTTAGGTCCTCGGTTCATCGGTCCTTTTGAGATCATCAGTCAGATCAATCCGGTGTCCTATAAATTGAAACTCCCGGCCAATTTGAGAATTCCTAATTCTTTTCATGTATCTCTCCTCAAACCTGTGGTTCTTAACTCTTTTTTTAAGTCTACAGGTACACCTCCTGCTCCAGTGTCTGCTGATGATGAATTTGAGGTAGAGAACATTCTGGCCACAAAAAGGGTAGGAAGAAAGACTTATTTTTTGGTGGATTGGAAGGGGTTTGGTCCTGAGGAGAGAACCTGGGAGCCTCGGGAGAACATCCATGCCCCTCTTATCCTAGCTAAATTTCTTTCTGGCCTAAAGAGGGGGGGGCCTAGAGGGGGGGGTACTGTAGCGCCCGCGTCCCTGCCTGCTGCCAGACAGGGACGTCGCTCTCCTCACCTGTCCTCGGCGCCCTCCTTCCGCCCTGCTGGTCCCGCGCGCTCCTTCCCTGCTACTGGCCTTAGGGCACGCGCCCGCACCCTCCCCCGCTCTTAAAGGAGCCGCGCGCATTTTCCAAATCAGTCTCCAGCCAATGCTGGAGGACTCCACCCTATATTAAGGGCTTCCTCCTTAATGTAGGTGCCCGAGCAATGTTGTTCCTGTGCAGTCTAACTCTGTTTCAGCCATCAGCTCCTGATTCCAGTTTCCTGCCTGTTACCTGTCGGCTTGCCTGTCTGCCATCCGTCTGCAGTTCCATCCAGAGGTTCGGACGTCATCTGCAGAGATCCCGGCTCTTGCCTGCTCACCTAGGAGCGATCATCTGCCATCCGACTGCAGCTCCATCCGGAAGTTCGGACATCATCTGCAGAGATCCCCGGCTCTTGCCTGCTCACCTGGGAGCGATCATCTGCCATCCGACTGCAGCTCCATCCGGAAGTTCGGACATCATCTGCAGAGATCCCCGGCTCTTGCCTGCTCACCTGGGAGCGATCATCTGCCATCCGACTGCAGCCTACCTGGAGGCTCCACCATATCAGGTCGTATATACCTGCCTGTCTAGAGTCTGCCTGGTCACTTGCTGTGACATCCTGCCTGTCTAGAGTCTGCCTGGTCACTTGCTGTGACAACCTGCCTGTTCCAGAGACTGCCTGGTCACTTGCCATGTCAACCTGCCTGTCCAGAGACTGCCTGGTCACTTGCCGTGACAACCTGCCTGTCCCAGAGACTTCCTGGTCACTTGCCGTGACAACCTGCCTGTCCCAGAGACTGCCTTGGTCACTTGCCGTGACAACCTGCCTGTCCCAGAGACTGCCTGGTCACTTGCCGTGACAACCTGCCTGTCCCAGAGACTGCCTGGTCACTTGCCGTGACAACCTGCCTGTCCCAGAGACTGCCTTGGTCACTTGCCGTGACAACCTGCCTGTCCCAGAGACTGCCTTGGTCACTTGCCGTGACAACCTGCCTGTCCAGAGACTGCCTCGGTTACTTACCGTTACAACCTGCCTGCCCAGAGACTTCCTTGGTCACTTGCTGTGACAAACCTGCCTGTCCAGAAACTAAATATATCTCCTGCCGTGAATCCCTGCCCTTTTCCCAGGTGCCACCCGCTCTTTACAAGTAAACTCTCTTGTATAATAAAGCTTTGTGGTTCCACCAACCTGACCTGTCTCGTCAGTAGTTCCACCCACCAGACCCGTTACACCAACACCACCAGAGGGCCAAGAGCGGGTCAGCAGCACCCAGAAAGCAAATGTACGTTTACTTAGACAGGCTGGGTTATCTTGCACCTATTCTGGATCTCAAGCCGTAAGTACATACATCACACCACATATGCAGTTTAGGCTCACCCCTCCTACATGTTCTAATCCCCTTTCATTTCCCAACAGATCTGATGATCCTCCTGCATGGGCGCCTACACCTCTACCCATTCCCCCACCGAAACAACGTTGGAAACAACAGGGTCAAATGGCTGCCTATAATCCAACTTCCCAATATGACCAATTGTACAGATCCAGTGTTGCAGGCTGGTCCCAACCTGGATGTGCTCAACATGGTCATATTGGGAGGTATGATTCTCGTGGGTATCATCTTACACAGGAATATAATCTCCCTTATCTGTATGGCAATGTGCCCACACACCAACCTCACCATGGCCAGATGTTAGCTCAGGGGCCTGAAAATCTACCCCAAATGGGTGATGGTCAAGGGGGTGATCCAAGCCAACCACAAAGAGATGCTGGGAACCCACCAACCCCACCACCCACATACCACCAGCATTTTGTATGTAACTTAGATTTTAGGATTTAAAAACCAGTTAGTAATGGTTTTATATTTACTTTAACCTCCTATTGTGTCTAAGACATTAGCTGTAATCTAGATGCCTGTAAACAACATATGCTAGTAATATGCTGTTCAGTAGGCATAGTCAACGTCTATTATTTTCATTATCTGTTCCTATTGCGAGAAATGTTAGTTCTTTGTGATCATTTATTTTAACACCATGTTGTGTAATGCATATTTGCACTAATCTGAATGCCTACAAATACCATATGGTACTTAGCTGGTGGTATATGGGATATGGGAAAATATTATTATTTTGTTACATAGTATAATTTCTACCAATGTTTGTTATTTTGTCCCCATCCCTGTTAAAAATTGTTGGCTAATGCATTAGTCTAGTCTTACAACCTAACCATATGGGGCAGATATGGTGCTCACTAGTGGTAGTGAAAGTTGGTTATTTGGTTACATTAAATTTCAATCCATGTAGGCTACTGCATATTGGAAGTAGTATAATCTTGTCAAACAAACATATGGGTCACATATGATCAGCATTACCCATAGTGACTATAGCTTTTTGCCTTTATACAGTTAGGTCCATATATATTTGGACAGAGACAACATTTATCTAATTTTGGTTCTAGACATTACCACAATGAATTTGAAACAAAACAAATCAGATGCAGTTGAAGTTCAGACTTTCAGCTTTCATTTGAGGGTATCCACATTAAAATTGGATGAAGGGTTTAGGAGTTTCAGCTCCTTAACATGTGCCACCCTGTTTTTAAAGGGACCAAAAGTAATTGGACAAATGACTCCAAGGCTATTTCATGGACAGGTGTGGGCAATCCCTTTGTTATGTCATTCTCAATTAAGCAGATGAAAGGGCCGGAGTTGATTTGAGGTGTGGTGTTTGCATTTGGAAGGTTTTGCTGCGAAGGAAACATGCGGTCACAGGAGCTCTCCATGCAGGTGAAACAAGCCATCCTTAAGCTGCAAGAACAGAAAAAAACCCATCCAAGAAATTGCTACAACATTAGAAGTGGCAAAATCTACAATTTGGTACATCCTGAGAAAGAAAGAAAGCACTGGTGAACTCATCAATCCAAAAAGACCTGGGCGCCCACGGAAGACAACAGTGGTGGATGATCGCAGAATACTTTCTTTGGTGAAGAAGAACCCGTTCACAACATCAACTGAAGTCCAGAACACTCTCAGTGAAGTAGGTGTATCTGTCTCTAAGTCAACAGTAAAGAGAAGACTCCATGAAAGTAAATACAAAGGGTTCACATCTAGATGCAAACCATTCATCAATTCCAAAAATAGACAGGCCAGAGTTAAATTTGCTGAAAAACACCTCCAGAAGCCAGCTCAGTTCTGGAAAAGTATTCTATGGACAGATGAGACAAAGATCAACCTGTACCAGAATGATGGGAAGCCAAAAGTTTGGAGAAGAAAGGGAACGGCACATGATCCAAGGCACACCACATCCTCTGTAAAACATGGTGGAGGCAACGTGATGGCATGGGCATGCATGGCTTTCAATGGCACTGGGTCACTTGTGTTTATTGATGACATAACAGCAGACAAGAGTAGCCGGATGAATTCTGAAGTGTACCGGGATATACTTTCAGCCCAGATTCAGCCAAATGCTGCAAACTTGATTGGACGGCGCTTCATAGTACAGATGGATAATGACCCCAAGCATACAGCCAAAGCTACACAGGAGTTCATGAGTGCAAAAAAGTGGAACATTCTTCAATGGCCAAGTCAATCACCAGATCTTAACCCAATTGAGCATGCATTTCACTTGCTCAAATCCAGACTTAAGAGGGAAAGACCCACAAACAAGCAAGACCTGAAGGCTGCGGCTGTAAAGGCCTGGCAAAGCATTAAGAAGGAGGAAACCCAGCGTTTGGTGATGTCCATGGGTTCCAGACTTAAGGCAGTGATTGCCTCCAAAGGATTCGCCACAAAATATTGAAAATAAAAATATTTTGTTTGGGTTATGTTTATTTGTCCAATTACTTTTGACCTCCTAAAATGTGGAGTGTTTGTAAAGAAATGTGTACAATTCCTACATTTTCTAACACATATTTTTGTTCAACCCTTCAAATTAAACGTTACAATCTGCACTTGAATTCTGTTGTAGAGGTTTCATTTCAAATCCAATGTGGTGGCATGCAGAGCCCAACTCGCGAAAATTGTGTCACTGTCCAAATATTTCTGGCCCTGACTGTATACTATGATGTATGGACCAATTTATAATGTTGTCATGCCTTATTTGGTTCTTGTGTAAGACTGCACACTTACACTATTGTGCTGTTAATACATATACCATATGAAGCAATTATGGTAGTCACTACCTCAAGTGCCAGTTAGCACATATAAATATCTATTTTTATAAAACGTTTGCAGTCTTTTTTCATAAGTTGTTTGTACTCAACCACCAACACATGTGTTATGACCATTAACACCAGACAGAGACTATGAGAATATGGGAAGTTGCATTGGTCCTCAAATCCCCTGGCAATCCTCTTCCACTCTTCCATCTTTGGTTCAGCCATTACCAGTTGATGAAGTCTGTAACACAGTTGTGAGCAGGTATCACAAACAATGGCAGAGATGTTGGACGTCCCAATCCAAAAATGCAGATGGAGTGCGGAATAGGATATGCCAGTAGTTAAGCACCTACAAGTAACCCAATTTACAGAGAACAATCAATGCACATGCACAAAGATTAATCAAACACACTATACATAACCCGTACATGACTGAATGTCAAAACAATCATAAGTTACATGTAGGCAAAGTACCATTTTACTGTAATGTAAATATTCACATCATTGTTCAGACATTTCAAGGTGATATATGGCCTATATTATGAGGATATTTCTGCAACAGCCATAAGGGTAAATGGAAACTAGTGGTAAAACACATCAGACATCAATAGACAGTATGTAGGTAAGAAATCCAGACAGTTGCGTAAGGAGAAGTCGCTCCTGTGCAGAGATAGCTTTCCGCATCCTGCTAGGTGATCCCTGGACGCACAATCTCCCACAAAACATCAAATCTGGGAATGGTCATCAGACAAAACTGGACAAAATAATATGGGGTAGCACGGTGGCTCAGTGGATAGCACTAAAGCCTTGCAGCGCTGGAGTCCTGGGTTCGAATCCCACCTAGTACAACATCTGCAAGGAGTTTGTATGTTCTCCCCGTGTTTGCATGGGTTTCCTCCGGGTACTCTGGTTTCCCCCCACACTCCAAAAAACATACTGATAGGGAATCTAGATTGTGAGCCCCATCGGGGACAGCAACGATACTGTGTGCAAACTGTAAAGCGCTGCAGAATGTTAGCGCTATATAAGAATAAAGATTATTATTATGGAAGAGGCTGCAGACATCCATAAAGCCGGTGAAAATGTGCTTTATTGAGTCGTTGCCTCAAAGGCGGAAAAGCCCACATTCGCCTCCTCCTGCGCGTATCAACGATAACTGGGTAAGGGACAAAACCCAGTTGTACAACACTCTATCAGTTGGGGTGAACTGAAGAGTGTCAGACATGTTGGCAAGCAAGCAGCAGCCCTCCAACACAAGCAGACCACAAAAATGGCAAGTTTGGGGGTTGCAACCGGATGCAGAGGCAATAAATAGCCTTGCTGATAATGATTTGAATGAGCTTCAGGCCTAAAAACCGTTAAATGTCCATTTTTGCAAGGTGGCGAGAAAAATACGCTATACGGATGCCATACGGATTGCATACGGATGCTTACATGCGCAAAATACGCAGCCGCACCCAGAAAACGCATTAAATACGGATTGTTGTGCCTGCAATATTTTGGCGTAATACGGCCGTACAACACGGTCCGTATTTTTGTACGGTGAGTGTGTCCCCGGCCTAAATCAGAAAATTGTAATGTGCATTTGTATTCAGTCCCCTATGGGAAGATGGATGAGCTATGGAAAACCTGTTAGAGGCTGCAAAAGACTCAAGACTGCGGCATAAGTTCACCTTCCAGCAAGAGAACGACCATAAACATACTGCCATTACCATTGCTAGGCCAGCGTCACACTCACCGTAGAAAAATACGGACCGTATTGTAAGAGCGTAATACGACAAAATGTAGCCGGCACAACAATCCGTATTTCATCCGTTGTCTGGGTGCGGCTGCGTATTTTGCGCATGTAAGTATCCGTATGCAATCCGTACAGCGTATTTTTCTCGCCGCCTTGCAAAATGGACATTTAACGGTTTTTAGGCCTGAAACTCGTTGAAATCATCTTGTGTATTTCTCGCAAGTCACATGTTTGGTCCGTGTGTAATCCGTTGTTTTCTCGCACCCATAGACTTTCATTGGCGTACAACGGGCGTAATACGCGTACAATCGCAGCATGCTGCGGGTGTCTCGCACCGTAAGATACGTCCGAGAAAAAGACGGATTTTGGTAAGAACTTACCTGTAAAATCCTTTTCAGCGAAGGAAGGAAAGGAGACACACTAGTAATGACTAGTGGGTAGGCGGAGCCCAGATAGGATTGACACCTCAGATTAAAAAGAGTGTTGACCGGCCCCTCCAGCTCGGGCTCCTCCTACTCCTGCTTCTTCAGTCGTACAAAAGCTTAGGGAAGAGCAAATATCACCAGCGGAGCAACATAACCCCTTCTGAAGGACTTCAGAGAAAAAGCAAGAATACAGGTTATGCATGCATGTAGGCAAAAAACTACACAGTTTCAGGTACTACTCACTGGACCTGACCACCGCAATGAGCTGGCAATGCTGGAAAGGAGCCGTAACGCATCAACCTCAGTCCCGATAATCGCTATCAGAAGAGGGTCACGCCGCATCTGAAAACACATCAACACACTTCTGCCATGGGCGGGTGCTGTGTCTCCTTTCCTTCCTTCGCTGAAAAGGATTTTACAGGTAAGTTCTTACCAAAATCCGTCTTTCAGCAGCAGAATGGAAGGAAAGGAGACACACTAGTAATGACTAGTGGGACGTCCCAAAGCAGTCCAAAAATTAAGGGTGGGAATATAACCAAGAAAAAACAGGCAGAATCCCAACAACCTTGGTAAATGCGCAACAGGCGCCAAATACAAGTTAACTAGAACTTTACACTACAGCCGCCTGTAGGACCCTGCATCCTAAGGCCGCATCAGCGGACGCACTGACGTCCACCTTATAAAACTTTGTAAACGTGTGGACGGAGCGCCAAGTCGCCGCTCGGCAGAGCTGAGCTGCCGAAGCCCCTTGATGAAAGGCCCACGATGAGGCCACAGCCCTCGTGGAATGAGCACGAATCTTAATCGGGCATGGTTCGCCTTTAAGTCAGTAAGCCTCCAAAATGGCTGACCAAATCCAACGAGCTATAGAGTCCTTGGAAGCTCGTTAACCACGTCGACGACCTGCTGGAATCACAAACAAGGAGTCTGACTTCCTAAAACCTTGAGTAACAGACAAATAGAACTTCAAGGCCCGCACTAAATCCAATGTGTGCAAAACCCGTTCCTTTGCATTCCTCGGGCCCGGGCAAAGTGAAGGCAAAACAATATCCTGGTTAACATGGAATTGCGACACTAGCTTAGGTAGAAAGTCGCCCCGTGTGCGAAGCACTACTCGATCCGGGTAAAATTCCAGGAAAGGAGGCGAGCAAGAAAGAGCCGCCAACTCAGAAACCCTTCTCAAAGAAGTGACTGCGACTAGGAAGGCAACCTTCCAAGAAAGCAAAGAAAGGTTAGCAGAATCCATTGGCTCAAAAGGCCCATGCTGAAGAGCCTCCAGGACAAGGTTGAGCCGCCAAGGAGACACAGGTGCCTTCCGCGGCGGAAACTGACGGGTTACCCCGCGAAAAAAGGAGCGCACGTCCCTACGCGAGGCGATAACTTTCCGGAACAACAGGGACAGGGCAGAAACCTGACCCCTCAGGGTGCTAACTGCCAAACCCTTGTCCAGCCCGTACTGTAGAAAAGCCAACAGATTGGGAATGGAAAAAATCCTCGGGTTCCTTGAAGAACCCAAACACCACGAGAAGAAGGCTTCCCAGGTCTTGTGGTAAATTCTAGTAGTAGCCGGACCTCTGGCAGCTCGCAGAGTGGCAATGACTTCGGCTGAAAAACCTCTACGGGTCAGTATTTCGGTCTCAAGAGCCACGCTGTCAAACGCAGAGACCTCAGGTCCGGATGACGGACAGGACCCTGGGTTAACAGGTCCGGGCGAAGAGGAAGTGGAAATGGCAGTGCTGCCAAAAGCGACACCAGTGTCGAGAACCACGTCCTCCTTGGCCAATCTGGGGCTATCAACATAGCCGGGATTCTCTCCAGTCTGATCCGACGCAGCACCAGAGGAAGTAAAGATATCGGTGGAAACACATAGATTAGCTCGAATCGGTCCCACGGGGCCACCAGAGCATCCACCGCCACAGCCTTCGGGTCCTTGTACCTGGACATGAAGGTCGGCAACTTGGCATTGGACCTGGATGCCATCAAATCCACTTGGGGAACTCCCCAAAGGGAGCACAGCAGTGCAAAGATCTCCGATGAAGACTCCATTCTCCGGGATCCATCTTCTCTCGATTGAGGAAGTCCGCCGTGGTATTCTGAACTCCTGGAATGTGAATCGCAGAGATGGCTGGTACTCTGTCCTCGGCCCAATTCAGGATCCGAGACACTTCCACCATGAGCCTGGAACTCCTCGTCCCGCCTTGGTGGTTGATATACGCGACCGCCGTTGCGTTGTCTGTCTGCACTCGGACTGGTAGACCGCTCAAAGGGACCGTCCAGTGTTGGAGGCAAAGGAAAATTGCCCTCAATTCCAAGATGTTGATCGGTAGAACAGACTCTTCCGATGACCATACTCCCTGAACCCAGAGATCGTTCCAGACACCCCCCCCAGCCCGTCAGGCTGGCATCGGTGGTTATGACCGACCACCTCGGAGGAAGGAAAGACTTCCCCAGTGATAACGTTCCTGGACGTGACCACTAACTTAGGGACTCTCGCACCCTGCGAGAGATGAGGATACTGCGATCCAGTGCAATCTGCGATCGATCCCAATGACTCAGAATGAGCCTTTGGAGGGCTCTGGAATGAAACTGGGCAAACGGAAGTGCTTCCATGGAAGCCACCATCAGACCTAAAAGGCGCATACACTTCCGAAGGGACATTGCTGTCGAAGACTTCATAGTCTGTACATGTCGAAGGAGACATGCCCGCTTGTCTGGAGGTAGGGACATCACTGCCCGTACCGTGTCGAAATGCATCCCCAAAAACAGGATTGACTGCGACGGTTCCAGAGACGACTTCTCCCAATTGACCAGCCACCCGAAGTCCTCCAGGAGCTGAAGGGATAGATTGCGAGCCGTCACCGCCTCCTCCTTTGAGGACGCCACAATCAAAAGGTCGTCCAGATAGGGAATAATCGTGACTCCCTGTCTTCGAAGAATTGCCATGAGAGGCGCTAGAATTTTTGTAAAAACTCTGGGCGCTGAAGCCAAGCCGAATGGCAGGGCCACAAATTGGTAATGGTCCTGACCTATGGCAAAACGAAGGAAGCGCTGGTGAGCCCTTCCGATGGGAACATGCAAATAAGCGTCGCGAATGTCGATTGACACCAGAAAGTCGTTCTGCGACAGGGTTGCCACAACGGAGCAAAGTGACTCCATGCGGAATTTTTGGGTGTGGACATGCTGATTCAATCTTTTGAGATCCAGAATAGGACGAAATTTGTCCTCTTTTTGGGGACCACAAAGAGATTTGAATAAAAACCTTTTCCCCGGTCCTCTGTTGGAACCGGTATTACTACACCCTTCTGCAGAAGGAATTCCACCTCTCGTAGCAGAGCGGCAAATAGCTCGGGCTCTGACGGAATGCGAGACTGGCAAGAACTGTCCGGGGGTCGAGAAGAAAACTCTATGAAATAGCCTGCCGACACAACTCGCGTTACCCAGGAATCCGGAACGCAGGAAATCCAATTCGCCTTGAATTGGAGCAGGCGACCCCCCACTCGAGAGCCCTCGAGTGAGGACCTGGCGTCAGTCTGCCTTGCCTTGGCGGGCTTCTTGTCAGTTTCCCGCTTGTCTTGACGGAAACTTTGTTTCCAAGGGGTGCGGGATTTCTGAGAAGACTTCTTTCCCGAAAAAGAGGGACGACCCGATCCCCAAGAAGACTGACCGGATCGTCCCCTAGACCGAAAATACCGCCGACCATTACCGGCACTAGGTCTCCCAGACGTAGAAGCCATAGCCCTTCGCTGTGGTAAAGCCGCTTCTTTAGCCTTTGCCTTGGCAATCAGCTCTGTGAGATCAGATCCAAATAGCTGACCACCCTTGTAGGCTAAAGACAGTAAACCCTGTTTGGAAACCGCGTCCCCGGTCCACTGTCTAAGCCACAGTGCTCTTCTGACTGTGACCGCTGAGGATTGCGTCCTGGATAATAATGACGCAGTATCCAGACCTGCATCACAGCTATATCGGGCTGCAGTCTCCAATAAATCGAGAAGTCCATCTATCTCGGATAATGGAGATCTATTTTGCAACGCCTTCCATAAACGGACCAACCAGCACAGGAAGCCTTAGAAGCACACATGGATCCTAGTACTGCTCTGAATCCATGACCTGCAGCTTCATAGATGGATTTCGCCGCCATCTCCGTTTTTCTGTCCAGCGGCTCTTGCAGACTCGCTTTCCCTTTAACCGGAAGCAATGAGGATTTACTAAGCTGGGATAAAGGAACATCCACTTCAGGAGAAGGAATCCAATTATCCGTCAATTCCGTTGAACACGGATATAATCAAAGAACCGTGTCCCTTGAAAAAGTTTATCTGGACACAGACGTTCCTTCTCCACTACCGTATTAAGCTCTTCCAGAGCCGGTAATGTTGACAGCGACTTATGGTACTCCTGGTACATGCGGCCCGACTTACCAGGCCGTGTAGTTACCTCCTCCGGTAACTGTAACGCCTCTTTCATAGCTTCAATTAAAGCCTCTGTTCGGCTCACAAGAGAGGAAGATTGTCCCTGCCGATCCTCCTTATCCGAATCGGATAACTCCCCTTCTGAGTTTGAAGGAGAACCCTGTCCGCATTCCATATCAGATACCTCTGATTCGCTACGCGGAAAAGATGGCACCGGCCTGCGCCGCTTCCTGTCATGAGAGGATCTAGCAGACACCCACTGACCTAAAAGGTCAGACAAGCCATTAATTGACTGAGCGATGGCATCTACTTTGGTATCGCTGTAAATCGCAGCGCTTGATGCCGTCGAAGTCTGCGTATCAGATACTTGCGACTGATCCTGTAGCGGATCTGGCAGATGGTCCGCACCTTCCGGACCCTGAACCGACATGTCAGCCGTAAATGGCAGGTCAAAACCCTGTTAGTAACTGGAAACAGTGTGGTTACTAAGCAGACTGAGCAAGTACGCTGAAGGTTAAAGCTCTTAAAGAAGAGAGTTACCCCAGCTATCTCTCAGTATATAAATAACCTCCTGCGTTCTGATCCCTACCGGGTAGAACCTGCGGCGGTTATTGCTGAAAGGGTTAACCCTTCATAGGGGTTAATGCCGCCAACTCCCCACAACTCCCTATATAAAATAAAAGGAGTCTGCGAGTCCCAGGTCTCTATAAGAGAACGCGGCTGCAGATAAACGCTATCTGTCACTTGGAACACAGATAGGTTCTGCGCTGTGGGGTGATGATATTCACTCACCCAGCTGGCTCTCGGTGAAAGTATACCTTAAACAGGAGGAGCGGAGCATGAGGAGCCCTCATTGATAATTAGACAACTATCAATTATTAATCCTATTGAAGTAAATTAAAAAAACACAGACACATTAATAAAAATTAATTTTAATGAAATAAAAACACATTTTTTTTGACCATCTTTTATTTTACACTTAATCCGTGCGAAGCCATTGATCTCCTAAAATAAAGAAAAAAAAAATAAAACAACATTATTCTTACCTATTCCGCCGATCTGTCACGTCCCACGCTGTAATCCTTCACAAAGGGTTAACTAGCTTTGAGCCAAGCAGTGCAAGTAATCCTGCATGCTCAGCTCAAAGCTCCTGAATGAATAAGTTCCTCTCCTGGCGACAGGAGAGGATGTGTTTAATGAATGAAGCTTAATTGATTGTGTCCACTTTCCCTTTAGGTCAGGTCACTAAAGTTAAATTGCCAATAAATCAATTAAGCTCCGTTCATGAATCACTTCCTCTACTTTCTGTGGTAGAGGAACTTATTCATTCAGGGGGTTACAGCTAGGAGACAGAATTATCTCCCTGCTAACTGTAACCTGTTAACCCTTTCTGATGGATTACAGCGTGGGACCTGACTGTACATCGGATTGGTAAGTATAATTTTGCTTTTTTATTTTATTTTTATTACAGGAAATGGTTTTAGCAGGAAAATAAAATATGGTCAAAAACTGTGTGATTATTTAATTAAACTTATTTTTTATTAAACTGTGTGTGTTTGATTTTTCTTTCATACAATAGGATTAATAATTGATAGTTGTCTAATTGACAGCTCTCAATTATTAACCTGCCTTAAGGTCACCTTTCAATACTAAGGTGACATTAAAGTGACATTATTAACCCATTCGCCACCGCTACAGGGCAATGGGAATAGACGGGCAAAGTGCCAGAAAGGGCGAATCTAATTATAGATTTGCCCTTTCTGGGGTGTCTGGGGGCAGATGTTAGTAGCCGGGGGGCACAAAAAAAATGTACCCTCCCTAGGCTGTTATTATCTGCCCCCACTCGCTTGCTTTGTCTGTCTGGTGGAGAAAATACAGCGGAGCCCACGCATTTTTTTTCAACGAATTTACACCTTTAATTAACCCCTACATATCTGAAATTTTGCACACATATACTCATGTAATTGTAAGTTTCAACCATATATAAAAATACATGAAATTACATGGTTAAATGTGTGTAAACAATGTATCATTTCATGTCGGCTTCTGTGATTTCACAAAAGCCGGCAATTGAATTACCGGCTATTACAGTATGTAGAAGTGTATGAACTATAAATATATATATATGTATGTGTCACAATGACATGTACATATATATATATATGTATTATATGTGTATATATGTAGTGTTTTGTGAGCTGTCAGTGTGATTTTACAGTAGCCGGGGATGAATTGCCGGCTTTTCAAAGGAGACTGGTGCATATACATGCATGGGGCGAGTGCTGTGCGATGATTTCTCGCACCCATTGACTTGCATTGGCGATTATCATGCCAAAATCGCATCAAATCGCAGCATGCTGCGATTTTTTTCTCCACACCGATTTCTGATGAGAAAAAAATCGCAAATGAAAACTCACCCATTGACTAACATTGGTCAGATTTGAATCCGATTTTTTTTCATCAGATTTTCATCCGTTTTCGGCGCAAGTGAGTATGAGGCCTTAGTGTGACGCCGGCCTAATGGTTTAGATCAAAGCATATTCATGTGTGTGAATGGCCCAAAGTCCTGACCTAAATCCCATTGAGAATCTGTGGAAAGACTTGAAAATTTCTGTTCAGACACTCTCCATCCAATCTCACCGAGCTAGAGCAAATTTGCAAAGAAGAATAGGCAAAAAAAACTCAGCCTCTACATGTGTAAAGCTGGTAGAGACATCCCCAAAAGACTAGCAGCGAAAGGTGGTCCTAGAAATTTTTCACTTAGGGAGGCTGAATACAAATGCACTTTTCCGATTTAAATTTTTTAAAAATATTTTTAAAACCTTATATCATTTACTTTACACTTCACAAATACTTGATACTTTGTGCTAGTATATCACGTAAAATCCCAATAAAATATATTAAAGTTTGTGGATGTCACGTGAAATAATGTACAAAAGTTCACAGGGTATGAATACTTTTTCAAGGAACTGTATATCATTCACCTGCCACTCCCTCCAGAGTCATCGTAGGAAAGACTCCCAGTAGAGAGTGCCAAGACCTCCCGTCAGGCTTAGAGGAGATTTACAATATTGTCTTATTTCTTCGTATTAGACGCTGCCACAGTACTTTGGCTTTAACCACAATAATAAGCTCTTCATAGTCAGGTGTGTTTGTGGTGAACACTACTGTATACATGACTCCCTTAAGCCACATGCTTTTTTTTTTACTGCAATAGCATGAAAAACACCTTAAATTGGTGAGATGCAGACAGAAGTAGTGACATGTACAGTGGGGGAAATAAGCATTTGATACACTGCCAATTTTGCAAGTTTTCCCATGTACAAAGAATGGAGAGGTCTGTAATTGTTATCATTAGTACACATCAACTGTGAGAGACACAGTCTAAAAATAAAATCCAGAAAATCACATTGTATGATTTTTACATAATTAATTTGCATTAAATAAGTATTTGATACAATAGAAAAACAGAAACTTAATATTTGTACAGAAACCTTTGTTTGCAATTACACAGGTCAGACGTTTCCTGTAGTTCTTGACCATGTTTGCACACACTGCAGCAGGGATTTTGGCCCACTCCTCCATACAGATCTTCTCCAGATCTTTCAGGTTTCGGGGCTGTCACTGGGCAACATTGAGTTTCAGCTTCCTCCAAAGATATTCTATTGGGTTCAGGTCTAGAGTCTGGCTAGGCCACTCCAGGACCTTGAACTGCTTCATACAGAGCCACTCTTTCGTTTCCCTGGCTGTGTGCTTTGGGTTATTGTCACGCTGGAAGACCCAGCCATAACCCATCTTCAATTCTCTTATTGAGGCAAGGAGGCCATGATATGACCCCATCCTCCCTTCAATACAGTGCAGTTGTCCTGTACCCTTTGCAGAAAAGCAACCCCAAAGTATGATGTTTTTCAAGGTTAGGACGGTGTTCTTGGAGTTGCACTCATCCTTCTTCTTTCTCCAAACACAGTGAGTGGCATTGATAACAAAAAGTTATATTTTGGCCTCATCTGACCACATGACCTTCTCCCATGCCTCCTCTGGATCATCCAGATGGTCACTGGCAAACCTCAAACAGGCCTGGACATGTGCTGGCTTGAACAGGGGGACCTTGCATGCCCTGCCGGATTTTAATCCATGATGGCGTAGTGTGTTACTAATGGTAATGTTTGAGACTGTGGTCCCAGCTCTCTTCAGGTCATTGACCAGATCCTCCTGTGTAGTTCTGGGCTGATTCCTGATCTTGCATGCAGCCCCAGACCGAGGAAGATTGACAGTCATCTTGTGTATCTTCCAATTTCTAATAATTGTGCCAACATTTGTCGCCTTCTCACCAAGCTGCTTACCTATTGTCTTGTAGCCCAACCTAGCCCTGTGCAGGTCTACAATTTTGTCCCTGGTGTCTTTAGACAACTCTTTGGTCTTGGCCATGGTGGAGAGGTAGAAGTGTGATTGATTTAGACTTTGTGGATAGGTGTCTTTTATAGAGCTAAAAAGTTCAAACAGGAGCAGTTAATATAGGTAATGAGTGCAGTGTAGGAGGGCTTCTTAAAGAAAAGCTAACAGGCCACAGCCTGTTCTTACTGGTTACTAGGTGAATAAAATACGTTTTTTTGTTCAATAAAATGCCACTTAGGACCAAGCAATATTGTAAGTTAATGACCAGGCCTCAATTTTGAAATCTGACCACTGTCACTTTATGTCAGGGGTCGACAAAGTTGTTCAGAATCTAGGAGCGAGCCAAAAAATTTAGGAGCCAGAATTTTTGTCTCCCCATTATCATCATCATTGTCTCCCCTCATCATCATTGTCTCCCCTCATCATTGCCTGCCCATTATCATCATCATTGCCTCCCTATCATCATCATTGCCTCCCCATTAATATCATCATCATCATTGCCTTCCCATTATCATTGCCTCCCCATTAATATCATCATCATCATTGCCTTCCCATTATCATTGCCTCCCCATTAATATCATCATTATCGCCTTCCCATTATCATTGCCTCCCCATTAATATCATCATCATCGCCTTCCCATTATCATTGCCTCCCCATCATCATCATTATCATTGCCTCCCCATTAATATCATCATCATCATCATTGCCTTCCCATTATCATTGACTCCCCATTAATATCATCATCATCATTGCCTTCCCATTATCATTGCCTCCCCATCATCATCATTATCATTGCCTCCCCATTAATATCATCATCATCATTGCCTTCCCATTATCATTGCCTCCCCATCATCATCATCATCGCCTCCTCACCACCATCACTGCCTCCCCCCACCACCATCACACATACAGCACGGCAGGCAGCACTCTCTCACATACACACACGCAGGCACACACACACGCAGGTACACACACACACACACACACCCCTCACCTGTCCGGCATCCGCGCCGCGCTCTCTGCCACAGCCAGCCGCTGAATGATGACGTCATTCAGCGGCGCTGCTGTGAGAAAGGAAGCGCAGGCGCCCCCTGGAGCTCGGAGCTGCGGCAGCGGAGGCACGGGGAGAGGTATGTATTGCGCCGGCTGCTGCCAGGGCCGTGAGCAAGCGGGGGGGCCCAGTGGCGGCGCTGACACCGCTAACGGGCGCCGGGGTGCCCGACGGCGAGTGGGCCCCCCGCCTGCTCAGGGCCCCTCTTTAATTCCCCGGGCGCCAGGCATGATTTTCTAGGCGCCACTGGCGACCTGGCGCCAGGGTTTGTCGAACCCTGCTTTATGTGCTTATAACTTTGAAACGCTTCAACGGATCCCGCTGATTCTGAGACTGTTTTTTTCGTGACATATTGTACTTCATGTTAGTGGTAAAATTTCTACGATGTGACTTGCGTTTATTTATGAAAAAAACGGAAAAATGGCGAAAATTTTTAAAAATTTTGCAATTTTCAAACTTATAATTTTTGTGCCCTTAAGGCAGCGTCACACTTGCAAGTGTGATGCGAGTAAGTCGCACGACTTTCTCGCATCAACACCCGGCACGGCCGCCCGCTCTCGGAACCGAGTGTGCGGCTGCATGTATTTCTATGCAGCCGCACACTCGGGTCCGAGAGCGGGCGGCCGTGTCGGGTGTTGATGTGAGAAAGTCGTGCAACTTACTCGCATCACACTTGCAAGTGTGACGCCAGCCTAAATCAGAGAGACATGTCACAAAAATCGTTAAAAAATAACTTTTCCCACATGTCTACTTTACATCAGCACAATTTTGCAACCAAAATTTTTTTTTGTTAGGAAGTTATAAGGGTTAAAAGTTGACCAGCGATTTCTCATTTTTCCAACAAAATTTACAAAACCATTATTTTTAGGGACCACCTCACATTTGAAGTCACTTTGAGGGGGTCAATATAACAGAAAATACCCAAAAGTGACACCATTCTAAAAACTGCACTCCTCAAGGTGTTCAAAACCACATTCAAGAAGTTTATTAACCCTTTAGGTACTTCACAAGAATTGAAACAATGTGGAAGGAAAAATGGACATTTAACTTTTTTTCCCCAAAATTTTTTTTCGGACACAATTTTTCGGACTACAATATTTGTTATACAATTTCTTCTGAGTACACTGATACCCCATGTGTGGAGGAAGACCAATCTTTAGGCGCACAGCATTGCTAAGAAGGGAAGGGGCATCATTTGAGATTTTGAATGTCAAATTGGCTGGAATCGAGAGCGGACGCCATGTCGCGTTTGGACTGCCTTTGATGTACCTAAACAGTGGAAACCCCCCATAAGTGACCCCATTTTGGAAACTAGACCCCCAAGGAACTTATCTAAATGTGTGGTGAGCACTTTGAACCCCAAGGGCTTTACAGAAGGTTATAACGTAGAGCCGTAAAATTAATAAATCATATGATCTTTTTACCCCCAATTTTTATTTTCCCAAGGGTAACAGGACCTCAAAAGTTATTGTGCAATTTGTCCTGGGTACGCCGATACCCCATATGTGGGGGGAACCACTATTTTGGCGCATGGCAGAGCTCGGAAGGGAACGGGCGCCATTTACTTTTTTGGCTGAATTGAGATCGGACGTCATGTCGCGTTTGGAGAGCCCCTGATGTGCCTAAAGAGTGGAAATCCCCCACAAGAGACACCATTTTGGAAACTAGACCTCCCAAAGAGCTTATCTAGATGTGTGGTGAGCACTTTGAACCCCAAAGTGCTTCACAGAAGTTTATAACAGAGCCGTGAAAATAAAAAAATCATTTTTTTCCACAAAAATGATCTTTTTGCCCCAAAATTTTTATTTTCACAAAGGTAACAGGAGAAATCAGACCCCCAAAGTTGTTGTGCAATTTGCCATGATACCCCATATGTGGGGGTAAACCACTGTGATCGCCTCACTGCGATCTTTGGGAGGCCGAATGAACAAATCCACAAAAGGTGAAGAATTGGTTTTATTTTTTACGCCGTTCCTCGTGCGGTATTAGTGATTAGGCGACTTTATTCCTTGGGTCGGTGCGATTACAGCGATACCAGATTTACATCCTTTTTTCATGTTTAGCTTCTGTCACACACTAAAAGATGCTTTTTTTTGGAAGAATTTTTTGTAAGAAATATTTGCATCGCCTTATTTTGAGAGCTATAATTTTTCCATATTTCGGCTGACAGTCATGTGAGGGCTTGTTTTTTGCGGGACGAGCTGACGTTTTTATTGGTGCCATTTTCGGGCACATAACGTTTTTTGATCGCTTTCATTCCGATTTTTGTGGAGTCAGAATGAACAAAAACCAGCAATTCAGGAATTTTTTTTTCTCCATTCCGCGTGTGCTAAAATTGATGAATCAGCTTTATTCTTCTTTTTTTAGGCTTTGGCGTTTTTTTTTTTTTACACAATAAAAACTTTTATAGAAAAAATAATTATTTTTGCATCGCTTTATTCTGCGAGCTATAACTTCTTTATTTTTTCGCTGATGATGCTGTACGGCAGCTTGTTTTTGTAGGAGAAGATGACATTTTCAGCGGTACCATGTTTATTTATATCCGTCTTTTTGATCGCGTGTTATTGAACTTTTTCCAAGCGGTATGATGATACCGCTTGGAAAAAGTATAATTTGCTGCTTTTATGTGTTTTTTTTTTTACGGCGTTCACTGAAGGGGTTAACTAGGGTGACGCTTTTATAGATGGGATTTTTATGGACGCAGTGATAACAAACGTGTTTTTTTTTTTTACATAAAGATGTGTATTTATTAGGGGAATTTTTTTATTATTTTTAAATATTTTTTTTACATTTTTTTTTAAAAATGTTTTTTTACCTAGTCCTTTTATGGGACTTTCACTTTTACTTTTGTTGCAGGTATAATACATTGCAATGCTCCAGCATTGCAGTGTATTATACCCCTATGCGGAAAGTTCTGAGACCATGCTGTGAGCATAGTCTCAGAGGCTTTCCGTAGCTGGATGACCCGGGGTTTGTCATGACAACCCCGGGTCATCATGGCTGAGATCGGGCCCTGCGATTACATCGCGGGGACGCCGATCTGAGGCAGAGGGAGCTCCCAACCCAATTTCAGCATCTCCTGCCCGATCGCTGCTGTGTTTGGTCAGTCAGATTGACTGACCAATCACAGCGCTCTGGGTGCAGGGTCCGACAGCAGGGGTCCCAGCACCTCTTGCAGTGCCTGTCAGCTGTCATAGACAGCTGTCGGCACTGAACTGTCACTGCATGTTTACACGCAGTGACAGTTCTAATGCATGACGTGCACAGTCCGTCATGGTGCCAGAACAGACATCCTGCCATAACGGACTGTGCACGTCAGTGGACATTAAGGGGTTAATTCTTTAAAAATCAAACAATGTGATTTTCTTGTTTCTATTGTTAGATTATGTCTCTCACAGTTGAAGTGTACTGTGAGAAAGTCACTGGTAAAGTACTGGAGGGGAGATATGTGTCACTATGCTTAATGGAGTTAGTGATTCCTCCGTCACACTAAGCGAGATCGCTAGCAAGATCGCTGCTGAGTCACAAGTACAGCGATCTCAGCAGCGATCTCGCTAAGTTTGACACGTACCAGCGATCAGGCCCCTGCTGTGAGATCGCTGGTCGTGTCAGAAATGCCTGGACATTTCTTTGGTCGTTGAGATCCCGCTGGGTAGTATGCATCGGTGTGTTTGACACCTTTTACCAACGATCTCGCTAGCGACTCAGCACTGAGACACATAGGAGACACAACGTTACACAGGTCGCTACGGGTCGCCGATCGTAGCTGTGTCGGTAGGAAGGTGTGACTGTTTGGCATCTCACCAGCGACCACAAATCGACGCAGCAACGATCTCTGCCAGGTCGTATCGTTGTCGGGATCGCTGCTGCGTCGCTGAGTGTGACGGTACCCTAAAGGGCCCGTCTCACACAACGATCTCGCTAGCGAGATCGGTGCTGAGTCACTAGTTTTGTGACGCAGCAGCGAGCTCACCAGCGATATCGCTGTGTGTGACATTCAGCGATGATCAGCCCCCCTGCCGGGTATCGCTGATCGTCGCTGAAATGTCTGACATTTTTTTGATCGCTGGTCTCCCGCTGACAGGCACGCATCGCTGCGTGACAGGCGGGAGACCAGCGATCCGCTGGTAACCAAGGTACACAGCGGGTTTCCAGGCGCGGGGCTGTGCCTAGAAACCCGCTGTGTACCTTGGATACCAGCGCCCTGCTGCAGGGAGCTTGTAACCAAGGTACACAGCAGGTTTCCAGGCACCGCGCAGAGCCTGGAAACCCGATGTGTACCTTGGTTACCAGCTCCCTGCATCAGGGCGCTGGTATCCAAGGTACACTGCGGGTAACTAGCGATGTTTACCCGCAGTGTCCTTGTGCTGATCGCTGCCTGAGCTGCCTGTTTGGCAGCTCAGCAGCGATAATATAGCGATACACCAGCGATCCTGATCGTTGTCGGGATCGCTGGTGTATCGCTATGTGAGACCCAGCCTTTAGTGTTTTGAGGATTAAGCTAAATTGTATAAATTGGCTGGCTTTTATGTGGACATCCAGAGTGGGTGGGAGGATGTCCACCTTATTTCCATCTGCAGAGTCGGCACCACCGTGTGCTGACAGGACCTGTGTGATGTCACAGTCATGTGTTCAGTCACATGGGGGAGTAGTCACACGGTCTGGGGCTTAAATAGCTGGGCTCCAGAGGCAGTCTTTGTTCAGCAGGACTGGAGGGAGGACCTCCAAGGGTTTGTGCCCTGAGGAGGGAAGACTGAACCTGTGTTGCTGCAGAGCGGTCTGCTACCCGCAAACGTATGTACTCTGTTACAGCATTTTGTTTTCTTTGTCGTTTTCCTGTTTTTGTCTGAAGGGCTGTGTTTACTTCCCCTTCCTGTTGGTTTATACTGCCATGTAATAAACCCACTGAAGATTTAAAGAGACAGTGGTCCTGTTTTCTACCTCTGTGTACTGCCGAATGAATTGAACTACCAAAGTACCTATGATAAAAATTACAGACCTCTCCATTCTTTGTAGGTGGGTGAACTTGTAATATCGGCAGTGTATCAAATACTTATTCTCCCCACTGTACATTCAATAGTGAAATCCTAACCTAAATTTTGCATTCAACTGCAAATAACATTTCACATCTTACCTTTGTATACACCTCTAACCAACTATCTAAAACTAAAAAAACATTTTATGAAAAATGTATTTTTACACTTACCCTTCAGGTTAAAGAAAGCATAACCAAATGTCCACAGCAGATTAAAAGAACTGTGTTAGGGATATATAGCACTTCCAGGACTTTCAACCAAAGTGTTCCCACAAGAGAATAATCTAGAATATATATATTACTTTTAGGAGTATGTTCACACAGGCAGGAGATGCTGCGGGTCAGCCAAATCAATGAGATTTTACAAAACCTCTTGTACATGATGCGCTAAAACATTCATGTGAAATCTGCCCAAAATTTGACCTATTTATGCTTAAGATTTTCACAGCACATTTCACCCCACAAAAATCTACATGTAACTCATTGGATTGTGGCTGAAACTCGCCTACTGATTTTTTGTCTCAATTTATGCCTCAATTTTTTGCACCCTAAGTATTTAGTATTTTACAATATGAGCAAGACTTCTCTATAGAGTATTTACTGCATGGAGGGATCATGTCCCGTCTTCATGGCCAAGGGCACAATACAAACCTCTCAGGACTGATACATTTTCTTCATGACAATCCTTGTAGCGTTCACTTGAGAAAAGAAAAATATGAAAACTCAAAGCTGCAACAATTTTTTCAAAAGTCTTATGAACAACCAAATAAGGGAACAAAACGCTCTTTGTTGGGCTGCCAAAAATTAACAAGTCAGTGTGAAATCTTTAGGGATAAGATGAATATTAACCCACAGTAGAGATTCTCAAATTCTTCTAACAAAACTGGAGATGGTAAAAAGGACCCGTCACCCCTTGGACGTGTCCGATTTAATACTTGCTCTCCCCATAAAATAACAATGATGGGTCATGTTTTTACATTTCAGTATTGTAACATATCTGTTATTCCGTGGACAGTTTATGATTACATTGACAACTGGGTGTTACATTCTTTATTTCAACAGGCAGCGCTATCTCCAAATCCGATGTTGTGGCAGAGTGTATAGTGACATCCCAGCTTCTACCACTTACAAAGATGTTGTGACTTTCCCCGATTATTCCTATCGGAAGTTTACTGAAGAAAAGATGCTCCAAAGTTGGCATAATACTATATCACTCAACAGCTGCTACCGAACGAAGACATTGTAAATAAGTCAGCAATGTTGGTCCATTCTGTCAATTTGTTGGTTTCCCTCTTACAGAGGATGTCCATAACTTTTTTTTTTTTAATAATGGGAGAACCATGGTATTAAAATAAAAAAAAAAAATTACTCACTGATGAATTCCCACACAAATCCTTATGCTGTCTGGGTTCTCATCAGTCTCCTGGCTACCTCTTCTCATCTACTCCAGTCAACCGCTGGCCATCACTGCGACCACTGATTGACCGCACTGGTCACAAGCCATAGGTGACAAAAGGGACCCAGGGACTTTTTTTTTTTTTTAAATATATCTTTGAAAGAACTGCTCAACAAAGATTGTTCATTCATACCTGAGGCCAGTGATAGTTGGGCGCCCTGAGGGTCCAGTCGCCACAGAGATGTTGCATCGCACCCAGCGGTGTGACACCTGACTCTCAGGTAAGGAGGAAACACCCCATTGACTCCAACCACTGCATTCAACAGTACACTATGCCAGCTGAGTGTAGGCGGACCCAATGGGATGGTCTAGCTCAAGTTGGTTAGAATAGGGTGTGGCTAGTTGGATGGGATGGGCTGGAGCAGCCTTATGCTGCGAACGTTAGCTTTTGAATTTCAGTTGGAGACAGGCAGCCAGCCTGAGTACTGGCTGGTCCTGCAGCTCTCTGAGTTTACCTCAGAGAGCCTTGCTGAGAGAAATGAAGGGGTCCGGGTCGGTACAGCAATTGACGCTGTCCCCCATCCTCACTGGAGGAAGGACCAGGCATCACATCGGGGAGACGGTTCCCAGGCTAGTGGGTCAGTTCAGCGCCATTAGCAAACACCGCATCTAGTGGGACTCTTCAAGAGCCACTAGCTACCATAATCTCGTCCGGAGGCAGCTTAGTGGTCAAGTACGTCCAGGTTTCCGTCGGTGTCTCGGTCTCCGTGAAGAGGAGGTGATCAACCGGGCATCGGGCTGCACCTGCAAACTGAAAAGGCCTAACACTGCTTCGCTGAGGGCTCTGTGGTAGGGAGGTGCAGGTAGAAGTAAGGAGTATTGCACAAAACGCCAGAAAGGAACATAAAAGGGAGTCTTTGGAAGTGTGACCAACTTACCTGAGGGTTACTGGACTGCTCACTGGAAGGACACAGTGCCCGGCTGGACTCTGTATGTACAACAGATTGTGAGTAAACCCTTGAAACTGCATAAGAACTGTCTCCTGCCTTTTCACTACGTCGCAGACTCCACTCTGCTACATCACTCCTGCACCATTGCTTTTACCTCACATCTATCTCCCCTGGAAGGACATCGTCTTACCTGTAGAAGACCTACCATCTAGCTGCTCAATACCATCCCTTCCAGAGTACCTGCACAGCAGCGCTGGTCACCCTGACCAGATACTACAGGTGGCGTCACGACAACTTACACGAACATTTCATTTATCTCCCCTGTAAATATCCCCCATTTTCAGTGAGCGCCCAGGGCAACGGACCGAGCTGTGCTATCCGTGACATCCCCATAGACATCAACGGGCTCGGTGCCGAGTATCCCACGGCCCTGGCGGGTGGCTCATTTTTGGCGTCACGAACAGGATTCTGAAGCTCGTGAAACGCTAGTCCTGTGTGCCTAATTTGAACTGTTTTTGTGCTTGAGAACTGCCAAAATCATCAGAGACTGTATTTGCCATTTTTGAAAAAAACAACAACCGCCATTTTACTGCCATATTCGCGCCCTGAGGTGCTGGTGAAGAAGGTGGGTGTGCCTTCGTGGACGTATTCCCCCCCCAGAGGCGCGAAAAACGATGACCGCCCAGTCTAAATGTTATTGCAATCTGAGATCTTGCCCCACAGCCTTAGAGTTCCGCCTCCTCATCCTCCTCAGTGGGCGGAAAAGGCCACAAAGGTCCCGCCTCCCTACAAAAGATGGGGCCTCTCCTGATGCTAATTATACATGTGACCTGGCAGAGATGGCGACCGCACGTGAGCTGCAGTGGGAAGGGATGGAGGAGTCCGAGCTCTCCCCCCACGGAAGCGACTCGATCGCCACAGAGCCACCAGTGGGCACCCAGCCAGAAGACCCTCCGACGCTGGAAGAAGCGGAGGATACTTTGAAGGAATTGGCCCGGCACCGGGAAGAGGTCGCCAGAATGGAGGCGAGCTGGCGAGCCCTAAAGCTGCAGCTGGAGCGGCGACGGTCTGTCTTACCTCCAGCAGTGACTGTGCCGGAAGGCGAGGCACCCGTTCAAGTGGAAGAAGCCGTGCGGACATCCCGGCTGTTGCAACCAGGACCAGTTGCCAGTCTCGCAGTGGAGGCACCCGTTCCTGCAGAGGACCCCGCACCAGTACACCAGGATCCACTGTCCACCCTCGCTACTGATTGGGAAGAGGCGACACCCGGCCTCATGGAGGAGGCTGCGCAGGTCCCAGAGCCTGACCTGCCTGCATCAGAGCCCCGACCGTCATCCGTCCCGGAGCCGGCTGCTCCTGCTGAAGGTGAGCGCTGCCAGGACTGGCGGGCGCCAGAGGAGCCGCCGTTTGATGCTGGAGACATGGAGCTGCTGGTAGAGGAGCAGTACAACCGGGTCTGGAGGAAGAGTGGAGGCGCCGGCAGCGGGAAGCAGAGCGACAGAAGGAGCAGCGGGAGGCCCAGAAGTTGCGACAACGCCAGACGGAGCAGGATCTGGCCGACAAAGAAAAGATGCGAAAGGACAGAGGTACGTTGAGGGAGCCGCGGCATAAGGGGGCAGTGCGGGACTTCAAATTGAGAAACGGATGGGGTTTCATCCAGGAGCCCGGGTTGTACCTGGAGATTTTTTGTTAATCGCTGGGACGTAGAAGCCCACCTCCCAGAAGGGCACCCGGGGAGGGACCTGTTAGCTGGGGACCTGGTCACATATACCCGGCACTGGGGATACAAAGGGTGGTACGCCTTGAATGTTTCTCGGTGCGACCCTTCCCCTCCAGTAAGCAGGGAACCCGTTGTGGTCTCAGAGAATCAGGTCCGCCTCAACCAGGCCTCTGCAAAACTGCCCCCTCCACGCCGTGCATCCTCCTTACCTCCCTCAGCAGACTCCTCCGCAGCTCAGGCAATGGAGACCGTGCAAATAAAGGGCCCATACCCGAAACCAGTTAGGCCCCCAGGGGTCCGTACCGTCCGGGATATAGGGTTCCAGACCGGGAGAGGGACAAGAGAAATGTCGACCCAGACAGAAATTATGGGTCATGACCTCGTTGTTAAAGTCACCAGGCGTCACCAGGTTCGGGTGGACCCTGATGTTACCGATGTGTGGGGAGCCCCAGAAGAGTACCAGGTGGTACCTGGAGCATCCCAGTCCAAGAAGTAAAACATAACCCGGACAGGGTGATAGCATACATGTAAATAGTTAATTTATTGTTGTACCCGGATGGGTGCATGTTCATGGAAAAAGTTACAAGTGTTTATAGATTTATATTGGTTAACCTGAACTTTGAAGCCATGGACTGTGCTGGCTCACAAACTGTTGTGTACATAGTTGGCACTTAGGTGCTCCATCTTGGTTTTACACAAAGCCTTACCGTGCACTAATTGCAACTACCTCAGAAGTTAAAAACCCGTTTGGTGTGGCCGAAAGTGAGGACTGCCAAAGGAATGTCTTGCAGCCCACCCAAGACCACTGTTGGAGGTTTGGAGCGGGTCCTCCACAAGCACTAAATCGGACACTATGAAGTTACCCCGTTGGGGGTAGTCCTAAGAAGTCTCAGTGAACTTCGACAGAACCATTATTTATACTTTTTAATGTTATTATTAAAAATGTTATTTATGCAACGTTAACCTGAAGTGCCTCCCATAAAGGGAAGATGCGTTTTGATATTGCCTTTCTAATGTTGAATGCATTCATAAAATTTTTGTATGTTTCTTGTATAACATCTCTACTCTTTTACAGCCCGGGAGTGCTGTGTTTAACCAGGGGGGAATGTGGCGCCCTGAGGGTCCAGTCGCCACAGAGATGTTGCATCGCACCCAGCGGTGTGACACCTGACTCTCAGGTAAGGAGGAAACACCCCATTGACTCCAACCACTGCATTCAACAGTACACTATGCCAGCTGAGTGTAGGCGGACCCAATGGGATGGTCTAGCTCAAGTTGGTTAGAATAGGGTGTGGCTAGTTGGATGGGAGGGGCTGGAGCAGCCTTATGCTGCGAACGTTAGTTTTTGAATTTCAGTTGGAGACAGGCGGCCAGCCTGAGTACTGGCTGGTCCTGCAGCTCTCTGAGTTTACCTTAGAGAGCCTTGCTGAGAGAAATGAAGGGGTCCGGGTCGGTACAGCAATTGACGCTGTCCCCCATCCTCACTGGAGGAAGGACCAGGCATCACATCGGGGAGACGGTTCCCAGGCTAGTGGGTCAGTTCAGCGCCATTAGCAAACACCGCATCTAGTGGGACTCTTCAAGAGCCACTAGCTACCATAATCTCGTCCGGAGGCAGCTTAGTGGTCAAGTACGTCCAGGTTTCCGTCGGTGTCTCGGTCTCCGTGAAGAGTAGGTGATCAACCGGGCATCGGGCTGCACCTGCAAACTGAAAAGGCCTAACACTGCTTCGCTGAGGCTCTGTGGTAGGGAGGTGCAGGTAGAAGTAAGGAGTATTGCACAAAACGCCGGAAAGGAACATAAAAGGGAGTCTTTGGAAGTGTGACCAACTTACCTGAGGTAGACAAAAAAACCTGACTGGCACATCCAGACTAATGTGAACTAGGTGCAAACCAAGGGAAGCTACCCCCATGTAAAACATACAAAAAAAGGCTGCACTCAAGCATACTAAAGCATGACAACATGGAACACATGAAATTTAGAATAGCAATATGGCTTTGGAACATAAGGAAAAATTTGAGACGCTTAGTATAAACATTTGGCCAAACATTTTAAAGCCCACCAACCATCGTCAAGGTGGTCTCAATACTGGTGAGTCCCTGACCTAATGTGAACATACCTCTATTAGGCTGATATCTGAATTTCTGGGTGAATATGCACCTCTGTCAGCAATGCCTGCATTTATGGGTAAAGTAGGGACCTGGTGTAATTAAAATCACCACCTGGTGGGGGCGGAGTGCTCGGTCAGCAAGCTAACATTCAATAGACAAAAAAACCTGACTGGCACATCCAGACTAATGTGAACTAGGTGCAAACCAAGGGAAGCTACCCCCATGTAAAACATACAAAAAAAGGCTGCACTCAAGCATACTAAAGCATGACAACATGGAACACATGAAATTTAGAATAGCAATATGGCTTTGGAACATAAGGAAAAATTTGAGACGCTTAGTATAAACATTTGGCCAAACATTTTAAAGCCCACCAACCATCGTCAAGGTGGTCTCAATACTGGTGAGTCCCTGACCTAATGTGAACATACCTCTATTAGGCTGATATCTGAATTTCTGGGTGAATATGCACCTCTGTCAGCAATGCCTGCATTTATGGGTAAAGTAGGGACCTGGTTAATTAAAATCACCACCTGGTGGGGGCGGAGTGCTCGGTCAGCAAGCTAACATTCAATAGACAAAAAAACCTGACTGGCACATCCAGACTAATGTGAACTAGGTGCAAACCAAGGGAAGCTACCCCCATGTAAAACATACAAAAAAAGGCTGCACTCAAGCATACTAAAGCATGACAACATGGAACACATGAAATTTAGAATAGCAATATGGCTTTGGAACATAAGGAAAAATTTGAGACGCTTAGTATAAACATTTGGCCAAACATTTTAAAGCCCACCAACCATCGTCAAGCTTGCTGACCGAGCACTCCGCCCCCACCAGGTGGTGATTTTAATTACACCAGGTCCCTACTTTACCCATAAATGCAGGCATTGCTGACAGAGGTGCATATTCACCCAGAAATTCAGATATCAGCCTAATAGAGGTATGTTCACATTAGGTCAGGGACTCACCAGTATTGAGACCACCTTGACGATGGTTGGTGGGCTTTAAAATGTTTGGCCAAATGTTTATACTAAGCGTCTCAAATTTTTCCTTATGTTCCAAAGCCATATTGCTATTCTAAATTTCATGTGTTCCATGTTGTCATGCTTTAGTATGCTTGAGTGCAGCCTTTTTTTGTATGTTTTACATGGGGTAGCTTCCCTTGGTTTGCACCTAGTTCACATTAGTCTGGATGTGCCAGTCAGGTTTTTTTGTCTATTGAATGTTAGCTTGCTGACCGAGCACTCCGCCCCCACCAGGTGGTGATTTTAATTACACCAGGTCCCTACTTTACCCATAAATGCAGGCATTGCTGACAGAGGTGCATATTCACCCAGAAATTCAGATATCAGCCTAATAGAGGTATGTTCACATTAGGTCAGGGACTCACCAGTATTGAGACCACCTTGACGATGGTTGGTGGGCTTTAAAATGTTTGGCCAAATGTTTATACTAAGCGTCTCAAATTTTTCCTTATGTTCCAAAGCCATATTGCTATTCTACATTTCATGTGTTCCATGTTGTCATGATTTAGTATGCTTGAGTGCAGCCTTTTTTTGTATGTTTTACATGGGGGTAGCTTCCCTTGGTTTGCACCTAGTTCACATTAGTCTGGATGTGCCAGTCAGGTTTTTTTGTCTATTGAATGTTAGCTTGCTGACCGAGCACTCCGCCCCCACCAGGTGGTGATTTTAATTACACCAGGTCCCTACTTTACCCATAAATGCAGGCATTGCTGACAGAGGTGCATATTCACCCAGAAATTCAGATATCAGCCTAATAGAGGTATGTTCACATTAGGTCAGGGACTCACCAGTATTGAGACCACCTTGACGATGGTTGGTGGGCTTTAAAATGTTTGGCCAAATGTTTATACTAAGTGTCTCAAATTTTTCCTTATGTTCCAAAGCCATATTGCTATTCTAAATTTCATGTGTTCCATGTTGTCATGCTTTAGTATGCTTGAGTGCAGCCTTTTTTTGTATGTTTTACATGGGGGTAGCTTCCCTTGGTTTGCACCTAGTTCACATTATCTGGATGTGCCAGTCAGGTTTTTTTGTCTATTGAATGTTAGCTTGCTGACCGAGCACTCCGCCCCCACCAGGTGGTGATTTTAATTACACCAGGTCCCTACTTTACCCATAAATGCAGGCATTGCTGACAGAGGTGCATATTCACCCAGAAATTCAGATATCAGCCTAATAGAGGTATGTTCACATTAGGTCAGGGACTCACCAGTATTGAGACCACCTTGACGATGGTTGGTGGGCTTTAAAATGTTTGGCCAAATGTTTATACTAAGCGTCTCAAATTTTTCCTTATGTTCCAAAGCCATATTGCTATTCTAAATTTCATGTGTTCCATGTTGTCATGCTTTGGTATGCTTGAGTGCAGCCTTTTTTTGTATGTACAACTTACCTGAGGGTTACTGGACTGCTCACTGGAAGGACACAGTGCCCGGCTGGACTCTGTATGTACAACAGATTGTGAGTAAACCCTTGAATCTGCATAAGAACTGTCTCCTGCCTTTTCACTACGTCGCAGACTCCACTCTGCTACATCACTCCTGCACCATTGCTTTTACCTCACATCTATCTCCCCTGGAAGGACATCGTCTTACCTGTAGAAGACCTACCATCTAGCTGCCCAATACCATCCCTTCCAGAGTACCTGCACAGCAGCGCTGGTCACCCTGACCAGATACTACAGGTGGCGTCACGACAACTTACACGAACATTTCATTTATCTCCCCTGTAAATATCCCCCATTTTCAGTGAGCGCCCAGGGCAACGGACCGAGCTGTGCTATCCGTGACATCCCCATAGACATCAACGGGCTCGGTGCCGAGTATCCCACGGCCCTGGCGGGTGGCTCAATAGCGTATGGCCAGTCTGAATGATGGTAAAGGCCAACATGGACTAAATATTTATGGTTACATTGGTGAAAAGACTGTTACCCAGATAATCATTTGCCTACATTTCTTTCTATCTAACGTGTAGGACCATCTTAAATACTGTACTACAGCCTGAGTGAAAGTATGGTCAACCATGCTCATTTGCAACATTGCTCATATGCAAGTGTCAGTTGCCATTGGCTGCCCAGAAGTCTAGAAATGTCTCTGTCACAGGGTTACTGCATCAATGTGAAGCCAGAAAACCTCAGCATCTGAGTGCTCCTACTCCGACACTGAGAAGAAACACTTCTCCTTCATTTTAAATGTGTTTATTTCTTCTTGCAGAACAGGGGTTAATCGGCCATGTTAGAAATCCCTGTGTTCACAGCTGAGCTCGGTTAGCCACTCTTTTCCCCTTTATATTCTGGGCTCTGTTACTAATCCTTGTCAAAGCTAGCATTTGCTGCATGGCTAACAGAGGGAGAGGAGTACATATGAGAAGGAGAGTTGGAGGAGTTATCAGTGACTGTTGCTTGGTTTATATGTGTGGCAATTCCTTATCCTTCTCTGTTTTTGTTTATTCCCCTACATTCACACCCCGATGCATTCCTCTGTTACATTTGAGTGAATATTTTGTATGCCTGGAGTTTTCTATTAACCCTTGTTTGTGTTGCCTTGTTTGTCGGGTTGGTGTACTACGGTGCACAGTAGCGCCCCCTCTTCCCTGGGTGGGGGAAGAGAACAGACAAAGGGCTAAAGGGTATGCCACACTGAACAATATCGCTAACGGGATCGCTAAAAAACGTCACTATTTAGCGATCCCGTTAGCGATGTTGTTCAGTGCGGCAGCTGCCAGCGACGAGCTTCCTGCTGTGATCTCGCTCGTCGCTGGAATCGTTCCGGACCCTATTTTCTCGTCGGCGCTCCCGCTGGGTAAGTATATATCGCTAGTGTGGCACCTTTTCTTAGCGATTTAGCGGTACTTTTGTACCGCTAAAGTCGTTAAGAAGATCGCTAACGGCGATAGCGTCGTTAACTATATCGCTAAATGTGGCCGCACTTAGCGATATAGAAACAATCCCGCTAGCGATCGCATTAGTATGCGTCGTTATCGTGATCGCTAGCGGGATTGTTTAGTGTGGCAGTACCTTAACTCAGGAGATAGCAAGGGTTTAGTACCCAGCATTTTCACCTTCAGAAGGAAGCATCCCGAGGAATAGTGCGAGCTGGGGCGCCCCCTAGTGTTAGGGACAAGGAAGGAGCCCCTGGTCCCGAGTCACCCGACAGCTGTGTCGTGACAGACCCTCTCTGTGTAGGACTTCTAAGAAATGCCTAAATGTAATAATAAAACTTGAGACATAGGAATATAACCTCTGAAACATTTCCTTATTATATACATTATTTTTTAAAAACAGTAGCGAAAGCAAATCTGCATGGTTTTAAATGACCACCCAAACTGTTGAAGGTCAGTAAGAAATCATACAATTGCCTTAGAAGTAACAGGATGACACTGCTAGCCGGCAAGAATATCATTTCCGAATGCAAATAAAGTGAACAGATAGTTTCTGAGAAGCTCTAATCCAGGAATGCATGAAATTATAGGTTGGAATTTTAAAAATATCTAAATGCTGGTTAACTAAATTGACTGCAGTTGGGGAGCTTGGACGTTCCTTAATCTTAAAGCAGCAATATTATTAACCATTGCATGGAGCTGGCAAATGCCTTGTATTCAGATGCCATGAAATGACGATTAATCTCACATACATTCAATAGACTAAACATTTAATGTCTTCTCAGAATAAGAGCAATCGTTGGTTAGTCTATAGTATATAATGTACCACCATAGAGATACTTTTTACCACGCAAGGTGAAAAAAAAAAGGCTTTGCCCATGGGCCCAAGTGAACCAGGTTTATAATTTACACAAATTAAATCCCTTTCATTGTGAGGCTTCATATCCGCAGAAGCCAAATAGGCCTAAGAGATAATAGACATAGGCAGTTAATTCTGAAATACTAAAGCCCCTGTCACACTAAGCGAGATCGCTGAAGCGTCACCGATTTTGTGACGCAACAGCGACCTAGCCAGCGATCTCGCTATGTGTGACACGCAGCGACGATCAGCCCCCCTGCTGGGTATCGCTGAATGTCGTTGAATGTCCTGGACCATTTTTTCATCGTTGGTCTCCTGCTGGCCAGCGTACATCGCTGCGTGTGACAGCGGGAGACCAACGATCAGCGAGCTGGGAGCTGGTATCCAATGTACATATCGGGTAACTAAGCACCGCGCGGCACCTAATTACCCGATATGTACCCTGGATACCGGCTCCCAGCTTCTGCTGTAGAGCGCTGAGAGCCGGTATCTAGGGTACATATCGGGTAACTAGGTGCCGCGCGGTGCTTAGTTACCCGATATGTACATTGGATACCGGCTCTCAGCTCTCTACAGCAGAAGCTGAGGCCGGTATCTAGGGTACATATCGGGTAACTAGGTGCCGCGCAGTGCTTAGTTACCCGATATGTACATTGGATACCGGCTCTCAGCGCTCTACAGCAGAAGCTGAGAGCCGGTATCTAGGGTACATATCAGGTAACTAGGTGCCACGCGGCGCTTAGTTACCCGATATGTACATTGGATACTGGCTCTCAGCGCTCTACAGCAGAAGCTGAGAGCTGGTATCTAGGGTACATATCGGGTAACTAGGTGCTGCGCAGCGCTTAGTTACCCGATGTGTACATTGGATACCAGCGTGCTCGCTGGTCCTGATCGCTGGTGAGTCTGCCCATGTGACAGCTCACCAGCGATCAGCTAACGATGTCCCAGCAATCCCATCCACGTCGCATCGTTGGTGGGATCGCTGGGACATTGAAGAGTGTGACGGGACCCTAAGGTTCTCCTTATGAAAATGGTGCCATTGTTTAGTAACTAACCTAACTCTTGTAATACTCCAGAAGTTCCATGGCCGTGTGGAAATTAATTGGTGTTACTCACAATCAATAATAAAAAAAAAAAAACTGGTGGCACCATCTGGTAGACTTAAGAGGTGGTCCGCTTGGAACCTTTGTGGATCTGATTTGGTCACTAAAAGAGGCTGTATAAGGGGACCAATGGTTGAGCAATAGAGTTGGTACAAGTCAATTCGCAGGACCCGGTTCATCAGCCACTGGTCGAGAGCTCTGACAACAGCCCTGGCGATGTTGCAGCATAATGAACATGTACCGTAACGCTAGGCTGGCTAATCAGAAGGGGAGGTGCAGATGCATTCATGTAAGAGGCGGCTCTCAGGACCAGTAGCCAGAGTTTACCGACGTGACAGACTGTGAACCGATGTGCACCAACTCTATTGAACAACCAATGTTCTAATAAATATCTGGTGAGCAATCATTACACCAATGCAGTCACACACATTTTATCCTGCGTTGGCCACTTTAGTCATTCAAAGTGGCGATCAGTGTTCAATGACACTGGATGATCTTTCTGGGGAAGCTCGCAGAATGGTCTTTCTCTGAAAGAATCGTTGTGGGACAGCGACTAATGGACACCAATATTAAGTACAACTCACTTCATTGGGATCAATCTTTGTTCAATTTTGACAAGTTATTATTTTGGTTGAAACCACCTCTATTCCGATAGATTTACACCGGTTATGAGCACAGTAACCTTGTCAATGTAGGTATTTTTCATACTTTCCATTCCGTATTACCCATAAACCATTAGGTCACAACTCCAAGAGCAAAGCTGTGCATACTGCGCGTTTCATTGGAGCCAATTTTGTGCCATCATTAGAATCATTAATAGGTTCTCTATCCGTTACCAGGTTTTTGTCACCTAACCTGAAAGCAGCATAATGTAGAGACAGAGACCCCAATTCCAGTAATGTGTCACTTACTGGGTGGCTTACTGTAGTTTTGATAAAAATCACAGTTTTATCAGCAAGAGATTATCACTATGCTGCCATGCAGTCATCTGTATTCATGCGCTCTGTATAACGCCACCCAATATGCACAGTAAGCTGCCAATCAGTGATGAGGGTGGGGGTTATACTGAGCTCAACATTCAGAACTGAATGATAGAACAGTAATTTTTTATTATTATTATGTTTTGCTTATACAGGGTCAGTACGTATGCATGCAGTGTGGGGAAACCGGAGAACCCGGAGGGAACCCATGCAAACACAGGGAGAACATACAAACTTCTTGCAGATGTGGCCTTCTTGGGCATGGACCCCAGTAATGCAAAGCAACAGTGCTAACCACTGAGCCACCACGCTGCCGGTAGCAAAAACCTGGTGACTTATTCCCTTTAAGTATTAGGCATTATCGATTTCAGGAATGTATTTCTTTATTTTAATAATGTAATGCTACTACTGACATCCCCCCATTGTGGAGAATGTACCGGGCCTGCTGTCAGCTAATGAGAGCAATATGTACTCCATTACTGGAGCACAAGATTACTCAAAATGTGAGAATGCTGGGCATAAAGTGCGTCACATCCAAGAGGCAAATATTCCTAGAGGGAGAAACTTCCCTTTATATGACCGACTATAACAAAGACTTCAATCACAAGCGGATACGATCCAGACTTGAACTAATAACCTTGCTGACCAAAAACAATGTTTACTCTGTATTTGTTAATATGCGACTAATTACACCGGAAGGCCAAGGCTCTTGATACGTAGACATAAACCGTGAGGGAAGCAGCAGTAAAACGAGAATTGTTCCAATCATTTACATGCAAATCATTTAGTCCGTTTGGAGAAAGGGATTAGCGACTTTCCACTTTAAAGCGTCATTGGATTTGATATAAGCTTCACTTCAGGCAGCAATTAAGCTGCACGCTGCTTGTTAACTGCAAGTTATAAATCATTTTCTCCAGACTTTAGTGCAAGCAAAAGGTTCCAAGATAAACAGTGATCCCGCTTGTCAAAGAATGTGAATTATGCTTCTGGAGTATTAAATATGCGTTTTGAAAAGCCATCCTGTTCTCGAGTATGTCCAGCATTAATACTTCAGGACTGGAGGCATTTGCGCACTGCAGCAAAATGTCAGTATAAGTTGCTGTTAGTCTAAAGGGTTATTTCTCAAAAATCAAGGAATCCTCCCATCTCCTAGTGGTTCCAAGAGCAGGGATATTAATGGAGCAGTGTTGCGCATGCTCGACCTTCACTCTATGGCACTGCTAGAAATAGCGGAGCACTATACACGTCAGTACCATGCACAATGAATCGAGCGGAGGCTGCACATGAGCACCAATACGCCATCAGGGATGCAGAGCACCGATCTCAGGATCACTGGAGGGCCCTGCAAGTCGGAACCCCAGTTATTAATTATTTTTTTTTGGGGGGGGGTAATAATCATTTAAAACTTAAACAAGCAATTGTGTTCAAGATGAATACACTTGTGCTCAAAAGTTTACATACCCCGGCAGAATTTTTGCTTTCTTGGCCTTTTTTCAGAGAATATGAATGATGAGACCAAAACTTTTTCTCCACTCATGGTTAGTGGTTGGGTGAAGCCATTTATTGTCAAATTACTGTGTTTTCTCTTTTTAAATCATAATGACAACTCAAAACATCCAAATGACCCTGATCAAAAGTTTACACATCCTGGTGATTTTGGCCTGATAACTTGCACACAAGTTGACACAAATGAGTTTGAATGGCTACTAAAGGTAACATCCTCACCTGTGACCTGTTTGCTTGTAATCAGTGTGTGTGCATAAAAGCTGAGTGAGTTTCTGGGATCCAGACAGACTCTTGCATCTTTCATCCAGCTACTGACGTTTCTGGATTGTGAGTCATGGGGAAAGCAAAAGAAATGTCAATGGATCTATGGGAAAAGGTAGTTGAACTGTATAAAACAAGAAAGGGATACAAAAAGATATCCAAGGAATTCATAATGCCAGTCAGCAGTGTTCAAACTGTGATTAACATATGGAAAATCAGGGGCTCTGAAAAAACAAAACCACGGTCAGGTAGACCAACAAAAATGTTATCCACAGCTGCCAGGAAAATTGTTCTGGATGCAGTGAAAAACCCACAAATAACATCAGCTGAAATAATGGACTCTCTGAAAACTAGTGGTGTGGCTGTTTCAAGATGCACAATAAGGAGGCACTTGAAGAAAAATGGGCTACATGTTCGAGTTGCCAGAAGAAATCCATTACTGCACAAATGCCACAAAGTATCTCACCTAAAAAAATGTAAAAGAGCACAGAGACAAGCCTCAAAAGTTCTGGAAAAAGGTAATTTGGAGTGATGAGACCAAAATTGAACTTTTTGGCCACAACCATAAACGTTACATTTGGAGAGAGGTCAACAAGGCCTATGATGAAAAGAACACCATTCTGTTGTGAATGGACTTGAAATGAGTTCTGAGCAGAGGCTCCCTCTGGTGGTTACAAGCGGTACTGGACTGTCCAGTGAAGATTGTGAGGAGTGGGAATCAGGTGTTACTGACTGGTCTTATATAAGGGAGTCGCCTTCCCATCAGGGTTGCCGGTGATCAATTGTTCTGGTCTCACTCCATGATTCCTGTTTCCCTTGTAGCCTGCTGTGTCGTGTCTGCATCTCCTGCTGTTTTTTTGTGCTTTATTTTTGCATTTTGTCCTGCACTTCTGTGGGGGCCTTCAGGGTCCCCTCCGGGGGCTTTTTCCCTCTCAGTTTAGTTCAGCCACTGATGTTTGTACTTTTGCTTTTTCCAGTTTCTTCAGTGGCTGCTGTTTTGATTTTGTTACACCAGAGAACTAATTTAGGTGGTAGAGGTCGTGTGATCTCAGGTGTTTTTGAAATTAGTAGAGTTGGTGCTTTGCAGGTTTTTTTGGGATTGCAGTAAGTACCCTTCCTATCCTTTTCTATTTAGTTAGTTTGGGCCCCAACGTTTGCTCATACTATTTTCTGTCTGTGTCAGTATTTCTTCTTGTCTAACAGTCATTACATGTTTGGGGGCTTTCTATGTTCTTTGGGGATCTGCTCCGGGGCAGATAGCTTTCCTATTTCTATCTTTAGGTGTAGTTAGTTTCTCAGGCTGTGACGAGGCGTCTAGGACCAACGTAGGAACGCTCCACGGCTGCCTCTAGTTGTGGTGGTTAGTCAGGGTACTGCAATCTCATAGATTCCAACTGCTCTGGTGTATTCCCTTTTTTACCTGCACTCCTCAGTTACCGAAACATAACAGTATCACCGGCCTAAAATTTAAAGTTGTATGGTACTCACAGAAGGGAAAAATATTGTGAAAGAAAAAAACGGTTGTCAGAGTTGTCAGAGATATTTTTCTGTTTGTTGCATTTTATTTTTTTTCCCTCTGTATCTCTAGGTGCTGGGGAGGATTTTTTCTCTCAATGGAGTTTGCACAGTTGTCTGGCCGTGTGGATCAGCTTGCCACTGAGGTTCAGAGTATTGCTGCATATCTTGCTAGGTTGCCTGTTGTGGAACCTAGGATTCCCATGCCAGATTTGTTTTTGGGGGATCGAGCCAAGTTTCTGAATTTCAAAAATAATTGTAAATAGTTTTTTGCCTTAAAATCTAAGTCCTCAGGGAACGCAGCGCAGCAGGTTCAAATTGTCATCTCTCTCCTGCGCGGCGATCCTCAGGATTGGGCTTTTTCCCTGACACCTGGGGATCCTATTTTGAGTGATGCTGATGCATTTTTTTAAGGCTTTGGGGTTATTGTACGATGAGCCTAATGTCACTGATCAAGCTGAAAAAGCCTTGTTGGCATTAAATCAGGGGCTTGATGACGCTGAGTTATACTGTCAGAGATTCCGTAGGTGGGCAGTCCTGACCAAGTGGAATGACGACGCTTTAGCGGCCCTTTTTCGGAAGGGTCTGTCAGATAATGTAAAGGATGTTATGGTGGGATTCCCTGTCCCCTCTGGTCTCAATGATTCTATGTCATTAGCGATTCAAGTTGACAGACGTTTGCGTGAGCGGAGAAGTATGCGTGGAATGGTGTTGCCTTGTGAACCTGCTTCTGAATCCATGCAGTGTGATAGAGTGGTGTCTGGGGCACAGCGTCATGAGTTTCGAAAGCGCAATGGGTTATGTTTCTACTGTGGTAATGCCTCTCATGCTATTTCAGTCTGCCCTAAGCGGGGAAGACGTTTTGCACGCTCAGTTGTCTTGGGTAGTGTTCAGACTAAGTTTTTATTAACTGCCACTCTGATATGCTCTCTGTCCTCATTTTCTGCTCAGGCTTTCGTTGATTCTGGAGCAGCTATTAACCTGATGGATTATGATTTTGCTAAACGTTGTGGGTTTCCCTTGATACCCCTACAGAAGTCTATTCCCCTACTGGGGATCGATTCTACCCCTTTGGCTGAGAATAAACCTCAGTTCTCTACTCAGGTGATAATGAGGGTTGAACCTGATCATCAGGAGTGCTGCAAATTTCTGGTTCTGTATAATCTGCATGATATTATCGTACTGAGTTTCCCTTGGTTGCAGTCTCATAATCCTGTTTTGGATTGGAAAACTGTGTCTGTAACCAGTTGGGGCTGCCAATGTGTTAATACCAACACTCCTGTTTTTTCTGCCTCCCCCCAGGCTCAGGATGTTTCTGACTTTTTAATTGATTTTTCTGATGTGTTTAGCGAAAGTAAATCTGCATCCTTGCCTCCCCATAGGAGCTATGACTGCGCTATTGAATTAGTGCCTGGTAGTAAATTCCCTAAAGGTCGCCTTTTTAACTTGTCTGTACCTGAACATGACGCTATGCGGTCTTATATCAAGGAGTCATTGGAGAAGGGTCATATCAGACCATCCTCTTCACCTTTAGGTGCCGGTTTTTTCTTTGTGGCCAAAAAGGATGGTTCATTAAGGCCGTGTACTGATTATCGTCTTTTGAACAATATTACTGTGAAATATCAATATCCGTTACCCTTGATTTCTGACCTGTTTTCCAGGGTGAAAAATGCTACTTGGTTTACCAAGCTTGACCTCAGGGGGGCATATAACCTTATTCGCATTAAGCACGGGGATGAATGGAAGACGACATTTAATACCCCTGAGGGGCATTTTGAGTACCTTGTGATGCCCTTTGGGCTCACTAATGCTCCTTCTGTCTTTCAGTCCTTCATGAATGACATTTTCAGGGATTTTGTGGATAAATTTCTGATTGTTTATTTGGATGATATCTTGATTTTTTCCAATGACTGGGACTCTCATGTGAAACATGTTCGAACTGTATTACAGATTTTGAGAGAGAATGCTCTGTATGTGAAGGGATCAAAGTGTCTTTTTGGCGTACAGAGGATCTCATTTTTGGGATTCATTTTGTCCCCATCTGTTATTGAAATGGACCCGGTCAAGGTTCAGGCCATCTGTGATTGGGTTCAACCTACTTCATTAAAGGCTCTTCAAAGATTTTTGGGTTTTGCCAATTTTTATCGTAAATTTATTGGTAATTTCTCGGTTGTTGTTAAACCTTTAACTGATTTGACCAAAAAGGGTTCTGATGTGGTGAATTGGCCTCCTGAGGCAGTCTCTGCATTTCAGGAACTTAAGCAGAGATTCACTTCTGCTCCTGTTCTACGGCAGCCTGATGTTTCTTTACCATTTCAGGTGGAGGTTGATGCCTCTGAAATTGGGGCAGGTGCCGTTTTGTCCCAAAGAGATCCAGAGACCTCTAAAAGTAACCCTTGTGCCTTTTTCTCTCGAAAATTTTCTCCTACTGAACGTAATTATGACGTGGGTAATCGGGAGTTATTGGCCATGAAGTGGGCTTTTGAAGAGTGGAGACATTGGCTGGAGGGAGCCAAACATCAGGTGGTGGTCCTTACGGACCATAAGAATCTGGTTTATCTGGAATCTGCCAAGCGACTTAATCCTAGACAGGCCAGGTGGGCCTTGTTTTTCACACGTTTTAATTTTGTGGTTTCATTTCTTCCTGGCACTAAGAATGTTAAGGCGGATGCCCTCTCGAGGAGTTTCCTGGCGGACTCTCCTGAGTTATCTGATCCTTCTGTTATTTTGAAAGAGGGTATAGTTCTTTCCGCCATCTCGCCCAATTTGAGACTGGCTCTGGAGGGGTTTCAGGAGGATAAGCCCGAGCGCTGCCCTGTTGGGAAATTGTTTGTCCCGGACCAGTGGAAAAAGAGTGTCATGTCTGAGATTCATTGTTCCGCGCTGGCCGGTCATCCCGGAATTTTTGGTACCAGAGACTTGGTTAGTCGGTCCTTTTGGTGGCCTACCTTGTCTCGTGATGTCAGGGAATTTGTGCAGTCCTGCGGGACTTGCTCTCGCTCCAAGCCTTGCTCTCGCTCTAGTGGTTTGTTGATGCCATTGCCTGTGCCCAAGAGACCATGGACCCATATCTCTATGGATTTCATTTCCGACCTCCCTGTTTCTCAGAGAATGACCGTCATCTGGGTGATTTGTGATAGGTTTTTCAGGATGATACATCTTGTGCCATTACCTAAGTTGCCTTCCTCCTCTGAATTGGTGCCTTTGTTCCTTCAGCACGTGGTTCGTTTACACGGCATTCCTGAGAACATTGTGTCTGACAGAGGAGTCCAGTTTGTTTCAAGATTTTGGAGGACCTTTTGTTCTAAATTTGGTGTTCAATTGTCTTTCTCCTCGGCGTTTCATCCTCAGACCAATGGTCAAACTGAGAGAACAAACCAGACTTTGGAGACTTATCTAAGATGCTTTGTGTCTGCTGATCAGGATGACTGGGTCTCTTTTTTGCCTTTGGCTGAGTTTGCTCTTAATAATAGGGCTAGCTCTGCCACTTTGATGTCTCCATTTTTCTGTAATTCTGGGTTTCACCCTCGATTTTCTTCAGGACAGACGGAGGCTTTTGTCTGTCCAGGTGTTGACTCTGTTGTGGAGCGTATGCAACAGATTTGGGACCAGGTAGTGGAGAGGTTGTCCCTCTCTCAGGAGAGAGCCCAGCGGTTTGCTAACCGGCATAGGACTGATGGTCCTCGGTTTAAAGTGGGGGACTTGGTCTGGTTGTCCTCAAAAAATATTCCTATGAGAGTGGCATCTCCTAAATTTAAGCCTAGGTTCATTGGACCTTATAAGATCATGGAGATTCTTAATCCTGTTTCTTTTCGTTTGCTTCTTCCAGGGACATTTAAGATCCATAACGTGTTCCACAAGTCCTTGTTGAAGAGGTTTGTTGAGCCAGTGGTTCCTACTACTGTGCCTCCTGACCCTGTTTTGGTTGAGGGCAATCTGGAGTATGTGGTTGAGAAAATATTGAATTCTCGTTTTTCTAGACGGAAACTCCAGTATTTGGTTAAGTGGAGAGGTTATGGTCAGGAAGACAATTCTTGGGTGTTTGCTTCGGACATCCATGCTAGGAGACTTATCCGTGCGTATCATAGAACTCATCCTGACCGACCTGGTTGCTCAAGTGAGGGTTCGGTGACCCCTCCTCAAGGGGGGGGTACTGTTGTGAATGGACTTGAAATGAGTTCTGAGCAGAGGCTCCCTCTGGTGGTTACAAGCGGTACTGGACTGTCCAGTGAAGATTGTGAGGAGTGGGAATCAGGTGTTACTGACTGGTCTTATATAAGGGAGTCGCCTTCCCATCAGGGTTGCCGGTGATCAATTGTTCTGGTCTCACTCCATGATTCCTGTTTCCCTTGTAGCCTGCTGTGTCGTGTCTGCATCTCCTGCTAACAGATAAGACATTTTCTTCTTTTTGTTTTTGTGCTTTATTTTTGCATTTTGTCCTGCACTTCTGTGGGGGGCCTTCAGGGTCCCCTCCGGGGGCTTTTGTCCTCTCAGTTTAGTTCAGCCACTGATGTTTGTACTTTTGCTTTTTCCAGTTTCTTCAGTGGCTGCTGTTTTGATTTTGTTACACCAGAGAACTAATTTAGGTGGTAGAGGTCGTGTGATCTCAGGTGTTTTTGAAATTAGTAGAGTTGGTGCTTTGCAGGTTTTTTTGGGATTGCAGTAAGTACCCTTCCTATCCTTTTCTATTTAGTTAGTTTGGGCCCCAACGTTTGCTCATACTATTTTCTGTCTGTGTCAGTATTTCTTCTTGTCTAACAGTCATTACATGTTTGGGGGCTTTCTATGTTCTTTGGGGATCTGCTCCGGGGCAGATAGCTTTCCTATTTCTATCTTTAGGTGTAGTTAGTTTCTCAGGCTGTGACGAGGCGTCTAGGACCAACGTAGGAACGCTCCATGGCTGCCTCTAGTTGTGGTGGTTAGTCAGGGTACTGCAATCTCATAGATTCCAACTGCTCTGGTGTATTGCCTTTTTTACCTGCACTCCTCAGTTACCGAAACATAACACCATTCCTACTGTAAAGCACGGAGGTGGATCGCTGATGTTTTGGGGATGTGTGAGCTACAAAGGCACAGGAATCCTGGTCAAGATGAATGCAGCACGTTATCAGCAAATACTGGAGGCAAATTTGCAATCATCAGCCCAGAAGCTGCGCATGAAATGTACTTGAACGTTCCAACACGAAAATGATCCAAAACACAAGGCCAAGTCGACCTGTCATTGGCTACAGCAGAACAAAGTGAAGGTTCTAGAGTGGCCATCTCAGTCTCCTGACCTCAATATCATTCAGCCAGTCTGTGGAGATCTCAAGTGCGCAGTTCATGCTAGACAGCCCAGGAATTTACAGGAACTGGAGGCTTTTTGCCAAGAAGAGTGGGCAGCTTTACCATCGGAGAAAAAGAACCTCATCCACAACTACCACAAAAGACTTCAAGCTGTCACTGATGTTAGAGGGGGCAATACACTGTATTACGAAATGGGGTATGTGAACTTTTGATCAGGGTCATTTGGATGTTTTGGGTTGTCATTATGATTTAAAAAGAGAAAATACAGTAGTTTGACAATAAATGGCTTCACCCAACCACTAACCATGAGGGGAGGAAAAGTTTTGGTGTTATCAGTCATATTCTCTGAAAAAAAGGCCAAGAAATCAAAAATTCTGCCGAGGTATGTAAACATTTGAGCACAACTGTATTTTTTATAAAAACTTCCATGCACACTGTATGAATTAACTAGTCATATTCATGATTCTAATCTATAAAATACAACCATGAGGGCGCTAGTACAAAAACATTAAAAAATAGAAGTTAAATAGGAAACCTTGTGGCAGATAGAGATTAACAAAAGATTCTCGGCGCACAGTTCTGACATCTAGTCCAGGCCTATGTTACAACCAGACTTCACGTCTGTGGTCGGCATCCCCAGTCCAGTATCTCCCGATGCCTCTGTTGCTTTCTTAGCCCATGATGTATGTCCCATGGCCTGGGAAGTGAGACGGGTCATGCCAGACAGAGGGTGCCAGTTACAAAAGTGACGTCCGACTGCATCAATGGCCCATACCAAATGTCAGATCGGATGGGCAAATCCTTTTACCCCAGAAGGTACGAAGAGCAGCTCATCAGCCCCCTTGTAATAACTACTGCTGAAGTATTTTTAAGAATCAGGTGTAATTCTCCCTGCGTGCGTGTACATGGAATACTGGGGGTAAATCCTGCTCTCAGGTTCCCTGTGACAAACTGAAAAGGGAAAACATTTTGATTTCATCACACAGGTAAGTTGAGAAGAGACCAGAAGACCAGGCTGCATCTCCATGATTTGGTCTGACACATACTTTCCTGGTTTTCAGAGATCACTGGTGACAGGACACTTACTACACATGCATTCTGGAGAAGAAAACGCTGGTTGTCTGGTTTCTTGGAGCAAGACACTGCAACTTGTTTGAAGGTATCATTCATGAAGTATAAAACGTACTAGCAAACCGCAATGCTAACCAAATCCTTACATTCAAAACTCCTTTCTTTGTGCTAGAGCAATGGACAGTTTATGGACCTTAGAAATGCTATATGGAGACACGGGAGGGGGGGATGGGGTCAGCGGGTGCCCTAGTCCGCTAGCCGAAAATGCAAGGATCATTCCACCGAACTCTACATTTACCGTGGGTGTAAAACTACTCAGACGACACAGGGTGAGGGTAAAACAGCGTGACAATACTTTATTGAACCACAAAACAGGCAAATAATACATAGAACAGACCCAGCAAAATACCCAAGATGGTGCAAATTACAGAGTCTCATCCTTCCGCTGACTCGCCGGGATAAGAGCAGCTGTTACATCAGAGCTTCCAGGGCCGACTACCCCACCTGTGGCACGCACACTGAGAGGAGGTAATGACAAGCATAGGAAGATGACAGTCCATTGAGATAGAAGGCCAGTTGACCGCAGGGTCACAACCTGGCTTTTCCGAACATCTCATCACATGTTATTTTTAGGCAAATCTGAAATTACCATTTAAAGCATAATACAATATTTCCAACAATTCTAAAACACGCATGTCAAACAAAGAAAAAAAAACAAAAACCTGAATTATGCTATGACAATGGATCTTCTAGCCTTCATTATATAAGGAACATTAAAGGCCTTCTCTAACCTGACAGACCACGTTGGGATAGGGGACGAGGCCTCACCCTGAGGCCATCTGGCTCAACTTTCACAGTGGCGCCCTATAATATTTGATACTTAACTAAATGCCATATGTAAGAAATTCAGTTGCATGATATCTTTCTAGATGTCCCAAATGAGCGATACATGGGTACAACATGCCTGAAATACATCAAGAATTGAATTTCCTAAAGTGCTCTTCAGCAAAGCTCCATCTGATTTCAATAAAGCTCAAACCTAATGAACTTCATTTCAGCTCATTAAGACAACAATGTCATTTTACTATACACCCTATTATTTCACTCCGAGCCTACAAACGTTTCTAAAACCCCAAAGTCAAATGTTTGTTAGAAGTCTAAAATGTATTTGGGGTGGGAAAAACTAAACCTAAAATTACACACTGAAATAATTGAATAATTAAATGGTATAAAACTAGAATGGATTTTCCTAAAGAAAAAAAACAACTTTTTTTTGTACCAAAAATGAAAAAAAATAACATATCCTTTGAAATGCCAAGTGGTAAATGAATGCAGCTGTTCATCCAGTATCACAGCAAGGAAATGGCCAGGCTGTTTCACATCTCTCTTGGATATCAACATATCACTTAAACAGAGGGCAAAAGTATTAAAAGTATTTATACTAGAACATTAAGTGCGCAATTTACTGTAATTACATCTTCCGTAAAGCTGGGAGTAATGCATCTATCTAGAGTAAAGGTTCTGGCACATGGCTGCACACAAACAGAGCTGCATTACACCATTTTCACACATAGCATAAATGTTGTGTTTTTTCACTTTTAATCTGCATGTTTACTGCAGGCGTCAGCATCAAACTCTGCAATAACAATCTTCTCGGTTTACTGCATTCTTTTTTTGCGCTTTATCCCTTATTTCAAATTTGAAGCAGAATTTAAAAGGGAGTGTGTCAGTAGGATCACCCCTCCTAAGCCGTCTATACGGGCATGCAGGTCAGAGAGAGCTAACTAAAAATTATACCTTGTTATCTGCGATCCGATGTCTTATTCCAGACACGTTATTTTTACACGTTAATGAGCTGTTGAGATTTACAATCAGGACACTGATATGCATGAGAATCAGCCTCCAGAGATTATATTAAGTGAAAGGGGCTGCTGCCAGTGTTATGTGGCCACCCTCTGCTCTCCTGATCTCACTGCAGAGCTGTGTGTGATTACAACTAACACAGTACAGCAAAAGCAAATTTTATCTCATTACATACGGACCATTGGAAGCAATAGACAGGAGCTATTCATTGATCACCGAGTACTTTGGGCATGTGAAGAAAAGTCTCACAACCTCTTATGCAGAGATCATTGTGCAGGGAGGGGGAGGTCCTGCGCTTTGTGGTCAGTGTGAAAATGGCAATGTTTCTGAATTTGGTTTTTAACATACAAAGTGACAAAAAATAAAGCAAATTCTCTTTCCAGAGAAGAATAGGACTCTTCTGCCACCAATAGGAACTAGCAATCTAACACCAATGTCAACTCTCTAACGAGCCTTGTCACATGACTTAGGATAAAAGCCAAAACAAAAAAAATCTCGATTTGCAGACGTGTTTTGGGGTACTGCCCCTCGTCAGTGCTTGTCAGGCTTGATGTGTCCCTCTCCGCAAGGAGGAACGTTACCCCCCAAAAAATAAAACAAAAATTCTTAAATATGTTTCATATAAAACTTTAGGTAAAAAGCCTATTTCCTGATGGCACATTCCCTACAGAGAGCATGATTAATGACCATAATGCTGCTTGCATCCTCTGCATTGTATGGAGCCATTACACGGTACCAGAAGACTGAAGACTGTAGAATTGTATGACTTCAATTTAATACAGAGATTTGTTAAGGTTGTTCTTAAGTTATATTTTATATGTATCAGACATAGAAAAATGAAGAAAAATAAATAAATTATGGCGGACTCATATGTTTTTCAATGTTAGTTTAAGCCCCCGCAATGGCTTCTAGTCATATTCCGTATTTATAAAAATAAGTACGATATATTATCTTCCGTAATTGCACTAGAACCTGGAGTAGCCACAAAAAGTCCTTCCAAGGGCTAATTTAGGCGTCACTTTTTCAGTTACGAGTTCTAACCATGTTTTTCATGGACAACACTTGTCTATGGAGTTTTTCCTTGCACCGAATGGCCCGCACACAAACATGGCGTCTTACCTGATAGATCTGTATCGACCCGCCACCACAATTGTGGATTACCAGGGCAATGGGGTACTCAGAGCCGAGCCCGTAGAAGTCTATGGGGATTTTGTCACAGGTAGCTGTGGCTCGGTCTGTGGCCCGGGCGGTCTGGCGTATGTTGGGGATATATTTACAGGGGATAGGTTTATATACAGTTCGTGACGCCACCTGTAGTATTCTGGTAATTAGTACCAGCGCTGCTGTAGATCTCTGAGGGGATGGTGAGGCAGCTAGATGTCGGGTCCCCTACAGGTGGGACTCTTCCCTCAGGTCGGTAGTTAGGTAGGGATTGTGCAAGCATGCAATAATAACTCAGTCTCACACGGTCAGCGTCTTTCCATACCTTTACTTGTAAGATGTTCAAGCAGGTCCCAGGGAGGCTGATCCAAGGAGGATGTATTTCGAGATAGCAGCTGGGCAAGTTAGGGGCCTCCTTTACTTCCAATATGACGAGTCCAACTAGCATGAAGCGTAGTTCCCTCCAATAAATCTGGTTCTTCTACCACCATGCATGAAGCTATGGTGATGCTTCGGTCCCAGTAACCGGTTAACAGTGCAGGACTTCCAATCCTAAAGCACTCACAATATCTACCACTGTGCCTTTCGCCTTGCCCGTGCTGGTAGCATAAGCATCCCTCACTTCACAGATATATATATCAGTCAGTTCCTTCTTAGTTCCTTCCAGAGCTTGCTAGCAGAATACCAGTAATACTTTTAGGCAGGAGCACGTCTCTGAACCTCTACCGTCCTCTAGACAGGCGTCTGAATTATCTGCAGCTCACTCCTCTCTCCTGCACAGACTTCTCGCTGACTGACTGTCTCCTCAGACAAACTGAACTGACTGAAGACAGGACACTCTCTGACTGAACACTCCCTGCTGATGTCACAAGCTTATAAACCTGTGGGCGTGTCTAAGTGCATGTTGGAATGAATGTTCATTTAGCATTAAACTGCTATCTCTCCACACATCCTCCAGGGTACTGCGTGTGCCTTCACACACCAGGGCTACACATTCCCCCATGGTAAAAGACAGCACTCCCGGGCTGTGAAATACAAGAAGACAGAAAATTTTGTTTATGCATAACAACAAACATTAACTTCTTCCCATCCGGGAGGTACGAATATCTTGAACGTTGCATTAAACATAGAAAAATACACAAAGTATTAAATAGACATTTTTCATATTAACGGTACAACTACTTTCACTTTTATAAAAACTTATATACATCTTCTCAGCTGCGGTAAACCCTGTCTGGGTCCTACCGTTCTTCACATCTCTTTATTAATTTCTGTTACACTTTCCATCCCGGGGGCTGGAACAATGCGATGATCCCTAGATCTCATGACGAACAGATCATGTGCTGCGATCAGAGTCTGGGTCGCAACAGTCTTTGTATGAACCATCAGGGGCGCAACGGGTATCTCTTTCTCGTGAGACGCCGACTGCGTCTCAATTTGCGTTGCAGGGGGCGATTCAGCTGTAACCGCAGTTTGCGATGTAGATTGGGTCGCCGATTGCGATGCAGAGTAGGTCGCCGATTGCGATACTGAGGTGTACGCAGGGGGCGATGCGGAATAGGACGCACAATGCTGGTGTGATGCAGAGCAGGAAGCAGGTGTGCGCAATGGCTCAATTGAGGACGCACTAACCTGCTGCTGTCGCTGCTCCATCTCTTCCCAGTCGCTCTCCATCATTGACGGCTGGGTCCCCGCCGGTGTCCCTACCAGGGATTGATCATCTGCTGCGGCCTCCTGGCCGGGCGGGCGTTCCGGAACTGGCGGTACCTCCTCAACCTCCTTTGCCTCCACCGCTCCATCGGTGGGATCAGGATCGGTACTTTTGGGGGCAGCCTCCGGTTTCTCTTCAGCCTTCCTCAGCAGGGAACTTGGGAATTCAGGAGACGGCATTATGCTTGTAGGAGAGAACACTGCGTCCACAGCAGCCGCTGTTTCAGGGCACGCCAGCGTCTCTCTGTCTCCTTCATTCCTTTTCGGTGGGGACAGGACCTTCGTCGCAGGCGCTCTGATGTCAGAGCGTTCACTTCCTGTCGCAGGACCTGCCGCTGAGTCAGAGCTGGGGGCGGAGCCAGGCAACAGCGCGCTTTTACAGGTACGCCCACCTTCTTCTCCAGCGCCTGAGGGCGCGAATATGGCGGCAAAATGGCGGATTTTAGCGCCAAAAATAGCAAACAGTCTTTTTCACTAAAACAATTCCTTAGGCACACAGGGCTCGCAATTCCGCGAGTTTCTCATCCTGTTCGTGACGCCAAGTTGTATCGACCCGCCACCACAATTGTGGATTACCAGGGCAATGGGGTACTCAGAGCCGAGCCCGTAGAAGTCTATGGGGATTTTGTCACAGGTAGCTGTGGCTCGGTCTGTGGCCCGGGCGGTCTGGTGTATGTTGGGGATATATTTACAGGGGATAGGTTTATATACAGTTCGTGACGCCACCTGTAGTATTCTGGTAATTAGTACCAGCGCTGCTGTAGATCTCTGAGGGGATGGTGAGGCAGCTAGATGTCGGGTCCCCTACAGGTGGGACTCTTCCCTCAGGTCGGTAGTTAGGTAGGGATTGTGCAAGCATGCAATAATAACTCAGTCTCACACGGTCAGCGTCTTTCCATACCTTTACTTGTAAGATGTTCAAGCAGGTCCCAGGGAGGCTGATCCAAGGAGGATGTATTTCGAGATAGCAGCTGGGCAAGTTAGGGGCCTCCTTTACTTCCAATATGACGAGTCCAACTAGCATGAAGCGTAGTTCCCTCCAATAAATCTGGTTCTTCTACCACCATGCATGAAGCTATGGTGATGCTTCGGTCCCAGTAACCGGTTAACAGTGCAGGACTTCCAATCCTAAAGCACTCGCAATATCTACCACTGTGCCTTTCGCCTTGCCCGTGCTGGTAGCATAAGCATCCCTCACTTCACAGATATATATATCAGTCAGTTCCTTCTTAGTTCCTTCCAGAGCTTGCTAGCAGAATACCAGTAATACTTTTAGGCAGGAGCACGTCTCTGAACCTCTACCGTCCTCTAGACAGGCGTCTGAATTATCTGCAGCTCACTCCTCTCTCCTGCACAGACTTCTCGCTGACTGACTGTCTCCTCAGACAAACTGAACTGACTGAAGACAGGACACTCTCTGACTGAACACTCCCTGCTGATGTCACAAGCTTATAAACCTGTGGGCGTGTCTAAGTGCATGTTGGAATGAATGTTCATTTAGCATTAAACTGCTATCTCTCCACACATCCTCCAGGGTACTGCGTGTGCCTTCACACACCAGGGCTACACAGATCCAAATTGTCAGATCTAACTCACCAGTGCAGGGTCTGTGGGTCATTGAAAAAATTGGACAGAACATGGACTGTCTGACAGAGGCTGGAGAAACCTCCATCAGTTTTAATTTTTCACGTGAGAAAAACTGATTAAACTCTGACCAAACCCTGATGGAAAAAACTGACACTGACCAAATTGTGTCGACACTCGGACTGTTTATTTTTTGCGCACGCGAAAAAATTGATGACGCCTGAATGAGTTTTTAAGGAAGAAAAAAATGCAGAACTTATGTTCAAAATAAAAAAAAAAATCTTCACTAGTAGGGAAATATTGGTGGAAAAGCAAGCAGTCATCAAGGCAGCACGAACTAGGAAGGGAAACCCTGCCGCCATTGATGGCTCATTTGTCAGGGCCTGGTTGTTCTTCACCAGCCGCAGCGGCAGCTCAGTAATGAGCCCTCGATATTCATGCGCTTCATCTGCCCCTAAATGTCAGCGTACACGAGACTCCCAGTAAGTGACCTACAGAATCAGGGCAGACCAGACCCCAGATTTCCTTACATTTTTGTAATTTTAGTGTTACATATAACATCTGAACAACAAATACAAAAAGGGAAAAAAATAAAATCCTATTTTTCTGTAAACCAGGCCAAATAGATTGGCAAGTTATTTCCATACAATTAGGCCAGAAAAAAAAAAAAAAACAAAGCATGGCACGGCTTCAGAAGGGAAATCAGACCCCACAAAATGCAGCATGAAACAGATGATGTTCCCACCATTATATAAGAAAAATATCGGACTTCCTACTGTGACTCCAGCGGAGAGAAGACCACAGGACATGTCACACAGATGAACGCTGCTTACAAAAAATGTAGTGTATAAGCAGTTAGAAATCCTGGGAAATATCCCCACAACTCACATAACAGTGTTATATTACTGGGGTCAATGCAAGGAAGCTTAGGGCAGTGATCCTCCAGTCCAGTCCTCACGGCCCCAACACATCACGTTTTGAGGATTTCTCTGTTCAGATGAGAGAGGAGTGAAAAGCTTACGACGACATGGACAATTGTGTTCTTTAGGACAGGGTTACCCAACTCCAATCTTCAAAGTCCACCAACAGGTCATGTTTTCTGGATTTCCTTTGTATTGCACAGGTGATGCAATTATCACCTGGGCAATACAAAGGAAATCCTGAAAACATGACCTGTTGGTGGGCCTTGAGGACTGGAGTTGGGGAACCCTGCTTTAGGATACAGAGCAACTTTTTTTTTTGCCTCATTGCATGGAGAGTTTTCTTTCCCAGAGTACTTTTTGCAGCTTGTAAAAAATGCCAGAATTGTCAGGCTTTTTACAAGCATTTTTGGTTGTTCTCACTGTACATGCCAGTTTTTTAATGCAGTCTTTCCTATATAGAAGCCTATGAGGGAAAAAATAAGCCACACCAATGCCATGCAGTAAAAAACAAAACAAAAAAACAACAATGAACCCTATTTCCCCAACAAAAAAAAACAGCGTAAATGCCGCTATTCTCCTGAATCTGGCAGTTTTTCTTTTGTTCCAGTACCTCTTCATTTCAGAGATATGGCCCTCTTTTCTTTATTGGTAAAGCTACTCTTTTTGGCCAAGTGGGTGTGGTCCTTAACTCCTCTTTGAGGACCACCCTAGTTGGCTATAAATACTAGATTTACACACAGGGCAGGAGTGAAGAGGTGCAGAAACAAAAAACACACCATGACAGATCCAGGAGAACAGAGACATTTACACCAGCTAAAAACATAAAAAATACGTATTTGACAGTGACTCATTCTATACAATTTTACCTAATCTCTTCTGATGTTGTCCTGTAGAAGACTTTCACTTTTCAATGGCAGTTTAATATTATCGTCTGGAATACTTTGCATTAAGGCAGCTGGTGCGCACCAACAGGAATTATCTGAGGACAGCCCTGGAGGTCTAGGTTAGGTTTAGAGCAATGGAAGCAAAGGGAGTTCTCCTCCAACGTGATGCCTCAACTAACATTGATCACGACACCGCAAAAGTTAAATGTTCAAGATCAAAGTCTTCCCCTTTCTCGGCTGGAAGGCCCTGATATGAATTTGCCAACGAGTTCACGCAGTCAATGATTGATAATGCAATGCTCCCAATTCATTAAGAATTATGAGTGTCTGACTCCACCAAGAATGGCGTGAAAACTGGTGGTCTTGATGAATCGGGGGACACAGAATTTCTCTCGTACGATTAGGTGTTGTAACATTTCATACAAATTATTTCGCTTCTGTCTTATAAATAAAGGGGAGATCCTAGTTACTTGTAGTAATGTAAGGAGGAGAGGAAAATGCCCAAATCAAACATTACTTCTAGTATCCAAGAAAAGCCCAGCTCCAGGCATGGACAAGGAACAAACCACTTGATGATCAGTGAAATTGCGACTACTCCAGCATCCTCTGAGCGTGGCTATTTATAGGAGACTCCTTTCATGTGGTAAAAGTGATGTGGATTTTACAAGAGTGAGCTTAATGGGTTTCATATGGTTCATAGTCCCAGAACAACTCATCTCTATGAGAAAAAAATGTTGTGGTGGTTAAACTGTTAGCAAAACACTTTTGTCCTAAGATCTGAATGCAAAAACTGCAAAGTTCCATACACCGTCCCTAATCATTTAACATAGAGCTGTCTAGTCCACAGGAAAATCTGTTATGAAATATAGGACCCGATTTGTTGTTGCATTTGAGCCCTTTTTATCTAGATTGTTATTTTTCGCCTGGTTTTTCGCCTTGTGAATCCGTGTTTTCCCCCCGTAAAATAACACGTATACTCATGTTCTGTGCCATTGCAGCTGTGTCTGCATTGGACCTCTTGGAGTTCGCGCGACATTATTATGTCACGCAATCCCTGTGGCCAATCCGTGCTGGCTTCACTATCTGCCTTCGAGGAAATTAAGACATCCTGAGGAAGTGAGACAGCAGCAGTAGCTATCACTTCCTCCTGATGTCAATTACGTAAGGAGATGAGTGAAGCCTGCACTGATTGGCAGCAGAGAATGTGTGACATGATGTTATGCAAGCCACAGAAAAGTAAGAATGAAGTGAACGGGTGATGGTGAGGAGTGAAGGGGCCCGAGATGAGAGTATAAGGGACCCCAATGATAATAAGGGACATATAAATTCTCTGCAAATCGAATTTCCTGAGAAAATCTGTGAAAACAGGTGAGAGCTACAGCTTGTAGCGAGTAGTGTGAAATCTCAGCAGGGTGGAGGGACACTGATTAGCTGTCAATCAGGATAGGTGAGTAGTGAGTGACTAACGGTGCTGAGTCACTAGTTTTGTGACGCAACAGCGATCTCCCCAGCAATATCGCTGTGTGTGACATTCAGCGACGATCAGCCCCCCTGCTGGGTATCGCTGATCGTCGCTGAATGTCCTGGACATTTTTTTGATCGTTGGTCTCCTGCTGGCCAGCACGCATCGCTGCGTGTGGCAGGCAAGAGACCAGCGATCAGCTGGCAACCAAGGTACACATTGGGTTTCCAGGCGCCGGGTGGCGCCTGGAATCCCGATGTGTACATTGAATACCAGCGCGCTGCTGCAGGGGAGCTGGTAACCAAGGTACACATCGGGTTACCAGGCGCCGCGCAGCGCCTGGAAACCCGATGTTTACCTTGGTTACCAGCTCCCTGCACCAGCGGGCTGGTATCCAACGTACACTGAGGGTAACTAAGCGACGTTACCCGCAGTGTCGCTTCCTGATCGCTGCCTGTTTGGCAGCTCACAAGCGATCATGTAGCGACACACCAGCGATCCTGACAAGTGCATATCGTTGTCGGGATCGCCGGTGTGTCGCTATGTGTGACGGGGCCCTTAGACACAGTGAATCCGCATGATTCAGCGTTCACATGCGGATTCTCCTGTGTTCTATAGACTGCAGCGCTTTGGAAGCAGCGAACATGCGCCGTGTGCGCTGCCACCTCTGGAACGTCTGCACATAACCTTAACACTTTTATAAGGGATAATACAGTCATTCTGACATGGATTATCAAACGAAAAGAAGTCGGCTTATCAGGTCTAAGAGATCTATTTAATAAAGTACTGTATGGATTTTGTATTGTAAAATCTGGTGATTAATCTGCTTTTAGACTACGGTATGTTCCCGCAAAGAGGATTTGGTGAGATTTTCTGCACCTATTAGGTAAATTTGATCACATGTATTTTTTCATTGCGTTTAGGAGTATTTTTTTTTTTACATGCCTTTTTGCATTTTTGACACTCCACTTCTTTTTCTATTTGGTATGTTACGTTTTAAATAAAGTTGCTTTGTTTTTGACACTTCCTTGCATTTGGCTGAGACAAAACTTTATTGATATTCACGTGTGGATTTCATGCGTTTTTACTGGAAAAACGCTAAAAATGCATATATATATTTTTTCTTTCGACTTTTACGCATCTAATGTAGTTCTTTGGTAACTCATGGTGGGAACTTAACCTTAAGCTGGCTTCCTACAAATTTCCAGAAGTTCGCAGAGTGAATAGAATGGTAAAGAAAAAAAATATTAAAAGAAATGATCACTTACCGTCCAGACAATAACATGTCCTGTCCATCACTCATCCGATGTGTAGCCAATCCATGGTCTACGTGGTCAGTTGACTGATGGACGGAACATCAATTCTGGTCCCAACAAAGACCAACTGAATCTCCAGTTGCTCCAGTGAAGAGCAACCATTACTTTATTTTATAAAAGACCTTTTCACTGTGGCACATTTTATAATTAGAAACCGATCCACGATTTGGGGAAACCCTTATAAGTTACAGTTTTCCCTCTCCATGTAAAATAATAAGTTATACTCACCTCCGGCACCTTTTCTCCTGAGTAATAATGTCACGCCCCAGAGCCGCTTCACATTCACCTCCTTCAAACGTAACTGACATGATATCGGAGGGAGTCCGAGAGCAACAGCAGCTCTCTTTTCTACCGGGTGTCAGTTCTGTCCAAAAGTGGCGAGAGCGAAGCGGCTGCGGACTGGCTGCAGGGTTCATGTGAGATAGTGTCACGTGAGCCCCGGGAGGTGTAGACGTCAACATTGTTGGAACAGTGCCACCACCAGAGGAGAGTATAACAGTTATTTTACATGGGGGAAATATAGTGATTTAAATATAGTGATTTAAAAGGGGTTGTCCGAGTGGTGGAAAAACCCTTTAAAACAGTTTCCCATTATAGAACGTATAGCTGTTATTATTTTACATTATTTTACATGGGAAAACTACAGTGATTGTTTTCACTAACCCAGAGACTTTCATCGCCCATTCAGATGAGACGAACCTGGGCTATGACGGCACCTGCACAAAATCTTGGACAGGGGAGAAAAGTCATTGAGAAAGAGTGACCTGTCAATCAAAAGAGTATAAAGTACAACAAGCAAGGTATGGTACAAAAATGGTAAAGGGGTTTACACTCATGCTTTTAGTTAATTATCCTGTCCTCTTTAATAAGACAGAAAAACTATTCTGTGGTAGATATAATGATCCAGTAGAAACCCCACCAACAAGCAGTTATTCAAACAAGGGACTCTTTTTTTGTATTGGGATCATTATGTCTAGATGCCATTTCCTTATGACAAGGCAGCGTTGATGACCCTTTACGGTTAACAAAAATGGAGCAGCCATCATTTTGCAGAACATCTGACGCCCCGCTGTCAGTGACAGGCAGTCCTCTATTGCCAGTGTAGGTACAAACCCAATGGCCACCAGAACACAAGACACGATAGAGCCACCGTGTTTTGAAAGCACCGTAACAAGTGCTACAGAATAAAGGGTATGCCACACTAAGCGAGATCGCAAACGAGATCGCTAACGAGATCACTAAAACGTCACTATTTAGCGATCTCGTTAGCGACGTCGTTGGTGTGGCATGTAGCAACAATGTGGCCCCTGCTGTGATGTCGCTGATCGTTCACTAGCGTTCTGGACCGTTTTTTGATCGTTGGCGTCCCGCTGGTGAGCCTATATCGCTGTTTGGCACCTTTTGCGAACGACGAGCGACCTCGTTTGTGACGCATATGTTGTTTAGCGTCACGGAGTGGATCGCAATATCTGTAAGTTCTCTTTTGCGTCACAGAGAGGATCACAGAAGTTGCAAAGCAGGCTAGCAGGACGCAGAGAGCAGGAGCGATGCTGGAAATTCCTATGAATCAGAAGCGCTCAGTACATGCTAATGACAGATCCTAATGACCGCCAAAGTTGTTAAAGAGATCGCTGACCGCTGATGAGTCGTTTATGAGATCTCCTGTTTGGCAGCTACTAGCGACCTAAAAGAGATCACACCAACGATCTCGTTAGCTTGCGTCGTTATCGAGATCGCTAACGAGATCGCTAAGTGTGGCAGTACCTTTAAGACGCAATTCCTCCATCCGTCACAGATGTATTCTATTTCACTTGGTTACAGGGATTTACAAAGTTTTCATTACCAAATGACTCAAGTACGATGTGCGGTTTCACAGTGCACATTTTCCCTTTTCATGTGTGCCACATCCCTGAATCTTTGTGTATACTGAAGCACGCCAAAGGCTGACCACAGTCAACAGAAAAATGACTTCCAAAGCGATTCCAGCAGTAAAGTATTTCCATGCCCCCAGCTGCACCTTGGGCAGATCTGGAAACCTTGTTACAAGTGTCATTGAAATGGATTATTTATTTGTTTTGCATACAAAAACAGAGTTGTAATGCTCGCGAAACATGCAAACCGGGCTTTTTTGGCCTTTGGAACAAAAGTTAAAAGTGACAGGAAAGGCTAGAAAGGCGCTGCCTGTAACAACCAATCAGATGCAAGCGTTTATTATATTCTCTAGGATTGTAGATCTAATTAATAATTTGCTGATTTAAGCTTCTAAAGCATTTTTCATGGAGCTCTGCATTATGAAGTACCTCTGTTATTCCTCCTGGAAAAGTATGAATGAACTGACAAGTAGGTGTTAACAGGACACAGGTGCAGCCGATAATGGCTGTACACGGCATAGAGAATGTAGTTAAGGCTCCTTTATTGGTAAGACGCGTCTCAATACCGAAAGGGTATCAAATACCTTAATTTGCCTGATGAATGTTCCAATTCGGTATTGAATCGCGTAGCCTGAGTTGTGCCATTAATGGAACCATAAAAGGGTTCTGAGACTATTTAATAGTTTTACTATAGGCCTAAGAAATAGACACAGGTAGTTGCTGGCACAGACAGGTCACAGACTGCTCCCACTGGCGATTCTGCAGCTTCCGCTGATGTCGTGTCGACAGAGAAGCATCTTTCTGCTCTACTGATGGCGCTTGACTGCAGGGAGCTGGCTGTCAATCAACATGATGTCTGTAGTCACGCCCCATCAACAGAACAGCGTGGAAGAGGAAGAGATGCTGTGTTGATGTGCAGCAGCAGAATCGCTGGCAGAAGAGATTCACTCTCTCAGGTAGGCATTAGGTAGCGTTAAAAAAAAAAAAAAAGGGGGGGATTCAAAACCAAAATCAGCTTCTTCTGCTTACAAATGTAGCAGAGCAAATAAACAGTTTAGCAGGGCACATATATGTCAGTGCGGGCTCATCCAAACAGATTACAGTCCTTTTTTCCAGAGCAAACTTCATATACAGAAAAGGCCCGATCCCACCAGTATCGGTATCATTTTCAGCCTGAGCTCCAGCACCAAACAGAAGTGTTAACTCAGTGCACAGTTCACACTTAACAGGTTGCAGCTTTCACGCGGTTCTCTGCAGCTACCACAGATTGCTCAGCTTTCCTTACTGACTCATGACGTCTCTATTCAGAGAGAGACAATGGCATTTCTGTCTCTCAGCTATAACTCATATTTTGGCTGGTCACTCACCAGCAGCACAAAAAAGCAAAAATAGTCCTGAAAACCCCTTTAACTAGAGCTTCTATTCCTTGAACTTGAGGCTCTGAAACACATGGAGCTCTACGGTAAAATTTTCACCTATACTCCATTCATTGTGTATGAGTATAGTACTTGGCTTTGTACGGCAGGCCCACTGACCATGAATGTAACACAGGTAAAGCATGTGCACCTCTGCTATTGTTCTCGGGTTTCTAGTACCCCAATCTAGGAATTGCTGGAGGGTCCCAGCAATTGGACCCCCAACAACCAAGTGAATATCCCCTATCCTATAGATGGGGAATAGTTTGTTGGGTCTTTCTTTTGTGAATAACCTTTTAACAGGCGATTTTCATTAAAGCGAACCTGTCACCTGGCTTATGATGCCCAAAGTGTGGGAAGCACAATTGCAGCCAAAAATCTTTTTTTCTGAAATGCTCCAGCATTTCAGAGAAAATATACTTTAAGTATCATGCCAGGGACCATAAGTAGAGACGAGACTAGTCTGCCGCCCCCACGGGCCCGGTTCTCCCAACTACTGATGCAGGTGTTGGACAAGACACTACTATAGCAAGAGACCTGTCAATCACCTACAGCAGCATTAGGAGAGGTGGACTGGGCAGCAAAGCCTTACCGCAAGGGAATTATTCACAAGTAAATGAATTGTATGCACCGGGAACCAACTTGGAACAATACTGGTGAAAAACGTTTCATTAAAAGTCCTGAGAAGCCTGTAGGCCTGTAAGTTTTCAATTAAATGCTAGAATGTAACAAGATGATTTATTAGCATATTTAATAAGAGAAATCTGGGGTTCTTCTTATGCACAAAAAATCAAATAAAAGCTCACATATTGATGACAAGCTGGCAGAAACCTCAAGGAATGTAGTGAATCCCATCTTAGGTGGAAATCCGGAGGAGGAGAAAATAGAAAAAGTCTCCTTGAAAATGATGAACTACTCACTGGAAAAGTAGCTTCTGGTCTGATCACAAAACCAGAGGAACCTCCTTAACTAGGCATTAAAGCGACTGACGGATGAATAATGCCGCCACATCTGAGGGCAGTGTGTGATAAGAGCTGCGGAGATGATTCAGCCCTAGTTTTTTTTTGTAAACAGTACAATAAAGTTTTATATCACTTGTGTAAATCCTGACTTGTGGAATCACTCCCCAGTCCAGGAAAGTGCAGCGGTACTTATCCCACCCACACAAAGCTATTGATCCTGTTGTAGGCTCAGCGATTATCTCAGGTCATATACTGAAACTAGAAGAGATCTCAAAATCGACTCCTTAATATAATAACTAAAAAGAATCTGGCAGCAAAATTACCCCCTCAAAATAAAAATAAAAAAATAAACTCAGACCTGGTTTCCCTATTGGGCAGTATTGAAATTTCCCGATGTCTACTATGAGAATCAGTCACACTAATGAATGAATCATTAAGGGGCTTTCCAAGACCAAATAATGTGTGGTACAAGTTACCAAATCCAGTTCACCTGATAACTCTACTGCTGCTCCAGCACAGCGATGCTTCTCCCCAGTGTCTGCTGATGACAGCTAGGCATGGGACCACTGCAGCCAATCACTGGCCTTAGCTTAAAGGAGACCAGTCACTGGGTCAGAAGTGGGCAATTTTTTTGTATCTGCTCCGGAGTATAGTTTTTTTTATATTTTATTCAAGACAGAAATATTGGCCTTTTTATCTAGGGCTAATTCCCATGGTCTTTACTAAGCTTTACCAAGTGGGCGTGGTGCACTGGGTAATTATGCAGAGAAGTCTAAGACACACCCCAGAGAATCTGGAGGCCACGCCCCCTTAGGGCCATAAACATGAGCACTAAATAAAAAGGCCCATATCTCTAGAACCGTGTGGTTGATCTACAAAAAAAAATAGAAGCAAAAATGTCCTTTTACAATCATATTTCCGTTCATTATACTGTCAAATATTCCATTTTTTTTCCATTAATATCTAAAACTATATTTAAAATTGCGAAACTTTCTACAGTTGCATTGTGTTCAATGAAAAAAGCCCATTTCCAGCCCCTTGTCACAAAACCACTTTTGTCATTTGCTGTTTCTAAGTGAAACCTGCAGATTTTTGAAAGCCGTCACATGAATGTAGAACACGAACTAAGATTACTAAAAATACGGCTTAAAAGATTATGTCCCCCAACATTACCATTTATTGTCCCAGTGCATTTAAAGTGAGGAACAGAGAAGCTTTCGGAAAGTGGCGAGTACATTTTTCTTAGAATTTTGCTTCTACAGCAAAGTGTCTCCATGGTAACAGACAACAAGCACACTGTGTAGTCTGATCCTGCAGGCGCTAATCTCCATGCTAACCTACCAAACTTACAGTAGCCAAAAACATGGAGACAATAAAAGTAAAAATTACTACAGGAATAAATTATTTATTTTTTTGTTGTGTGTTACCGTGGAAACACACTGTCTGCACTGTAGCTGCAAAATAAAAATGTTTAAAAGGATTTTTAATTAAAAGGGGTTGGTCACTACTTTTTTTTTATTAATGGCCAATGCTTAAGATACGCCATCAATATCCGATTAATCGGGGTACGACACCCGCCAACCATGCCAATGAGCTGTTACCAGTAACACGTGGAAATTAGGGTGGATCTGCAGTACCTGGCAGCAGCCACTATAGTTGTGACAGAGGTGCTATGTTTCGCCAGCATCCGAGACCTTACAGCTGATGATGTCAGTAACAACTGATTAGCAGAAGTGCCAAATGTAACATTTTTACTGATCAGATATTGATGGCCTATTGTAGGGATAGGCCATCAAAAAAAAAGTAATGGCCAAACTCTTAAAGAACTATTCAAAGAGATCTCGATTTTCATTTTAGAGGCATTAAAGGGGTTGTCCAGCCTTAGGCCGGAGTCACACTGGCGACAAAATCGGACGACTGCAATGCGATGAAATATCGCATTGCAGTCGGACCTATGTTAATCTATGGAGCAGCTCCCAGTATCAGATTTTTTGTGGTCCGTTTTAAACGTCCGTGTGCAATCGCAGCATGCTGCGATTGTCACCGATTGTGGATCGACTATCGCCAATGCAAGTCTATGGGAGCGATGAAAAATCGGATTACAAACGGACCGCATGTGTGACTTGCGATTAAATCGCATCGGTGTCCTTTAGAAAAGCCGGCAATTCATCCCTGCCTATACTGTAAAAGCACACTGACAGCTTTAATAAAGAATCGAATCAATACATATCCACACATAGAATCCACATATATATATATATATATATATATAT
>JARQOD010000004.1:59441548-59488733 GCA_033576555.1 Oophaga sylvatica | reverse complement strand
TCCCCGATGGGGCTCACAATCTAGATTCCCTATCAGTATGTTTTTGGAGTGTGGGAGGAAACCGGAGTACCGGGGGAAACCCACGCAAACACGGGGACAACATACATACTCCTTGCAAATGTTGTCCTAGGTGGGATTCGAACCCAGGACTCCAGCGCTGCAAGGGTGTAGTGCTATCCACTGAGCCACCATGCTGCCCGCATATTAAAGGGGTTTTCCATTTTCAGGAAAGTTGTGTCCACAGAAAGTTTTTCATGAATGAAAAAACTAACTGACGCATTACTCACCCTTCCCAGGTCCACCACTGCTGCTCCCGGTGTCTTTTGTTGTCTGCAGCACTAACAGCACGTGGACAGCGCAGCAGCCGATCCATGTGTTCAGAGGCTCCACCCAGGTAAATAACAAAAGACACTGGGAGCAAAGGCAAATACTCAACGCCGGTCCCGGGGAGGGTAGGTAAACCTTGGCATTTTTTTTTTTTATATTTTTTTTTTACAAAACTGCGCATGGGTACCCAACAGTCCTGAAAACAGAAACCGCCCGCAAAAATGAGCCTTCAGAATGATCTAAAATGGCTTGAAGGTTATTTAAAAAGGTTGATACTAAATGGACTTATTGTGATCCTTCCAAAACACAAACACCACACACTCACCTAGACCCCCTCCACTCCTCAGTACTGATGCTGGTCTCCTGGCTTCCTTTTGTCATCAAACTTGCAGTGTGCATATATTTAAGGTATATTCATGTAATGATGGCATTTTCCATCCGTTATGTGGTATTTAATGAGCCAAATATCTGTTTCTTTTTATTTGATGCCAGAATATTGTGCGTTTTAAAAAACATAAATAGCTTATTCTTAGAGCTTTCCCATGTCCAGCATTGCTGCTCCAGAGCGTCCCTGGTCTTTGTGGACAGGGTAGGATGCAGCAGTGACATCACGACTATCGGGCAGGTGAACACTGCAGTCACTCTGTTCAGCAGCTCTGCTGTTTACGTACATTAGGATCACAGCTGGGTGCAGTGATTGGCTGCAGTGGTCACTTTCCCTGCAGTTGTGTCAACAAGGACCAGAAAAGCGGAATAGCAGCATCGCTGGACTTGGAGAAAGAGAGTGTAGCTGTGCGATTTCTCTACAGCAACAAACATATGCAACAACAAAAAGTAATCCCAGACATCCCTTCTAATCATTAGACACTGATCTGTCATTTTGTGACCACGGAATGCCAGGTATTGTGGCAGACTCACCAGTGTAGACATAGACCCATTAGACAGGTAAGGATCAGACAGCATAAGGAATGGATAACTGGAATATCCTGAACCTTTATACATGACCTCTTCCTGATGTTTGATGCCTACTGGAATAGAAAAAACAGAAATACCGTAATTAATAATAAGATAGGTTAAAAAGGATGAACAAAAAAATGTAACATTAAATAGACTTTTATATTTTATATTTTTTTTTTTTCTTGAATGAATGAACACTTATTTAATTATCATACCAATCACTTTTTCACTTTAGGGATCAGAATCTTAATAATGGGGAGATTTATTCAAACTAGTACAGAGTTAGAGTAAAGTAGCTGGATATATTAAAGGGACTATCCCAGTAAAGACACGTATCCCCTATGCAAAGCATATCCGATAAATGTTCGATTTCTTTGGGGTCTCACTGCAGATATCTCAATAAAGGGAACCTGTCATGTAAAAAAAATAAACGCTATTAAGTTGCAGATATGGGGTTAATCGGCAGTTTAATAACATTCTAAATACATATCTAAAAAGTTAACAGCAGGTTTTTTTAATTTTTTTTTTTACACTATTCGTTTCCTCAATACCTCTCTCGTTCCCACTGCGGTCAGGAGTGAACAGGGTGGAATTGTTGCACATGCACATTACCACTCCATCTAATGTCTGTGGGATTTAAGGACCCAAAAAAACACATTAGAACAACATTCAGCCAACAGTGTAATGTACAGTACAGACCAAAAGTTTGGACACACCTTCTCATTCAAAGATTTTTCTGTATTTTCATGACTGTGAAAATTGTAGAATCACACTGAAGGCATCAAAACTATGAATTAACACATGTGGAATTATACATTAAAAAGTGTGAAACAACTGAAAATATGTCTTATATTCTAGGTTCTTCAAAGTAGCCACCTTTTGCTTTGATTACTGCTTTGCACGCAGAAAAGGTGAACGGATGGACTCTACATGCCTAGTTCCCACCGTGAAGCATGGAGGAGGTGGTGTGATGTGTGGGGGTGCTTTGCTGGTGACACTGTTGGGATTTATTTAAAATTGAAGCAGTGAGCGGTCCAGCTCACCCCAAACCATCTCGATTGGGTTCAGGTCTGGTGTTTGTGGAGGTCAGGTCATCTGGCGTAGCACCCCAACACTCTCCTTCTTGGTCAAATAGCCCTTACACAGCCTGGAGGTGTGTTTGGGGTTATTGTCCTGTTGAAAAATAAATGATGGTCCAACTAAACGCAAACCGGATGGAATAGCATGCTGCTGCAAGATGCTGTGGTAGCCATGCTGGTTCACTATGCCTTCAATTTTGAATAAATCCCCAACAGTGTCACCAGCAAAGCACCCCACACCATCACACCACCTCCTCCATGCTTCACGGTGGGAACCAGGCATGTAGAGTCCATCCGTTCACCTTTTCTGCGTGCAAAGCAGTAATCAAAGCAAAAGGTGGCTACTTTGAAGAACCTAGAATATAAGACATATTTTCAGTTGTTTCACACTTTTTTGTAAAGTGTAATGTATAATTCCACATGTGTTAATTCATAGTTTTGATGCCTCCAGTGTGATTCTACAATTTTCATAGTCATGAAAATACAGAAAAATCGTTGCATGAGAAGGTGTGTCCAAACTTTTGGTCTGTACTGTATATGGGGACCTCTCGACTCTCTCCCAACAGATGATGTCGGGATAGGGAAGGGAAAGTCCAATTTCAGACTGCCAATCCTTTTGTTCTAGGAGCATGACAGCAGCTCTCTTGTAGAGAATGCGAGCGCTCCTGTGGATGCAGGCGTCCGAAGAGATAGCTGCTGGCCAGACAAGCAGATGAACCATGGTCCAGCCGACAGTTTTTATTGTAACCCCTTGGGAAGACCATCAAGTACAGTGCTCAGATAACCTGCTCAGTGCTACAATGAACGGAATTGACGGTGCATATATGTAACCACGCTGCTTCCCTAACTTCGGGCCACAGCAAGAATGAATGGGGGTGGGGTGCAGCAGGGGAGAATCCTGCACGGGGTTGCAGAGGGGAAAGAACCTGCACGGGGGTGTAGCAGGGGGGAGGAACCTGCACGGAGGTGCAGCAGGGGGGAGGAACCTGCACGGAGGTGCAGCAGGGAGGAGGAACCTGCACGGAGGTGCAGCAGGGGGAGGAACCTGCACTGAGGTGCAGCAGGGGGGAGGAACCTGCACTGAGGTGCAGCAGGGGGGAGGAACCTGCACGGAGGTGCAGCAGGGGGAGGATCCTGCACGGAGGTGCAGCAGGGGGAGGATCCTGCACGGAGGTGCAGCAGGGGGAGGATCCTGCACGGAGGTGCAGCAGGGGGAGGAACCTGCACTGAGGTGCAGCAGGGGGAGGAACCTGCACTGAGGTGCAGCAGGGGGGAGGAACCTGCACGGAGGTGCAGCAGGGGGAGGATCCTGCACGGAGGTGCAGCAGGGGAGAATCCTGCACGGGGTTGCAGAGGGGAAGGAACCTGCACGGGGGTGTAGCAGGGGGGAGAATCCTGCACGGGGTTGCAGAGGGGAAGGAACCTGCATGGGGGTGTAGCAGGGGGGAGGAACCTGCACGGAGGTGCAGCAGGGGGAGGAACCTGCACGGAGGTGCAGCAGGGGGAGGAACCTGCACTGAGGTGCAGCAGGGGGGAGGAACCTGCACTGAGGTGCAGCAGGGGGGAGGAACCTGCACGGAGGTGCAGCAGGGGGAGGATCCTGCACGGAGGTGCAGCAGGGGGAGGATCCTGCACGGAGGTGCAGCAGGGGGAGGAACCTGCACTGAGGTGCAGCAGGGGGGAGAGGAACCTGCACGGAGGTGCAGCAAGGGGAGGATCCTGCACGGAGGTGCAGCAGGGGGAGGATCCTGCACTGAGGTGCAGCAGGGGGAGGATCCTGCACTGAGGTGCAGCAGGGGGTAGGATCCTGCGCGGAGGTGCAGCAGGGGGAGGAACCTGTACGGGGTGGAGCAGGAGAAGGAACCTGCACGGGCGTGGAGCAGGAGGAGGAACCTGCACAGGGGTGGAGCAGGAGGAGGAACCTGTATGGGGGTGGAGCAGGGGGAGGATCCTGCACGGAGGTGCAGCAGGGGGAGGATACTGCATGGGGTGCAGCAGGGGGAGGAACCTGCACGGGGTGGAGCAGGAGGAACCTGCACAGATGTGCAGCAGGGGGGAGGATCCTGCACGGAGGTGCAGCAGGGAGAGGATCCTGCACGGGGTGCAGCAAGGGGAGGAACCTGCACGGAGGTGCAGCCGGGGGAGGATCCTGCACAGAGGTGCAGCAGGGGGAGGATCCTGCACGGGGGTGGAGCAGAGGGAGGATCCTGCACGGAAGTGCAGCAGGGGGAGGATCCTGCACAGGGGTGGAGCAGGGGAGAATCCTGCAGAGTGGTTTATGGATTTTTACCCCTTTCAATGTAGCAGGGGTGAAGGCTTACAGAGGGATGTAATAGGGGTGAAATCTGTAGCACATGCAGTTTTAGATACAGATCTGCTACAGCAAAAATTGAGTTTATTACAAATATTTTACATATATTATAATTTCAAAATAATGATAGCCAATCACCACTAAACAACTGAATGGATAATGGGATAATGCTAATTTTAGTTAGTCCCTTAAAGGGAATCTGTCATCCTAAATTGGCGGGATATTTAAATGATGGCAGTCAGGTCAGATGGGCGGTGTTTTGGGTACTTGCCTTAACATGTTGTTCGCCGCTGTCTCCATTATTTCTGGGAATTGTAGTCGTTGCCCTCCATATAAAGCGCCTGCGCATTGCAATCTGCGGGCAAAGCATACTGCGCGTGCGCAATTCAAGATTGCAATGCGCAGGCGCGTTATATGGAGGGCAACAACTACAATTCCCAGAAATAATGGAGACAGCGGCGAACAACATGTTAAGGCAAGTACCCAAAACACCGCCCATCTGACCTGACTGCCATCATTTAAATATCCCGCCAATTTAGGGTGACAGATTCCCTTTAATTCACTAAAGAACTGAGATACGAGATTGGACAAAATCGGGGCAAAGGCAGTTATTTAATGCCGTAATCTAACAAAATAAACCACACTTATCTACTGAATGTATTGTTGCTCGAGCACCGCTCGCCATTTACAGAGCTGCAGCAGTGACATCCTGTCTGCAACATATGAGTGCTGCAGACAATTTGAGACAGGTGGAGTGGCGCCAGTCCAGTATATACAGCGAGTGTAAAAAGTATTGAACATGTCACCAATTTTCTAAGTAGCTATATTTATAAACGTGATACTGACATGAAAACTTTTTCCCTGCCTCATTATTCTTCATTACACATAACTTCATTTATCGACATCTATGGTTTGGTTTCTTTGCCTGTGTGGATTGGATGGGATGTTACCGATATCTGGTGAGAATTTCATGTCGATAGCACCTTTAGAAAAGGACTTCTGCTCTCACCTACCAGTAGAATAATCCTCCACACATTTGTCTGTGACAGTGACTAATCCTTTACGGATTATTTCCCATTGCTCATGTAGGACCACATACGGTATATTGCGTCCCCTCACACAGAGGTCTCCGGCACATCACTCCCTGCCAGCAGTGACGCTCACTATCTACTGTCCTCCTCTCACACATGGGCACACTCCGGGCCGAGATTACTGGATTGCAGAATATTTTAATATCCGCCCAGTTATTACATTTGGTAACGTCTCCGACAAAAGATGTAATGATTTTAGATTGTCACTCCTTATCATCCGCCGTCTAGACGCAAGCCTTTGTTCTTCATCAATTAGACTTATCTGGGTCCTTCAAACATCATTTATTTGAGCTGTTTACACTCTGATCACAGGAGAAGCAATGACTAATCTGCAAGATGTCACTTCAAGGTAAAAAGAGCAAAACAATGGGGTCACACATGACAAATCACAACTCAGGTACAGTGGCGCTCGCTTCTACAACCGTTGAGGTGAAAGTATTTTGACAAGCTATTTTCCTTTGCGGTGTATTAGCACCACTCCCCTGGTGGCTCGCTGCAGAGGAAATGTCACAACTGTATTGTGCAAAGCTGCTCATCAATGATTTACTGATTTCACTCCAAAACTGAATATGTACTATGAGGCTGCTCGTAATCCCAATTTCCATCTATGGTTTTCGACAATTCCATGTTCCAAGTACCTAAGAAATATACTGCACTAACACAGAGCTAAATATTTAGGTACTTGTGCATTGGTGGTAGGACATACAGCAAGGGGTATATACGGTAAACTCACCACTACAACGAGAAATGCAAAAAATCTCTTTCGGAAACCTCCTCAAGTAGAAGTATCAAAGTAAAAAAAAAAAAAAAGTTGTAATCCAGCATCATGAGAAAAGAAAAAAATTGTCCTTATCAACATTTTATTAAGATGGTTATTTAATCAACATTGTACAGGGGAAAGAAAACTTATATGACAGGCTTTCTATCCCCTGTATGAATTTGATCAACATTTTATGAAGGTTTTTTTTTTTTTTTTTAATTTTAAAATGAAGATGATTATTTATCAAAGACAAAGTTTTTCTATTTCTTAGCGTAGGGTCTCAGTAGTCTACACTGTTCTCTTAGGCCAGGGTCACACTTGCGCTTGTGATGAGAGTCTCTCGCATCAATACCCGGCACTGCGGCCGGCACTCAGACTGGACTGTGTGGCTGCATAGAGATACATGCAGCCGCACACTCAGGTCCCAAGTGCCGGCGGCAGTGCCGGGTATTGATGCACGAGTTTCTCGCATCACCAGCGCAAGTGTGACCCCGGCCTTACACTAGTAGGATAGCTCTGACTTTCTTCCATACTCCAGAAACATACAGGATTACTGTCTCTTCTGTGTTTGAAAAATAAAATGTAGGATTGTGAAACCCACTGGATAGAACAATATATGCTGTGAGTGCTGACAATTTCTGTCCTTCGCTGTTGAATATGTTGGAATCATTTACCGTAAGTAACAAATAATGTGCTAGCGAGAGTTGTCCCATTTTCCATTAACTGTAATGAAGAATGGCCAACCAAGGTCGGTACCGTTCTCCCAAGTAAAGGGTTTGTGGATACCTTGTTCTCAGGATCATAGGAAACATAAACCCACCAAACATTAGCAGAATTGTCAAAATAAATGATCCAAAGCATATTCATCTCAAAATCATCAGGCAAGATGGAAGATTGGTGCTTCTTGTGTTCTATGTATGACATTTGTGACCATTTACTGTGTGGTTAGCCAAGTGTTTGGATTATAGCAGATTATGGCTGGGGTACAGATTAAACGCCCCATAAACATTAGACTAATGTTGGCTGAAGCCATCGATATCTATGGGATTGGCTGACCGTATAAAGCGTATGGGTCAATTGATGGCCTGGGAAGACGCCAATCAGGTATGTCCAATTTTGTAGTGATGATGGCTTTGCTCCACTGGAGATAAGCCGTGGTCATACAGAACAGAGGAGTGTATGGGAGAAAGGCCGATATAGCCGTTCAATGATCGGCAAAGCTTCATTCACAAGACACCCATCTCATGTGTATGGCCGGCTTATTCCCTAGCCGAAAATCACATCAATATCCCAACAATTCATTACTGGAACAATCTTCCAAACAGAATGTTCTATCAAGATTAGAAAAACTACAAAGTATCAAAAGAGCAATAGAACAAAGCCAGTCCCCATAGTAATTACATGATATCATTGCTAGCCACATTACACAGATGTTACATTTTTAGGCCAGTGAATATATAGATTTACACATTGTGAACATTGCTAAAAGCGGACAGTGTCGGTCGGATCATAGCACAGAACTCAGGACAGGGAATGGGTAAAGGGTATGCCACACTAAACGAGATCGCAAACGAGATCACATCAAAAACGTCACTATTTTGCGATCTCGTTAGCGACCTCGTTGTGTGTGGCATGTAGCAACGATGTGGCCCCTGCTGTGATGTCGCTGATCGTTCACTAGAGTTCTGGACCGTTTTTTGATCGTTGGCGTCCCACTGGTGAGCCTGAATCGCTGTGTTTGGCACCTTTTGCGAACGACGAGCGACCTCGTTTGTGACGCATGACTGTTTTGCGTCACGGAGTGGATCGCAATATCTGTAAGTTCTCTTTTGCGTCACAGAGAGGATCGCAGAAGTTGCAAAGCAGGCTAGCAGGACGCAGAGAGCAGGAGCGATGCTGGAAATTCCTATGAATCAGAAGCGCTCAGTACATGCTAATGACATCCTAACGACCGCCAAAGTCGTTAAAGAGATCGCTGACCGCTGATGAGTCGTTTATGAGATCTCCTGTTTGGCAGCTACTAGCAACCTAAAAGAGATCACACCAACGATTGCGTCGTTATCGTGATCGCTAACGAGATCACTAAGTGTGGCAGTACCTTAAGATACCATTAGGATTTCCAATTATTCCATTACTTCATCTCTGTCACACAATTCAACAATACTGTAAGACCCCAACTTCTGGCACTGGACTTCAAAACAATATGTATGATTGATGGCAAATTGCACAGAAACATCCATCTCTATTCTACTTCCAGTGTTTACTGACTACTGATGTTTACAAGGAATTTTTGCTATCACAACTGACAGCAGCATGATGTAGGGACAAAGACCCTGATTCCAGCAATGTATCACTTTCTTGGTTGCTGCAGTTAAAAAAAAAAAAATCACTATTTTATCTGCTGCAGATCTACCAGTTCTTTAAATACTGAGCTTGGGATAAAGCTTTCTCTGTACACTGTGCATAGGCAGAAAAAGGCCAATGAGTGGTGAGGGTGGTGTTATTCACAGTGAATGAATGTGGAGGACGACCTGGCAGCAGGTGTACTAGTCCTGTAGTGATAATCTCCCACTCATAAAACAATACTGTTATCTAAACTACAGCAAGCCGAGTAAGTGACACACTGCAGGAATAAGAGTCTCTGCCCCTACATTATGCTGTCAGATCAGGTGGCATAAACCTGGTGACCGAGTTAATTTAAAAGCTGGTACAAACCATGACTATTAAAAAGTATTATTCCTCTAGCATGCAAGTTCCCGATAGTCCCCCCCTATACATCAGATGCAAGGCCAGGGGTCTGCCAATCACACCAACATCAAACTGCCCATAGCCTCCTGCACAAAACCATCTTTCAATGTGTTATCACCACAATGATGGGACAAGTCATGACTTTTTTGGGTTGTCATGGGAACCATTCTGTGACAGAAAAGCAGAGATGAACTCATTCTCTGTCAAGGTGGAGCAATTCGATTCGCCACTGGTCTAGGAGGCGCATGTGGTCGAATACCCTAAAAGACGAAGAAAAGTGCCGAAAACTGGCATAGTTATCAAAAAGCCAATCAGAGGTCAGCTTTTATTCTTTCAGCCATGTTCCCATGAGTACTTGGTGCCTTTTTTATGTTAATATTTCATTGCATTTTTGTGCTTATTTTTAATTGTTTTTTCAGCTGCAGTTTATGCCTTTCTGGTAGGGCATGATGAGTTAAAAAAAAAGAAATAAATAAATTTTTCTGGAAACTTCCAGTAGCTTCGCCTTGATAAAAATGCATTAATAAAGTTATGTGCAGATTACATGCGTTTCATTTGCACATATAATAATGCCTAAATTTATATGAAAAAAAAACGCAAATAAAATGAATATTTACTGCAAAAGAAAAATTGGCGTGACTTCAAAATTGAATTGCAGGTCAGTTTCTGTACCAGGAAGAAAGAAGAAAAAAAAGCATAGGGTGCATGAGATTTACATAACCCCCTGTTCAGACGCTGCTGTTTTTGTGCATGTAAATAATGAGAGGAATGAATGGACCAAATATTCATCAGGCGGACTGAACTCCTGTGATGGTTGCTATGGGCAACATTCTTTTTTTTTATTTTTGACAGTTTTAACAGAATCTATCCTATGGAGTGTTAACATGCCACATCACTGCACACTCCCCACGTCACATTCGTCCCCCACTTTAGCTCCAGGTGACCCCTGGCTAATGTGGCTAGCATCTGTGCTTGTATACAGCAAAGATCCCCTTTACAATCAGCGACCTGACAGCCAAAGCCTTATAAAATGGTACCTGGGATCGCAGTAATAATACTGGTAATTCCAGTTACGGAGTGACACAGTGCTACATGGACCTGACCTGTAAGAACTACCGTATGTTATTTCTCACATGTGGAGAGCTGCTGCTCAGCACCCGTAGAAGCTGCGGCTCTAGGCTTAGGCTTCATTCACACCTCCATTTCGGTTTCTACACCCTTCAAAAACTGACAGCTTTTTCCTCTCACGTGTGAGCCGTATTGCCTCCGTTTTACATCTATTGCTTCTCCTCCATTTTGTAAAACCTAAAGCACGTAGACCTTTATCAATGGGTCAGTGAAACACAGATGGAAAACTGAAGTAAAAACTACCGGTATGTCATCTGTTTATAACGGATTTCCAGAGAATTTATTGGCCCAGAAAAAATAGCAAGACAGATGAGAATAAGACATGGGCCACATCTACAGGTCATATTTTACCTCATATTTTGTCAGTAATTTGTCAGGATTTTAACCTCAGTATTGGTCACTAATTTTAACTCAGTATTTTGTCAGTATTTGTCAGAATTTATACCTCAGAAATTGGTCACTAATTACTCCATATAGGTCAGTATTTTACCTCAGTATTTTGTCAGTATTTGGTCAGGATTTTACCTCAGTATTTGGTCACTATTTTACCTCAGTATTTTGTCAGTATTTGGTCAGGATTTTACCTCAGTATTTGGTCACTATTTTACCTCAGTATTTGGTCAGTATTTTACCTCAGTATTTTGTCAGTATTTGGTCAGGATTTTACCTCAGTATTTGGTCACTATTTTACCTCAGTATTTGGTCAGTATTTTACCTCAGTATTTGGTCAGAATTTTACCTCAGTATTTGGTCAGTTTTTTTACCTCAGTATTTGTAAACCAAAACCATGAGTGGGTGATAAATACAGATGTGATGACTTGTCTCTATTACACTTTTCCTCTGAGTGTTCCACTCCTGGTTTTGGCTTACAAATACTGAGGTAAAAAACTGACCAGGTACTGAATGTGTGAATGTGGCTGAAAGTGTGAAATCCTCGACAGAAGGTTTAATCTCTCATGAACTCACCACACGCCCGTCAGGTTTCTACAGTCCCATTATAATACAGGAGGGTTCCCATTCACCTACAGAAAGCAAAGATCTTGTATGTGGAGTAGGGAAACAAAGAATATTAGAAAGTTACCTCATTATTTAATTATCGTATGATGAAAAAGTACAGTAAGTGTTAGTAAAGAGACAGAGAAATACCCAAAATAAATACATGTACAAAATATGGGCAGAGAATTGTGCCAAAAGTTGCCGGCTCTTGTTTTCCAAAAGACCCTGATTATTTGTCAGCACCTCAATTTAAAAAAAAAAAAGTTTTGCTACATTCTGCCCAATCCATGCCGAGCTCCCCCACCCGTATCACAGAAGCAAATCTAACCAAGCACAAAACACAAAAAAGGGTGAAAAACTAGATTTAGAGCAACTGTCACTGCTGTGATCAAGGTTGTCGGATGTCAATAGCCGGGGTAAAGACGTGCATCAGAACATGTATCCCATGGCCGATAACCAGCCCCGGTAATGTAACAGTAACAAAAATTAGAACAACAGGAACATTTTTAATTATGGTCAGGGTAAATCCACATGTGATGGAAATGCTGCGGATTTTACCTGCAGATTTGGGCAGGTAAAATCCACGAGGATCCAAACATACTGCACATAGCAGCCACATGATGCAGACTCCTCCAGCAGGGAGATCCGAGTGTGATCCGCTCGCACTCTTTGTGTCATGTGTAGAGCTGCCGCGTGTTGCAGGACCAGCTTTATGAATCTCATCCACACGCTGTGGATTTTTTCATGTCAATTTCAATTGACTTTGTAGATTTTTACAGCGGTGCAAAGGTGGTGCATTGCTGCAGATGCCCCAGGTGAACGACTATAAAGCAGCAACATGGCCATTCGTTTGGAGATTTGATGCAGATTTTTTATCAATAAAATGTAGCACGTGCGCATTTTGCTGTAGTTTTACAGTGAAATCAGACTCATGTGAATCCAGTCTTAGAATATGGCCACACAGGATGGAAAACCTGTATTCTGATTGTAGATTTTCCATCAGCAAATTTCAGACAAGATGTCTGCGGCAGCGCTGTCCTGCGCTTCGTAATTCACATGCAGACTTTTTCCCGCGGTTTTTACTGCAGACAGATGCCAGAGAACACCAGCGATTCCACATTAAAATGTGCTTTTTTGTTGGTAAATCGCTTCAAACACACAAAAAAAGCGGAAAAAAACAGAGTAAAGGCTCAGAAAGAATTGACATGATGCATAAATAAAAAAAGACGAACACTGCAGGTCAAAAAAGGGAAAAAGTACAACGTGTCACTGGTTTTAGAAAAGTCATTCATTTAGCGGCTACTGTAAAACGATCCATTATTTCCGCCATAGAAAAGGGGAAACAAAACCTTAGCAAAAAACACTGCGTGTGAACAAGCACCTAGGACTTGTGTAAAAAGTCTGTTTATTCTGCTGGGTTTTTTTATGTGCAGAAAATACTCAGCGTTTAACAGTTCAAGCCTGCTGTATATATACTGTATATAAAAACAATGGGAACAGTACATATTTGGTGCCTTTGTTTCCTGTAGACATTTACGGGAAGCCAGAAAAAAAAAATATCACAATTACATTATTGAGTGGGGAATTGTTGTGCTTCTGCACTAAAATGTGCAATAAAACTCCCTACATATAATCTGCACCAAAAATCCGTTAAAAAAATTACAAAAAAAGACTGCGAGTGAATATTCTGCAAGAACACCTGTGGAAGCACACTGAAAAACAATGCCGTGGAAAAAAAAACATTGTTTCCTGCATGAGAACAGGGTCAAAATTTGTGTTACATGCAGGATTTGCTGCAGAGTTGCGGAGGTCACCATATACGTTGTATGAGTGGGCAACGAGTAAAGGGCCATCCGCACTGCATGATTATCCTGGGAATGCTCATTACCCAATAACCAGTCTAAAATGTCAAAATGCTTGTCAGTCGGGTGAAATGATCGCTTGGTTTGGTCATTGTTCTCGGCAACGCAATGTCCTGTGTGCACTGAATGAACGATTACAGATCGTTAAGGGCAGTCTGACGGTGTGATGTGACCAGGCCATTACAATGCAGCCGATCAGTATTCACTTACCGATTAACAATCGTTGAATGCCGCACGTCGGCGTATGTGAACCCAAATGTACTGACAGCAGACCTGAGAATGTGCCGGGCCATCCACAGCTGCTGTACTGTTACTGAACGGTGCTGCTGGAAAATCTGGACTGCAACTAGTATGCAAGGTGTGCACGCAGCAGTGTCCCCGAGTGGTAATGTCAGCTCATACCTCGGGTGGCACTAATGTCATGTCAGTGGGTACCCCTGGGTGGCACTAATATAACAGGTTATCCCAGGTGGCACTAATACAAGCGTTTACCCCAGGTGGCACTAATGTCACCAGTTACCCTGGGTGGCACTAATGTCACCAGTTACCCCGGATGGCATTAATGTCACCAGTTACCCTGGGTGGCACTAATGTCACCAGTTACCCAAGGTGGCATTAATGTCACCAGTTACCCTGGGTGGCACTAATGTCACCAGTTACCCTGGGTGGCACTAATGTCAATGTCAGCTGGTACCCCAGGTGGCACTAATGTCAATGTCAGCTGGTACCCCAGGTGGTACTAATATCATAATATCACCAGTTACCCCTGGTGACAGTAATACAAGCTGTTATCACAGGTGGCACCAATGTCACCAGGTCCCCCAGGTGGCACCAATGTCACCAGTTACCCCGGGTGGCACCAATGTCACCAGTTACCCCGGGTGGCACTAATGTCAGCTGGTAACCCCGGGTGGCACTAATGTCAGCTGGTACCCTGGATGACACCAATGTCACCAGTTACCCCAGGTGGCACTAATGTCACCAGTTACCCTGGGTGACACTAATGTCAGCTGGTACCCCAGGTGGCACTAATGTCACCAGTTACCCCCAGTGGCACTAATATCAGCAGTTACCCCCGATGGCACTAATGTCACCAGTGACCTCAAGGGGCACTAATATCAGCAGTTACCCAAGTGGCACTAATGTCACCAGTTACCCCCCGGTGGCACTAATATCAGCAGTTACCCCCCCATGGTACTAATGTCACCAGTTAACACCGGTGGCACTAATATCAGCAGTTACCCCAAGTGGCACTAATGTCACCAGTTACCCCCCGGTGGCACTAATATCAGCAGTTACCCCCCCATGGTACTAATGTCACCAGTTAACCCCGGTGGCACTAATATCAGCAGTTACCCCCGTGGCACTAATATCACCAGTTACCCCGGGTGGCACTAATATCAGCAGTTACCCCCGGTGGCACTAATGTCACCAGTTACCCCCGGTGGCACTAATGTCACCAGTTACCCCCGGTGGCACTAATGTCACCAGTTACCCCTGATGGCACTAATGTCTCCAGTTACCCCCGGTGGCACTAATGTCACCAGTTACCCCCGGTGGCACTAATGTCTCCAGTTACCCCCGGTGGCACTAATGTCTCCAGTTACCCCCGGGGGCACCAATGTCACCAGTTACCCCCGGTGGCACTAATGTCACCAGTTACCCCCGATGGCACTAATGTCACCAGTTATCCCCGGTGGCACTAATGTCACCAGTTATCCCCGGTGGCACTAATGTCACCAGTTACCCCCGGTGGCAGTAATGTCACCAGTTACCCCCGGTGGCACTAATGTCACCAGTTACCCCCCGGTGGCACTAATGTCACCAGTTACCCCCCGGTGGCACTAATGTCTCCAGTTACCCCCGGTGGCACCAATGTCACCAGTTACCCCCGGTGGCACTAATGTCTCCAGTTACCCCCGGTGGCACTAATGTCACCAGTCACCCCCGGTGGCACTAATGTCACCAGTTACCCCCGGAGGCACTAATGTCACCAGTACCCCCGGTGGCACCAATGTCACCAGTTACCCCCGGTGGCACTAATGTCACCAGTTACCCCCCGGTGGCACTAATGTCTCCAGTACCCCCGGTGGCACTAATGTCTCCAGTTACCCCCGGTGGCACCAATGTCACCAGTACCCCTCGGTGGCACTAATGTCTCCAGTTACCCCCGGTGGCACTAATGTCTCCAGTTACCCCCGGTGGCACCAATGTCACCAGTCACCCCTGGTGGCACTAATCAGTCATACTCCATGGAAGTTGTGGGCACGGCTCCTGCAGGCTGGGCTGGCAGAGCTGATGCCACAGTCACCCCCGGTCAGTGCAGGGTCTGGCACGGCTGGAGGAGGGGAGGCAGTGGAGCTTACCATCGTCCATGTGATCCGCCAGCTTCTCCGGTAGCCTCTGTGCGCGTCCTGTGCCCGCCGGACCGCCTGTGGGGAGAGCAGGCGGTGAGAAGTTGTGTGCGGACGCCGGGCTGCGGCTCCGGGCACCGGGCTGCGGCTCCGGGCACCGCGCTTACCTCCGGGTGCGCCTCGGACTCGTTGACCAGCGAGGACTTGAGGTCGGCCAGGTCGCGCTCAGTGAAGGCATTCTCCTGGATCTTCTCCTCCTGCTCGCCCTCGTCTTTGAAGGAGATCATCTCATCGCTGGCGCCCAGGTCCTCCTCTCCTCCGCTGCTCAGCTGGGCATGGTCGCTGCTGGAGCCCCTGCTCGGGCACTGAGGGGGCACACGGCTGGGGGCACAGGGCTCACGGTGCAGCAGGCAGGCGATTGCTGCTGCCCTGCATCAGAGGGGAGGGGGCACAGGGAAAAGTCTGGAGGGAGCTGATGGCAGGGACAGGACAGGAGCTGTGCAGTCTGGAGTCTGTGATCGTGTGAGGACGAGGAGAAGGCAGAGAACTTCAAAGCACGCCGCCTGCTGATTGATAGCTGCGCCGAGCACTCGGGGGCTGAACCAAGCGCAGAGCAGGCTCTTAAAGAGACAGGCCCCTCATCCGCAGCGCTGCACAGAGCATAGGGCTCCGCCGAGTGATGGCCCACAGGGGGCAGAGTGTGCAGGCTGCTCCTCACAAGCTGCTCTTCTGCCAGGGGAGCCAGCTTCCCATTGTATGGCCCCAAGTCGTGTCCTATAGTGTGCTCAGCACTGACTGATGATCACAATACGCTCAGTTCATCCCCAGCACATCAGGCACTTTCCGACCACAGAAGTCGCTATTATTACCTTTTCCCATCAATCAGTTGGTGGATCTGTTAGTCCTCATGCACAGATCATGTATGGAGGCAAAACGCGCCCGTAAAACAGCGTACGCGGAGAAAGCGGCGTTATACGCAGCGATTACATGTCATATTTCATGGGTAAACTCTATGAAATGAAACCTGCAGCCTGGAGCCAGGATTGTCTGCAGGGAAAGCTCAGGCCCACCAGTGCTGTCAATCACTGGTGAGGGAGGAGGGGCATGCAGAGCAATGGGGCGGAGACATGCACCCAGCACAATAATTAGCATATTACATAGCACACAGGCAGCGATTAGAAGAGGCCTCATACAGACGTCTGAGTACGGACCGCCAATGCATGGACTGGCAGAGGGTCCCCCGACCCGAGCATCACAGCCTCAGGGAAATAAGGCCGTCACGTTTGGGTCATAGTTTGTTATGAGGAGCCTGAATAGACGCATGTAAAGAATGCAGTCGCAGTTTTAAGTGCAGAACCAAAGTTTTTCTAAACTAAAGAACAGATTAAAAATTGATGCTTCAAATCTGCACCAAAAACTCATCAAATAAAGGGAAAAAAGCTTCTGTTATTGCTTATTTTGTGCAGACAACAAGCAGCAGAGAAAGGCAGAGTTTACGTTACATATACATAGACGTATGACGGCTTGTTTTTTTTGTGGGATAATTTGTATTTTTCAGTGATGCCATCCATTATTTTATCATGTGTTATACTGGAAAGCGGAACAAAATTCCAGGGCGAGGAAATACCAAAAAATGCAATTTTTTATTCACAGCATTCATTATATGGTAGAAATAACCTGGTGCTATGATTCTCCAGCTCAGTCTGATTATGACGATACCAAACATGCATAGTTTTGTTTGTTTGTTTTTTACATTTAACTGGTAACAAAAAAATCTAATTTGTAAAAAAATAAATAAAAATTTGCTTGTGTCACTATTTTCTGAGACCATTAACAATTTCAATTTTCAGATGATGGGGAAGTGAGAGGGCTTGTTTTTTGTGCCCTAAGGCCTCTTTCACACTTCAGTCGTGCGACGTCAGTCAAAATCCGTCAAAGCGTCAAAAAAAAACGGATCCGCCATTTTTTTTGGCGGATCCGCTTTTTTCCCATTGACTTGCATTAGTGACGGATTTTGACGGTCGTCCTTTTGATCCGTTTTTTGACGGATCCGTCATAAATTTGGCGTCCGCCTTTTTTTGAAAACGTACAATGCAACGTTTTTTGTGTGCGTCGAAATGGCGGACCATGATGGATCCGCCGCGTCCGCCGTTTTTTATAATGGATGCCTATGGGTGGCGGATCCGTCTTCATCCGTTTTTGGCGCAATCCGCCAGCGGATGCGTTATTTTTTGCAGAAACTAGTGAAAACCCGTTCTGGAGTGTCTCTCTTCTCTCTCTCTCTCTCCTCCGTGCCAGACATGCGTACAATCCATTTTCCGGATTCAAAAGTTCACAACGGATCCGCCTTCAAATCGGACCCGTTGCATCTGTTTTAGCACTTTTCTGGCGGATCCGCTTTTTTCACCGTTTGGTGGATTTTAACTGACGCCAAACGACTGAAGTGTGAAAGAGGCCTTAGCCGCTGTTTTGATTGATACCATCTCGGGGTGGATACATTGTTTTGAATGTCTCTTTGCATTTTTATTTTTGTGTTTTTTTTTCTTTTAAATCTAGCTGTATTTTGTACAGTCATGGCCAAAAGTTTTGAGAATGACACAAATATTATATTTTCACATGATCTGCTGCCCTCTGGTTTTTATGTGTGTTTGACAGATGTTTTTATCACAGACAGAAATATAATAATTGCAAACATATGAGTAACAAAAGCTTATATTGACAGTTAGAATGAGTTAATGCAGCAAGTCAATATTTGCAGTGTTGACCCTTCTTCTTCAGGACCTCTGCAATTCTCCCTGGCATGCTCTCAATCAACTTCTGGACCAAATCCTGACTGATAGCAGTCCATTCTTGCACAATCAATGCTTTCATTTTGTCAGAATTTTTAGGTTTTTGTTTGTCCACCCGTCTCTTGATAATTGACCACAAGTTCTCAATGGGATTAAGATCTGGGGAATTTCCAGGCCATGGACCCAAAATCTCTATGTTTTGTTCCCTGAGCCATTTAGTTATCACCTTTGCTTTATGGCAAGGTGCTCCATCATGCTGGAAAAGGCATTGTTGATCGCCAAACTGCTCTTGGAGGGTTGGGAGAAGTTGCTCTTCGAGGACATTCTGGTACCATTCTTTATTCATGGCTGTGTTTTTAGGCAAGACTGTGAGAGAGCCGATTCCCTTGGCTGAGAAGCAACCCCACACATGAATGGTTTCAGGATGCTTAACAGTTGGCATGAGACAAGACTGGTGGTAGCGCTCACCTTGTCTTCTCCGAATGAGGCGTTTTCCTGATGTCCCAAACAATCGAAAAGGGGATTCATCAGAGAAAATAACTTTACCCCAGTCCTCAGCAGTCCACTGCTTGTACCTTTTGCAGAATATCAGTCTGTCCATGATGTTTTTTCTGGAGAGAAGTGGCTTCTTTGCTGCCCTCCTTGAGACCAGGCCTTGCTCCAAGAGTCTCCGCCTCACAGTGCGTGCCGATGCACTCACACCTGCCTGCTGCCATTCCTGAGCAAGCTCTGCACTGCTGATAGCCCAATCCCGCAGCTGAAACACTTTTAAGAGACGGTCCTGGCGCTTGCTGCTCTTTCTTGGGCGCCCTGAAGCCTTTTTGGCAACAATGGAACCTCTCTCCTTGAAGTTCTTGATGATGCGATAGATTGTTGACTGAGGTGCAATCTTTCTAGCTGCAATACTCTTCCCTGTTAGGCCATTTTCGTACATTGAAATGATGACTGCACGTGTTTCTTTAGAGATAACCATGGTTAACAGAAGAGAAATAATGATGCCAAGCACCAGCCTCCTTTTAAAGTGTCCAGTGGTGTCATTCTTACTTAATCATGACAGATTGATCTCCAGCCATGTCCTCATCAACACCCACACCTGTGTTAATGGAGCAATCACTGAAAAGAGGTTAGCTGGTCCTTTTAAGGCAGGGCTGCAATGATGTTGAAATGTGTTTTGGGGGATAAAGTTCATTTTCTAGCCAAATATTGACTTTGCAAGTAATTGCTGTTAAGCTGATCACTCTTTATAACATTCTGGAGTATATGCAAATTGCCATTAGAAAAAGTGAAGCAGTAGACTTTGTAAAAATTAATATTTGTGTCATTCTCAAAACTTTTGGCCATGACTGTAGTATCTTTAGGGAACATGCAATCATCTGATTGTTTGTGCTTTACACAGCAATACCACAGTATTGCCGTACATAGTAAAAGTCACGGTCTCTTAACATCAGCCACTGGGAGGCTTTCATAGGAGTACAGTTATGACAAGCACAGGGGTCTTCAGTAGAACCCCCACTGTCATAGCAACCCATCTGCGCCCTGTGATCATATTCCAGGAGTGCCAATGGTGGTTAGACAGTACACCTCTCCCCTGGGATACGCGCCATAAATGAGCAGTCACAGATTGACAGCAGCATTTAATAGATTAACAGCCCTGGGAGAAGCACGCGTGGCTGTTAGAGGCAGATGATGGCTAAATATCACAGACATCATCTGCTGGCAAAGATAGCTAGTCACTTCTCACGGCCAAGTCATGAGTCAGAAGGGTCAAGGAGTCCAAGGTCAGAAGCCAGGAGGGCACGTCATAAACAGAAGGAAGAGACAAAAGCGTAGTCAGGTAACGTTCCGAGGTCAGAGTACTGGGAGGATAACGGATCAGAGCAGAAGGGGTTAAACAGGGGATGGTCAGAACGAAGTCCAAGGTCAGGCAACAGATCAAGCATATAGAACTCAAGGCACAAGAGCACAACCTCACACGCTGAATGTACGTCTGGGAGAAGCTACTCAGTTAAGTAGGCATAGCAATTACCTGGGATAGTGAACACCTGATACAGCCGACGAATCCCAATCACAGATTGGCTAGTAGAGCTGTCAATCAACACACTGACAGCTCAGCACGCCCCTGTACCAGATTGCATGGCCATGCTGGCCATCAAAGTACTGATACCTTCAGCACTCCCCTGTACCGGATTGGACAGCCGAGCTGTCAGTAACTGCATCCCAGACACCCTGAGGGGTGGAACCGTGACATGCAGGTTCAGCTTCTGAGCCTGCATCAAAGTCAAGGGGCCGGCGTCTGATGGAAATAAACATTTTATGTCAGTAAGGGTTGAAGTTCCTGCTCTGAACCAGATTTCTAGGACACTGTACCACACTCCCACTGGTCTTTGCAAAAAAATTGTGTGTGGCCGGGGCATGAGGGAATTTTGCTGTCTGCGATTTCCGACAGTTAGTTTTGCTGATCTCTCTTGGCTCCATCTGAGTGTCTATTGGGGTAAGTGTACACTGAGTCTTTTTTTGTTGAGTTTTTGAAATGGAATATAAGCAGAACCTCAAAGTTTTTGTGGAATTTTGAGATTTGGAATAGTTTCCACTCAGTTTCTACTCCAAAAACTCCTCAAAAAATTTAGCATGTACATAGCCTTATCATTTCTCTACATAAGGGTATTGTAAAGAGTCTACAGAATTAACAAATAAAACAACAATGCTGACTGATGTGGAAGCATGGCTGCAGCAGCCTTTATTGAGTACAACATTTATTTATTAAACCAAGCATAGATCGGATTTTCATTTCTCAGGAGACACTGGACAGCACCAGAATAAATACTCCCCAGTTGCACCACTCCAACTTGGGGATTACAAATGTCACAGTGTTTCCCCCTCTACAATTTTCACTTGTTCCCCAGGAACTGTCCCAGCAAGAACTAGACCATAACTCAATAATAGTGGGTCAACATAGGGCACTCTGCAACTTTACGGGCCTTGACAAAGTCTAATAATGCTTTCTGGGCCACTTTAGCGGTCATCTGCAGTCTCTTCCCTGCTTACACCCGGTACCATAAGTCTCTGCCGTCCCACACGTCTCCTCCTCGTCATCCAGCCCAGGGTTTCTTCGGTACTTCCTTTTGTATACTCCATAGCTCGGATCATTGCACATTTGGTCTATGGTCATGCCAGCTGCAAACTAGGTGAAGACATTCGGTTTGACATTCTTCCATGAGTGGTGTTTCATAGGTAATAAGTAGAGCATGTGGTTTGGATATTTGCATACTAGACTTTAGATATTATATTGGAGTCTTTTATTTTATTTGGATATTTTACATTATGGTCTGATTAATTTATTATTAACCCCTTTACCCCCAAGGGTGGTTTGCATGTTAATGACCGAGCCAATTTTCACAATTCTGACCACTGTCCCTTTATGAGGTAATAACTCTGGAACGCTTCCATGGATCCCAGTGATTCTGACACTGTTTTCTAATGACATATTGTACTTCATGATAGTGGTAAAATTTCTTCAATATGACTTGCATTAATTTGTGAAAAAAAACAGAAATATAGCAAAAATTTCGAAAATTTTGCAGTTTTCAAACTTTGAATTTTTATGCCCTTAAATCAGAGAGATATGTCACACCAAATAGTTAATAACATTTCCCACATGTCTACTTTACATCAGCAAAATTTTGGAACCAAAATTTTTTTTTGTTAGGAAGTTATAAGAGTTAAAAGTTTACCAGCGATTTCTCATTTTACAACACCATTTTTTTAGGGACCACATCACATTTGAAGTCACTTTGAGGGGTCTATATGACTAATGATAGAAATACCCAAAAGTGACACCATTCTAAAAACTGCACCCCTCAAGGTGCTCAAAACCACATTCAAAAACCCTTCAGGTGCTTTACAGGAATTTTTGGAATGTTTAAAAAAAATTAACATTTAACTTTTTTTCACAAAAAATTTACTTCAGATCCAATTTGTTTTATTTTACCAAGGATAACAGGAGAAATTGTTGTTGTACAATTTGTCCTGAGTACGCTGATACCCCATATATGCAGGTAAACCACTGTTTGGGCGCATGGCAGAGCTCGGAAGGGAAGGAGTGCAAAATTGCCTGGAATTGAGATCGGACGCCATGTCGCGTTTGGAGAGCACCTGATGTGCCTAAACAGCAGAAACCCCCACATATGACATCATTTTGGAAAGTAGACCCCTAAGGAACTTAGATGTGTAGTGAGCATTTTGAACCCCCAAGGGCTTCGCAGAAGTTTATAATGTAGAGCTGTAAAAATAAAAATTAATTTTTTTCACAAAAATGATTTTTCGCCCCCAATTTTTTATTTTCCCAAGGGTAACAGGAGAAATTGGACCACAAAAGTTGTTGTGCAATTTGTCCTGAGTATGCTGATACCCTATATGTGGGGTTAGACCACTGTTTGGGCGCATGGCAAAGCTTGGAAGGGAAGGAGCACTGTTTGCCTTTTTTAATGCAGAATTGGCTGGAATTGAGATCAGACACCATGTCACATTTGGAGAGCCCCTGATGTGCCTAAACAGTGGAAACACCCCAATTCTAACTCCAACCCTAACCCCAAGACATCCCTAATCCCAACCCTAACCCAAACCCTAACCCCAACTCTAGCCCCAACCCTAACTTTAGCCCCAACCCTAACCCTAACTTTAGCCCTAACCCTAACTTTAGCCCTAACCATATCCCTAATGGGAAAATGGAAATAAATACATTTTTTTATTTTATTATTTTTCCCTAACTAAGGGATGATAAAGGGGGGTTTGATTTACTATTTATAGCTGGTTTTTATAGCGAATTTTTATGATTGGCTGCTGTCCCACACTAATAGACACTTTTTATTGCAAAAAATAGTTTTTGCATCACTACATTTTGAGAGCTATAATTTTTCCATATTTTGGCCCACAGAGTCATGTGAGGTCTTGTTTTTTGTGGGACAAGTTGGCATTTTTATTGGATCCATTTTCGGGCACATGACTTTTTTATCGCTATTTATTCCGATTTTTGTGAGGCAGAATGAACAAAAACCAGCAATTCATGAATTTCTTTTGGGGAGGCGTTTATACCGTTCCGCGTGTGGTAAAATTGATAAAGCAGTTTTATTCTTCGGGTCAGTACGATTACAGCGATACCTCATTTATATCATTTTTTTAATGTTTTGGCGCTTTTATACAATAAAAACTATTTTATATAAAAAATAATTATTTTTGCATCACTTTATTCGGAGAGCTATAACTTTTTATTTTTTCGCTGATGACGCTGTATGGCGGCTTGTTTTTTTGCAGGACAAGATGACGTTTTCAGCGGTACCATGTTTATTTATATCCGTCTTTTTGATCGCGTGTTATTCCACTTTTTGTTCGGCCCGTATGATGATAAAGCATTGTTTTTTTGCCTTTTTTTAATGGTGTTTGTTCACTAAAGGGTTAACTAGTGGACAGTTTTATAGGTCGGGTCGTTACGGACACAGCAATACTAAATACATGTACTTTTATTGTTTGAATTTTTTTATTCAAATATTTATTGATGGAATAAATATTGATTTTTTATTATTTTTTAAAATATTGTTACAATTGTTTTAAAAAATTTTTTAAATTTAATTCTTAATTTTACACTTTGTCCCGCTGTAGGACACTCATTTTGTGCATACATACAAGAAAAGGCTGCACTCTATCATACCAAAGCATGACAACATAGAATACATGAAATTTTGAATAGCAATATGGCTTTGGAGTATAAGGAAAAATTTGAGACGCTTAGTATAAACATTTGGCCAAATATTAAAAGCCCACCAATCATCGTCAAGGTGGTCTCAATTCTGGTGATTCCCTGACCTAATGTGAACATACCTCTATTAGGCTGATATCTGAATTTCTGGGTGACCAGATGCAGATCTGCATGCTATAGAAGCTGTCAGCGCTTCAGTTTCTACTACACTGACCTGAGAGCCTTCCTGGTCATCACTGCACATGACAGGAAGTCTCTTAGGTCTGGAGACATGATGACATCGGGTCTCCATGGCAGCGATCGGGACCCCGCAGCATGACGCAGGGTCTCCGATCCAAAGGCAGAGGGCTGTCAGCCCCTGTGCCGGCTCCGGAACTCTGCAATCATGTTTGATCGCAGTGTTCCATGGGTTAAAGTGCCGGGAGCGGTCCGTGACCGCTTCTGGCACTTAGTGCCGGGTGTCAGCTGTGAGAATCAGCTGACACCCGGCCACGATCAGCCGCGCTTCCCCGGAGAGCATGGCTGATCGCCTATGACGTACTATTCCGTCCATGGGAATTAAGTCCCAGGTCACATGGACGGGATAGTACATCTGAGGTCAGCAAGGGGTTAAGATAGTCTGTTTAGGCGATATGGCTATAGATTCCTGCTATTGCTTGTTTTATAACAACATTATTGTCGGTATATACAGTACAGTATACATTTTTTATGCTGATTGACAACATTGTTCTATTTCTATTGTCTTTAACGCGGCAGGGTTTTCTAGCTCTATTGTGTATGTTTTTTAGGTCATTTGTGACTTTTTAAGTGTTTTTACTTGTATGTCAGTTTGTATGCAAGCTTAATCTTTATTTACTCATTATTATTATTTTTTGTAATACGTGTGTCCATAGCATGTTCTTTGCTTCTGTCTGTTTACATCGTCCGAGTTATATGGCTGTGTAACACTCCCCTTTAGGGTATTCCCATCTCAGACATTTCTGATAGATACAGTCACCATTTCGTGCCATGGAGAAGTGACCATTAATGCATGGCTCCCACATTCACTGTTATAAAGTGGACAGGGGTGGTTCACATCTATTGTACATTTTTTGGATATATTTTCTATAGGTCTTAATTGTTTTGTGTAGCCCTGGTACACAATACCAGGAGGATGAGTGGAGAGGTAACAGTTAAGGTCTCTTCATGACATCGTGTACACTTCTGACACACCCAGCAGGGTGTGGAAGGGAGTGATTTAGTCAGTCAGTGTCCGGACTTCAGAGTGAGAAGTCAGTTTCCTGTCCTTGGACAGAGTAGACGTGTCCAGTTTAAGTCTATCATCAGTTCAGAAAGTGGAGTCTGGTGTAGGTGTCTGTATACACCTTAGTCTAGTCAGAGCTGTGCCCCACTGGAAGAAAGACTGAACTATCTATTAAGAGACAAGCAAGGCGAAGGGCAAAGTGGAAGGAAGATAATTGGAAAAGTGCTTTTGACTTGGAAAAGTCCTGCACGTTGCAACCGGTTACTGGGGACCGAAGGATCACTATTGTACAGCATAGTGAAGAGAAAACCAGGAATCTACCGGACCCTAGGTCGCGGCAGACAAGCCCCTTATAGTCAGAACGTAGCTGGAGTCAGGGGGTGTGAAGACTTTGAGTTAGTGCACGACAAGAAAAGGATTCAGCTCCCTCGCAGGAAGGCTTCTAACACAAATTTGACTGGGCAGAACAGCTAAAGATTAGCTGGAATCATAGAGAGGACTACGCTTCAGGCTGGTCGTACTCAGCTTCATTGGACAGTAAAGGAGGCCCCTAACTTGCTTAGCTGTTGCCTCAAAGCTCATCCTCCATCAACCCCATCAGCCTCCCTGGGACCTGCCTTATCATCCTGCAAGTAAAGGTATGGAAAGACGTTGACTGTGTGAGACTGAGTTATTATTGCATGCCTGCACAATCCCTACCTAACTACCGACCTGAGGGAAGAGTCCCACCTGTAGGGGACCCGACATCTAGCTGCCTCACCATCCCCTCAGAGATCTACAGCAGCGCTGGTACTAATTACCAGAATACTACAGGTGGCGTCACGAACTGTACATAAATCAATCCCCTGTAAATATATCCCCAACATACGCCAGACCGCCCGGGCCACAGACCGAGCCACAGCTACCTGTGAAAATCCCCATAGACTTCTACGGGCTCGGCTCTGAGTACCCCATTGCCCTGGTAACCCACAATTGTGGTGGCGGGTCGACACAATTTTGGCGTCACGAACAGGATACGAAACTTGCAGCATTGCGAGCCCTGTGTGCCTGTGGATTGTTTTTGTGAAAAAGGACTGTTTGCTATTTTTGGCGCTAAAATCCGCCATTTTGCCGCCATATTCGCGCCCTCAGGCGCTGGAGAAGAAGGTGGGCGGACCTGAAAAAGCGCGCAGAGTCTTGGACACGCCCCCAACCTGCACCCCAAACCGCATCGCAAACTGCATAGCAATCTGCATCGCAAACCGCATCGCAAACTGCATAGCAATCTGCATCGCAAACCGCATAGCGAACTGCATAGCAATCTGCATCGCAAACCGCATAGCGAACTGCATAGCAATCTGCATCGCAAACCGCATCGCAATCCGCATAGCAAACTGCATCACAATCTGCATTGCAATCCGCATAGCAAATTGCATCGCAAAATAGAGCGGCAGGTCCTGCAACAGGAAGTGAACGCTCTGACATCAGAGCGCCTGCGACGAAGGTCCTGTTCCCACTGCGGTGCCTGTGAAATAGCAGCGTCTGAAACCGGTAGGCTCCGTTTAACCAAGGGGGCGCTAAGATGTCACAACAACCGGCCGACAGTGCGGCCCCGGCCGGAGTCCCCAATCCCGCACCGTCTGGTATTGTAGCGCCAGATGGGGGCGCAGGCCCTGCACCCAGTCCGGTAGTCCCGATCATGCCACTAACGCTCCCATATATGCCTGGGGCGAAATGGCTTCCCCAATACAGCGGTGGGCCAGGCACATTAGCAGGCTTCAAGCGGAAGTTATGCAGCATCCTGGAAATGTACTCCATGCCTGAGAGACAAAAAGCTGCTGTGCTAATAGGGCAGCTAACTGGCGCTGCTGAGAGGGAAGTGGAGACTTGGGATACCGTTGATCAGGAGTCGGTGCCTGCGATCTTCCTGAAGCTTCATGCCATATTTGAAGACCGCACAGAAACGGATCTCCGGATGGCCTTCTATCACTGTTCACAACAGCCAGGTGACAGCATCCGGACTATGCTTGCCGACTACAGGGAGCCCTGAGAGCCCTCAAGCAAATTAACCATTTAAATGCTATCGACGAGAATAGAATGCTGAAAGAACAATTTATACAGGGATTGAGATCCCCAGAGGAACGCAGAACTGTAAATTGGTGGTCCTTAGATCATCCGGATGCTACCTTTGATGCCCTAAAGGACATGGCAATAAAAGGGCTGCGGCCCCTGGGCAAACCCGAGGTGGCCACCCAACATCATCAGGGTGAAGTCACTCTGGAACCGGCAGTAACCCCCTGTTCCCCGCTAGTGGCAGAAACCAAAACGCAGGTGACACCTCCTAGTGAATTGGACTGTCTGCGCTCAGAGGTGCGCCAGCTGACTAAAAATCTGGCTGCTGTAATGAGTGCCCTGCAGCTGCGGAAAGAGGAGGAAGGGAAGATCTTGTTAGCTGACTGCCCAGAGGACGTTCCGTGGATGCACCGGAGAAGAAAGAAGACGTCGCCCCCCCGGAGGAGGACAACGCCACCCCCAGGAGCAACCTCTGATCAACACCCTTCTCGTCGAGAGATCATCTGTTATCGCTGCAACCGGAAAGGTCATCTGTCTACACAGTGTCCTTTAAACGGGCAGAACCTGGGTCCAAGGGCCAACACCCAGGAGAATACCCGTCAGGCCCCCTAGACTGGAACCGCAGGTATGTGGGCGGGCGACCCTACCTGTCTATTATTCTAGATGGTATTGCTGTTCCAGCATTGTTAGACACTGGGTCCCAGGTGACCCTAATACCTGATGCTCTATATACCAAGTACTGGTCAATGGACAGTCTTAAACCTCCGAGCCTTGACTTTACCGTGTATGCTTCGAATGGTCTTCCTGTAGAAGTACTCGGAACAAAATGTGTAGATGTAAAGGTGGGCAGAGAGGAGTTGAAAGACCAAGGGCTTCTGGTAGTAAAGACTGTAAATGAGGAGAACGGTTTAAATATCATTTTGGGTACTAACATTATCGGTAATTGTTTGGGAGAAGTTGTGTTCTTACTCCAACAGCTCGCTGAGATTGCCCGACCAAGGCAGAGAGGAGTAATCCAAAGAGAGATCCGGGCCCTGGTGTGTCAGCAGCAAGCGAAGCTTACCGACGGCGAAATTGGTAATGTACGGGTCACTGACTCGGATCCTATTGTGATACCCCCAATGAGTGAAATGATCATTTGGTGCAGGGCAGCCATAGGTCTGAGAGGACAGAATTACCAAGCTGTAGTAGAACCCCACCATTCAGAACATAGACCTACACTTATGACTGCTAGAGGAGTAGTAGAGGTGGTGAATGGAAGAGTACCGGTACGGCTTCTCAATTGGGGAGATGATGAGGTAAACTTACCCCGTTATGCAACCATTGCTAAACTACATGCTGTCGACAATAATTCTATTCTCCCGGCTGAGTCCTTAGACTCCTGTCAAATAGCGGAGGACAATGACCCAGCAACTCAGGTGGCGGAATGGTGTCAGCAACTCCATGTTGGGACGGACACCACTCCCGCTCACCAGAAACAAGGGGTATTACGGGTGGTGCAAGAGTACGCCCAAGTGTTTAGCAAAAATCCACTTGATTTTGGGACAATTAAGGGAGTACAACATCATATCCCTACTGGCAGTCATCCTCCCATCAAAGAGCGGTATAGGCCCATACCTCCAGCTCATTATCAGAAAGCTAAAGAAATGTTGAATGATATGAAGAAAGCTGGGGTGATAAGGGATAGTTGTAGCCCCTGGGCAGCCCCTCTAGTTCTGGTTAAAAAGAAAGATGGTAGTATGAGAATGTGTGTGGATTACAGGCAGGTGAACCGCATAACACACAAGGATGCATACCCGCTACCACGTATAGAGGAATCATTAGCTGCTCTGAAAACGGCTAACTACTTTTCTACCCTTGATCTGACTAGTGGTTACTGGCAAGTGGCTGTGGCTGAGGAGGATCGTGAGAAAACGGCTTTCACCACCCCAATGGGGCTCTGTGAGTTCGACAGAATGCCGTTTGGGCTCAGTAGTGCCCCAGGAACATTTCAGAGAGTGATGGAAAACTGTCTGGGACATCTCAATTTTGAAACCGTGCTGCTATACCTAGACGACGTTATCGTGTATTCCAAGACATATGAGGACCATCTGAAGCACCTGGCAGAAGTATTCGAGTCCCTGTCCAGGTACGGGATGAAGTTGAAACCCTCAAAATGCCATCTACTCAAACAGAAGGTACAATACTTGGGGCACATCGTCAGTTCGGAAGGAGTAGCGCCGGACCCAGAGAAAGTCACTGCCATCCAGAAGTGGCCGGAGCCGAAGAACCTTAAGGAAGTGCGACAGTTCCTGGGACTAACGGGTTACTACAGGAGATTCGTGAAAGATTACACGAAGAAGGCAGCTCCTTTACAGGACCTCCTAGTAGGACAATCCCTGAAGAGCAGAAACCCTCCCTTTAATTGGGGTAAAGAACAGGCTGAAGCATTCCAAAAGATGAAAGAGATCCTTACAGGTGATGAGATCTTAACCTATCCTGATTACAGCCAACCGTTCCTGTTGTACACCGACGCCAGTAATGAAGGGTTGGGAGCCGTTCTCAGTCAGAAGCAGAATGGACAAGAAAAAGTCATCGCATATGCTAGCAGAAAACTCAGGCCAACTGAAAGGAATCCGGAAAATTATAGCAGCTTCAAGCTGGAGTTTCTGGCGCTGGTCTGGGCCATTACTGAAAGATTTAAGCACTATCTGGCCTCCAATAAGTTCACTGCGTTTACAGACAACAACCCGTTAACGCACCTGGAAACCGCCAAGCTGGGCGCCATGGAGCAGCGATGGATGGCTCGGTTGTCCAATTACCAGTTTACTATCAAGTACCGGGCAGGTCGAAAGAATGCTAATGCTGATGCGTTGTCCCGAAGGCCGCATGACTCTGACACGGAAGAAGAATCGGACGACCTGGAAGAAATTGAGCTACCCGCGTTCCATCGAAATGGGGTAGTCCACGAGCATCGAGTCCACAGAAAGCAGAATGGTGCAACATTAAATCCTTTACCCCATCATAGTTGGAAAGAGACTCAGGACAGTGATCCAGTGGTCAGCCGCATCAAGGAGTTGTTAAGACAGGAAGGCTCCTCTCTGGAAAAGGATGCACCTATGTCAGCCAAGCTCCTGTGGAACGAGAAAAGCAGGTTGTTCCTATACCGTGAGAAGTTGTGCAGAAGATACGTCAACCCCAGAACCCATGAAATGGTCTGGCAAATCGTGGTCCCCAAGGCAGACGTCCCAATGGTGTTGGAAGCGTACCACGATCAAGCAGGACACTTTGGCTGGAGGAAGCTGGAGACCCTGTTGAGATGCCGGTTCTACTGGGTAGGGATGCGCAGCTCCGTCGAGAGGTGGTGTCGGAACTGTGGACCCTGTGGTCTCAGAAGAAAGGACTACGGTAGTCAAAAGGCCCCCCTGCAACCTATCCGGACGACTCGTCCCCTGGAGATTGTGGCCCTGGACCACGTCAAACTGTCGCCGAGTAGATCTGGATACTCATACGCCTTGACCATGGTGGACCATTACTCCAGATTTCTGGTAGTCGTTCCAGTGAAAGACCAGACCGCAGTGACGGCCGCGAAGACCTTTCAAGCAAGCTTCTGCAGACCGCATGGGTATCCGGAGCAAGTCTTAACCGATCAGGGACCTGCTTTCGAAGCTGATTTATTCAAGGAATTCTGTCATATGTACGGGTGCAAGAAAATAAGAACGACACCATATCACCCTCAAACCAACGGTCTTTGTGAAAAGATGAACCATATTGTCCTTGACTTGTTGAGATCCATACCGTTGGAAGACAGGAATCGATGGCCGGATTTACTACCTGATTTGGTTGATTTGTATAATCATATACCTGTAAGCTCAACTAACTGCACTCCAGCCTATCTTATGAGAGCAAGGCCCGGAAAACTACCAATGGATTTAGAACTTGGAGTGGTAGAACCGGAGGCAGACGATGCCGTGGAGAACTGGGACGTCAATCGGCAAGAGCAATACAGAAGAGTACAAATCTGTGTGGAGGAAAGTCTCAATAAGGCACGGGAGAAACAGGAAGATGTTTACAACAGAAATGCTCCTGCCAAGCCTTTGATGCCTGGAGAGGTAGTATTAAAAAGAAAAAGAAAGATGCACAAACTGGATAATCAGTGGGAGCAAGAACCCTACGTCATACAAGATTCTAAATACGACAACAGAAAAGTTTGTGTCGTCAGTAAAGACGGAGGAAGAACAACAACCACTGTGTCCAGAGATCATTTGAAGTTGTGTCCAGAACACTTAAAGAGTTGTGAAAAGAACCCTGTCCTCAATCAAAGAGAAAGAAAGGAAGAGGTCATACACACCGATCTGGGAGATTTTCCTGCGGATTGGCCCCGACTGGGAGATGCTGTGATAATTCCAGTGTTGCAGTTTTATCAGCCACAAGAGGAAGTTTTACCTCCAGTTGTGCCTGTGGTGCCAGTTGAGCCCGTTCAGGAGTTACCCATTCCAGCAACACCTCAACCTGTGGAACCTCAAGATGGATCATCTGAAGCAGCGCCCCATACTATGGGATCCCCTGGTGAAGCTGACTCACACCGCCCAGCCATCAGTACGCTTGCCAGATCCATAGAAAGGTTAAGGCAGTTCTATAGTTTGCCGTTACGCAGTGCAGACAGATCGCAACTTGTTATACCTGAAACTACACCACGTAGATCAGAGAGAATCACAAAAGGGAAATTACCCATTAGATATCAGCAGTGATTATAACGAATTTATGTGAACATTGTAAAAGTCTATATATATAAATGTGTTTTTTCTCTATTATGTCTTCGTTTAACAATGGACTCAGAGGCTGAGGACTGAGCCAGCCCAAAAACTGTATCCTGTACATAGTTGCACTAAAGTGCCTTCTTAATGGTTTCACATGAACCCTTGACTCACCTCTGAACCAAAAACCCGTGTGGTGTGGCACTGAGTGAGGTCTGCATTTGGATGTCCTGCAGCCCACCCAGGACCCACGTTGAAGGTTTGGTGCGGGTCCTTCACAAGTATCTTGTATATATATTTATTAAATGCTACTTGATACTTTTGTATTTCTATATGTAGAATGTTATTGTTCGTAACGTTCAAGGTGTTCTCACCTCCCGGATGGGAAGATGTTATTGTTTCAATGTTTATTGCATAAACAAAATGTCTTTTGTATTTTACAGCCCGGGAGTGCTGTCGTTTACCATGGGGGAATGTGTAGCCCTGGTACACAATACCAGGAGGATGAGTGGAGAGGTAACAGTTAAGGTCTCTTCATGACATCGTGTACACTTCTGACACACCCAGCAGGGGTGTGGAAGGGAGTGATTTAGTCAGTCAGTGTCCGGACTTCAGAGTGAGAAGTCAGTTTCCTGTCCTTGGACAGAGTAGACGTGTCCAGTTTAAGTCTATCATCAGTTCAGAAAGTGGAGTCTGGTGTAGGTGTCTGTATACACCTTAGTCTAGTCAGAGCTGTGCCCCACTGGAAGAAAGACTGAACTATCTATTAAGAGACAAGCAAGGCGAAGGGCAAAGTGGAAGGAAGATAATTGGAAAAGTGCTTTTGACTTGGAAAAGTCCTGCACGTTGCAACCGGTTACTGGGGACCGAAGGATCACTATTGTACAGCATAGTGAAGAGAAAACCAGGAATCTACCGGACCCTAGGTCGCGGCAGACAAGCCCCTTATAGTCAGAACGTAGCTGGAGTCAGGGGGTGTGAAGACTTTGAGTTAGTGCACGACAAGAAAAGGATTCAGCTCCCTCGCAGGAAGGCTTCTAACACAAATTTGACTGGGCAGAACAGCTAAAGATTAGCTGGAATCATAGAGAGGACTACGCTTCAGGCTGGTCGTACTCAGCTTCATTGGACAGTAAAGGAGGCCCCTAACTTGCTTAGCTGTTGCCTCAAAGCTCATCCTCCATCAACCCCATCAGCCTCCCTGGGACCTGCCTTATCATCCTGCAAGTAAAGGTATGGAAAGACGTTGACTGTGTGAGACTGAGTTATTATTGCATGCCTGCACAATCCCTACCTAACTACCGACCTGAGGGAAGAGTCCCACCTGTAGGGGACCCGACATCTAGCTGCCTCACCATCCCCTCAGAGATCTACAGCAGCGCTGGTACTAATTACCAGAATACTACAGGTGGCGTCACGAACTGTACATAAATCAATCCCCTGTAAATATATCCCCAACATACGCCAGACCGCCCGGGCCACAGACCGAGCCACAGCTACCTGTGAAAATCCCCATAGACTTCTACGGGCTCGGCTCTGAGTACCCCATTGCCCTGGTAACCCACAATTGTGGTGGCGGGTCGACACAGTTTCACATGGCATTATGCTTTTTAAGGGTGTTTGATAAAGGACTACAGGGAGAGAGGATTAAAATAAGCTAGGGTGTGTTCACAGTCTATGACAATGACTGCTCTGGATTCTCCTATATTGTAAAGGACTTTCGCTTATGCCCAGTTATCACTAGGTATCCTCACATCATTCAAAAAAGAGACAATTATTAATGCTGGGCATGGCAAACTTTACTCATGAGTTGGAACTCTTCTGCATGTATAACTGTGTGCCAAGACCGTACTAGCGAGCAATGTTATCAGTAATGGAGGTAGTGCCAGCATTGTCTGGTAGATCTGACAGTATGGTAACTTACTAATTCCAAAATCTATTTGGTGTGTTTAACCCTTCACAGGGCCATGGATTCAGAATGTAGGGTCAGTTCACAGCTTCACATTTTTATTTTTAGCTAAATTAAATGTATACACAACAGGACAGATCCTGGATAAATATTAATCTGTGAAATATAATGTACTGCAAAGTTTAATTGTACATGTTATCAATTAGTGGACCAATGGAGTGCATCAGAATTTGGACTTAAGCTCGCCATTCACATTAGGTGGCAGTCGACTGAACTATGGTTTGGATGATTGTTCAGCCGACAGCCGTCTCACACAGCTTCTCCCATACCTAAGAACGCTTGTTTGGCCGAATGCTCCGGTATTCTTTATGACATAGTCATTGACAGACAAGTCTTATCTCTGGGAGAACAAAGCAATTGGCAGTCCAAAATCTGACATGCCCAATCAACATCTAACCCAACATTTAATTTTCCAGAAACTCTATACGCATCAGACTGTCAGCTAAACCCATCAATAATGGACAGGTTTTCCTGATATTTGTCTAATGTGTTTAGGGGTAGTCAAAGTGGTTCCCTGGGCATATATTGTCATGAGAAAAATTAAGTATGCCCTCTTTGAATTTTTGATTTTACTTATCTGGACATAATAAACAAACATTTCCATGCACTGCTTCTGCATATTTGGCTTCATTTTTGTTAAATAAAAAATAATGCCACAGAATAATCTGTCCTACATATTTGTTCATCTGTGGTTGCGTTATTTTAAGACCTTCTAAGCACCATGTGTTTTTTAGCTATGCCCTGAAGTGTTAAATCATATCATTCAAAGAGGGTGTACTTAGTTTTTGTTATGACTGTAGTATTGATAATCAATTCTCTGCATAGGTCATCATTATCAGATCAGTTGGGGTCCAACCTCTAGCACCCCCACAGATGAGCTGTTTTAAGCTCTGGCGACATTAAACAGAGCTTCACTGTGCTGCTCCACTCAGTGTGAAGCAGCTGCTGCTGGGTACTGCAGAACAGCTCCTGGAATAAGAGTTTGTGTACAGTTCTCAGCAGAGGCTGAGCAGATACACATTGAGCCATGATGCACAGTACAGCTCTGTTCAACGATTACATCTGGCTGTAACCAGAGCTTGTAACATAGGGTCTGTGGAGTGCCAGATGTCAGACCCCATCAATCTGATATTTCTTGAGGATAGGTTAATATGCTCGAACAATCTCTTTATGCCAGTTACTATCATGTAATAATGGTGGGCCAAAAGTTTCTGGCTCATTCACACATGCCAACAAAAACTAAATGCAGATGAACAATGTTGGCAGTGGATCCCCTTTTTACATCATGCCATGTACTGTACATTTTCAGGAAAGCTGGACTTGCTGAAAGAAAAGAAGGAATCAAAATTGCTGGATGAATCATCAACAATCTGAAATACGTAGACAATAAAGCATTGATAGCTACAAGCGTAAATGAAATGAAAGACTTATTACGGAGTGTCAAGATGCAAAGCTCAAACATGGGACTATTACTCAACACAAAGACGATCGGGACACATTTGTACGATCGGGACACATTTGAGATGGACGGCAACAAACTGGAAGTTGTAATGGACATCAACTTAGTAAGATCAATAGTCACTCAAGATGCAGCGATGACACCGGACGTCAATAGGAGAATAGCTGTGGGCAAATCAACAGTGAAGTCACTGGACAAGTTCTTGAAATAGAGGAACACTTCACTGGCGACGAAGACACGTCTCATACATAGTTTGGTCTTTTCTGTGGTAACATGCAATGCAAAACCTGGACAATAACGTGGTCACAGAGGGTGTTCGGTGGTCCGTCAATATGACTCCTATCCCAGCCTGGTGCGGCAGGTGCAGCGGCCTCCGGGAAATCCCAATATACCAGACTAGTGTGGCGGTGGTGCTCTGCCGGCATTTTTTGAAAGCCTGGAGACCCCGCACATCCATTGCTGCGATGCAGTGCCCTCCGGGAATATGGCAGCCGGGGGCGGCGCATGCTCAGATTAAGATCTCGGCAACGAGATCTCGTCTCGAGATCTCGGGATGCTATCTCGGTGCCGAGATCTCAATCTGAGCATGCGCCACCTCCGGTGGCCATTTTCCAGGAGGCCACCGCATCGCAACAATGGATGTGCGGGGGGCCTCCGGGCTTTCACAAAATGCCGGCGGAGCCCCCTGCACCACAGAGCACCACCGCCGAACCTGCCGCACCAGTCTGGGAAGAGAGTGTGATCGTCGCCCTGTAGCGTCGGACCGGGACCACCACAGAATAGCCCAACTCCTGCTGCCACCACAGTATTTGCAAGTATATTATTCTGACTATAACAAGCACCCCCATTTTCCCCAAAAATTTTGGGGACAAAAGTGCATCTTATATCCGAAAAATATGGTAGTCCTTCATGCCCTGCCTCTCTGGACCAGAGATATTATATAGTCTGCTCTTTGGCAGCTTGGCTCCAAGGACAAGATTAAAGGTGCAGTCATAAGGATGAAGGGGAGGAAATTCTTGGCAACCATGCTTTGAAAACACATTCCCAAAGTCAGACAGGTATTTAGGCACAGACTGAGTATCCACCCTTGCAAGCCAGGTGCCCAAGCAGTGTCCTTGACAATACTCACTCCACTTTACCACATCCTGGGTTTGCCAATCTACCACAGGGTTATACAGAGTAAGCCAAGGTAGTCCAAGAACCACAGGAGAGGGCAGACCCTCTAGCACATAACAGTCAATACCTTCAGAGTGCATGGCCCCTAACTGTAGATGCAATCCTCGGACGACTTTAGTAAAATACCTCTGTCTCAAGGATGCTGAGTTGATGATGATTATGGGTATAGGTATGGACAGTGTTTGTGGTTTGAGGCCCTGGACTTGGATGAACCTAGTGTCGATCAAGTTAAATCCCGCCCACTGTCCAGAAATAACCCAATATTTTTGCCCAGATGGATTTCAGCAGGCAGAAAAATTGTGTCCTACCCACAGAGGAGATATGTATACCCAGGTTGCTAACCTCCCCACAATCCAGGTTCCTCAGTTGTTTACAGTGAGGCAGAGAAGGAAATGCACCCACAAAATGACCCTTTCTGAGTCGCACAACACCAGGGTTTATGGGTACTCGGCACCGAGCCCGTTGAAGTCTATGGGGAATGTCACGGGTAGCACAGCTCGGTCCGTTGCCCTGGGCGCTCACCGTAATGTGGGATATTTACAGGTGACTTGAATAATGATATGGGGATTCGTGACGCCACTTGTGGTGCCTGGTCAGGATGACCAGCGCTGCTATGCAGATCCACTGGAGGGTTAATATTGGGCAGCTAGGTGTTAAGCCTTCCACAAGTAAGGCTGAGTGATCCTCCAGGGCAGATAGATATGCAAAGGTGCAGGACAGACGGGGACCCGGCAGTCGGAGATAATAAGGGAGACACACACATAAGTCACTTTGGTACCTTTACTGTAGGTGTTGCAGGTACTCCCCGGAGCACTTTAGGGTGAAGGATGCACATCGAGATTCCTTCACTGGTAGGTGTGTGGCCTCCTATCTTCTGCCTTTATGTGATAAAGTCCTGACCTGCCTGTAGCTAGGTCTAACTTGGTCTGCGTCTTGCACCTGGCTGATCTTGTGATTGGACCTTCTCCTGAAGCACACAGTCTTTATTTGCAGGGCCCTGCTAGACTCCGTTCTTCTGATCCAGCTACATATCAGCTCTGTGGTACTCCTGGACTTGTAGTCCTCCAGGAACTCCGGTGTTATCCTAATGGGTCGTGGAGATCCCTATAGGCTCGGACCCCGGTGTCCGGCGATACTTGCTGAGATGAGCTATTAAGGCTCCACTGTCTCATAAACTTTTCCACTTGCCTTCGGTCTACCTAGATCTTCACACGATCACACACGCTGGCAGTTGGTGGGCTGCCTCTTCGCCGCTCTTTTAGCGTCGGCACGCTTTCCACTGAGCTACACTTCTAAATTCAGCTCTGACTAGGCTGGAGTGATGTCTCTGTGTCACTCTTACTAGACTCCACTTGCAGACTGAGCTCTCTAAGCAGACTGAGCTCTCTGAGCAGACTCCCTAGCAATGGCTGCTCTGCTCTCCCTCTGAGCTCTCTGACTGGACTAAACGTTTCCTGTGTAACTGTCTTTTATATGTCTTACACAGCTCCCTCTGGTGGTCTCTGGGATAGCTGTACGTGTGTGTGTGTATAATGACCTCTAGTGGGATCTTCCTTCAGTGCACCCTTCTGGGAGATATGGATTCAGTCACAGCTGGGCTCCACATTCCCCCCTAGTAGAACTCAGCACTCCGGGGCTGAAATACAAAAACAAAGAACAATAACATTTTATAAATAACTCTTCCTTTACAGGAGGTAAGGCACTCTTGAACGGTTGCATAACGGTAAATAAACAACTATGTACATTAGCATAATGAGGGTTTGAGAAATTGAGCAACCATAAAAGTCCCAGTCTCTTTTGGAAAAGGATGCTCAAAAGGGGTAGAGAAAACAAGCAAAAACAATGTCCATTCACTTGTTTCAATTTTTAAGAGGAAAAATAGGCTAATAAATAGTAGTATTACAAAGGCATATTATAACGATATATACAGTTATATACAGTGGTTCTTGATAATTATTTACATGGGTTAGGTCCTACTCTCTGTACCTAACAGGTAATTGCCCTCTTGTTATGCGTACTGACCTACGTGGTGTAGTGGTAGGTGAGGTGTCAGTTACCCTGTTATCCCTGCGTGCAGGTAAATTGTAGTACTGCCTTAGCCTCTCTAGGGATCTGGCAAGTATACTGGGAGTTGGATGAACTGGCTCAACTTCTGCAGGGGATCCCTCTTCCTGAGGTTCAACTTCTTGGGATTCCGCTTCTTGGGTTCCACTTGTTGAGGTTCTGCTGGGGCAGGTTCCTCTGGTACTGACTCTACTGCAACAACTGGTGCAACTGGATGTAGAGGTTCTTTTTGAGGTTGATAGAATTGAAGCACGGGAATGATTACGGCATCTCCAATTCTGGGCCAATCCGCGGGGAAATCTCCTAAGTCTGTATGTATGACTGATTCATCACGCTTTTCCTGATTGACAACAGGTTCTTCTTCCTGAAGCTTTAATGGGTTTGGACACAACTTTAGGTGATCTCGGGATACTGTTGCAGTCGTCCTTCCTCCATCCTTGCTAATTATGCACGTTTTCTTGTTGTCAAACCTTGATTTCTGGATGATGTAGGGCTCTCTTTCCCATTGATCGTCGAGTTTGTGTAACCTCCTCTTTCTTTTAAGTACGACTTCACCAGGTGCGAAAGGTTCAGCTGGCGCACTTTTGTTGTAGCGATCTTCTTGTTTATCCCTGACTCGATTGAGGCTATCTTCAACGCAGGCTTGTACTTTTCGGTACTGTTCCTGTCTGTTTGTGTCCCAGTCCTCAGTAGTCACATCTGCTTCTGGTTCTACAACTCCAAGCTCCAGATCCATAGGCAGCTTTCCTGGTCTTGCCCGCATGAGATAGGCTGGGGTGCAGTTGGTGGAACTCACAGGTATGTGATTGTACAGATCCACCAGGTCAGGTAGTAAGTCTGGCCACCGATTTCTCTCCTCGAGTGGTATCGTCTTCAACAGGTCAATGACGATGTGATTCATCTTCTCACAGAGACCATTGGTTTGGGGGTGGTACGGTGTGGTTCTGATCTTCTTACACCCGTACAAGTGACAAAACTCTTTGAACAACTCTGCTTCAAAGGCTGGGCCTTGGTCAGTTAGCACCTGCTCAGGATATCCGTGTGGTCTGCAGAAATACGCTTGGAACGTCTTTGCTGCTGTCTCTGCTGTCAGATCTTTGACAGGGGCGACCACCAGGAACCTGGAGTAGTGATCCACCATAGTCAGAGCATAGGAGTATCCTGACCGGCTGGGTGACAACTTGACATGGTCCAGGGCCACGATCTCCAAGGGACGAGTCGTCTTGATGGGTTGCAGGGGTGCCTTCTGACTGCTGTAATCCTTTCTTCTGAGGCCACAGGGTCCACAGTTCTGGCACCACCTCTCGATGGAGCTGCGCATTCCCACCCAATAGAAACGACATTTCAACAGGGTCTCCAGCTTCTTCCAGCCAAAGTGTCCCGCTTGATCGTGGTAGGCTTCTAACACCATCTGGATGTCTGCTCTGGGGACTACTATCTGCCATACCATTTCATGGGTCCTTGGATTGACGTACCTCCGGCACAGCTTCTCACGGTAGATGAACAACCGGCTTCTCTCGTTCCACAACTGCCTTGCTTGTAGAGGAGCGTCCTTCTCCAAGGAGGAACCTTCTTGAGTTATCAGCTCCTTGATTCGGCTGACAACTGGATCGCTGTCCTGAGTCCCCTTCCAGCTGTGGTGAGGTAAAGGATTCAACGTCTTACCGCGCGATCTCCTGTTGGCTTGTTGCTCATGGATCATCCCATTCCTGTGAAAGGCAGGTAGTTCGATCTCTTCCAGATCATCCACTTCTTCTTCTGTGTCCGATTCATGAGGCATCCTGGATAGGGCATCAGCGTTGGCATTCTTGCGGCCTGCTCGGTACTTGATTGTGAATTGGTAGTTTGACAGTCGAGCCATCCATCGTTGTTCCATGGCTCCCAGCTTAGCTGTTTCAAGATGCGTCAGGGTGTTGTTATCGATGTAGGCAGTGAACTTGCTGGAGGCTAGATAGTGCTTAAACCTCTCCGTGATAGCCCAGACCAGTGCTAGGAACTCCAACTTGAAGCTGCTATAGTTCTCTGGGTTCCTCTCGGTCGGGCGGAGCTTCCTGCTAGCATAGGCGATGACTTTCTCCAGGCCATTTTGCTTCTGACTGAGGACTGCTCCCAATCCTTCATTGCTGGCATCAGTATACAGCAGGAACGGCTGGCTGTAGTCAGGATAGGCTAGGATCTCATCACCTGTCAGGATCTCCTTCATTTCCTTGAATGCTTCTGCCTGTTCTTTACCCCAATGGAATGGAGAATTCCTTCTCTTGAGGTACTGTCCCACCAGGAGGTCTTGCAGAGGCGCTGCTTTCTTGGTGTAGTCCTTCACAAACCTCCGGTAGTACCCTGTCAGTCCCAGGAACTGTCGCACCTCCTTGAGATTTTTCGGCTCCGGCCATTTCTGGATGGCGGTGATCTTCTCAGGGTCTGGCGCTACTCCTTCTGAGCTGACAATATGTCCCAGATACTGTACCTTCTGTTTGAGCAGATGGCATTTTGAAGGCTTCATTTTCATCCAATATTTGGACAGTGACTCGAATACCTCCGCCAGGTGCTTCAAGTGATCTTCATACGTTTTGGAGTACACAATGACGTCGTCCAAGTACAGCAACACAGTTTCAAAGTTGAGATGTCCCAGGCAGCTCTCCATCACTCTCTGGAACGTTCCAGGGGCACTGCTGAGTCCAAACGGCATCCTGTCGAACTCACAGAGTCCCATCGGGGTGGTGAAAGCCGTCTTCTCCCGATCCTCCTCAGCCACAGCTACTTGCCAGTACCCACTAGTGAGGTCAAGGGTGGAAAAGTAGTTAGCAGTTTTTAAGGCAGCTAAGGATTCCTCAATGCGTGGTAAAGGGTATGCATCCTTATGTGTAATGGATTTACCTGTCTGTAATCTACACACATTCTCATGCTTCCATCCTTTTTCCTGACTAAGACTAGAGGTGCTGCCCAGGGACTACAACTATCCCTTATCACCCCTGCTTCCTTCATGTCACGCAACATTTCCTTGGCTTTCTGGTAGTGTGCTGGAGGTATAGGCCTGTACCGTTCTTTAATGGGAGGATGATTGCCTGTGGGGATGTGATGTTGAACCCCTTTAATTTTCCCAAAGTCGAGTGAGTGTTTGCTGAATACTTGTGCATACTCCTGAACTACTCGGTATACTCCTTGTTTCTGGTGGGCTGGAGTGGTGTCTGTCCCGACATGGAGCTGCTGACACCAATCCTCCACCTGGGTGGTCGGACCGTTATCCTCCACTGGTTGTGGGGAGGCTAAGGGCTCCGTCGTGTGAATGGAGTTATTATCCACAGCATGTAACTTAGCAACAGTGGCATAACGTGGTAATTTGACTTCATCCTCGCCCCAGTTGAGAAGATGCACGGGCACCCTCCCATTATGTACCTCCACTACCCCTCTGGCAGTCAAGAGTGTAGGTCTGTGCTCTGAACAATGGGGCTCTACTACTGCTTGGTAGTTCTGTCCTCTCAGACCTATTGCTGCTCTACACCAAATAAGCATTTCACTCATTGGGGGTATCACAATGGGGTTCGGGTCTGTCACCCGTACATTACCAATCTCACCACCGGTCAGTTTCACTTGCTGCTGGCACATCAGGGTCCGAATCTCCTTCCGGATTACTCCCTTTTGCTTTGGTCTGGCAATTTCGGCGAGCTGTTGGAGTAAAAACACAACCTCCTCCAAACAGTTACTAATAATGTTAGTGCCTAAAACCACATTCAACCCATTTTCCTCATTAACAGTCTTCACTACAAGAAGTCCCTGGTTCTTTAGCTCCACTCTCCCCACCTTTACGTCTACATTTTTAGCCCCCAATAAGTCAAGAGGGAGGCCATTAGAGGCATATACGGCAAAGTCAGGGTTTGGGGTTGGAGCCGTCACAGACCGATTTATTGTAGAACACAGGTTGACGGTTACCTAGATCCATGTCCAGCAGGGCAGGGATGGCATCCTCCAATATGAGGACAGGTAAGGTCTTCCCCCACAAACCTGGGGTTTTCCAGTCTGAGGGCCTGAAGAGTCTATTCCTGGGTTTGCCCTTCGGACCCAGGATTTCTCGTTAAAAAAGGACACCGACTGCTGGGTGACCTTCTCTGTGGCAGCGGAGCAGAGGATCTCTCGGCGGGGATGATGCGGGTCGGGGGTCCTTCCGGGGGGCTTGTCCTCCTCCTGGGGGCGACGTCCTCCCTCTTCCCGGGCGCACCAAGGACATCCTCGGGCAGTCAGCTACAGGATTTTTCCCTTCTTCCTCCGCGACATTGCAGGGCACTCATTACAGTGGCCGGGGTTTTTGGGGTCGCTGCGCACTTCTGAGCGCGGGCAGTCCAGCTCATAGGGGCGCCACCTCGTTTTGGCTTCCGCAACCAATGGGGAAAAGGTGGTGCTGCTGGCTGAGGGGGGCTTCACCAGGGACACTGGGTTGCCACCCCGGGTGTTTCCCAGGGGACCAGTTCCTTTTTATGCCATTCCTTAAGAGCATCAAAAGGTAGCATCAGGATGACCAAGGACCACCAATGCACCGTCCGGCTTCAGCTGGGACTTTAACCCCAAAAAATTTTGTTCTTTTTAACATTTTATTTTCGTTGGAGACACTCATGGGGTAACTTTTTGAGGCTCGCAGGCCCCTTGTAGCGGCAGGCAAGCCCTAATGCTGTCATCGGTTTATGGAGCATTGGAAAACACATCTGGAGATCTTTTCGTGCGGTCCCAAAGATAGACGTACTTTAAGAAAATTGCAAGCACTGATTCTTTCGCAGCGTCCAATCTCAACTTCTCTCCTGCAGCACCTTAATTTCCCCACTACATGCAGCTCGCTGTTTTTTCTTTCATAGGGTACATGTCCATTATGCGAATTTCCTTTGAACCCTACAGGGTTCTGGCTTGCCGCTGTACCGAGGGAGCCACTTCCTCCAGGCATTTGGCAGCGTTAGGGTACATGGGGCCACGGCCAGGTGAGGGGCCGCTTTCACAGCCTGTGGCAGCGCCGAGGGGTAAGCATTAAGGCCGTCGGCCTGGCCGCGTTGTGGCTGGCTGCTGCGACATGTCGCGCCCCCCTAGTTAATCGTAAGCCTCCCTCTCGAAGGCTGCACCCGCAGGCACAGTAAAGTGTAGAAGGACCGCCGCGGGCCCGCTGACGTCGAGCGTTCATGTAGCTTTCACAGACCTGGCCCCGAGCGGGGGCGTGTCCGGGATCACCCACTTTTGCAGGTACGCCCACTAGTTTTCCCCACCGTGGCGCTTAAATGGCGGGCAATGGCGGCAAATGGCGGGAAATCATCACCAATACAAAACACGTCTTTAGGCACACAGTACCCCCCGGGGCAACGGGCAAAATTACTCCCCCTTGGCAGGAACGAAAAACCGTTCGTGACGCCAAGTTTAAAGAGTCGCAAAAACACCAGGGTTATGGGTACTCGCCCGGGCCTTGAAGTCTAGGGGAATGCACGGGGACCAGCTCGCCGTTGCCCGGGCGCCACCGAATTTTGGTTTTTTTCAGGGTGACTTGAATAATTTATATGGGGATTTTTGGACGCCACTTGGGTTTTCCGGTCAGGAGACCCCGCGCTATCAGATCCCGGAGGTTAATATTGGGCAGCTAGGTGTTAACCTTCCACAAGAAGGCTGAGGATCCTCCAGCAATAGATATGCAAAGGTGCAACAGACGGGACCCGGCAGTCGGAGATAATAAGGGAGACACACACATAAGTCACTTTGGACCTTTACTGAGGGTTGCAGGACCCCCGGAGCAACTTTAGGGTGAAGGATCACATCGAGATTCCCCCGGGGTTGTGGCCTCCATCTTTGCCTTTATGTGATAAAGTCCCTGACCTGCCTGTAGCAGGTCTAACTTGGTCTCCGTCTTGCACTGGCTGATCTTGTATTGACCTTCTCCTGAAGCACACATCTTTTATTTGCAGGGGCCCGCTAGACTCCGTTTTTTCGACCAGCTACGTATCACCTGTGTACCCTGGGACTTTTAGGTCCTCCGGAACCCGTGTTTCTCCTAAGGGTCGTGGGAACCCTATAGGCTCGGACCCCAGGTCCGGCGATACTTTCTGAGATGACTGTTAAGGCTCCACGCTCATAACTTTTCCCTTTCCTTTGGTCTACCTAGATTTCACCGATCCACCCGTCAGTTGGTGGGGGCCTCTTCCCGCTCTTTAGCGGGGGCACCTTTCCACTGAGCTACACTTTCAAATTCCTCTACAGGGGAAGTGATGTCTCTGTGTCACTCTTACAGACTCCACTTGCAGACTGAGCCTCAACAGAAACTCTGAGCAGCTCCCTACAATGGGTGCTCTGCTCCCCTCTGACTCTCACTGGACAAACGTTTCCTTGTAACGTCTTTTATATGTCTTACACAGCTCCCCTGGTGGTCTCGGGAGCTGTACTGTTTGTGTATAATGGGCCCAGTGGGATCTTCCTTAGGCACCCTTCTGGGAGATATGGATTCAGTCACAGCTGGGCTCCACATTTCTCTTACAGTAAAAAAAATACTCCCCCTTTACCCCGGAAATAAAGTCTGATTTCCGGTCGAGTTGCCCCATCCACTGCATGGTTCCTCATATACTCCATCAGGTTTACCTTGCCCCTGACCTCCCGCACATTAGGGTGCTCTTTTTCTCTGGGGGAGACAGCGATCCTCCGGATACCAAGACATGCCACCTAAGGGAAACTGGTGTCTCCAACAGGTTAAGGCATCCTCACCCTTACTGATGGCCCTTGACAGAACTGGCCACAGAGCGCGCGGTCATTTCACTTATTGTCAGTGGACCACCTCCGAAACTCGGAGCAATACTCCTCCGCTAGCCACTCTCCCTGCCAAAGCTGATGTAGTATGGACTCGGAAGCTAGGGAGACACTGTGATTGTATAATAAAATTCCTCCACTGAACTGAAGCGACTGAGGTCAACGAGAGAGAATGCCTAACTTGGGGTCACCCTGAAAGGAAGAGAGATTATTATCCCCATCAGTTCCTACTCGGTTCCTGAGGAACAAAGTTGTAACTTAAGTGTATCTTACAGGCTTCCCTGAAAAACAACAAACTTATCATGCTTCCCAGAGAACCTGTCAGGCGAAGAGATCTTGGGCTCTGCTAAGGTTGCCTGAGAGACACGGTCCCCAAGCCTGATGTGTTTAGGATGCGCAAAATGACAGTGCGTAGATCTGCGTGATAGGCTTCATAATAGATCAAAAAAAGGTTTCGTCAGCGCTAATGTCCGACTCTGTTGTTGGGTTTCCTGGGACCAGGGCTCCTTTCCCTTGTCCCTAACACTTGGGATGCCCTAGCTCGCTGGATTACTTCTGATGGTGAAACACCGAGGCCACGTAACCTTACCTTAGCTCCTGAATGTACCCTTAGACTGTAACCCTTTCCCCAGGAAGAGGGGAATAGTAGTGTACCGTAATACACCAGACATAACAAGGTAATAAACAAAATAAAGGAAAATACAAACACACAAATAAACCTCACACAAACAGCAGAGGTTTACACCGGTAGCAGAGGATAGGGTAAAACCAAAGTAGGAGAAGAAGGGGAATTACACAAGCCGAAAACCTAGTAACAGTCATAGATAAATCCACCAAATGCCTTCTCAAATGACAACCACCAACCAACAATCTCCAGCCGTGCAGCAAAAGCTAACTCTGACAATGAGTGCTTACCAGGGCCCAGATTATAAAGGAGATGGCATTTGTTAACAGTGAACAGTTGAGCCTTAATTCTGGGAAAGCTTCCTGTACTCTCAACTGAGCAGATTAACCATTGCCTGCAAAAGAAACTGCACATTTAATATGAAGGTGAAGTGCTCCTAATCAGTGTAGGAGGAGAAAACAGACGCTGCAGTCTTCTGGCTCCTCTCTGTCGCGGTAAACTCATGACAATACAGTGTCTTAATTTTCCGAATAAAAATACTCCCTAGCAGAACCCCAATAAATAATTGCCCCCTTTCATATTCCCTGCACAAAATAACCCACACATATCCCTCATATGGTTTCATGCTCGCAAACACTGCCCTCTCCTTTCCATATTGGGTCCCCTCTCCATACTGTACTCCACACTGTATTCCCCCTATAGGGCCCATTTCTATACTGGCACTCTCACCACACCCCCCTCCTTCTGGGCCTTTACTTCCCCCATCTACCCCCCTCCACCTACCATCTTTATTCTGTCCCCCACACTTTTTTTCCAACTGTCCTCCACATTCCCCCAATAGTCCCCAACATTCCCCCCCCTCCCCCCCTCACTTACCCTCCACTCTCCATATGCCTTTCCCAAAATCCCACAACTCCTTTTTCTGTTCCTCACCCAACCAAACACCAT
>JARQOD010000004.1:59369027-59441448 GCA_033576555.1 Oophaga sylvatica | reverse complement strand
CCTGAACACATCCGGAAAGAGCGCGCGTACAAAAGGGGGCGGGGCTTTGGGCGGTGCGGAATTTCCTCTCCGTCCAAAGCGCTGTGGTTCCGGACCGTGGAACCACAGCCTAATATGACTATGTACCACTCATCTTTTCTCTGATATGGAAACTATCTTATGCGTAAGTATGTCTGTGACCAGACATGCCACACGGAATGGCATTGTGGCCTACAAGCGGCCATAGGCCCCTGGTTGTGCACTCTTGATCTACAGAGATATGACTAGGGGACTTGGACATTAGATTACAATAAAGCCCCCTTCACACTAAGCGAGATCGCTGAAGCGTCACCGATTTTGTGACGCAACAGCGACCTAGCCAGCAATCTCGTTTAGTGTGACACACAGCGATGACCAGCCCCCTGCTGGGAATCGCTGATCGTCGTCGAATGGCCTGGACCATTTTTTTATCGTTGGTGTCCCGCTGGCCAGCGCGCATCGCTGCGTGTGACAGCAGGAGACCAATGTTCAGCGAGCTCCCAGCGCGGTATGCAGAAGCTGGGAGCTGGTATCCAGGGTACACATCGGGTAACTAAGCACCGCGCAGCACTTAGCTATCCGATGTTTAGCCTGGATACCAGCTTGCTCACTGGTCCTGATCGCTGGTGAGTCTGCCCATGTGACAGCTCACCAGCGATCAGCTAATGATGTCCCAGCGATCCCATCCACGTTGGATCGTTGGTGGGATCGCTGGGACATTGAAGAGTGTGACGGGGCCCTAAGAAAACATGGGCCACTAATATTCTCTTCATCAAAACCACTGACGCACATTCAGAAAGTCTTGTTTACCCAATTTTTGGAATTGTGAAGGTGCTTATTTAGAAAATACCTGTTCTACTTCAGGGGGTTTCATAGGGCTATTATATTTCCATGTCTTGCCTAGACATGCACCACTACTATGCTCTGCTGTCACTGCACAAGGAACAAAGCCTCTAAAGGAGATAGCGGCAGTGTCTAAATACTGTGATTTACCTGCCTTTATTCTGAGCTAAGAGAATCACAGCATGGAAATAGTTGGAAACTTTACACTGCCCCTGCCGGCTCATTGGCTGCTAAATCCTCATTATAATCCCCAGTTGAGATGAGAATCTCTGGAAAACCGATGTTGCTGTATACGACTCTATTAGTTTGATTTTCTGTTTAAGATCTAATGATTAGTTCTGAATATATTCTGAATATTTCTCGCACTTTTGAAATGCTTCACCTTATTTATACTTTGGCACTGATAGATTTTAGGTAATTTTGCATTAATTAATATAAAATAATACAATGATTGTCAATAGTTTACATTTTTGGCTACATATGTATATGATCAGCATTGTATTGAATGCATAGATTGTACATTTTGGGGATTTTTTTTAAATAAAAGACTTGTTAGCTCTTCTGATCTGTTTGTTTTAATGAATACTTTTGTCCCCTTTAAATAACAATTCTGTGCTGTGCCATTGTGATGTTATTCCTACTGAAGCTTGAGGAAAACATTGAAAACTTGTTGACACCATTGTCTTTGTTACAGAGAGTATGTTCCTAAGTAGTCTCATAATATCAGCACTGATGTAGAACCCATATCTGCATACCCCAAGTTTTTAAAAGCCAATTGTTAGTTCATTTATACCTTTCTAGGACAAATAACAAAGGAATTACACAATGGAAAATTGAGACAAAAATGGTGATAGAGAATTGTTATGCTATGGCAGGGGTGGGGAACCTTTTTCCAGCTGGTGGCCATTTGGAAATTTCTACCATCATTCGAGGGCCACAAAAAAATGATCACCTTGAAAATTACCCCGGTATATTTAGTCAAATAATTAATTATGGAAATTCACCCTTAATGTGATAGCTGGACCTGCTTCTCTTTGGTGCAGCTGTGATGTTAGGTCATGGATGGGGAACCTTTTTTTCAGCCAGGGGCCATTTGAAAATTTCTACCATCATTCCGGGGCCTCACAAAAATGATCACCTTGAAAATTACCCCGGTATATTTAGTGAAACAATTAATTATGGTAACTCACCCTTAATGTGAGGGGCCATTTGAAAATTTCTAACATCATTCCGGGGCCTCACAAAAATGATCACCTTGAAAATTACCCCAGTATATTTAGTCAAACAATTAATTATGGTAACTCACCCTTAATGTGACGGTTGGACCTGCTTCTCTTTGGTGCAGCTGTGATGTTAAGCGATACTGATCATGTTACTTCTCACAGCTGCTTTTCCAGCAGCTGTGCTGGCCAGGAGAGCAGTCAACTTTTTTGTCATAAATTTTGTAAATCAAATACATCACATAGGAGACGCTGGAACTACTGTATATACATCACATAGGAGGTGCTGAGACAGTTGTATATACACCACATAGGAGACAATGGGACTGCTATATAAGCATCACATAGGTGACACTGTGACTGATGTCTATACATCGCACAGGAGACGCTAGGACTACTGAATATACATCACATAGGAGAAGCTGGGACAGCTGTATATGCATCACAGGAGACTCTGGGGTCATATAAATTACAGGAGGGGCTGGGGCATTGACATCACAGGAGATGCTGGGACATATTCATCACTGGGGAGGTTGGGGGGAATAGACATCACTGAGAGGCTATATACATCACTAGGAAGCATAGACAGCACTGGAGGTATATCTGTCCCTGGGGGAATATACTTCACTGGTGGGGTCACAAAAATCATTGAAGGCTATATACAGCACTGCAGCCATATACAATACTCAGTGGGATATACAGAACTTCTGGGGCAAATGTATCACTGGGGAATATGCATATCACTTGGGACACATTAAGCCCTGGGGGATATACAGCACTTGGGGAGGAGGGATATACAGCACTGGGGGGTACAGGCATTGCTGGGGAGGTACATGGATTACCGTATGGGGCTCATAGATCACCGGGGGGTGGCACAAAGATCACAGGGGGCACACAAAGATCACTTGGGGCACAAAGTTCACAGGGGGCACAGAGACCACAGGGAGGCACAGAGATCACAGGGAGTGGCACGAAGATCACGGGGGGCACAAATCACAGGAGGGCATACAGCTGAGGGCTCAAAGCTGGAGGTGATAGAGATCACAGGGAGGCACATAGATCACAGGGGGGGCACAAAGCTCTGAGCCACAGATCACAGGGGTGCACATAGCTGGGGGGCACAGAGATCACAGGGGGGCATATAGCTGGGGGGCAGAGAGATCACAGGGGGAACAGAGATCACAGGGCGCACATAGCTGGGGGGCACAAATCACAGGGGGCACGCTGGGTGCACGGATCCGGGGAGCACATGCTGGGGACAGACGGGCCTCCATCATGAACCCTACTCTGTTGACCGGTCATTGGGGGGGCCGGCCGAGCACGCGGTCCCGTGGGGGGCATTTTATTGTACAGTATCAACGCCGCTATGGGGCCCTGGGAGGGGGGGATGGAGGATGAGGGAGCGTCAAAGCTGGGGGACGCCCCCTCTCCCATCATTCCCTGCTCTGCCTCTGACACAGCGCGCTCACTGTGTGTCGGGCAGAGCAGGAGACAGGAGCTGGGAGCAGCGCTGGCACCAGGAGAGGTGAGGAGTGTTTTTTTTTTTTTTTTATAAATCTGTCCTGCTGTGGGGCCATTCCAGGGGGGGAGGAGAGATGAGGGCTGTAAAATGTGGGCCCTGCTGTATACTATGTGGGCCCTGCAATATACAATGGGGGCCCTGCTATATCCAATGTGGGCCCTGCTATATACTATGGGGGCCCTGCTATATCCAATGTGGGCCCTGCTATATACTATGGGGGCCCTGCTGTATACTATGGTTACTAGGGCCCTGCTATATCCAATGTGGGCCCTGCAATATACAATGGGGGCCCTGTTGTATACTATGGGGGCCCTGCTGTCTACTATAGGGGCCCTGCTGTAAAATGGGGGCCTTGCTATATACTATGTGGGCCCTGCTATATACAATGTGGGCCCTGCTGTAAAATGGGGGCCCTGCTATATACAATGTGGGCCCTGCTATATACTACGGGGGCCCTGCTGTAAAATGTGGGCCCTGCTATACACTATGGGGGCCCTGCTATATACAATGGGGGCCCTGCTGTATACAATGTGGGCCCTGCTGTATACAATGTGGGCCCTGCTATATACTATGTGGGCCCTGCTGTATACTATGTGGGCCCTGCTGTATACTATGTGGGCCCTGCTGTATACTATGTGGGCCCTGTTGTACAATGTGGTCCCTGCTGTATACAATGTGGGCCCTGCTGTATACAATGTGGGCCCTGCTATATACTATATGTGCCCTGCTATATACTATGTGGGCCCTGCTGTACACTATGTGGGCCCTGCTATATACTATGTGGGCCCTGCTGTATACTATGTGGGCCCTGTTGTACAATGTGGGCCCTGCTATATACTATGTGGGCCCTGCTGTACACTATGTGGGCCCTGCTGTACACTATGTGGGCCCTGCTGTATACTATGTGGGCCACGCTGTACACTATGTGGGCTGTGTTATATACTATGGGGGATATATTATATTTTATAGGGTGGCTGTGTTATATAATATATGTGGCTGTGTTATATACTTTGTGGCTGTGTTATATACTATGGGGGGCTACGTTATATTCCTTTGGGGAGGCAGGCTGTATGATATTCTATTCGGGGATACATTATATTCTATGGGGGGCTGTATTATATTTATTATATTCTATGAGGGGTGATTGCATCATACTCTGAGGTGGCTACATTGTATTCTATGAGGGGCTAGATCATATTGTATGGGGGCTTCATTATATTTTATGAGGGGGCTACATTATATTCTATGGGGGCTGCATTATACTATAAGAGTAGGGCTACATTGTATTTTATGGAGGGGCTACATTATACTATATAAGGGGGCTCACTTATATTCTATGGGGTTTAGATTATACTCTGTGGGGTGGTTGCATTATACTCTGTGGGGTGGCTGCATTATGCTCTGTGGGGTGGCTGCATTATGCTCTATAGGGTGACTGCATTATACTATATGTGGGCTGCATTATACTGTATCGAGGACTATGGGGAATACATTATACCATATGAAGAACTATGGGGTGCATTATACTATGGGAAGTGAATTGTACTACATGGATGACTATGGCGGTGCATTATACTATATGGAGCACTATGAGGAGTGTATTATACTATATGGATGACTGAGTTTATTTTAATATATTGAGGGCTATTAGGAGTGTATTATACTATATGGAGGACTATGGATACATTATATTATATGGAGGACTATGTGGTGTGCACTTTACAATATGGAGGACTGTGGTGCACATTATATTATATGGAGGACTATGTGGTGTGCACTTTACAATATGGAGGACTGTGGTGCACATTATAATATATGGAGGACTATGGGGTGTATTATACTAAACAAGCAAAATGGTGCATATTCATCGAGTGATTGGTGTTAGGCTAAGTGCACACGTTCAGGAATGTTTGCAGAATTTTCCTGAGCAAAACAGACTTTTTCCGCGGTAAACTTTCTAGGTCAATAATATAGCAGGAAAAAGGCTAGAATTCCGCAAAATTAATGAACATGTTGGTTCTTTTTGTGCACAAAAATTGCGGACTTCATTCTAAATGATAGGATGCTTAATTCATGCGTTTTTGATGCATTTTTTCCCGCGAAAAAAACGCAAATAATCCTGAACGTGTGCACATAGCCTGAATGTGTCATTGGTGAGGGCATGGTGCAGAAGTGAAGTTTTTCCATGAAAGGGCGGAGGGATTTTGGAAGGTTTGCGTGGTGGAGGAGGAGCTAGGATGGATGCGGAACTGGGGGGTGGAGCCTGGGCGGAGTCTCAAGGGGGGCCCCATAAATTTTGCCAGTATGGGGCCCCGAAATTCCTAGTGGCAGCCCTGGCCACAGAGATCACATGAGGGCATATAGTTGGGGGGCACAGAGATCACAGGGTGGCACATAAATCACAGGTGGTACATAGCTGGGGGGCACAGAGATCACAGGGGGGCACATAGCTGGGGCCACAAAACTGTTGGCACGCACAGACATCGCTCTGGACTCTATGGCAGCAGCTCCTCTTCCGGGACAGGAGGACAGGAGCGCATTGGGTGCTAACCCCGCCACCCGGACGCTAACCCCGCCCACCCTGATGACATCATCATTCATGTGCAGGCAGGCAGCGTTTTGTAATGAATGCTGCGTACTGTGCAGTTGGGCGTTAAAGGGCCGGCAGCTGACAGGATACAGCTGCCGCCCGGGGATTGAGGCCTGCGGGCCGGAAGTTCCCACCTCTATGCTATGGGGAACTTCTCATTTGCCATAAAGATGCTAAGTTGGTGTGGTCCTCAACCCCTCTGTTGGGAGTCTTCTTGAACACTGTGCCCACTTGGCTAAAATGACTAAATTTATATTCAAGGAACAGCGGTCCATATCTCAGAGAGGTGCAAGATGAAGAAAAAACAAAGTCAAATTCAGAAAAAAGAGGCATTTCCACCAGGTAAAATAAATTAGATATTTTTGGCAAAAGATAGCCCTCCTATTTTTCCTCACCTAGCATCCGTATGACATCCATATGACATGCATATTTAATCCATATGTAATACATTTTTAACATCATCTTTTACACACTGTAATTCTGTACACCATGTTCTAAATTATTATGCAAATTATATTTTTCTCTGATTTTCCTAAGTGGTCAGTGCAAATGACAGTCAGTCTAATAAGCGTCATCACCGTTAGAGTATACATCGAATTTTATTGAAGAAACCTCCCAATGATAACAGTATAATCTCCGAAATGAATAAAAACTCAAAATGCACTGTTCCAAATTATTAGGCACAGTAGAATTTCTGAACATTTGATATGTTTTAAAGAACTGAAAATGCTCATTTGTGGAATTTGCAGCATTGGGAGGTCACAATCACTGAAAAAAAGCAATTTAACTCCAAAATATCCTAACAGGCCAAGTTACATGTTAACATAGAAACCCTTCTTTGATATCACCTTCACAAATTCGTGCATCCATTGAATTTGTGAGTTTTTGGAGAGTTTCTGCTTGTATTTCTTTGCATGAAGTCAGAATAGCCTCCCAGATCTGCTGTTTTGATGTGAACTGCCTCCCACCCTCATATATCTTCTGCTTGATGATACTCCAAAGGTTCTTTATAGGGTTGAGGTCAGGGGAAGATGTTGGCCTCATCATGAATTTATCTCCTTTTATGCCCATAGCAGCCAATGACTCAGAGGTATTCTTTGCAGCATGAGATGGTGCATTGTCATGCATGAAGATGATTTTGCTCCTGAAGGCACGTTTCTGCTTTTTATACCATGGAAGAAAGTTGTCAGTCAGAAACTCTATATACTTTGCAGAGGTCATTTTCACACCTTTAAGATCCTTAAAGGGCCCTACCAGCTGTTTCCCCATGATTAAGGCCCAAAACATGACTCCTCCACCTCCTTGCTGACGACGCAGCCTTGTTGGGACATGGTGGCCATCCAACAACCATCCACTACTCTATTCATCTGGACCATCCAGGGTTGCTCGACACTCATCAGTAAACTAGACTGTTTGAAAATTAGTCTTCATGGATGTCTGGGCCCACTGCAATCGTTTCTGCTTGTGAGCACTGTTTAGGGGTGGCCGAATAGTAGGTTTATGTACCACAGCAAGCCTTTGAAGGATCCCACACCTTGTGGTTTGAGGGACTCCAGAGGCACCAGCAGCTTCAAAAATCTGTTTGCTGGTTTGTAATGGCTTTTTAGCAGCTGCTCTCTTAATCCGATGAACTTGCCTGGCAGAAACCTTCCTCATTCTGCCTTTATCAGCACGAACACGTATGTGCTCAGAATCAGCCACAAATCTCTTAACAGTATGATGATCACGCTTACGTTTTTGGGAAATATCTAATGTTTTAATCCCTTGACCAAGGCATTGCACTATTTGATGCTTTTCAGCAGCAGAGAGATCATTTTTTTTCCCATATTACTTGAAAACTCTGGCCTGCTTAATAGTGTGGAACATCCAGTTTTCCTTTTATTGGGCTCACATGGCAAACTAATTATCACAGGTATCTGAGATTGATTTCAGTGATACAAAGAACCCTGAGACACAATACCATCAATGTGTTTCATTTACAAAAAAAAACAAAAATTGCTATGACACTTAAAACCAACTTGCATAATAATTTGGAACATGATGTATGTATCACATGAGATGCGCAAATTCTGACACTTTGCCTGGCTCTTTCCTATTGCCCTGGTGTGGTGGAAATCAGGATAATAGTAGTTGGGGTTGATGTCAGCTGTGTAATGTCAACTGGCATTAAGCCCTGGTGTTAGTAATGGAGAGGCATCTATCATTACTAATCCAGTAAGTCAAAAGAAAAAAAAACACACAAAAATTTTATTTTAGAAAATACCACCTCTTTCATCAATTTATTATTAAAAAATAATCCCCACAGCTCTGACACAATCCATGGCGTTCCCACGATGTCCACTGATTCTGTACTGCAACTTTCATAGGTCACTCCTGGTCATGACTCAGGAGCGATGGCCTCAGTAACGGAGTAACTACACCGCTCATCAGAGTCGCAAAGTCACACTAGCCACTATGAGACTCTGCGACTCTGTTGAGAGGTGTAGATAATGATGTCACCGCTGGTCAGAGCCACCAGGTCTCGCAGGAGCCGGCAACTTTGATTCTATACTGCAACTGACACGTTTAAAGAATTTATGGAAGATGTTGACTCATCCATTCATTTCATAATTATATTTTTTCAAATATTGTTTGTTTTTTTAATTACTATAAAAAATGTTTCTTTTATATTTTTTGGTACATTTTATGTCATTGTTTTTCGACCAAAGTATAATTAGCTGGGACCACAACATAATTGGATTGCCTTCTAAATGGTTATTAGCTTTGTGTAACCAGGTTCTGGATATATTTGGCCATATTACTGTCAATATACTTAAAATCCATTGTCGCCCTTTTTTGTGTTTCAGATGGGATGGATTGACCCTGGAGAGATTCTAAGTCTCATCATGTATATCACAGGCACCTGAAACAGTTTCCAGAGATGGGGGCATTTCGGAGTTAGGGTTAGGGTAATACATTAAGTCAGACTGACATTGCCAATACCCTGTATATGAGGTACTGTATGAAGGTACAAAGCTCTGAGTGTATGCTTTTTTGTAACAGAACATATGTATAATATTGTGGAGTTCCAATATGCATCATAGTAAACAAATAATATCAATATGCTATTATTCAGTAGAGTATACAGTTGTGCTCAAAAGTTTACATACCCGGGCAGAATTTTTGCTTTCTTGGCCTTTTTTCAGAGAATATGAATGATAACACCAAAACTTTTTCTCCACTCATGGTTAGTGGTTGGGTGAATAAGAGTCAATGTTTGTGACTGATGTGTAAGGAATCTGCTAAATGAAATGAGACTTAACATACAGGTCCTTCTCAAAAAATTAGCATATAGTGCTAAATTTCATTATTTACCATAATGTAATGATTACAATTAAACTTTCATATATTTTAGATTCATTACACACCAACTGAAATTTGTCAGGTCTTTTATTGTTTTAATACTGATGATTTTGGCATACAACTCCTGATAACCCAAAAAACCTATCTCAAAAAAATTAACATATTTCAACCGTCCAATAAAATAAAAGTGTTTTTTCAAAACAAACAAAAAAAACCATCAAATAATAATGTTCAGTTATGCACTCAATACTTGGTCGGGAATCCTTTGGCAGAAATGACTGCTTCAATGCGGCGTGGCATGGAGGCAATCAGCCTGTGACACTGCTGAGGTGTTATGGAGGCCCAGGATGCTTTGATAGCGGCCTTAAGCTCATCCAGAGTGTTGGGTCTTGCGTCTCTCAACTTTCTCTTCACAATATCCCACAGATTCTCTATGGGGTTCAGGTCAGGAGAGTTGGCAGGCCAATTGAGCACAGTAATACCATGGTCAGTAAACCATTTACCAGTGGTTTTGGCACTGTGAGCAGGTGCCAGGTCGTGCTGAAAAATGAAATCTTCATCTCCATAAAGCATTTCAGCCGATGGAAGCATGAAGTGCTCCAAAATCTCCTGATAGCTAGCTGCATTGACCCTGCCCTTCATGAAACACAGTGGACCAACACCAGCAGCTGACATGGCACCCCACACCATCACTAACTGTGGGTACTTGACACTGGACTTCAGGCATTTTGGCATTTCCTTCTCCCCAGTCTTCCTCCAGACTCTGGCACCTTGATTTCCGAATGACATGCAAAATTTGCTTTCATCAGAAAAAAGTACTTGGGACCACTTAGCAACAGTCCAGTGCTGCTTCTCTGTAGCCCAGGTCAGGCGCTTCTGCCGCTGTTTATGGTTCAAAAGTGGCTTTACCTGGGGAATGCGGCACCTGTAGCCCATTTCCTGCACACGCCTGTGCACGGTGGCTCTGGATGTTTCTACTCCAGACTCAGTCCACTGCTTCCTCAGGTCCCCCATGGTCTGGAATCGGTCCTTCTCCACAATCTTCCTCAGGGTCCGGTCACTTCTTCTCGTTGTACAGCGTTTTCTGCCACATTGTTTCCTTCCAACAGACTTCCCATTGAGGTGCCTTGATACAGAACTCTGGGAACAGCCTATTTGTTTAGAAATTTCTTTCTGGGTCTTACCCTCTTGCTTGAGGGTGTCAATGATGGCCTTCTTGACATCAGTAAGGTCGCTAGTCTTACCCATGATGGGGGTTTTGAGTAATGAAGCAGGCAGGGAGTTTTTAAAAGCCTCAGGAATCTTTTGCATGTGTTTAGAGTTAATTAGTTGATTCAGAAGATTAGGGTAATAGTTCGTTTAGAGAACCTTTTCTTGATATGCTAATTTTTTGAGACAGGTTTTTTGGGTTATCAGGAGTTGTATGCCAAAATCATCAGTATTAAAACAATAAAAGACCTGACAAATTTCAGTTGGTGTGTAATGAATCTAAAATATATGAAAGTTTAATTGTAATCATTACATTATGGTAAATAATGAAATTTAGCACTATATGCTAATTTTTTGAGAAGGACCTGTATAGAAAAGCCTACAGAAAAACAGCTCTGACACCTAAACACAAAGCAGAAGGAATCAAAGTTACGGTGGGATATAATATGACAGAGATGAAAATGATATCCAGGGATGAATCGCAAATCTGTGGTGGTAAAGAGAATGATGCTGGGGCTTTTGTTTGGTCCAGTTCTAATGAAACATGTAAAGATGACTGCCTGAAAAAATGAATCACATTGCCCCATTCATTATGCTATGGAGTCGGATGTCAGAAGAATGCTAGTTAACAAGGTGATTATTATGACCTCAATCGGCAATGCACAGATTAACAAACAGGAAAGATATAAATCTTCGTACCGTGTTAGCCAGTAGAAAGAAATATAATAAAATTTGAGAGTCCTCAGTGGATGATCCCTTTTTAAATGGTAACTGAAAAGATGGTAAGAAATTGTGAGCTTATAAGACTACTGATGACGAGACCTGAGCTTGAAATTTATTACCATCTTTTCAGTTACCATGAAAAAGGTTTCAACCACTGAGGACTCTCAATTCTAAATATTTTATAGATTTACAAAGAAATTTTCGACACTTTCTCATTCCATCAATAGAAAATAGCTTTTGCGAATGATTAAGCAATTAGCATGACAACGTGTTTTATCACAGAACAAAGAACATTCAGTTGTTTCTTCATGAAGGAATATAAGCCATCGAACAGTCAGAATCTCAATCTCAATAGAAATTTGTGGTCGAAATCTAAAAAATCGGTTCATGACATGGCAATATCAAGCAATATTGATCGGTTATCCGCTCTTGAAAGAGGACCTTTCATGTTGAATTGGACACACAATGTAATAATGGATGCAGAACTGAATAAAACATTTTTTTAGAATTTTTTTTATAGATTTTGCCTCTCCATTGCTGAGATATTAGCAATGAAAGTATTTGGCATCTATTGAGGTAACCTTCATTAAGTACAAGTGCGTGTTATTAGATTGTTTTCAGTGTGGACGTGTACTTCTTCCCCATGTAGGACATTGACTAATAGTTAGCAGGCAGCAATACAGAGGAGAAAAAGAACATGTCCCCCCAATAGATCAGAACAGGCTATTACTGTATACAATATAATGACAACCTACTTTACTCTCAGTGAAAAGCAATGAGCATGACAGACGTAAGTATGATTATGGATACCTTTAAGCTCTACTCTTTGGTCAAACAATGTGGGGGGGAGGCGCATATACAGAACAGATGACAGTGTTAAGAGAGCTGATAGAAGGGTATAAAATGACACAGCTAAACTCAGCTGTACTGTATCTCCAACCCAGACTGACTGCCATGACCTTATCTGAAAGGTGTTAATCATTTGTGCTCTAAACTCTGCACTTTCCAATCATACAAGAGGTAATACCAGGGGCTAAAGCTTTCTGTCTGTCATTGACAAACTTGCTCTAAGCTATTGTAGGTTGTGTTCTTTTCTCCTGAGGGCTGCTGCCTGCTTATGATTGGTCAATGGTTGGGAAGAAATAAACGCCCCCAGTGTAAACGCCCTGATAATGTTCCCTTGAACGTATCGAAAATTAAGTCATTGGAACATATATGGACTAATGCTGCATGTGAAGATGTTATAATCATATACAGTACAAATAGAGTTGAATATTTTATGTAGTTGTGCAGGATTTCTTCTATATTGATCATTACACTGAGGAACAATATATAGGACACTCCATGATGTCTGTCATATTTATTTATAAGTGATATGTATAATTTATGGCTAATCCTCCCTCTTAACTGACCTTATTATTGTACCTTCATATTTATTCTCAGGGAATTATAGGTCCATTTAGGGCTAGATGATATTGATGATATTTTATTGTGTGCTTTGAGGGTGCTAATGTCCGTGGTCAGATGGGGTTTTTAATTAGGGGTTTATAGAGACAAAGTAGGAATAGCTGTACACTTACATTCCTAAAGTACCTGGATTTGTTAGTTCACATTGGCCTTTCCTGAAAATATATAAATGTCTTTTACTTGCTTTTAGTTTGTGGTTCTTCTACAGACACATAAATAGTTGTAAGTTATATCTTCATGTGCCACATTAAAAGTGGAATAAAACATGAATAAAAAGTTGTATATAAATAAAAAGGGTACTAATAAAAACCATAATTTTATCCTGCAAAAAACAATCCCTTATTCAGCTCTCTTGGTGGAAAATTAAAGTTTTAGTTCTTAAAATATGGAAATGCGTACACTATTTTTTCTCTCTAGAAAATTGTTTTTTTTATGCACAAGTAGAAAAAACAACAACCAAAAACTATAAATCTGATGCCACTGTTAGGGTATGTGCACACGTTTCGCATTCCTGTGCGGATTTTTCAGCGTGGAACATTCAGAATCCGCAGGTAAAATGACCTGCGTTTTACCTGCGGATTCATTGCGGATTTACTGCGGATTTTCGGCGGATTTTTGTGCGGATTTGCCCTGCGGTTTTACACCTGCGGATTTCTATAATGGAGCAGTTGTAAAACCGCTGCGGATTCTGCACAAAGAATTGACATGCTGCGGATTTAAATCCGCAGCAAATCTGCTCGGAAAAATCTGCAGCATGTGCACAGTGTTTTTCTTTTTACACAGATTATAATGGTATTGTGCAACAATCCGCAGGGCCAAATCCGCTGTGGATCCGCAGTAGAATCCGCAACATGTGCACGCACCCTAATTGTACTGCCAAGAAGAATAAAAGCTGTTTTTTCTCATGGATGGTGAAAGGTGTAAAAATATGGAATAAAAACAATTCCTGAATTGCTATATTTTGTTCATTCTTCCTTTGAAAAATTGCTTTCCAAATATGGCGATGCATAATAGAAGTGTTAAGTGTTTATAGTGTTTAAAAAGTGGCAAAAAATTAAAATCCGTATATCGATGTGATCATACTGACTTGAAGAATAAAGCTTTCTTATCATTTATACCATGGTGAATGGCATAAAATAAATAATAAAAACATTTCTTGAACTGCTGTTTATTTGTTCATTCTGCCTCTCAAAAAAACAGAAAAAGGCTGGTTCCTATTTATTAAAGTTCCCCACTCTGTGCAACTACAGGAAAGGTTTTTGTCTAAATATCCCAAAAAATTATTCCACTGAAACTCTGGACAGAGCCATTCATTACAATGAGGCAGAAGAAGTCACTTTGGATTCCAAATAAATGCGAACGGAGCCTTAAAAGGAATCTAAAATATTATGAAACCACAAAATGGTACCAATAAAATCTTCAACTCAACCCTTGTGGAAATGAAAAATTTGGGGCTAAAGCAACACTTTTTCCTTCCACTTTGCGTTAATTCCTGTGTAGCATTAAAAGAGTTAATAAACTTACTAAATGTGTTTTTTTTTATACCTTTTACAGCTATACCTTGCTGTTTTTAAAATGTTTTCTAGTTTGAGGATTTTCTGACATATAAAGTGAAGAGGTCCCTAAAAATATTAGTTTTGCTTTAAATTTAATTGAAAAATTGCTGCTAAAAAATCTACATTTAACCAATGATGCTGATGTAATGTAGACACTCGGTAAATGTTATCCATTAATTATTTTGTGTAATATGACTATGTGTTTAGAGGACATACAAATTCAAGGTATGAAAATTGAAAGTGTTTATGCATTTGTGATATATTTTGTCCGAAATTTACTTCTAACACAAAGTACAATGCATCTAAAAAGGCAAATTTGGAATCACTGAAATATGTAAAAGTATTCCAGGGTTATTATCACATAATAAAATGATACATGTCAGAATTGTAAAGTTTGGCCTCGTCAGGGAGGTGAAAACTGTCTTCAGCAGGAAGGGTTGAAGTATGGCCATTTCATTTTTCAGCCAGGGTTTGATTCTAATTTATGATGAAAGAACTACAGGACTAATTTATTGGGAAGCTATCACCAGAAAATGAGCTATTGTTTAAAACAAATGTCAAGTTTTTGCTACTCCATCTAAGAGGAGCACAAAATAGAGGCAAAGACCCTGATTTCAATAATGTATCACTTATAATCTCCTGCTGATAAAATAGTGATTTTGTCAAAACTGCAGCAAGCAGCCCAATAAGTGACACATTGTTGGAATAAGGGTCCTTGTCTCTACAATATACTGCTCTCATATTAATTGGCAAAAAAATTCTATTAAATTGTTTTTTGTCTTAAATGTTTTATTTTCTTTTGGCAATGTTTTTTTTCCATATCATGAACTGTACATAAAAAAGAAAAAAATAGAAATGTTTGCTATTTTCGCAATGGCTACTAGGGCTTTTTTAAACTCTAATTCCTTGTTTTTGGAAACATTATATTGACATTAGAAATAAAGTCTGACCCCATTTATTATATTAAAGCCTCTAATAAGTGTGTGTGAAGATTATTGAGATGGGAGAGCAAGATCAGTTTTTTGGCATCACCTATTGGTATTAGTGTATCCTATGTTATCAGTTTTGTATAACGGTGTAACCCGTCATTGTAATCCCGCAGCTAATACAGTGGGGAAAAAAAGTGTTTAGTCAGCCACCAGTTGTGCAAGTTCTCCCACTAAAAAAGATGAGAGAGGCCTGTAATTGACATCATAGGTAGACCACAACTATGAGAGTCAAAATGAGAAAACAATTCCAGAAAATCACCTTGTCTGGTTTGGCAAGATTTATTTAGCAAATTATGGTGGAAAATAAGTATTAAGTGTGACCCTGTGTTTTGTGCTTGTGATTCTTTATGCTTGCTTGGTTTTGACTTGGTTCTGTTCCCGTTACGATTTCTGCCTGCCCCTCTTGTACTGCGTTGTTATCTTGTGTATGACTTCTTGCCTTTGTCCTGACAATTCTCTGTTTACTCCTCCTGTACTGCGTTGCTATCTCCGTGTATGACTCCTGGCTTATGTTCTGACTATTCTCTGCTCGCCCCTTCTGTACTGCGCCGTCCTCTCCGTGTATGACCCCCGTTTGTCTGACCTGAGTTTCCCTCTTCACTAATCCAGGGTCCCTGTAAAGTCCTGCACTCATTTCCAGTAGCAGAACGCTAAGCCCCGCCCACTGTGGTCACATGATCGCAGGTCCTTTTGCTTACTGCTACCTTCAGTGCCTACTCTCACCACGCTGCTCTGGTCCCGTCTGCTTGAGCCTCCCCTACGGCATCTGACCCCGGGCCCTTCCTCCGCAGTGTGGGTGAGTCACCCTGCTCAGCTGTGGCAGTTCGCTGGCGCTGACAGGGTCGTTACAATATCCTTTGTTGGCAGTGACAGAGGTCAAATGTTTTCTTTAAGTCATCACAAGGTTGGCACACACTGTTGGTGGTATTTTGGCCCATTCCTCCATGCAGATCTCATCTAGAGCAGTGATGTTTTGGGCCTGTCGCTGGGCAACACGGACTTTCAAATCCCTCCAAAGGTTTTCTATGGAGTTGAGATCTGGAGACTGGCTAGGCCACTCCAGGACCTTCATATGTCGGTGTGCTTGGGATCATTATCATGCTGAAAGACCCATCCACATTTTATCTTCAATGCACTTGCTGATGGAAGGAGGTTTGCACTCAAAATCTCACGATACATGGCCCTACTTATTCTTTCATGTACATGGATCAGTCATCCTGGTCCCTTTGCAGAGAAACAGCTACAAAGCATGATGTTGCTACCCCTATGCTTCTCAGTAGGTAACTCAGCGTTGTCTCCTCCAAACACAACGAGTTTTGTTTCTATCAAACAGTTCTACTTTGGTTTCATCAAACCATATGACATTCTCCCAATACTCTTCAGGATAATCCAAATGCTAACTAGCAAACTTCAGACAGGCCTGGACATCTACTGGCTTAAGCAGGGGGACACATCTGGCACTGCAGGATCTGAGTCCCTGGTGGCATAGTGTGTTACTGATGATAGCCTTTGTTACGGTGGTCACAGCTCTATGCTGGTCATTCACTAGGTTCCCCCATGTGGTTCTGGGATTTTTGCTCACCATTCTTGTGATTATTTTGACCCCATGGGGTGAGATCTTGCGTGGATCCCCAGATCAAGGGAGATTATCAGTGGTCTTATATGTCTTCCATTTTCTTATTATTGCTCCCACAGTTGATTCCATCACACCAAGCTGCTTGCCTATTGCAGATTCAGTCTTCCAGCCTGGTGCAGGGCTAAAATTTTGTTTCTGGTGTCCTTCAACAGCTCTTTGGTCTTCACCATAGTGGAGTTTGGAGTGTGACTGAGGTTGTGGACAGGTGTCTTTTATACTGATAACAAGTTCAAACAGGTGCCATTACTACAGGTAATGAGTGGATGACAGAGGAGCCTCTTAAAGAAGAAGTTACAGGTCTGTGAGAGCCAGAAATCTTGCATGTTTTTAGGTGACCAAATGCCTATTTTCCACCATAATTTGCAAAATAAATCTTGCCAAATCAGACAAGGTGATTTTCTGGATTTGTTTTCTCATTTTGACTCTCATAGTTGTGGTCTACCTATGATGTCAGCTACAGGCCTCTCTCATCTTTTTAAGTGGGAGAACTAGCACAATTGGTGGCTGACTAAATACTTTTTTTCCCCACTGTATGAAGCCTTGAAAACTCTTCCTGAAAGGACAAGAAGTATGAGTCTAAAAAAGCCCCAGTGACAAGTGTGAAAATTGCAATGTTACTAATTTTGCTTATTAGTAAAGATAGTGATATAGAATAAAAAACATTATTTTTTTATTTAAAAAATATACACAACATAAAAACCCAATTTAAACCCTTAACAACAGCTGATACGCCTTTTAACAGCAGCAGTTAAGGGTACTTATTCCTCAGTGCCGCTTTTTAACAGGGCTGAGAAATAAGGATATAGTGCCCCCAGAGTCGGAAAATCTCCGTGGTCTCAGCTACCAGGGTTAGTTTTTCCGTCCCCAGTGTTGCGATTGCTGTTATTCACCAAATAACGGCGGCCGCAAAAAGAAAAATTAAGATTTTCCATTTATTTCTCTCTCCACTGATATGATCTAGCATACCAGAAAAGAGAGAAATGGGGTCCCTCGATCGCCCCGGTACCTCCAGTGTCACTGGACCCTCTGTAAATGTTCCCCGGCCCTTGGCATCTTCATCCAGGAAGAAAATGGCGGGCGCATGCACAGTGAGCCCGCCGACATCTGCCGGCTGGCATCCGGCAACAATAGGAGATTTTTCTTATTGGTTCATTTTGATCACTGTGATAAATTCTATCACAGTGATCAAAATAAAAAAATAGTAAATCAAACCTCCTTTATCACCCCATTAGTTAGGCAATAATAATAAAATAAAAAATATATTTTTTCCATTAGTGTTAGGGTTGGGGCTAGGGTTAAGGTTAGGGTTGGGGTTAGAGCTAGGGTTAGGGTTGGGGCTAGTTTTAGGGTTGGGGCTAGAACTAGGGTTAGGGACTAGGGTTAGGGTTGGGCTAGGGTTAGGGTTGGGGCTAGTGTTAGATTTAGGGTTGGGGTTAGAGCTTGGGTTAAGGTTGGGCTAGGGTTAGGGTTGGGGCTAGTGTTAGGGTTGGGGCTAGAACTAGGGTTAGAGTTTGGCAGCTAGGGTTAGGGTAGGGGCTAGGGTTAGGGTTTTGTTGGGATACAGTTGTGTTGGGGTTATGGTTTTGTTGGGGTTAGGATGGTGTTAGGGTGGTGTTGGAGTTGGGGTTAGGGTTGTGGTTGGAGTTAGGGTCAGGGGTATGGCTGTGTTAGGGTTGGAGTTGGAATTGGGGGTTTCCACTGTTAAGATACATCAGGGGTCTCCAAACGCGACATGGAGTCAAACTGTGCTCCCTCCCTTCTGAGCCCTGCCATGCACCCAAACAGTGGCTTTCCCCCGCATACGGGGTATCAGCGTACTCAGGAGAAATTGCACAACAAATTTTGTGGTCCATTTTCTACTGATACCCATGTGAAAATAAAAAAGTTTGGTTCCAAAGTATTTTTTTTGTGAAAAAATTAAAATGTTAATTTTTTCCTTCCATATTGCTTTAGTTCTCATGAAGGTATTTTCTGTCATGTTGACCCCCCAAACTTACTTCAAATGTGAGGTGGTCCCTAAAAAATGGTTTTGTAAATTTTGTTGGAAAAATGAGAAATTGCTGGTCAACTTTTAACCCTAACTTCCTAACAAAAAAAAATTATGCTTACAAAATTGTGCTGATGTAAAGTAGACATGTGGGAAATATTATTTATTAACTATGTTGTGCACTATGACTCTTTGATTTAAGGCAAAAAAATTAAAAGTTTAGAAATTGCAACATTTTCAAATTTTTTGCCAAATTTCTGTGTTTTTCATAAATAAACGCAAGTCATATTGAAGAAATTTTATCACTAACATGAAGTACAATGTGTCACAAAAAAAACAAACTCAGAATCAATGGGATATGTTGAAGCGTTTCAGAGCTATAACTTCATAAAATGACAGTGGTCAGAATTGTAAAAATTGGCTTGGTCATTAAGTACAAAATTGGCTTGGTCACTAAGGGGTAAACATTTTCTGACTATAGCTTCCCTTTAAGAAAAAATAACTGCACAGTATTTGTATATAACCTCAAAGGCACATACAGCTAGGTCCAGAAATATTTGAAACAACTGAGATACAGTTGAATGTAAAACCATCCCACCATGTCAAGGTAACCCTATTCCGGATGATCCTAACCTCTGGTGTTAAAACCGTACTATATGTCAAAAGACGTAAATGTGAATAAGGGCTGAGCAGTACGAAGACCTGACTAATGGACACCCAACCATGGGGAGCTATACAAATGTAATATCCAACTGAAAGAAAAAAGTGCAAAAACCTGAAACAAAAACCTAAAGAAATTAGCTGGAATATAAGTTGGCATGCATTCAACATGATGTAGCACATTCACACTAGCCACTAAAGAGAAAAAACCTAAGATAAAAGCAAGGTGAGCAAATACCCTGCAGTAAGTAAATAGCACCAGTGCGTGAAAATAGCATAGGATACTTGGTTAACATAATCTTGATAAAATAAATGTAATACCCATCCCACCATGTCATGGTGACCTTATTAAGGATGGTCCTAACTTCTAGTATTAAAACCTTACCATATGTCAAATTACATCTGTCTAGTGGCAAGTATAAACATGCACTTACATGTTGCTTACACACAAACTTATATTCCAGTTCATTTCTTTAGGTTTTTGTTTCAAGTTTTTGCACTCTGTAAAAATAAGGGAAGACCTCTCTTTTTTTTTTTGAGCTGGACATTACATTTATATAGCTCCCCATGGCTGGGTGTCCATTAGTTGGGTTCTCGGCCCTGCTCGGTCCTTATCCACATACATGTCATTTGACATATGGTAAGGTTTTAATACTTGAAGTTAGGACTGTCCTGAATAAGGTCACCATGACATGGCGTGATGTCTTTTACATTTTTTTGATCAAAATTATGTTAGCCAAGTACCCTATGTTATTGTCACGCACTGGTGCTATTTACTTACTGCAGGGTATTTGCTCACCTTGCTTTTATCTTAGGTTTTGTCTCTTTCGTGGCTAGTGTGAATGTGCTACTTCATGTTGAATGCATGCCAACTTATATTCCAGTTCATTTCTTCTGTTTTTTTGTTTCAGGTTTTGCACTTTTTTTTGAGCTGGATATGTTGTATTTATTAACTAAAAAATGCCCACAAAAGACCCCAAATTATCAGCTACGCGAGCCCTATGATAATATGAGCTAGGGCCCACGTTGCTGCTCATATAGTAATGTGGCTTGGAAATCAGAGAATACCAAATGTTAATAACTAAAACATCAAACAAGTTGTGGCAAGAATAAAGAAATACCTTCGCTAGAAAGAAAAAACTCTTGTTCTTTGTTTGTTTTTCAGTCCTGATACCCAAACAGGAAATAAGAGTTGATGAAAGTTGTATGTCAAAATAAAAATTAGTAAGTATTTTATCTAAGATTTGTTTTGGAATCAGATCAAAGAGGTTTAACGCTCAAATCCAGCTGTCAAGTCAGATTTGTTCAATTGGAGAAGCAGTAAATATTTCTATGATATTATTAGTAGAGATCTGGGGGTAATCCTGTGCTTCTGGTTCATTGTCTCATGCACAGGTCTACTATGAATCACCGCCGCATCACACTCTTTATCTTTCATTTCAAGTTTAGGTTAATCACTGATTGAACCAGGATCAAACAGAAATATGTGTCCCCTTCATTTTACCATGTAGACGGGAATTCGCTCCTTTATTTACATCAGTCTGAAGGTTATTCGCATTTAACCCCTTACTGACATGCAGCTGTCAAACTCTGCGCCATTTCGTCATATTAATCGTGTAGACACTCGTAAAATCAGTAGCAGGAGCACGGCTGTAATATACAGCCATGCAACTGCCGGGATCAGGGAAAACTCTACCATCGACAGTCTTAGGGCTCTTTTAGGTTTCTGTGGATCTCTGTAGGAGAATGGACCTACACCTGGTCTCCGAATCCATGTGTGACAGCAGCAGCAGCTATTAATCATTTTCAAGATATTTAAGTTTCCTCTGCTACAGTATTGGATGCTAAACCGTGGGTCCATACGATTTTTTTTTTTGCGCACACATAGACTTGAATGGGTGAGTCTCATCTTACTTACAAAGGAAAATCGTGCATATTGCAATCTTTTTCACAGTGAAACCAATCATTCATCTGTACTGCTTAATTGATTAACATTGGTCTGTGTGCTCAAGCTCTTGGTGCTGAAAATATACATACTACTGAAAATAAAGGGAGGGAACCCCCTTGTAAGGCTACCATATATTTGGTCTTGGTGTTTCCCATTAAAAAAATGACCTCACAAGGAGAGCACTCAGAATAATGTAATTCAATTGGACTGTACAGAGGCTGCTTTTTTTCACATAGATTGAATGTACGTGTGAAAAAAACCTCGGCATGCACTATTCTCTTCCGTATTTTCAATGAGATTCGCCTATTGAAGTCTATAGGTGTGCAAAAAAATTCAGATCCCATACAGGTCTTCCATATAGCCTCTTTTTTGTATGGACACATCACAATTCTTAACATAGGGAACTATATTTGTTTTGTAAGTTTTATTAACTGCACATGTTCAAAAACTGATGTGATTGGATGCCTTATGGATTTATGGATGACAATATATATACAAAAATTATCCGTTATTTCCAGATGAAAATTTGGCTATTATATGGTCGTCTGAACTTTGCCTTAGGCCGGTGTCACACTTGCGAGTGTGATGTGAGAAACTCGCGCGACACTGCTGCCGGCACTCGTACCGGAGCGTTCAGCTGCATAGAAACACATGCAGCTGCACACTCCGGTCCCGAGTGCCGGCAGCAGTGTTGGGTATTGAGGTGAGAGTCACGCGATAGTTTCTCCCATTACACTCGCAAGTGTGACCCCAGCCTTACATTGATCATCTCTCTGTGCAGCTAAATTGCTGGGACTGACACCCCTGTGGATGCAGCCCTGGACCCAGTAAGCAAACTATATACTCAGGAACACTTTTTCCTAATTACATCATTTTATCAATGGTAAGAGATGATGTTTTTATGGAAAAAAAAGACTGTCTACAGATTAGAAAGAAAATATTCTGCACTAATCCCTGTTAATGAACTTGAAAAATATAAGAGATATGTTTTGGTTGATGCCAAATTCAGAATCTCATTAATTTGCATCATTTCAGACACACTAATACTGTGAACTACACTGTGTGCAGAATTATTAGGCAAGTTGTATTTCAGAGGATTCTTTTTATTGAACAACAACTATGTTCTCAATCAACCCAAAAGACTCATAAATATCAAAGCTTAATATTTTTGGAAGTTGGAGTGGTTTTTTTTTAGATTTGGCTATCTTAGGAGGATATCTGTTTATGCAGGTAACTTTTACTGTGCAGAATTATTAGGCAACTTAATAAAAACCAAATATATACCCATCTCACTTGTTTATTTTCACCAGGTAAACCAATATACCAACACAAAATTTAGAAATAAACATTTCTGACGTTCAAAAACAAACAAAAAAAATCAGTGACCAATATACCGTATATACTCATATATAAGCCGACCCGTGTATAAGCCAACCCCCCTAATTTTGCCACAAAAAACTTGGAAAACTTATTGACTCGCGTATAAGCCGGGTGTATAAGTTGCCGTCCTGCTTCCCCATCCAGCTCTGTGCGCCCCCATTCTCCTCTGTGCTCCCCTCCTCCTGCTCCATTATGCTTTCCTGCTCCGTGCTTTCCATCCTCCCCGTCCTGCTCTGTGCTCCCCCATCCAGCTCTGCACTCCCCCATTCTCCTCTGTGCCCACCCCCATCCTGCTCCATGCTCTCCGTCCTCCCCCCGTTCTGCTCCGTGCTCTCCGTCCTTCCCCCGTTCTGCTCCGGGCTCTCCGTCCTTCCCCCGTTCTACTCCGTGCTCTCCGTCCTCCCCCGTTCTGCTCCGTGCTCTCCGTCCTCCCCCGTTCTGCTCCGTGCTCTCCGTCCTTCCCCCGTTCTGCTCGGTGCTCTCTGTCCTCCCCCCCATCCTACTCCGTGCTCTCCGTCCTCCCCCGTTCTGCTCCGTGCTCCTTGTCCTCCTCCATGCTCCCCCATCCTCCTCCATCATACTCACCCTCCCCGTGCCATCGCTGAATGTCCCGCGGCAATCCTGCGTTCTCCCCGGCTTCCTGCAGCTCTCCAGCGCTGAGCGGTGACGTAATACCGCTCATTAAGGCCATGAATATGGAGGCCACGCCCATGGGAGTGGCGTCACGTCCATATTACATGACCTTAATGAGCGGGTATTACGTCACCGCTCAGCGCTGGAGAGCTGCAGGAAGCCGGGGAGAACGCAGAATTGCAGGGACGTTCAGCGATGGCACAGGGAGGGTGAGTATGATGTCCCAGCCACCGGCTCCTGCCGCCGCTTCCCCTCCCCCGCTGGTTTCTGCCCTATGACTCGTGTATAAGCCGAGGGGGCATTTTCAGCACAAAAAAAGGTGCTGAAAATCTCGGCTTATACACGAGTATATACGGTAGCCACCTTTCTTTACGATGACACTCAAAAGCCTTCCATCCATAGATTCTGTCAGTTGCTTGATCTGTTTATGATCAACATTGCGTGCAGCAGCCACTACAGCCTCCCAGACATTGTTCCGAGAGGTGTACAGTTTTCCCTCCCTGTAGATCTCACATTTTATGAGGGACCACAGGTTCTCTATGGGGTTCAGATCAGGTGAACAATGGTACCATGTAATTATTTTTTCTTCTTTTAGATCTTTACTGGCCAGCCACACTGTGGAGTATTTGGATGCATGTGATGGAGCATTGTCCTGCATGAAAATCATGTTTTTCTTGAACGATACCGACTTCTTCCTGTACCACTGCTTGAAGAAGGTGTCGTCCAGAAACTGGCAGTAGGTCTGGGAGTTGAGCTTCACTCCATCCTCAACCCGAAAAGGTCCCACAAGTTCTTCTTTGATGATACCAGCCCAGACCAGTACCCCACCTCCACCTTGCTGGCGTCTGAGTTGTAGTGGAGCTCTCTGCCCTTTACTGATCCAGCTTTGGGCCCATCCATCTGGCCCATCAAGAGTCACTCTCATTTCATCAGTCCATAAAACCTTAGAAAAATCAGTCATAAGATATTTCTTGGTCCAGTCTTGACGTTTTATCTTATGTTTCTTGTTCAAAGGAGGCGTTTTTCAGCCTTCCTTACCTTGGCCATGTCCCTGAGTATGGCACACCTTGTGCTTTTTGATACTCCAGTAACGTTGCAGCTCTGAAATATGGCAAAACTGGTGGCAAATGGCATCTTGGCAGCTTCACGCTTGGTTTTCCTCAATTCATGGGCAGTTATTTTGCACCCTTTTTTTGTCGACACGCTTATTGCGTCCCTGTTGGCTATTTGCCATGAAACGCTTGATTGTTCAGTGATCACGCTTCAATAGTTTTGCAATTTCAAGACTGCTGCATCCCTCTGCAAGACATCTCACAATTTTTGAGTTTTCAGAGTTCATCAAATCTCTCTTCTGACCCATTTTGTCAAAGGAAAGGAAGTTGCCTAATAATTAAGCACACCTTATACAGGGTGCTGATGTCATTAGACCACACCCCTCCTCATTACAGATATGTAAATCACCTGATTTACATAATTGGCAGTTGGCTTTCAAGCCTTTACAGCTTGGAGTAGGACAACATGTATAAAAAGGATGATGTGATCAAAATACTCATTTGCCTAATAATTCTGCACACAGTATTAGGCCCTGTTTACATTACATTCGAGTCACACGTTGATCACTCCATCGGGACTTCCGTCTAAACTCCTGGAAAACAGGATGAGTTCTATGACAGATGCATTGACTATAAATGATAGGAGAAACTGTAAAACACTCGCCGGGGGGTGGACTCTTCAGCGCTATCGGTACTCACTACACTGGCAACTGCCTCATCCCTGGTGTATTCCTCACCCGAGTCGGGATATAAAGAATTGGAGTCAGAGTCCAGAACAACGTCAAACAGTTCAGCTCTATTTTCCTCCGGACACAGCATATCCAAGACACCATTAGCACGCTTGACATGGTACCAACAATACATCTTCTACAGCTCCGCTTCACTTCCTCTTCTACAGCAGAATGGAGCCCACAAAGTAACTGCGGGGCGAGGAGCCCGGTGAAAGCGGCACTTCGATCTCTTTCCCTTGAATTAACTTCAGTCCAGTCACGGAAATACACATCTACTAGGTAGTCCACCCCTTTCTGGTTATCCTGCCGTATACTCGCTGGTGGACCACTCGAGTACTTCTGCTTTAGCATGGACACTTCTGCTGAATGCTACCACAGTGGCTTATCCACTGGCACTAATAGTTTGTCAACCCTCAGACTTCTGGCTGACGATCCCACGGTGATTCTTTCACAAGCTGTCATGGGTGTATCGCCACGAGGATCGTCGCGATTACACACTGACTTCTCACAGCTGAGTTGCTGTTTCTTTGTGTTTGGTAATGAGGGAGTTAATTTTACCTAGCTCTTTGCTAAGACTAGGTCCAGCCTCGCCCGGCTGCTTTTGATTATGTTCTAATTAGATTCCTTCATATACCTGCCAGTCTGCTTGTTAGATGCCGGTGAAAGCATTCATGTAGTCTAGCAGACTGGATCGGTTCTGAGAATACTTAAGCTAAGAGCTCCTTAGTTGTTTTTACTCTTACAGCTTATAGTTTATCTCTGAGACCTTAGGTGTTCCTACTGTGTGTGAGTGTTGTATGTAAGACTTTATTTACTTTATTTCTTGTCTTTCTTGTATGTCTTTCTGTTCATTAACCGTTACCTGTTCATTCCCTTTGGTGGTAATCAGGGTCCTTCTTAGGACTAGATTACAGTTGGCAGGGATTGATAGGAGACAGGGTTTACGGTGGTGGCCTGGACCTCTGTACCTTTAACAGTACCTCCAGGTAGAGGGATTAGTTAGGACCCCAGTTTAGGGTCAGCATAGACCCCGGTCACCTTCTAGCCGGAGACAGTGTATAACGGATACCTTATTTACCCACTGGACATTGTCAGGTAATTCTATGTTATCATATATCTATGCGCATGTTATATAGGATGTTGCCCTTTTGATATAGATTACTGACATCACATATATATATATCTGCTATACAGCGTGACATTTTCACCGGCCCATACTAAAGATTCTCTCCAGCTGTCATGGATCCAGTAGCCCAGCTGGCCCGGCAGTTGCAGGGGTTGTCCATGGAGTTTGCAGACATTAAGTCCAAGGTTTTGTCCCCCCCGGAGCAAACCAGATCTGAACCTAAGGTTGCTTTTCTTGATAGTGGGTCCGGGGCTAATCTGGTGGATGCTCGGTTTGCCCAGGTGCATGGTATGCAACTGAGTGTATTGGCCAAACCGGTCCCTATAGTCTCTATTTATTCTAGACCTCTCGGTCAAGGTAGCTTGGTACAGGCTGTTCATGGCATAGATCTTCGAGTAGGGGCAATACATAAAGAACAGTTGTCTTGTTATGTGTTGGAGGGTCTACCTACTCCTATTGTGTTGGGACTTCCTTGGTTGGCTAAACATAACCCAGTGATTGATTGGCAATCCAGAAAGATAAGCCAGTGGGGTGAATTTTGCAGGAATAACTGCATGAGCACGGTCATCGGTGCGGTTGTGCCTAGGACTTTGTCTCCTTTTCTGGAGGACTTTGGGGAGATGTTCTCAGAGGAGGGGTGTAAAGAGTTACCTCCTCATCGCGCATATGACGGCTCAATAAAGTTGCTTCCTGATGCCTTATCTCGTACTTTCCCAGGGGCCGGGAAGACGGATGATCCGGTTCCTATTCCTCAGGAGGGAGTTGTAGTGTCAGCTGTATGCTCTGAGCTTGAGGGGGAGGTATTGGGGGCTCAGGGGGACGCCCCTGTGGGACTTCCAGGGAGACTGATAGTTCCAGATCGGTTAAGACTGAAGGTTACGGGGAACCGTTACAAACGGATGGCTGATAGGGGAGAGTTTTTGGTCTAGATCTGAAGGTGAACGATCTGGTATGGTTGTCTACCAGGAATATAAAACTTAAAGTGCCCTCCTGGAAACTGGGTCCCAGATTCATCGGGCCGTACAGGATCAGTTCCATAATTAATCCTGTGGCATTTCGTCTGGACCTCCCTCCTACGTTTAAAATTCATAATGTGTTTCACAAGTCATTACTTAAAAAGTATGTGGCACCAGTCATACCGTCACCTCTACCTCCTCCTTCAGTGGTGGTCAATGATAACGTGGAATTTCATGGGTCGAAAATCATTGACTCACGTCTCAGTCGCCGATCCCTTCAGTACTTGGTTCATTGGAGGGGGTATGGTCCTGAGGAGAGGACGTGGGTCCCTGCGTCTGATGTTAACGCAGATCGATTGGTTCGGACCTTTCACACAACTCACCCGGGCAGACCTGGCCCTGAGGGTCCGGAGTCCCTCGTAGAGGGGGGGGTACTGTCATGGGTGTATCGCCACGAGGATCGTCGCGATTACACACTGACTTCTCACAGCTGAGTTGCTGTTTCTTTGTGTTTGGTAATGAGGGAGTTAATTTTACCTAGCTCTTTGCTAAGACTAGGTCCAGCCTCGCCCGGCTGCTTTTGATTATGTTCTAATTAGATTCCTTCATATACCTGCCAGTCTGCTTGTTAGATGCCGGTGAAAGCATTCATGTAGTCTAGCAGACTGGATCGGTTCTGAGAATACTTAAGCTAAGAGCTCCTTAGTTGTTTTTACTCTTACAGCTTATAGTTTATCTCTGAGACCTTAGGTGTTCCTACTGTGTGTGAGTGTTGTATGTAAGACTTTATTTACTTTATTTCTTGTCTTTCTTGTATGTCTTTCTGTTCATTAACCGTTACCTGTTCATTCCCTTTGGTGGTAATCAGGGTCCTTCTTAGGACTAGATTACAGTTGGCAGGGATTGATAGGAGACAGGGTTTACGGTGGTGGCCTGGACCTCTGTACCTTTAACAGTACCTCCAGGTAGAGGGATTAGTTAGGACCCCAGTTTAGGGTCAGCATAGACCCCGGTCACCTTCTAGCCGGAGACAGTGTATAACGGATACCTTATTTACCCACTGGACATTGTCAGGTAATTCTATGTTATCATATATCTATGCGCATGTTATATAGGATGTTGCCCTTTTGATATAGATTACTGACATCACATATATATATATCTGCTATACAGCGTGACACAAGCCCTTTGCAATACTACACTTACCCTGGCTATGATTGCTATACTACAAGTGCCCTCCTCTCATGTTCTCAATGGATGCACTACCTTACCTTAATCTGTGTAGAATACCATGCAGAAGACACTCAAATACGTCACAATAAGATACATAACAATTATATACATATACATAGCAGCATAAACATTTAAAGGGCTAGGCCCTGACCCTCCTTACCATACCATTTCCTAAATTCTAGTTTTTTTTAGCAGCCAAAGACATGTTCAGTTTAAATCAGTGACATTAAAGGGGTTGATTGGTTTAGAAAACTCGTTTTAAGTTATCCCAATAGTGCATTTTGAATAATACGAATCATCTATTCATCATCCAGATGAAAGAGCAGCTTCACAAAGTGTCTTTCTGGGGGACTTCACTTGTTAATACATTTTATGAATAACCCATTTTAAATTGGCACGTTGCGATTTTTCATTTCTGCTGTGGTGGCGCTGTTGGGGAATTGAACACTTGCTGCAGTTTAGCATAGATCCCAGCAGGGCATCGTGTATTTCCAACTTATTTTCAGTGTATCCGTTTGATTTGTAAATGCCCAACCCTTTAAAGGATTAAAGCAATTAAAGATTAATCCAAAACTCAAGTTATCCAGATCCATAGCTTACAATATCTTTTGATCGCTGGAGGTCCGATTTCTGGCCCCCAATGATCCTAGATCGTGGTTATGGAACCTAGAACAGGCTTTTGGTACCCATCCCGAATGGAGCAGAGGTCACATGCACAACTTCCATCTGATTCATATATATGGGCTATGGATATGGGATAACTTTACTTTTTTTAATCAATAACCTAGTTAACTAGTTATTTAAACAAATCTGCTGGAGATGATATTTAGTGCTTATTCATACAAAAGTTTTGCTCATATGAGTTCTATTCATGTTTTTATAGATAGTACAAGTACCCATTAAATTTATGGGTCTGTCCATGTAATTTGTGGACCACTCAAATCACAGAAACATGTCGATCTTGATCCTATTCTCAGATCATAATCTCCAATGCAATTTTAATGTGTCGTGTGATATCTGTTTTTCATGGACTGTTGTGAACCCCCATCTGTTTTTTTTCATTGAGAAAAAACTGATGAAACTGTGATGGTAAAACAGACGCTGACCAAACTGTGATGGTAAAAGGGACACTGACCAAACTGTGATGATAAAAAGGGACGCTGACCAAACTGTGATGGTGAAAAGGGACGCTGACCAAACTGTGATGGTGAAAAGGGACACTGACCAAACTGTGATGGTAAAAACAGACTCTGACCAAACTGTGATGGTAAAAAGGAACACTGACCAAACTGTGATGGTTAAAAGGGACGCTGACCAAACTGTGATGGTAAAAACAGACTCTGACCAAACTGTGATGGTAAAAAGGGAGCTGACCAAACTGTGATGGTAAAAACAGACTCTGACCAAACTGTGATGGTAAAAAGGAAAACTGACCAAACTGTGATGGTAAAAAACGGACACTGACCAAACTGTGATGGTAAAAAGGGACGCTGACCAAACTGTGATGGTAAAAACAGACTCTGACCAAACTGTGATGGTAAAAAGGAACACTGACCAAACTGTGATGGTAAAAACGGACACTGACCAAACTGTGATGGTAAAAAGGGACGCTGACCAAACTGTGATGGTAAAAACAGACTCTGACCAAACTGTGATGGTAAAAACGGACACTGACCAAACTGTGATGGTAAAACAGACTCTGACCAAACTGTGATGGTAAAAAGGAACACTGACCAAACTGTGATGGTAAAAAGGGACGCTGACCAAACTGTGATGGTAAAACAGACGCTGACCAAACTGTGATGGTAAAAACGGACACTGACCAAACTGTGATGGTAAAAAGGGACGCTGACCAAACTGTGATGGTAAAACAGACTCTGACCAAACTGTGATGGTAAAAAGGGACGCTGACCAAACTGTGATGGTAAAAACAGACTCTGACCAAACTGTGATGGTAAAAAGGACTCTGACCAAACTGTGATGGTAAAAACGGACACTGACCAAACTGTGATGGTAAAAAGGGACGCTGACCAAACTGTGATGGTAAAAAGGACCTGACCAAACTGTGATGGTAAAAACAGACGCTGACCAAACTGTGATGGTAAAAAACGGACACTGACCAAACTGTGATGGTAAAAAGGGACGCTGACCAAACTGTGATGGTAAAACAGACTCTGACCAAACTGTGATGGTAAAAAGGGACGCTGACCAAACTGTGATGGTAAAAACAGACTCTGACCAAACTGTGATGGTAAAAAGAGACTCTGACCAAACTGTGATGGTAAAAACGGACACTGACCAAACTGTGATGGTAAAACAGACTCTGACCAAACTGTGATGGTAAAAAGGAACACTGACCAAACTGTGATGGTAAAAAGGGACGCTGACCAAACTGTGATGGTAAAAACAGACGCTGACCAAACTGTGATGGTAAAAACGGACACTGACCAAACTGTGATGGTAAAAAGGACGCTGACCAAACTGTGATGGTAAAACAGACTCTGACCAAACTGTGATGGTAAAAAGGGACGCTGACCAAACTGTGATGGTAAAAACAGACTCTGACCAAACTGTGATGGTAAAAAGGGACACTGACCAAACTGTGATGGTAAAAACAGACTCTGACCAAACTGTGATGGTAAAAAGGAACACTGACCAAACTGTGATGGTAAAAACAGACTCTGACCAAACTGTGATGGTAAAAAGGGACGCTGACCAAACTGTGATGGTAAAAACAGACTCTGACCAAACTGTGATGGTAAAAAGGAACACTGACCAAACTGTGATGGTAAAAACAGACTCTGACCAAACTGTGATGGTAAAAAGGAACACTGACCAAACTGTGATGGTAAAAACAGACTCTGACCAAACTGTGATGGTAAAAAGGGACGCTGACCAAACTGTGATGGTAAAAGGACACTGACCAAACTGTGATGGTAAAAACGGACACTGACCAAACTGTGATGGTAAAAAGGGACGCTGACCAAACTGTGATGGTAAAAACAGACTCTGACCAAACTGTGATGGTAAAAACGGACACTGACCAAACTGTGATGGTAAAACAGACTCTGACCAAACTGTGATGGTAAAAAAGACACTGACCAAACTGTGATGGTAAAAAGGGACGCTGACCAAACTGTGATGGTAAAAACAGACGCTGACCAAACTGTGATGGTAAAAACGGACACTGACCAAACTGTGATGGTAAAAAGGGCGCTGACCAAACTGTGATGGTAAAACAGACTCTGACCAAACTGTGATGGTAAAAAGGGACGCTGACCAAACTGTGATGGTAAAACAGACTCTGACCAAACTGTGATGGTAAAAAGAGACTCTGACCAAACTGTGATGGTAAAAACGGACACTGACCAAACTGTGATGGTAAAAAGGGACCTGACCAAACTGTGATGGTAAAAAGGGACGCTGACCAAACTGTGATGGTAAAAACAGACGCTGACCAAACTGTGATGGTAAAAACGGACTCTGACCAAACTGTGATGGTAAAAAGGGACGCTGACCAAACTGTGATGGTAAAACAGACTCTGACCAAACTGTGATGGTAAAAAGGGACGCTGACCAAACTGTGATGGTAAAAACAGACTCTGACCAAACTGTGATGGTAAAAAGAGACTCTGACCAAACTGTGATGGTAAAAACAGACACTGACCAAACTGTGATGGTAAAACAGACTCTGACCAAACTGTGATGGTAAAAAGGAACACTGACCAAACTGTGATGGTAAAAAGGAACACTGACCAAACTGTGATGGTAAAAAGGGACGCTGACCAAACTGTGATGGTAAAAACAGACGCTGACCAAACTGTGATGGTAAAAACGGACACTGACCAAACTGTGATGGTAAAAAGGGACGCTGACCAAACTGTGATGGTAAAACAGACTCTGACCAAACTGTGATGGTAAAAAGGGACGCTGACCAAACTGTGATGGTAAAAACAGACTCTGACCAAACTGTGATGGTAAAAAGGGACGCTGACCAAACTGTGATGGTAAAAAGGACACTGACCAAACTGTGATGGTATAAAAACGGACACTGACCAAACTGTGATGGTAAAAAGGGACGCTGACCAAACTGTGATGGTAAAACAGACTCTGACCAAACTGTGATGGTAAAAAGGGACGCTGACCAAACTGTGATGGTAAAACAGACTCTGACCAAACTGTGATGGTAAAAACGGACACTGACCAAACTGTGATGGTAAAAAGGGACGCTGACCAAACTGTGATGGTAAAAACGGACACTGACCAAACTGTGATGGTAAAAAGGGACACTGACCAAACTGTGATGGTAAAAACAGACACTGACCAAACTGTGATGGTAAAAACAGACACTGACCAAACTGATGACTCTGGTCAAAATCTCTGATGAAACTCTGACAGTATGAGAAAAATCACTGACTTCTCCATGAGTCCTTAGGGGCAGTTTAGATACAGTGGATTGGATGCAAATTTTTGGCGGATTTGCATCAGATCACCTTTGCATATCAAAAATGAAATCTGTCTGAAAATCTGTAGGAAATCCTCTATTGTGAATGAGGTTTTGAAAGCCCCATTCACATGTATTTTACTGTACTTTGTTGTAGATATTTAGTCCTGAAACTGCTTTAAAAATGTCCAACAAATCTTCCACAGGTGAATGTGCCTTCAATGAATAACCATAGAATTGTTAATGGCTACAAGGAGAGCGCAGCTCCTGTCTGGGGCTCTGCCCAACCCCAATTATGCAATCAGCATAACAATTCAGGTGACTTGTTATAGAAAGTTATATGAGAATGTTAGACTTATGTTTTATCTGTTATGAACCGTGATATACTGTAGTAAAAAGTCTTTGATACTTGATAATTAATTCACTGTTTAATGAAAGCGTTTGTATTTCTGCTTTCTGTAGTTTTGATTATCAGGATGAGCTTGTACTTCTGCAGCTATACCATGCGCGCCCTCTACTGGCCAAATGTGACGGTGCAGGAGACAAGGAAATGTAATGCAAAATAGCAGCATTGTAACATGGTGTAAAACATGTTTGTGTCATTCGGAAAAAAATATACAAAAACATAGTGACTTTGTTAAGTATATTTGTGTTTTTTTAATATTTTATATGTAATGTGTGCACATTGCCATATTATGGTCCCAGACAAGTTCTAAGAAGTCCTAGAAGTCTTCAGGGTTTCCCTGTACTTTCACACACCTCTGGTTTAATATGGAGACATATAGAGTTTTTTTTATGTGATGCCAAACTGAAAAATCTATCACATTCGTATTACAGAGATTTTCTTCTTTAGGACAGGTGTAGACAACCGTATGTTCTCCACCCGAGAAAAACAGTCTGATAATGCTAATCACACAGAGTTTGATCAGAGTGGAATCTGGTTTTATTAGATGTGCAGAATTAAAAATAAAAAAAGTTTCTCCATGAAAATCAGACTGCACTTGGATGCCATCCGATGGTTTCCACGAACCCATAGACATGAATGGGCCAGTGCCATCTGATATCGGAGGCAAATCATGCATGCTGTGTGGTCTGATGATGCTAATCGGACATATACATGGCCCTATAGACTAACACTGGTCCAAGTACGTTAAGAATGTTTTGACGATCGCACTCGGACCAAAAGTCCGGTCGTCTGTACGAGTCCCTAGAAGCATTGTTTCTTATGGAGAATATTTCTATAACATGGAATCCAATAAGGGCCCCATATGGCAGCACACAGACTGCCTACCACTTTGTAACACGGAGCATACGGTCTCCATGTTTCACAATACAGACTGCTAATAGCGTCAGGTGTGGCCGCGTGGGATTACCCATAATGCTGTGGAGCAGTCAGTTCACACGGTCTAGCCCAGCCAATCAGGTGGGGATATCACAGCATTGTATGCCTGTGCTGGAGCTCGGAGCACACAGCATAGAGCACCACTTCAGTGTTTTTTTTTTAATCCTGAAACTTAAACACAGTTGAATCAGACAGGTGTTATCCATCGATTTGATACCACTCGTCCCCTGGTTATTATATAGGACCGTGCACATGTTCGAGTTGCATCTAATTATCAGATCGCACTTTGCCTTTCATATCTATGGGTCCATTGAAAAAAATTGGACTGCACTCGGATTACATCTGAGTGTGGTCTGATTTTAACAGACTGACAGAATGGAAAAGATGTAGAATTTTTTTATTCTTCTCCACAATTGGATCACACTATGCTCCGAGTGTGATTAACATAATCGGATTGATTTTCTCGGACGAAAGAGAAACTGTTGTGAGAACGTAGCCTCAGTCAGTTGCAGGCGTTTGCTTTCAGGCCATGATTTTGCCTATATTTTCTGGTCACATCCTATTTTTAAAAGTCATATGGCTGTTTTTTTAATCCTTTAACAATATTGCTGGCTGTTGCCACAAATTACTTTCTATGCATGTACATACAGTACGTAGTGTCCTCTTTATTTGGCTTTAAGCTTTCTTTGTTAGGGGTAAGAGAATTAAAATAAAAATCTACCTCCCCAAAATTAAAACAAAATAGAATTACAGACGTTTTACTTTTTTCCTACCTATATCAATATTTTGCAAAGGTTGCAGCATTTTAAGGCAGTGTTCCTACCTCCTGGCATTCGTTTTTACATAGTCCTTTTTTGCCAAGAGTAATTCATGTGCTCTGCCCAAAAATTTGTAAATATGTCTTTACCGTAAATCGAGATATTTAATTAATTGTGCAGGTCTGTTGTCACATGTTTAAATCAAATTTGAGACACATACCGTATATCCCTCACTGATATTAGGGGCAGGCTGCTGTAGAATTATCCTTTTTGTCTGTCGTATGAGCCCTGCCAGTGTTTAGCATTTCTGGTTGACTCATATTGTTTCCAAGGTTGCTAAGCTTGTTAACAATGTTTAGAAATGAATTAAACATTAACCTTGTGTCCAAAATGTATACTAAATGCCAATATTTCTTCTCCTTCGCAAAATAATATATTCATCCCTGATTGTTTATAGAAGAAACAAGTATATACTCCCGGTCATTTGCTGGTTTGCCCGCTAAATTCGCTCCTTGACAAGTTGCTGGTGGTGCAGTTGCCGCCTTACCAGCTTATAACTTCTGCTGCCTTTCGAGAAGTGATGGAATGCGCTCGGCCTTGTTGGAAGATACCAAGCCGGTACTATTTGTTGCAGGAAAGGATACCCAGTCTCTGTTTTCATATGGCGGGAGAACGTAGGCCACTCTCTGGATTTGTCTATGAGGTACACAGTTAACTCTACATACCTGGAGCAGCAACTATGAAAACTATGTTTTGCAGCTCACTGGATGAAGGTTTTCAGTAGCAGCGATACCCCTCCGCATCTGGGACAGGAGGTGAGGCTAACGTGACTGGGAGCTACATCTGTGTCCACCGCCAAGAAGCGGTTATCTGTCTCCTCCTACACATCCTCTTATTCCTGCTTAAACGACATGACGCCAAGCCCAGTAGCCCAGGGCACATCAAGTGACAACTATCTCTCTGGCTTATTCCCCTTGGACTCCAACTCGAAATTGTAGCGAGCAATAATGAACATACTGTACGCTTGTAGGAGGTGACGTATGTTATTAACATGAAGTAAATGGATGAGTGTTGGATAGTTAGGCTTTTGAACTCTCAATATAAAATCAAAATATTGATTTTTTTTTCAGAGTCCAAAATGGAGATCAAATTGGCTAATAAACCAAAAAAAAGCTCTGTTACTTGCTCTTCGGAGCTTTGGCCAAGCAAATGCCTGAACTCACTTGACAGACCAGCGGACCCCTCTGTTATTCACACAAACATATTGTTCTGCGATAGTGTGTCAGTATTCGGCCCTACCACCTGCTTGCCTGACTAGCTGTCCATTGACTCTCTTCTACACTGTATCTTTTGGAAAGGCTTGGTGACAACAAGCCAGAGCTTCTTCCCTTTGAAAACAGTACTCCTGTTTTGTCTTCCTAAAAAAAAGGAGACCATATTTAGATGACTTGATAAAGACCCAATATCATTGCCTAATCATTTTGTGATTTGCAAACCAGTAGCAAACCCCCAAAAAGGAATAATTGGATAATTTTTCACTCCTTGTTGAAAAATCATATCTTTGTGTTCAAAACAGTACACTTATTTTGTCTCCCAAATTAAAGGGATAATTTTTAGATGATTTGAGAAAAACCAAAGTGCTAATTTTTTGATATTTCCAAAACAGGAATTATTTTGGCAACCAACTGTTTGAAAATGCCACAACTTATTCTGATTGCAACGTCTATGTATAAACAACACTTTTTATGCAACATAAGTAGCCTATCAATCATGAAACTCCTATGTGTGGTTAAAGAGGCTGCTGCTTACCATCGCTTACCATCTGTTTTCTCCCAGCCAGATAGATTGAGGTCAGTTGGATATCGAAAAGGCCGTGTTTGCATTAAAGAGCTCAATATAGGTTCCTAGACTACAAAGGGAACTCTGAGTGTTATACACATATTTTCCAGACAATTAGAGGCTTTTTAGTTATACGATTCAGAGTACCGTAAATCAAATTTTATTTGAGAAATTAGGTGAAGCCGGCAAATTCAAATTTCAAAGAATCTGCTCATTTCCAATTTTCAGGTTATTAAAAAAACTACAGAAATGCTCCACAAATTTGGAAAAATTAGCATCTTTCAAAATGTTAATGTTTCTGCCTTTAAAATAAATAGTCATATTACATAAAATTGTTAATGATTAACATTTACAATACTTTTGCTTAACAGTCCTTTTTTGTTAGCTGTTTAGCAGCAAATGTTATTAATACTTTCAAGAATATTTCAGAAACTTTTTTTCAAGAACAATATTCTATTTCTCAAGAGGCTCTGAGTAGCCTCTCTTTGCGAAACCCCCACAAATCAACTCATTTGAAAAGTATTTACTACAGGATCAATCCTTTTTATTAGCAATTTATGCATTTTACAGGAATTAAAGCAATGTGGGCATATAATTGAAACATTTTTTTTTGTTGCAAATATTCAATTTTAATCCACTTTTTAAGCAACTCCAGATGCCAGAACAGGGAAACAAAACAATATTTGCCCTGTTTCTGCTGTATTTAGACACAAACCATATGTGGATGTACTGCAAATTACTCTAAAGCCATAAATTCAGTAGATATCCATACTATATTTGATTAAAATATGCAAACTTTATTAAATACAGAAAAATTAATCACAGACATTTTACAAAAGAAAAAAATATTTAAAACACCTTATTAAAAACCCGTAAAGGCTTTGTGATCACATTGGTAAATCCCAAAATTTCAATCAGAAATAATTCGATGTATAAAAAAATAAGTGTTGGTACAATAATTAAAATTACATGAAATTATAATAATCATGATATAAGGATTAAAATGCATTATTTTAATTTGAATAAATAACACCAGGAAAAATATACCAGAATATTAATAATACTCTATGTAACAACCTTATTGTGGTAATGTGATCTGACAATGCAAAGGCTATGCCCGCCAACCAGTATAACAAACCTACTGTGTCGCCCAGAAGTCATAAAAGACAATACAAACAGCACCAGAAGCACACCTCAATGAGTGGACTAAGTCACTCACACCACACAGTAATGGTTTAGGGAGTCACTTGGTCCATTCATTCATTCATTATTTTTCTAGTTTAGTTTTCAGGCACATTGGAGCACAAGAATACTATGCCCATTGGAGGTCTAATTTGGCTAAGGGTGACAAAATACAAAAAAAAAGCTATAAGTGACCCCATTTTGAAAACTAAATTCTTCAAGGCATTTATCATGCGGTGTAGTGAGCATTTTGACCCCGCTAGTGTTTTCAAGAAATTAGTATAGAATGAATATTACAGAGTGTAAATTACAATTTTCACATAAATATATATTTGTAGTGCCCATCTTGTGCCACATGGAAAAGACAAGCCTCTATTTATGCTGTTTCCTGATTTTATAAACACAATTTACTGTATGTGGCCCTATTTTTAGCTGGATATATGAATGGGCTCAGAAGTGAGAGATCACGATGAGGCCTTGGGGATTTATACCGTGAAAATTGCAGAGCTTGAAAACAACAAAGAAGTGACCCGAATTTGGAAATTACTGACGGATAACATCTGCAACGAGTTTGTATATTCTCCCCGTGTTTGCGTGGATTTCCTCCCACACTCCAAATACATACAGATAGGGAATGTAGATTGTGAGCTCCAATGGGGACAGCAATGATGATGTCTGTAAAGAGCTGTGGAATTAATGGAACTATATAAGTGAGTAAAATAAATACATAAAAAATAAATATAACACACGCCGACTGGAAGCGCATCAGTCCAGTTGCCCATTGATGCCTTTGCCACATGAGTGATGAGCGCTGATGGGTTGTCATGACTGCCGGGGGTCTGCAGAAGACCCCCCATGTCCGTCATTGCAGTGCTCCTATGACGGCCAGCGTTCATATGAGATCATGATTTCTGCTATACAAAGCAGTGCTGCTGCAAGTCCCCTAAATAATAAAGTTTTCAAATTATGAATAAAAGCAAAGTTGAAATCACCCCCTTTTGTTCCATTGACAATAAAACATAATGTCCCAGAAGGGAGGGGGATCACTGAGGAGCAGCTTCAGCATCGCACTGCATTGCAATTACTGTGAGGGCTACAAACAGAACTATTCATGCTCTTTATAGTTTATGAAGCCATCACTATTAGAATAATTTTTCATCTCCTCAGAGTACCCCTTTATGGTCATGTTCAGACATTCAGTGTTTGCTCAGTATTTTACATCAGTATCTGTAAGCCAAAATCAGGAGTGGAACAATCAGAGGAAAAGTATAATAGAAACACGTCACCACTTTTGCATTTATCACACACTCCTGGTTTTGTCTACAGATACTAAGAGAAAATACCGTCCAAATATTGATCGTGTGAATGTGGCCTAACTCTCAATTTCTCAGCCCGGACAGAACTACAAGATGTAGAGTTATTGCATTGTGTCACTGTGTGACCCGCACCACAATTGTGGGTTACCAGGGCTATGGGGTACTCGGAGCCGAGCCCATGGAAGTCTATGGGATTTGTGTCACTGGCAGCGGTGGCTCGGTCCGTGGCCCTGGCGGTCAGGCGTATGATGGGGGGGATATTTACAGGGGGAATTTGGTAGATAACAGTTCGTGACGCCACCTGTAGTTTTCTAGTCACTAAGACCAGCGCTGCTGTAGTTCTCTGAGGGGATGTTATGGCAGCTAGATGACGGGTCCCCCACAGGTGGGACTGGTCCCTCAAAGTCTATGGTTATAATGATGTAGGGTGCAGATAAATGAATCAGTCTCACACCATCCAGCGTCTTTCCATACCTTTTACTTGTCAGATGTTAGGCAGGTCCCGGGGAGCTGGTCGGGGTGGAGACTGCACGTCCAGGTAACAGCAGAGCAGGTTAGAGGCCTCCCTAACTTTCAATATGATGAGTCCAACTCGCATAGAACTAAGTTAACTCCGAATACTCCAGCTAACTCCATAGCTGTACTGCCCGGTCAGTATTGTGGTGGAGCCTTCTATGTGGTAAGAACAGAGTCCTTCTATGCTTGGCCTAGCTAAAAGTCCTTGTTCCTCCTGACCCCGATTACGTACCGACACTTCAAGGGCTGCTTTCTGCAACCTAAGGTCCAGTAAGACTCTGGTTATTCCGTTACTATGAGTGAATCAATAGCAACTCCTCGGTCCCCAGTGACCGGATCATTAGTGTAGGCAATTCACTACCTAAGGCACTGCTCCGTCCTCTCCACTGTGCCCTTCGCCCTGCTTTCCACTCTCAACACAGGCACTGCACACTTCCTAAGGTAGTACAAGTCAATACTTTCTTGCTTCTTCCTTGGAGCTTGCTGACAGATTCTCAGTATTCTCCTAGTTCAGGAACACATCAACTGAACTTCACTGTCCTTGGGACAGGCGACTGAAGTTTCTGCTGCAAACTTTCCTTTCTCCAAAGCTGTCTCTGTCTTCAGGTTAAGGAACAGCTCTGACTAGGCTAAGATGAACTGGCTCACCCTTACTAGCCTCCACTTTATGAACTGCTGACAGGAACCAACTGAGTGACTGTCTTTCACTTCACTTCCTGGAAGACTTCTCACTACTCCCCCACACACTCTCTCTGCTGCATGTCACTAGCTTATATACCCTGAGGGTGTGTCTAAAGTGTGAATGGATGATGTGAGCTTTAACTGTTACCTTTCTGTGCAGACTGCAGGATAATGTGTGCCTTACATACCAGGGCTACACATCCCCCCTTGGTAAAACACAGCACTCCCGGGCTGTAAAATATAAAAAGAAAGACATTTTGTTTTGCATTCAAACAATTAACATCAAACTCTTCCCAGCAGGGAGGTGAGAAATTCTTAAACGTTGCATTATGGACAATAGAAAATACAAAAGTATCAAATCATCAAGACATTCAATAAATACACATAGTATTCTTGTGAAGGACCCGCACCAAACCTTCAACGTGGGTCCTGGGTGGGCTGCAGGACATCTGGCTGCAGACCTCACTCAGTGCCACACCATACGGGTTTTATGTTCAGAGGTAAGTCAAGGCTTCGTGTGAAACCAAGACAAGGCACAAAGTGCAACTATTTACAGGATACAGTTTTTGGGCTGGCTCAGTCCTCAGCCACGCAGTCCATTATAAGACATTTTCAAGTAATTCACATTATATCACAATACTTTAAATTCCTTCAAGTGCAATAAACTTCTTTATACAACTTTATACAATTGGTCATAGATAATAACCCTTTTCTGAGTCATAATAAACTAGTTTGTTAGGACTACTGTTGATAACGAATAGGTAGCTTCCCTTTCGTTGTTCGTTCCGATCTACGTGGAGTAGCATCAGGTATATTGGTCTCTGATCTATCTGTTCTGCGTAACGACAAACTATAATACTGCCTCAATCTTTCTATGGATCTGGCAAGCGTACTGAGGGCTGGGCGGTGTGAGTCAGCTTCACCAGGGGATCCCATAGCATGGGGCACTGCTTCTGGTGATTCTACTTCTTGAGGTTCTGCAGGCTGGGGTTCTGCTGGAATAGGTACCTCTAGAACTGGCTCTGTTGGCACAATGGGTACGACTGGAGGTAGAGTTTCCTTTTGTGGCTGATAAAACTGCAACACAGGAATGATTACCGCATCTCCCAGTCTGGGCCAATCCGCAGGTAAATCTCCCAGATCCGTGTGTATGACCTCCTCTTCACTTTCTTCTCGATTGACGACAGGGTTCTCTTCACAAAGCTTTAATGGCTCTGGACACAATTTTAAATGGTCTCTAGACACAGTGGCGGTCGTTCTTCCTCCATCCTTACTGATGATACAGACTTTTCTGTTATCATATTTGGAATCTTGTACGACATATGGTTCTTGTTCCCACTGGTTGTCCAACTTGTGCATCTTCCTTTTCCTTTTTAACACCATTTCTCCAGGCATCAAAGGCTTAGCGGGAGCATTCTTGTTGTAAATATTCTCCTGCTTTTCCCGAGCTTTATTAAGACTTTCTTCTACGCAGGCTTGCACTCTTCTGTATTGCTCTTGCCGATTTGTGTCCCAATTTCCAACGGTGTCATCTGCCTCTGGTTCCACCACACCAAGTTCCAAGTCCATTGGCAGTCTTCCAGGCCTTGCTCTCATAAGGTAAGCTGGTGTGCAGTTGGTAGAACTCACTGGTATGTGGTTGTACAAGTCAACCAGGTCAGGTAACAATTCTGGCACCGATTTCTTTCTTCCAGCGGTATGGATTTTAGCAAGTCAACGACAATGTGGTTCATTTTCTCGCAAAGGCCGTTGGTTTGGGGGTGGAATGGCGTCGTTCTAATTTTCTTACACCCATACAAGTGACAAAATTCCTTAAACAGATCCGCTTCAAAAGCAGGGCCTTGATCAGTCAGTACCTGCTCTGGATACCCATGCGTTCTGCAGAAGCTTGCTTGGAAGGTCCTTGCTGCCGTCACTGCTGTCTGATCCTTGACGGGAATGACCACCAAAAATCTCGAATAATGATCCACCATGGTCAGGGCATATGAGTATCCAGACCTGCTGGGCGACAATTTGACATGGTCCAAGGCCACGATCTCCAAGGGACGAGTCGTCCGTATAGGCTGCAGGGGTGCCTTCTGACTACCGTAGTCCTTTCGCCTGAGACCACAGGGTCCACAGTTCCGATACCACCTCTCGATGGAGCTGCGCATTCCTACCCAGTAGAACCGGCACCTCAACAGGGTCTCCAGCTTTCTCCAGCCAAAGTGTCCTGCTTGATCGTGGTACGCTTCCAACACCATTTGGACGTCTGCCTTGGGGACCACTATCTGCCATACCATTTCATGGGTCCTGGGGTTGACGTATCTCCTGCACAACTTCTCACGGTATAGGAACAACCGGCTTCTCTCATTCCACAGGAGCTTTGCTGACATAGGTGCATCTTTTTCCAAGGAGGAACCTTCCTGTCTTAACAACTCCTTGATACGGCTGACCACTGGATCGCTGTCCTGGGTCTCTTTCCAGCTGTGATGGGGTAAGGGATTTAATGTTGCACCATACTGCTTTCTGTGGACACGCTGCTCATGGATTATCCCATTTCGATGGAACGCAGGTAGCTCAATTTCTTCCAGGTCGTCCGATTCTTCTTCTGTGTCAGATTCATGCGGCATTCGGGACAATGCGTCGGCGTTAGCATTCTTACGGCCTGCCCGGTACTTGATGGTAAACTGGTAATTTGACAACCGAGCCATCCAACGCTGCTCCATGGCTCCCAGCTTGGCTGTTTCCAGGTGCGTCAACGGGTTGTTGTCTGTGTACGCCGTGAACTTGTTGGAGGCAAGGTAGTGCTTAAATCTTTCAGTAATGGCCCAGACCAGCGCCAGAAACTCCAGCTTGAAGCTGCTATAATTTTCCGGATTCCTCTCAGTTGGCCTGAGTTTTCTGCTGGCGTAAGCGATGACTTTTTCTTGGCCATTCTGCTTCTGACTGAGAACTGCTCCCAGACCTTCATTACTGGCATCGGTGTACAGCAGGAACGGTTGGCTGTAATCAGGATAGGTCAAGATTTCATCACCTGTAAGGATCTCTTTCATCTTTTGGAATGCTTCAGCCTGTTCCTTACCCCAATTAAAGGGAGGGTTTCTGCTCTTTAGGGATTGTCCTTACTAGGAGGTCCTGTAGAGGCGCTGCCTTCTTTGTGTAATCTTTCACGAACCTCCGGTAGTAACCCGTTAGTCCCAGGAACTGTCGCACTTCCTTGAGGTTCTTCGGCTCCGGCCATTTCTGGATGGCGGTGACTTTCTCTGGGTCCGGCGCTACTCCCTCTGAACTGACGATGTGCCCCAAGTATTGTACCTTCTGTTTGATTAGATGGCATTTTGAGGGTTTCAACTTCATCCCGTACCTGGACAGGGACTCGAATACTTCTGCCAGGTGCTTCAGATGGTCCTCATATGTCTTGGAGTACACGATGACGTCGTCTAGGTATAGCAGCACGGTTTCAAAATTGAGAATGTCCCAGGCAGTTCTCCATCACTCTCTGAAATGTTCCCGGTGCACTGCTGAGCCCAAACGGCATTCTGTCGAACTCACAGAGCCCCATTGGGGTGGTGAAAGCCGTTTTCTCACGATCCTCCTCAGCCACAGCCACTTGCCAGTACCCACTAGTCAGATCAAGGGTAGAAAAGTAGTTAGCCGTTTTCAGAGCAGCTAAGGACTCCTCAATTCGTGGTAATGGGTAAGCATCTTTATGTGTTATGCGATTCACTTGCCTGTAATCCACACACATTCTCATACTACCATCTTTCTTTTTAACCAGAACTAGAGGTGCTGCCCAGGGGCTACAACTATCCCTTATCACCCCGGCTTCCTTCATATCATGTAACATTTCCTTAGCTTTCTGATAATGGGCTGGAGGTATAGGCCTGTACCGCTCTTTGATGGGAGGGTGACCACCTGTAGGGATATGATGCTGTACTCCCTTAATGGCCCCAAAGTCGAGGGGTGTTTACTAAACACTTGTGCGTACTCTTGTACCACCCGTAATACCCATTGTTTCTGGTGGACGGGAGTGGTGTCTGTCCCGACATGGAGTTGCTGGCACCAATCCGCCACCTGAGTTGCCGGGTCATTATCCTCCGCTAGTTGGCGGGAGTCTAAGGACTCAGTCGGGAGAATGGAATTATTATCGACGGCATGTAATTTAGCAACTGTTGCATAACGGGGTAAATTTACTTCATCATCTCCCCAGTTGAGAAGCCGTACCGGTACTCTCCCATTTATCACTTCCACTACCCCCCTCGCTGTCATGAGTGTGGGTCTATGTTCTGAGCAATGGGGTTCTACTACTGCTTGGTAGTTTTGTCCTCTCAGACCTATGGCTGCCCTACACCATATTATCATTTCACTCATTGGGGGTATCACAATAGGATTCGAGTCGGTGACCCGTACATTACCAATTTCGCCGTCTGTAAGCTTCGCTTGCTGCTGACACATCAGGGCCCAGATCTCTCTTTGGATCACTCCCTTCTGCCTTGGTCGGGCGATCTCAGCGAGCTGTTGGAGTAGAAACACAACTTCTCCCAGACAGTTACTGATAATGTTAGTACCCAGAATTATGTTTAAACCGTTCTCTTCATTTACAGTCTTTACTACTAGAAGCCCCTGGTCTTTCAACTCCTCTCTGCCCACTTTCACATCCACACTTTTGGTCCCGAGTACTTCCACAGGGAGACCATTAGAAGCATACATGGTAAAGTCAGGGCTCGGGGGTTGAAGACTATCCATAGACCAGAACTTCGTATATAGGGCATCAGGTATTATGGTCACCTGAGACCCAGTATCTAGCAACGCCGGAACTGCAATCCCATCCAGAATGATGGACAGGTAGGGTCGTCCACCCACGAACCTGCGGTTCCAATCTAAGGGGCCTGACGAGTCTCCACCTGGGTGTTGGCCCTCGGACCCAGGTTCTGCCCGTTTAAAGGACACTGTGTCGACATATGACCTTTCCGGTTGCAGCGGTAACAGATGATCTCCCGGCGAGGAGGGTGCTGGTCAGGGGTTGCTCCTGGGGGTGGCGTTGTCCTCCTCCGGTGGGGTGACGTCCTCCTTCTCCTCCGGTTCATCCATGGGACATCCTCCGGGCAGTCGGCTAATAAGATCTTTCCTTCTTCCTCTTTCCGCAGCTGCAGGGCATTCATCACAGCAGCCAGATTTTTAGTCAACTGGCGCACCTCCGAGCGCAGACAGTCCAATTCACTAGGGGGCATCACCTGCGTTGTGGCTTCTGCCGCTAGCGGAGAAAAGGTGGTAACTGCCGGTTCCAGAGTGATTTCACCCTGGTGATGTTGGGTTGCCACTTCAGGTTTGCCCAGGGGTCGCAGTCCTTTTATTGCCATGTCCTTTAGGGCATCAAAGGTGGCATCTGGATGATCTAAAGACCACCAATTTACAGTTCTGCGTTCCGATTGGGACCTCAGTCCTTGCACAAATTGTTCTTTCAGCATCTTACTTTCATCAATGACACTTATGGTATTAACCTGCTTGAGGGCTCTCAGGGCCCCTTGTAGTCGGCAGGCATAGTCCCTTATACTGTCACTTGGTTGCTGTGAACAGTTGTAGAATGCCATCCGGAGATCTGTTTCGGTGCGATCTTCAAAAATGGCCTGTAACTTTAAGAGGATCGCAGGCACCAACTCCTGGTCCGTGGTAGCCCAAGTCTCCACTTCTCTCTCAGCAGCGCCAGTTAGCTGCCCTATTAATACTGCAGCTTTTTGCCTCTCAGACATAGAGTACATTTCCAGGACACTGCATATCTTCCGTTTGAATCCTGCTAAAGTGCCTGGCTCGCCGCTGTACTGGGGAAGCCATTTTGCCCCAGGCATATATGGGAGCGTTAGTGGCATGAGCGGGACTACCGGGCCGGGTGCTGGGCCTGCGCCCCCATCCGGCGCTACAATGCCACGCGGCGCGGGGTCGGGGCCTCCGGCTGGGGCCGCACTGTCGGCCGGTTGTTGCGACATATTAGTGCCCCCTTGGTTAATCGGGGCCTACCGTTTCCAGAAGCTGCCGCTCCACAAGCACAGCGATGGGGACAGGACCTTCGTCGCAGGCGCTCTGATGTCAGACCGTTCACTTCCTGTCGCAGGACCTGCCGCTGAGTCAGAGCCGGGGGCGTGTCCGAGACTCTGCGCGCCTTTCAGGTACGCCCACCTTCTTCTCCAGCGCCTCAGGGCGCGAATATGGCGGCAAATATGGCGGTATTTGGCGCCAAAAGCACAGACAGTCTTTTTCACCAAAACACTCCACAGGCACACAGGGCTCGCAATGCTGCAAGTTTCGGATCCTGTTCGTGACGCCAAGTTTTTGTGTGACCCGCACCACAATTGTGGGTTACCAGGGCTATGGGGTACTCGGAGCCGAGCCCATGGAAGTCTATGGGATTTGTGTCACTGGCAGCGGTGGCTCGGTCCGTGGCCCTGGCGGTCAGGCGTATGATGGGGGGATATTTACAGGGGGAATTTGGTAGATAACAGTTCGTGACGCCACCTGTAGTTTTCTAGTCACTAAGACCAGCGCTGCTGTAGTTCTCTGAGGGGATGTTATGGCAGCTAGATGACGGGTCCCCCACAGGTGGGACTGGTCCCTCAAAGTCTATGGTTATAATGATGTAGGGTGCAGATAAATGAATCAGTCTCACACCATCCAGCGTCTTTCCATACCTTTTACTTGTCAGATGTTAGGCAGGTCCCGGGGAGCTGGTCGGGGTGGAGACTGCACGTCCAGGTAACAGCAGAGCAGGTTAGAGGCCTCCTTAACTTTCAATATGATGAGTCCAACTCGCATAGAACTAAGTTAACTCCGAATACTCCAGCTAACTCCATAGCTGTACTGCCCGGTCAGTATTGTGGTGGAGCCTTCTATGTGGTAAGAACAGAGTCCTTCTATGCTAGGCCTAGCTAAAAGTCCTTGTTCCTCCTGACCCCGATTACGTACCGACACTTCAAGGGCTGCTTTCTGCAACCTAAGGTCCAGTAAGACTCTGGTTATTCCGTTACTATGAGTGAATCAATAGCAACTCCTCGGTCCCCAGTGACCGGATCATTAGTGTAGGCAATTCACTACCTAAGGCACTGCTCCGTCCTCTCCACTGTGCCCTTCGCCCTGCTTTCCACTCTCAACACAGGCACTGCACACTTCCTAAGGTAGTACAAGTCAATACTTTCTTGCTTCTTCCTTGGAGCTTGCTGACAGATTCTCAGTATTCTCCTAGTTCAGGAACACATCAACTGAACTTCACTGTCCTTGGGACAGGCGACTGAAGTTTCTGCTGCAAACTTTCCTTTCTCCAAAGCTGTCTCTGTCTTCAGGTTAAGGAACAGCTCTGACTAGGCTAAGATGAACTGGCTCACCCTTACTAGCCTCCACTTTATGAACTGCTGACAGGAACCAACTGAGTGACTGTCTTTCACTTCACTTCCTGGAAGACTTCTCACTACTCCCCCACACACTCTCTCTGCTGCATGTCACTAGCTTATATACCCTGAGGGTGTGTCTAAAGTGTGAATGGATGATGTGAGCTTTAACTGTTACCTTTCTGTGCAGACTCCAGGATAATGTGTGCCTTACATACCAGGGCTACACATCACCAGCAATGAAAGCGCAATGCCGTTCAATGACAGAAGCTGAGACAGTAAGGGCAGGCATGATACCGAGCTGATTGAATACTAGGGGTAATATGACAGTTACTATTTCAGTCATATTCAGCTTAATTTGGTCCATGAACTAAATTATTCTACTTTAGATGGAGGTCAAATGCTTCTACTGTATTTAAGAAAGCTTTTTGAGCAGAATTTGAAATACATTTGAAAATTGTATGATTTGATTTCCTGTTCTATAAACACATAGCAAAATTCTGAACAATTCCCTAAAGTTTCCACCTGAGGGTAGGATAAAAATAAAATAAATGTGTATTAGTACATTGCTCTAAAATTGAAACATCAGAATTTTACTTTATACTAAATACAAGTAATAAACAAATTTGGGTCTCCTTGTTGTGTGTTGCCTGTAGTGGCAGTAGTCTCAGACCACCATTGTTTGCTAGGACTTTACATGTAAGAGAATTTAGCTCCTGAACCTTACAAGTCTGAGTCTCAAAACTGTAAAAATACAACATAAAGAGGAACAGGTAGGTTGCATAGCTTCAGGACGGTAGAAAGATTCACATGTCGGATTTGTATGACGCATGTACAAGCACTGGGACTGTCCCTTTTTAACCAAGAATGATAAACAAGGGAGAGGCTCATCATATAAAACTGTAAGATCACTACATTATGTACAGGAGGAAAGACATAACATTTGAGTCTGAGTGTCCGTCTCCAGTAGGCGTGCATGGCCGAAAATGATGCACATCAGAGCTCATGTTTGCGCATCCTGTTTTGCAGGGGGTTTGGACGTAACACCAACAGAGCCACTTAAGAGGTGCCTGAACGCAGTGTGAAAGGACCCTTACTTGAACCATTCATTTTTTTAGTTCTCTTTTCCATTTTTGTAAACTCCATCTTCAAATTATCTGCAATTTTTATTACCACTGGCCTTTAGCTGTCACTTCAATTCAATATAAAAGAAAATCAAATGACATACTAAAATGGTTGTCTTGTCTCTGTTGGCAGGTGCAGACAACTGTATGTTCTTTTATCCAAGAGAATCGGGTTGATTATGCAAATCACACTCTGATCAAACTCTGAGCAGAGTCTGATCAGAGTGAGGAAGCCAAGTGAAGTGTTGAGTCGTCCGCCAGGGCTTTGGGGTACTCGTACCGAGCCCGTTGATGTCTATGGGGATGTCACGGGTAGCACAGCTCGGTCCGTTGCCCTGGGCGCTCACTTAAAATGGGGGATATTTACAGGTGACTTGAATAATGATATGGGGATTCGTGACGCCACTTGTGGTGCCTGGTCAGGATGACCAGCGCTGCTATGCGGATCCACTGGAGGGTTGATATTGTGCAGCTAGATGTTAAGCCTTCCACAAGTAAGGCTGATCCTCCAGGGCAGATAGATATATAGGATTGCAGGACAGACGGGGACCCGGCAGTCAGGAGGAATAAGGGAGACACACACATAAGTCACTTTGGTACCTTTATCTGAAGATGTTGCAGACACTTCCGGAGCGCTGTAGGGTGAAGGGTGCACATCCAGATTCTTCCACTGGTAGGTGTGTGGCCTCCTGTACTCTGCCTTTTTGTGATAAAGTCCTGACCTGCTTGAAGCTAGGTCTAACTTGGTCTCCGTCTTGCACCTGGCTGATCTGGTGATTGGATCTCCTGTTGAAGAACACAGTCTCTATTTGCAGTGCACTGCTAGACTCCGCCCTCCTGATCCAGCTACGTATCAGCTCTGTGGTACTCCTGGGACTTGTAGTCCTCCAGGAACTCCGGTGTTCTCCTAATGGGTCGTGGAGATCCCTATAGGCTCGGACTCCGGTGTCCGGTGGTACTTGCTGAGATGAGCTATTAAGGCTCCTCTGTCTCATTAACTTCCACTCGCCTTCGGCCTACCTGGATCCTCACACGATCACACACACTGGCAGTTGGTGGGCTGCCTCTTCGCCGCTCTCTAAGCGTCGGCACGCTTTTACTGAGCTACACTCCTCGATTCAGCTCTGACTAGACTGAAGTGATTTCTCTGTATCACTCTTACTAGACTCCACTAGCAGACTGAGCTCTCTGAGCAGACTGAGCTCTCTGAGCAGACTCCCTAGAAATGGCTGCTCTGACTAAACTCGATGTTTCCTGTGTAACTGTCTTTTATATGTCTTACACAGCTCCCTCTGGTCGTCTCTGGGATAAATTGTACGTGTGTGCATGTGCATAATGACCTCTGGTGGTATCTTCCTTCAGTGCACCCTTCTGGAAGATATGGATCCAGTCACAGCTGGGCTCCACATTCCCCACTAGTAGAACTCAGCACTCCGGGGCTGAAATACAAAAACAAAGAACAATAACATTTTATAAATAACTCTTCCTTTACAGGAGGTAAGGCACTCTTGAACTGTTGCATAACGGTAAGTAAACAACTATGTACATTAACACAATGATGGATTGAGGAATTGAGCAACCATAAAAGTCCCAGTCTCTTTTGGAAAAGGATGCTCAAAAGGGGTAGAGAAAACAAGCAAAATAATGTCCATTCACTTGTTTCAATTTTTAAGAGGAAAAATAGGTTAATATATAGCAGTATTATAAAGGCATATTATAACAATATATACATTTATATACAGTGATTCTTGATAATTATTTACATTGGTTAGGTCCTACTCTCTGTACCTAACAGGTAATTGCCCTCTTGTTATGCGTACTGACCTACGTGGTGTAGTGGTAGGTGAGGTGTCAGTTACCCTGTCTGTCCTGCGTGCCGGCAAACTGTAAATCTGCCTCCACCTCTCTAGGGATCTGGCAAGCATACTAGCGACTGGGCGATGCGGTTCTGTTTCGACAGGGGATTCTTCTTCCTGAGATTCAATTTCTTGGGATACCGCTTCTTGGGGTGCTGCTTCTTGGGGTTCTGCTTGAGCAGGTTCCTCTGGAACTGACTCTACTGCAACAACTGGTGCAACTGGATGTAGAGGTTCTTCTTGTGGTTGATAGAATTGAAGCACGGGAATGATTACAGCTTCTCCAATTCTGGGCCAATCCGCGGGGAAATCTCCTAAGTCTGTATGTATGACTGAGTCATCACGCTCTTCCTGATTGATAACAGGTTCTTCTCTCTGAAGCTTTAATGGGTTTGGACACAACTTTAGGTGATCTCGGGATACAGTTGCAGTCGTTCTTCCTCCATCCTTGCTAATTATGCACGTTTTCTTATTGTCAAACCTTGAATTTTGTATGATGTAGGGCTCTCTTTCCCATTGATCGTCGAGTTTGTGTATTCTCCTCTTTCTTTTCAGTACGACTTCACCAGGTGCGAAAGGTTCAGCTGGCGCACTTTTGTTGTAGCGATCTTCTTGTTTATCCCTTACTCGATTGAGACTATCTTCAACGCAGGCTTGTACTTTTCTGTACTGTTCCTGTCTCTTTGTGTCCCAGTCCTCAGTAGTCACATCTGCTTCTGGTTCTACAACACCAAGCTCCAGATCCATGGGCAACTTTCCTGGTCTTGCCTGCATGAGGTAGGCTGGGGTGCAGTTGGTGGAACTCACAGGTATGTGATTGTACAGATCTACCAGGTCAGGTAGTAAGTCTGGCCACCGATTTCTCTCCTCGAGTGGTACTGTCTTCAACAGGTCAATGACGATGTGATTCATCTTCTCACAGAGACCATTGGTTTGGGGGTGGTACGGTGTGGTTCTTATCTTCTTACACCCGTACAAGTGACAGAACTCTTTGAACAATTCTGCCTCGAAGGCTGGGCCTTGGTCAGTTAGCACCTGCTCAGGATATCCGTGTGGTCTGCAGAAATTTGCTTGGAACGTCTTTGCTGCTGTCTCTGCCGTCAGATCTTTGACAGGGGCGACCACCAGGAACCTGGAGTAGTGATCCACCATAGTCAGGGCATAGGAGTATCCTGACCGGCTGGGTGACAACTTGACATAGTCCAGGGCCACGATCTCCAAGGGACGAGTCGTCCTGATGGGTTGCAGGGGTGCCTTCTGACTGCTGTAGTCCTTTCTTCTGAGGCCACAGGGTCCACAATTCTGGCACCATCTCTCAATGGAGCTGCGCATTCCCACCCAATAGAAACGACACTTCAACAGGGTCTCCAGCTTCTTCCAGCCAAAGTGTCCCGCTTGATCGTGGTAGGCTTCTAACACCATCTGGATGTCTGCTCTGGGACTACTATCTGCCATACCATCTCATGGGTCCTTGGATTGACGTACCTCCGGCACAGCTTCTCACGGTAGATGAACAGCCGGCTTCTCTCATTCCACAGCTGCTTTGCTTGTTGAGGCGCATCCTTCTCCAAGGAGGAACCTTCTTGAGTTATCAGCTCCTTGATTCGGCTGACAACTGGATCGCTGTCCTGAGTCTCCTTCCAGCTGTGGTGGGGTAAAGGATTTAACGTCTTACCACGCGATCTCCTGCAGGCTTGTTGCTCGTGGATTATCCCATTCCTGTGAAAGGCAGGTAGTTCAATCTCTTCCAGATCATCCGTTCTTCTTCTGTGTCCGATTCATGAGGCATCCTGGATAGGGCATCAGCGTTGGCATTCTTGCGGCCTGCTCGGTACTTAATTGTGAATTGGTATTTGACAGTCGAGCCATCCATCGTTGTTCCATGGCTCCCAACTTAGCTGTTTCAAGATGCGTTAAGGGGTTGTTATCGGTGTAGGCAGTGAACTTGCTGGAGGCTAGGTAGTGCTTAAACCTCTCTGTGATGGCCCAGACCAGTGCCAGGAACTCCAACTTGAAGCTGCTGTAGTTCTCTGGGTTCCTCTCGGTCGGGCGGAGCTTCCTGCTTGCATAGGCGATGACTTTCTCCAGGCCATTTTGCTTCTGACTGAGGACAGCTCCCAATCCTTCATTGCTGGCATCAGTATACAGCAGGAACGGCTGGCTGTAGTCAGGATAGGCTAGGATCTCATCACCTGTCAGGATCTCCTTCATTTCCTTGAATGCTTCTGCCTGTTCTTTACCCCAATGGAATGGAGAATTTCTGCTCTTGAGGGACTGTCCCACCAGGAGGTCTTGCAGAGGCGCTGCTTTCTTGGTGTAATCCTTCACAAACCTCCGGTAGTATCCTGTCAGTCCCAGGAACTGTCGCACCTCCTTGAGATTTTTCGGCTCCGGCCATTTCTGGATGGCGGTGATCTTCTCGGGGTCTGGCGCTACTCCTTCTGAGCTGACAATATGTCCCAGATACTGTACCTTTTGTTTGAGCAGATGGCACTTTGAAGGCTTCAGTTTCATCCCATACTTGGACAGTGACTCGAATACCTCCGCCAGGTGCTTCAAGTGATCTTCATACGTTTTGGAGTATACGATGACGTCGTCCAGGTACAGCAACACAGTTTCAAAGTTGAGATGCCCCAGGCAGCTCTCCATCACTCTCTGGAACGTTCCAGGGCACTGCTGAGTCCAAACGGCATTCTGTCAAACTCACAGAGTCCCATCGGGGTGGTGAAAGCCGTCTTCTCCCGATCCTCCTCAGCCACAGCTACTTGCCAGTATCCACTAGTGAGGTCAAGGGTGGAAAAGTAATTAGCAGTTTTTAAGGCAGCTAAGGATTCCTCAATGCGTGGTAAAGGGTATGCATCTTTATGTGTAATGCGATTTACTTGTCTGTAATCTACACACATTCTCATACTTCCATCTTTTTCCTGACTAAGACTAGAGGTGCGGCCCAGGGACTACAACTATCCCTTATCACCCTGCTTCCTTCATGTCACGCAACATTTCCTTGGCTTTCTGGTAGTGTGCTGGAGGTATAGGCCTGTACCGTTCTTTAATGGGAGGATGATTGCCTGTGGGGATGTGATGTTGAACCCCTTTAATTTTCCCAAAGTCGAGTGGGTGTTTGCTGAATACTTGTGTACTCCTGAACTACTCGGTATACTCCTTGTTTCTGGTGGGCTGGAGTGGTGTCCGTCCCGACATGGAGCTGCTGACACCAATCCTCCACCTGGGTGGTCGGACCGTTATCCTCCACTGGTTGTGGGGAGGTTAAGGGCTCCGTCGTGTGAATGGAGTTATTATCCACAGCATGTAACTTAGCAACAGTGGCATAACGTGGTAATTTGACTTCATCCTCGCCCCAGTTGAGAAGACGCACTGGCACCCTCCCATTATGTACCTCCACGATCCCTCTGGCAGTCAAGAGTGTAGGTCTGTGTTCTGAACAATGGGGCTCTACTACTGCTTGGTAGTTCTGTCCTCTCAGACCTATTGCTGCTCTACACCAAATAGCATTTCACTCATTGGGGGTATCACAATGGGATTCGGGTCTGTTACCCGTACATTACCAATCTCACCACCGGTCAGTTTCACTTGTTGCTGGCACATCAGGGTCCGAATCTCCTTCCGGATCACTCCCTTTTGCTTTGGTCGAGCAATTTCGGCGAGCTGTTGGAGTAAAAACACAACTCCTCCAAACAGTTACTAATAATGTTAGTGCCTAAAACCACATTCAATCCATTTTCCTCATTAACAGTCTTCACTACAAGAAGTCCCTGATTCTTTAGCTCTACTCTCCCCACTTTTACGTCTACATTTTTAGCCCCAATAAGTCAAGAGGGAGGCCATTAGAGGCGTATACGCAAAGTCAGGGTTGGGGGTTGGAGACTGTCCATGGACCAGTATTTATTGTAGAGGACATCAGGTATGACGGTTACCTGAGATCCAGTGTCCAGCAGGGCAGGGATTGCGATCCCGTCCAGTATGATGGACAGGTAGGGTCTTCTCCCACAAACCTGTGGTTCCAGTCTGAGGGGCCTGAGGAGTCTATTCCTGGGTGTTGGCCCTCGGACCCAGGATTTGCTCGTTTAAAGGACACAGACGTGCTGGGTGACCTTCTCTGTGGCAGCGGTAGCAGATGATCTCTCGGCGAGGATGATGCTGGTTGCGGGTCCTTCCTGGGGGTGGCGTTGTCCTCCTCGGTGGGGCGACGTCCTCCCTCTCCTCCGGCGCATCCAAGGGACATCCTCTGGGCAGTCAGCTAGCAGGATCTTTCCTTCTCCCTCCGTCGGCAGTCGCAGGGCACTCATTACAGTGGCCAGGTTTTTGGTCAGCTGGCGCACTTCTGAGCGCAGACAGTCCAGCTCAGTAGGGGGCGCCACCTGCGTTTTGGCTTCCACAACCAGCGGGGAAAAGGTGGATGCTGCTGGCTTTAGGGTGGCTTCACTTGGGTGACACTGGGTTGCCATCTTGGGTGTTTCCAGTGGTCGCAGTCCTTTTATAGCCATATCCTTAAGGGCATCAAAGGTAGCATCAGGATGATCCAAGGACCACCAGTGCACAGTCCTGCTTTCAGCTTGGGACCTCAGTCCCCGTACAAATTGTTCTTTTAACATTTTATTCTCTTTGTTGACACTTATGGGGTTAACCTGTTTAAGTGCTCGCAGGGCCCCCTGTAGTCGGCAGGCATAGTCCCTAATGCTGTCATCTGGTTTCTGGGAGCATTGGTAAAACATCATCCGGAGATCTGTTTCAGTGCGGTCCTCAAAGATAGACTGTAGCTTTAAGAAAATTGCAAGCACTGACTCCTGGTCTGCAGCTGTCCAAGTCTCTACTTCTCTCTCTGCAGCACCAGTTAATTGTCCCACTACTACTGCAGCTCTCTGCTTTTCTGTCATAGGGTACATGTCTATTATGCTGCATATTTTTCGCTTGAACCCTGACAGGGTATCTGGCTTGCCGCTGTACTGAGGGAGACACTTCGCTCCAGGCATGTATGGCAGCGTTAGCGGTACTATCGGGGCCAGCATTTACAGCCTGTGCGGCAGCGCCGAGGGGTAAGTCATTAAGGCCGTCGGCCTGCGCCGCGTTGTCGGCTGGCTGCTACGACATGTCTGCGCCCCCCTAGTGAAGCGTGGCCTACCTTCTCTGAAGGCTGCAGCTCCGCAGGGCACAGGGTGTGTAGGAGGACCTGCGTCGCTGGCGCTCTGACGTCAGAGCGTTCACTGTAGCTCTTCACAGGACCTGCCGCCGCGTCAGCGTTGGGGGCGTGTCCAGGACTCAGAGCGCTTTTGCAGGTACGCCCACTAGTTTTCGCGCCGTGGCGCTGTAAATGGCGGCAATTGGCGGGAAATCTTCACCACATACAAAACACAGTCTTTTAGTGAGGCACACAGTACCCGGTGGCAACGGGCACAAGTTACTCCGTTGCTGCAGGGCACGCAATCCTGTTCGTGACGCCAGAGATTGAGTCGTCCGCCAGGGCTTTGGGGTACTCGGCACCGAGCCCGTTGATGTCTATGGGGGATGTCACGGGTAGCACAGCTCGGTCCATTGCCCTGGGCGCTCACTTAAAATGGGGGATATTTACAGGTGACTTGAATAATGATATGGGGATTCGTGACGCCACTGGTGGTGCCTGGTCAGGATGACCAGCGCTGCTATGCGGATCCACTGGAAGGTTGATATTGTGCAGCTAGATGTTAAGCCTTCCACAAGTAAGGCTGATCCTCCAGGGCAGATAGATATATAGGATTGCAGGACAGACGGGGACCCGGCAGTCAGGAGGAATAAGGGAGACACACACATAAGTCACTTTGGTACCTTTATCTGAAGATGTTGCAGACACTTCCGGAGCGCTGTAGGGTGAAGGGTGCACATCCAGATTCTTCCACTGGTAGGTGTGTGGCCTCCTGTACTCTGCCTTTTTGTGATAAAGTCCTGACCTGCTTGAAGCTAGGTCTAACTTGGTCTCCGTCTTGCACCTGGATGATCTGGTGATTGGATCTCCTGTTGAAGAACACAGTCTCTATTTGCAGTGCACTGCTAGACTCCGTCCTCCTGATCCAGCTACGTATCAGCTCTGTGGTACTCCTGGGACTTGTAGTCCTCCAGGAACTCGGGTGTTCTAATGAGTCGTGGAGATCCCTATAGGCTCGGACTCCGGTGTCCGGTGGTACTTGCTGAGATGAGCTATTAAGGCTCCTCTGTCTCATTAACTTCCACTCGCCTTCGGCCTACCTGGATCCTCACACGATCACACACACTGGCAGTTGGTGGGCTGCCTCTTCGCCGCTCTCTAAGCGTCGGCACGCTTTTACTGAGCTACACTCCTCGATTCAGCTCTGACTAGACTGAAGTGATTTCTCTGTATCACTCTTACTAGACTCCACTAGCAGACTGAGCTCTCTGAGCAGACTGAGCTCTCTGAGCAGACTCCCTAGAAATGGCTGCTCTGACTAAACTCGATGTTTCCTGTGTAACTGTCTTTTATATGTCTTACACAGCTCCCTCTGGTCGTCTCTGGGATAAATTGTACGTGTGTGCATGTGCATAATGACCTCTGGTGGTATCTTCCTTCAGTGCACCCTTCTGGAAGATATGGATCCAGTCACAGCTGGGCTCCACATTGTCACTTGATGCGCTGCTGATAGAAACTGTATGAACAGATGGTATACTTGAAAACTTTATTTAACAGGTTTTAGAGTCAATGCATTTCGAGGTCAACGCAGGACCTCTTCCTCAAGACAAAAACCTAATGGCATCTTCTTAGAAACAATTGTCTTATATGCGATCTTATTTTTAAAAAACCAGCAAACAGGGCACATGACTATGTCAAAGTTCACCACACCACGACAACAAAGACATTAAAAACCAGCATAAAATGATTTACAATTAATTGATATAATTAAAATACTTAAAAACATCTGGGGTGTTTATGAAAAAATAAATATAAAAAGGACGACCAGGAAATTGACAACAAAAGAGTTCATTCAGGAAACCAGGGCTCCTGTGTCTGAAAAATGACTTCAATTAGGATCCAAACCGGTATACACTTGATCTCTGAGGTGACCAAGTATAAGGTCTATGGTTGTGTTTAAGTTGTTCTGAACATGGATGCATATTTCACTGTATATCTCCTAAACTTGGGAAATTCATCACTGCTCACGTAACATTTATAGAACTCAAGCAGTGGGAGTATATGCCACATTGAAGACACTGAGACTGCTGAATAATTCTGTAGGATACATCAAGATTGCTGTATACTTGACAAAGAAAACGCCAAAACTCTGCGGTATACATCACATAGGATACATAGAGACTGCTGTATATACAATATAGAATCACAGAATCATGGAATATTAGAGTGGCAACGGACCTCCAGGGTCATCGTGTCCAACCCCCTGCTCAATGCAGTATACACTAAACCATCTCAGACCGATGTCTGTCCAGACTCTGTTTGAAGACTTCCATTGAAGGAGAACTCACCAACTCTCGTGGCAGCCTGTTCCACTCATTGATAACCTTCACTTTCAAAAAGTTTTTTCTAATATCTTATTTGTGTCTTCTCCCTTTCAGTTTCATTCCATTGTTTCTGGTGTTTCCATGTGCAAATGAGAATAAGTATGATCCCTCTATGGTGTGACATCCCTTCAGATATTTGTAGATAGCTATTAAGTCTCCTCTTAGCCTTCTTTTTTACAAGCTAAACATTCCCAGACCCTTTAACCGTTCTTCTATATACAGACCTGAACCCCATTGAAAACCTCTGGAATGTGATCAAGCGGATGGTGGATAGTCACAAGCCATCAAACAAGGAAGAACTGCGTAAATTTTTGCTCCAGAAGCAGTGTGAAAGACTGGTGGAAAGCATGCCAAGACGCATGAAAGCTGTTTTTAAAAATCATGGTTGTTCCACAAAATACCGTTTTCAGAACTCTTCCTGAGTTAAAACATAAGTATTGTTGCTTCTAAATGATTATGGACTTTTTTTTTTGCATTATTTGAGGTCTGAAAGAACTGGGCTTTTTTTAATTTTGACCATTTTTCTTTGTCAGAAAAAAAAATCCAAAATGTATTAATTTATTGCTTGGAAAATTGGTGACATGTTGTCAGAAGTTTATAGACTAAAAGAACAACTTACATTTTACTCAAAAATATACCTATAAAGAGAAAAATAAGAAAAATGAACATTTGAAAGTGGACTCTTAATTTTTGCCATAGCTGTATATATTATGTAAAGGGTTGGCCGGTGGTGGACTTACCGGCGACAGCTGCATTCTTCACTACTGTTACTTCTATATACCTGGGGTGTTCTGCCCCCGTTTCAGAGTATACGGAATAATTAGAATCAGAGTCCAATATCACGTCAAACAGTTCTGCTTTATTTTCTGCCGGGCACAGCACATCCAAGACACCATTAGCACGTCTTATACGTACCAGCAATACATTTTCCAGAACTCCGCTTCTTCTCTTCTACTACACCAGAATGGACCACAAAGTATTATCAGGACGAGGAGCCCTGTGAAAACGGCACTTCGATCTCTTTCCCTGGAGACACTTCAATCCAGTCACGGAAATACACATCTACTAGGTCGTCCACCCCCTTCTGGTTATCCTGCCTGCATACTCGCTGGTGGCCCACTTGCTGCTTCGCTCAAATCCCCAACTAGTGACCCTTCGCAATACTAAATTTACCCCAGCTACCTATATACTACACTACAAGTGCCCTCCTCTAATGTCCCAAAGATGCACTGTCTATCTAAACCTATATACAACACCAGTCAGAAAAACCACTGAAAGATGACATCATACAATACATAAAATGCATACATTTAAACACACGACAAAATGAAAATATTTCAAGGGTTAATACCCTTGACCTCCTTACATTCCCCCTTCCTAAAACTATTGCCGTCCCCGGCAATACAAAAATACAAAGACACTATTACACACTTTATTATCTACTAACACACATACTTAAGTAATTTGCAAACATTGAATGTTTTAATGAGGTAGCAAAACATCATAAAAAAAATGTCCTTCTTGCCCCCTTCAAATGAAGGAAGCACTAGTCATAAAAAAAAAAAAAAAAAAACTTCAGGAAAACACAGGGTCCCGCTTTTCAGTGCTCCAAGAATAACGTGGTAAGGTTTTTCACCCTCAGGAGACGCAGAACAGTCCCCCAACTTCCTGTGCAACAGGCACTGAACTGCGCGTTAATATAAGGGCACGGAAAGAGTCCAACCAGGACTTAGCAGGGATTCCTTAAGGGCTCAGCGGCGCACTTCTCGCTCTCCAGCTCCTCCGGTGGGCGCCGGCCATGCCTCCTTCCCTCCAGGTTCCCACGCCTGAGTACGGGCTGCAAAGGACTCCGCAGCTGCAGGGTCCCGGTACTGCCTCACCAGGATCACCGGAGGTACAGGGGTGCCGGGTCGGTGGGGGAGTTGTCCACTCACCGGCCTTGCTGTAGTATCGAGCCGCATCATTCCATCAGGCCGCATTCTGGTAATGTTGGCCCGCACCTCCGCCAAGAGATGTTGCACCCCTGCTGTCTGATCTGTGGGGCACTGTCACGCGGTCTTATGATATGTGTACGATGTCAGTAAACTATTCTTAAAAGAACAACACTCTATACAACATATAGATTAGCAACATCAGCATGTAAATATAGAATAGATTTACCTGACACGATATCCGTTGAACTCAGGGTTAATCTTGAGGACTTGATACACTGTCACAGGAAAGAGGAGGACCGGGGGTCTAACCTGACCCTAAACTGGGGTCCTAACTAATCCCTCACCTTGGAGGTACTGATAATGGTTCAGAGGTCCAAGTCTCCAGCCTAACCCTGTCTCCTATCAGTCCCTGAACCCTGTAATCAGTCCTAAGAAGGATACTGATTACCACCAAAGGGATATGGGCTGATCTCTGCTAAATACACAGATTAGACATATAAGACAGACTGGAGAAAACACAGACTTGCATACACACTCAAACACAGAAGGAACATAAATGATCTGGGATATTAAACTCTAAGCAAGGTGAGCTTAAAACAACTAAGGAGCTCTTTAACTTAAGTCTATACAGATACAATCCTATCTGTGGTCTGCATGAAGAATTTCACTGGCAACTCCCAACACAGACAACCAGAGATTTAAAGGAAACCAATCAACAAATAATTAATTGCAGCCGGGAGAAACTGCACCCAGTCCCAGAACTGAGCACAGACAGAATTAACTCCCTAACTGCCAAACACAAAGAAACAGCAACTCAGCTGTGAGAAGTCAGAATGTGCAACCGCGACGATCTTCGTGGCGATGCACACATGACAGTACCCCCCCTTCTACGAGGGGCCTCCGGACCCTCAGGGCCAGGTTTGCCCGGGTGAGTTCTGTGGAAGGTCCGCACCAAACGATCTGCGTTAATGTCAGACGCAGGAACCCACGTCCTCTCCTCTGGACCATACCCCTTCCAATGCACCAAGTACTGAAGGGACCGGCGATTCAGACGTGAGTCAATGATCTTTGACACTTGAAACTCCAAGTTACCATTGACCACCACTGGAGGAGGAGGTAGAGGTGATGGTATGACTGGTGCCACGTACCTCTTAAGTAATGAATTGTGGAACACATTGTGGATTTTAAACGTAGGAGGGAGGTCCAGACGAAATGCCACAGGATTAATTATGGAACTGATCCTGTACGGCCCGATGAATCTGGGGCCCAGCTTCCAGGAGGGAACTTTAAGTTTTATATTCCTGGTAGACAACCATACCAGATCGTTCACATTAAGATCTGGACCAGAAACTCTCCTCCTATCAGCCATACGTTTATAACGGTTCCCCATAGCACTCAGATTATTCAATACACCTCTCCACACTGAAGCAAGTGACGACGAGAAACGCTCCTCCTCAGGAACCCCAGAAGGGCCCCCCCCCATTGAATGTACAAAACTGGGGATGAAAACCATATGCCCCAAAAAAACGGGGACTTACCAGTGGACTCGCTCCGCCTGTTGTTAAGAGCGAACTCTGCCAGAGGCAAGAAAGAAGACCAGTCCTCCTGGTTCTCTGAGACAAAACACCGAAGATAAGTCTCTAGGCTTTGATTCAGACGCTCTGTCTGACCATTGGTCTGCGGATGAAAAGCCGAGGAAAATGACAATTGCATCCCCCGACGTAAACAAAATGCCCTCCAAAACTTGGACACAAACTGAGACCCCCTATCTGACACCACATCAGAAGGCAACCCATGAAGTCTCACAATCTCCCCAATGAACACCTGCGCCAGAGTTTTAGCATTAGGGAGGGCAGGAAGAGCAATGAAATGTGCCATCTTACTGAACCTGTCAACAACCACCAGTATGACAGTCTTCCCTGACGACTGAGGAAGGTCCGTGATGAAGTCCATAGACAAATGAGTCCATGGACGCTCCGGAAGTTTCAAGGGTAAGAGGGTCCCAGACGGACGGGTATGAGGGGTCTTAGAGCGAGCACAAACCCCACAGGACGCGACAAAAGTTAAAACATCTTTATTAACGTTAGGCCACCAAAACCGGCGAGAAAGGAGATCTAAAGTAGCCTTACTCCCTGGATGTCCTGCTAAAGCAGAATTATGATGTGCCTCAATAACCTTTTGTCTCAACTGATTTGGGACAAACAGTCTCCCTGGAGGTCCTGCAGGGGCATCCCCCTGAGCCTCTAACACCTCCTCCTCAAGCTCAGAACATACAGCCGACACTACCACCCCCTCCTGAAGGATAGGAATCGGGTCATCCATTTTCCCGGCCCCTGGGAAACTGCGAGACAAGGCATCTGCCTTAACATTCTTAGATCCAGGGCGATAAGTGACAACAAAATTAAACCTGGTAAAAAACAACGACCATCGAGCTTGTCTGGAATTCAGACGCTTAGCAGATTCCAAATACAGCAGGTTCTTGTGATCAGTAATGACGGTGACCGGGTGGACTGCCCCTCCAAAAAGTGACGCCATTCTTCAAAAGCCAACTTAATGGCCAAAAGTTCCCTATTGCCGATATCATAATTCCTTTCGGCGGACGACAATTTTTTAGAAAAGAAAGCGCACGGATGCCATTTACCAGGGGACGGACCCTGGGACAATATTGCACCCACCCCTACGTCAGACGCGTCCACCTCCACAACGAACGGCTGTGATGCATCTGGTTGGATGAGAACGGGTGCCGAAGCAAAACATTTTTTCAAAGAGGAAAAAGCTTGGCAAGCTTTGTCCGACCATTTAGAAAAATCCGTCCCTTTTCTTGTCATGTCAGTGAGAGGTTTGACAACAGATGAGAAATTACAAATAAATTTCCGGTAGTAGTTAGCAAACCCCAGAAAACGCTGCAGAGCCTTAAGATCCTCTGGCTGATCCCATTCAAGCACTGCTCTCACCTTTTCAGGGTCCATACGGAAACCGGAGGCTGACACCAAGAAACCCAAAAACTGAAGTTCCTGTACGGCGAATACACACTTTTCCAGTTTGGCGTATAGTTTATTGTCTCGCAAGATCTGCAACACCTGTCTCACATGCTCCTGGTGAGACACAAGATCTGGTGAGTAAATTAAAATGTCATCCAAATATACGACCACAAACAGCCCCACCAGATGACGAAAAATGTCATTAACAAAATGTTGGAATACTGCTGGTGCAGTAGTCAGACCAAAAGGCATGACAAGGTTCTCATAATGTCCCTCGGCGTGTTAAACGCCGTTTTCCACTCATCCCCCTCTTTTATCCTAATCAGATTATACGCCCCCCTGAGATCCAATTTAGAGAACCATTTGGCGCCAACAATTTGATTGAAGAGATCAGGAATCAGAGGGAGTGGATACGGATCTCGAACAGTAATCCGATTAAGTTCGCGGAAATCCAAGCAAGGGCGTAGGCCTCCATCTTTTTTCTTCACAAAGAAGAACCCCGCGGCCACTGGGGAAGATGAAGGTCTAATATGCCCTTTGGCCAGACTTTCCGAAATATAATCTTTCATAGCCTGCCTCTCAGGACCAGAAAGGTTATATAACCTAGCTTTAGGTAACTTAGCATCAGGAAGTAAATTAATAGAGCAGTCATACACGCGATGAGGAGGCAACTCCTGACACCCCTCCTCAGAGAACACATCCCCAAAGTCCTCCAAAAAAGGAGGCAAAGTACTAGGCACGACCGCACTGATGACTGTGTTCATGCAGTTACTTTTGCAAAACTCCCCCCATTGGCTTATATCTCTGGACTGCCAATTAATCACAGGGTTATGTTTAACCAACCAAGGAAGTCCCAACACAATAGGAGTAGGTAGACCCTCCAACACATAACAAGATAATAGTTCCCTATGTATTGCCCCTACCTGAAGGTCAATGTTATGAACCTCATGAACAAAGCTACCTTGGCCGAGAGGCCTGGCGTCAATGGAGAATATAGGGATCGGTTTGACCAATACACTCAGATGCATACCTTGAGCCTGAGCAAACTGAGCGTCAACCAGATTAGCCCCGGACCCACTATCAAGAAGAACAGAAAATCTCTCCACTCTCGTACCAACCACCACCTCCACTGGTACAAGGAACTGAGAAGAACTAGCGGACGAAATACATACTCCCAGGTTGTCGTCCACCACACAACCTGGGATTAACAGTTTTCCGGCGACTTTTTGCTCAACAAGGCACGGGATGGACATCCCCCAACAAAATGTCCCTCTTTCCCGCAGAAGAAACACCTTCTAGTCCTGCGGCGTACCGCCAATCCCCTCCTACGAAATGATGTCCCTCCCAACTGCATAGGCTCCTCCGAACAGACAAGGGGAACCTCAACATAAGGGACTTTAGTAGTAGGTGGAGTAACAACAGGGGGCGGAGTTACCTCGCACCTCTCCCGGAGCCGTCTATCAGTACGGATAGCTAGGGCCATAGCAGCCTCCAGTGATGGAGGAGAATCATACTGAGCCAAAACGTCCTTTAATTTGTCAGAAAGCCCATGACAAAACTGGCTCCTAAGAGCTGGGTCATTCCACTGAGTATCTGTGGCCCATCTACGGAACTCAGAAGCAAATTCCTCTCGCCGGACGATCTCCCTGCTGTATCTTACGTAATTTTGTCTCAGCAAGAGAGACCCGATCTGGGTCATCATATACCAAACCCAGGGCAGTAAAAAATCGATCTACTGACTGTAGAGCCGGGGATACCGGAGGAAGGGAGAAGGCCCAGGATTGAGGGTCCCCTTGTAGGAGCGAGATAACAATTCCCACTCTCTGCTCTTCACTCCCTGATGATCGAGGCCGAAGCCGAAAATACAATTTACATGCTTCCCTGAAGGTAAAAAATTTGTCTCGCCCACCAGTGAACCTGTCCGGGAGAGCTACTTTAGGTTCAAATCTGGTTTGCTCCGAGGGAGACAAAACTTTGGACTTAATGTCCGTCAGCTCCATGGATAATCCCTGCAACTGCAGAGCCAGCTGGGCTACTGGATCCATGGCAACTGGGAATAATTTTATGGGCCAGTGAAAATGTCACGCGGTCTTATGATATGTGTACGATGTCAGTAAACTATTCTTAAAAGAACAACACTCTATACAACATATAGATTAGCAACATCAGCATGTAAATATAGAATAGATTTACCTGACACGATATCCGTTGAACTCAGGGTTAATCTTGAGGACTTGATACACTGTCACAGGAAAGAGGAGGACCGGGGGTCTAACCTGACCCTAAACTGGGGTCCTAACTAATCCCTCACCTTGGAGGTACTGATAATGGTTCAGAGGTCCAAGTCTCCAGCCTAACCCTGTCTCCTATCAGTCCCTGAACCCTGTAATCAGTCCTAAGAAGGATACTGATTACCACCAAAGGGATATGGGCTGATCTCTGCTAAATACACAGATTAGACATATAAGACAGACTGGAGAAAACACAGACTTGCATACACACTCAAACACAGAAGGAACATAAATGATCTGGGATATTAAACTCTAAGCAAGGTGAGCTTAAAACAACTAAGGAGCTCTTTAACTTAAGTCTATACAGATACAATCCTATCTGTGGTCTGCATGAAGAATTTCACTGGCAACTCCCAACACAGACAACCAGAGATTTAAAGGAAACCAATCAACAAATAATTAATTGCAGCCGGGAGAAACTGCACCCAGTCCCAGAACTGAGCACAGACAGAATTAACTCCCTAACTGCCAAACACAAAGAAACAGCAACTCAGCTGTGAGAAGTCAGAATGTGCAACCGCGACGATCTTCGTGGCGATGCACACATGACAGGCACGCAGCTGCAGCTGTCCCGCTGTCATCCATCACCTCTGTGAGCGCAACTGTGACCTGGCCCTCCGGCTCGGGCTCCTCGGAGGTGAGGGGACGCAGGGACTCCGTCAGGGAATGGAAAGTAAGCGAAAAAATTAAGAGGACACAATTTGTGTATCATCTAATATAAGAGCAGAGATTCAAATATCTCTCCTCTAAAGACCACTCAAAAGAGGGCCATAGGCCCCTTATCTGGAGTAATGAGAGGGTTCCTATCTCATGACTTTCTATTGTAAACACATTTCTGATGATTATCGATTGAATTTTTGTCTGAGACATACATTTAATGAATCTATATATTTAATCTTCCACGTTTAGTGTGAGAGCTTTGAATAACAGAGGATCTCCAAAGCAGAAGCTACAAGCTGCCCCTCTGTCCTACAGATAAATGATGAGATATGCTTCTTGTCCTGTCTTCTCCTAATTTACATAACCTTTCCTTAATGGCTGTATCAATAACCATTATTATGACTCTTTTTTGTATTACTGCAAATTTACACATCAAAAAAACTGCTTAGATGTGGAAATGTACTTTTTCCAAGGTGGTTAAATTAATTTTTACCGGAGTTTAATTTCTTTTATGTTTTTACTTAAAATGCATGAAGTCTGAAAGCTTTCACTTCTAATTAGAAGCTTATAATCAATTAAATACGATCTATTGTTAACTTGTTCAGTAATAATAATAATATCAAACTGACATTTGTCTACTGATGTGATAATAATTAAAGGACGATCTGAGACTTTCATAACCTGTTCTGATCAAAGGATTTTTAGCTTTGCAGAGGTTGTGTGGCCTCTTAGATGTACTCTGCGTCTGATCACATATTGTTAACAGCTAATAGAAGTTTTTTTCAATCATTATATGTCGCATTAGCTAGGCATGTCCTTTATAATTTGCCATTCTATATATCACTACACATACTATTAAGGAAAGTTACAGAGACCCATGTATTATATGTCTGTCTCAAAACAAAGAACATGGCAGAAAAATGTGGCAAATTTCTTAGGAGATACTATGTAAATTTTGCAGATCTTTGGCAGTCAATGCATCAGAAATCCAAATATTGGCCAGATATGTGCAGTCAGATGTCTAATCTAATGCGTGACAATTTCTGGTGTACATTACATATGATAATTATTAGCACCAGAACTGATGTAAATCATGTCATAAGTATTGCCCCTATGTTTTCATTGTCAAACAATTGGAATTTTTTAAGATCTTGATTTTTTTAGATATTAGACATATTGGCTTCCCTTCTCAATCATATCATCTCTAGGTATCTCTAGGGTGTTATCTATAAAATCTTCTTTTTACAAGTTTATTGTATATAGCAGTAATGCAGTATATTCAATATTCAATGTTTTCATGTATCGTAGGATATACAGTATGCAGCCACAATCTTTGGTTTGTATATTTCAGAGAAAAATGTGTGTGGCTGAAGCCATCCTGTGTTGTGATAATCTGCTGACTTTAGATATGTTTAGTGCCAGCACAATATCTGCTATGACAAGCTATACCAACTAACAAAGCAACATGGCTCTCAATGAGGAATGTGGTGTCTGCACAAAAAGAAAACAAACTTGTACTCAGAGAGTTATAACTGTGCTACCTGATTTTTACATAAGATTGCTGGTAACTTATGCTACATTATCTGTACTTAAAGAGTTATCACCGTGTATTATCTGTGGGGTTACATAGGACTGCTGATGACATTTGCTACATTATTTACTTCAGAGTTATCACTATGTTATATGTGATGGTTGGCACCTATATGAATGATCGTTTTGTTGAAAACTTTGTCAGAGGTTGCTATATATTACACAGGATACGCTGAGACTCTAATGTGTACATCAAATAGAATACACTGAAACTGCTGAATACATCGCATAGGATACACTGAGACTGCTGCATATTCATCACATAGGATACACTGAGACTGCTGCATATTCATCACATAGGATACTCTGAGACTGCTGCATATTCATCACACAGGATACACTGAGACTGCTGCATATTTATCACATAGAATACACTGAGACTGCTGAATACATCGCATAGGATACACTGAGACTGCTGCATATTCATCACATAAGATACAATGAAACTCTACTGTATATACATCATGTAGGATATAACTAGACTCATTGGATGAGACACGTGGGACAGACAGTCTGTAGGAGCGCCAGCCAGGTGTAAGTGTTGTAAGCAATTAAGAAATCTAATGCTGCTCCAGCCGGGTACCCCGAGTGGGATACTATTGAGAAAGATTCTTGAAAACCCGGTCAGCAGGGCGCAAAAGACAGGAATCTTCTTAGTAAATGACAATCTTCATTTATTAAAAATTATTAAAAATTATGTTAAAACAATGAATCCACAACGCGTTTCAACGGAGTGAGTCCGTCTTCCTCAGGTGGCATAATGGCCACTCCGTTGAAACACGTTGTGGATTCATTGTTTTACCATAATTTTTAATAGTTTTTAATAAATGAAGATTGTCATTTACTAAGAAGATTCATGTCTTTTGCGCCCTGCTGACCGGGTTTTCAAGAATCTTTCTCATAACTAGACTCATTAGCACAGCTACCAGAAAATGGAAGAAGGGGCCTGCTCAGCGTGATCACCATATCTGTGTGTAGAGCATGTTGATACAGTTGAACTTTATGGTAGAGCACGGAGATATAAACTACTACACTACATTCTGTAGGCCACAAGTCGCTTTAGATCTGTGGTCAACAGAATGGCAGGGTGATGCACTAGGCTAATTCCAAGCAAGAGCACAGTGATTTAATGAAGGGGCCTTTCATACTGTGCATAGGAGAGCTGTTTGGATATCATACTGTGTATAAGGAGTTGTATGGACCATAATACTATGTATAGAATGATGTGGGAGGCATCATACTATGTAAAGGGAAGCTGTGGGGAAATCACATTTTGTATAGGAGAGGAGTGGGGGCCTTATATTGGATATATGTGAGAAGTGGGGGCCATAATACTGTGTATAGGGGTGCAGTGGGGACATCATACTGTATATAGAGAGCTTTGGGGGCATCATACTGTGCATAGGGACATTTTACTGTGTGTAGAGGTGCATTGGAGACATCATGCAGTGTAAACGGGAGCTTGGGGCAAAATGGACACTAATTTCTAGGGCACTTGCAGAGGGCATTAATATTGTCTTGTCGGCACTTGTATCATCTAGATGACACATACTTTGCATAGGTGAGATATGGGGATATCACACTGTGTATAGGGCAGCCACTGGGACATCATACTGTTTATAGGGGAGTTGTGGGCCCATTATACTTTGTATAGGTGAACTGTGGACCCATTGTGAGCAGGTTGTGGGATGCAGTGACGGACATGAGGCAGAGCAAGGGTTAACAGTTTTACTATAACGGGAATACTCCACGCACGGAGGTAAAGGGTTAAACAGGAAATAAACAGTTCAAGTGTAAATAATATGCAGAGATAATGAACAAGGTAACAGCAGTTCTGTTGTACACTTATCGTGTCAGAAGTTTCTCCAACTGTAGATGCTCCATGAAAGTCAGTAGCGCTGACAACAGCTGGCGCGGTGCTTGTCCCAGAAAGTCCTGGTGTGAACGGTGGTCTGTCTTCTGGCGGCATTGGTCTGTCTCCGGTACCTTCCACTGGGCCCCTAGTCCATATATTGATGTGGCCGGAGGAGCATGGGCCACGACACTGTCTAGGTCCAACGTGGACCGGCAGTTATACCCTGGTGAATTGGGGCGCAAATAGCAGTCCTGTATGAGTCCAACGTGGCTTGGCAAATATATATTGGCAAAGTCAGGGCACAAGTGTCTGGACAAATATTCACTGGCGAAGTCAGGGTGCAAGTGTCTGTCCCATTCCTGGTCACCCCTATGTGGCACGTGTGCTGTACTCACGGACACGGACCATACGGCGCCTTGCTCTCTGTAGTCACCAGGCACACACGGTACGTCTCTCTTTCTTTGTTCCTCGCTGTCGGCAACAGGGGAATGGCGGACGCTGGCCTGCCTGCTGCTGGTGCTCCCTGGTCGGCGCGCTTCTCTATCTAAGCTGCTGCTGAGTATACCGCTCCCTTCAGCACAGCGGTCCTCCTGCAGATGGCGGCCCATCGTGGTGCCAATACTCTGTGTGGGGGACGGGGCAGCGCTCCTCTGACCACACGCTGCCCCGGGTTGGCGCCAAACTCCCCTGCTGCGCGCGCTTTTCGCTTTTATCCCCCCACCCCCTCGGTCAGGAGGAAGGTCTGGCTCACTAGTGTTTCCTCCAGGTAACAGGGGATGCAGCCTTAACAGTTCTGGCCCCAGCACGCAGGTACCTGCGGTGCGGTCATCCCCCTTACACCATCACACTGTTTACTGGGAGCTTGGGATTGCATACTTTATACAAAAGGCTGTGCCAGCATCATACTGTGTACAGGGGAGCAATAGGGACATATTACTGTGCATAGAGGAGCTATGATGGCATTACATTGTGTATAAAGGAATTGTGTGGGCATCATATTTTGCATAGGGGAGCTATGGGGATGTCACACTGTATATAGGGGAGCTATTGGGACATCATACTCTGGATAGGGGAGTTGTGGGCCCAACATACTGTATATAGGAGGCATAATACTGTGTATAGGGGACCTATAGGAACTTAATACTGTGCATAAGTGATCTATGGTGATACTACATTGTGTATAAAGGAGCTGTGTAGGTGTGGTATTTGCAGGTATGCGGGATGCAGTGACGAGTCGGAGACGGAGCAAGCTTTAACTATAAATTTATAAGGGGAGTTTTTGTATGGAAAACAGGCAGAAAACTGGTTCTCCACCCAGGGAAACCGTACACAAACACAATATAACAAACTGACGAATACTCGGCGAGTGTCAGGACCTATAGGGCCGCGATATGGCCGTCCAATGCCCTCAGGTAACAAACAAGGGTAACAGAGTGTCACTTAGCTTCTCGGACGTTCTGTGGAGTTGAGATCCGGTTGTTGTTCTTCTGTTGTCGCAGCCGCTGGGCCCAGCTGATGAGGAGCTGACGTAAGCCTCGAGCGTTCCCACGCTCAGGCGCAGATGGGGCACAACAGGCCCTGGAGAAATCCTCCGGCGTAGAGTTCGCTCCTCCAGGAGGCGGGATTGAGGCAGCTGTCGGGTAGGCTGCAGGCGTGGACTGGAGCGGGGCCCTAGCGACCACAGGAGATGGGACACAGGCCGCAGCTGCGGGCTCAAGTGAGACAGTGGCGGTCGCAGCTGCGGGTGAGCAGGCCGCAACCGCGGGCTCGAGCGTGGCAGTGGCGGCCGCAGCTGACAGAACTCTCCAGCCTCTACCGCCCTTGTCAGAAACGTCCCGCCTTCTTCTCCTCAGTCTCTCTGTCCTGTCTCTCCTGCGTCTCTCTCTGGCTCTTCCTCTAGTCGCCCCGCCCCCTTTTCTTCTAGAAACATCTCTCAGGCATCCTGCCCTTTCTTCCCCCAGGAACCGTTCCCCTGGGAACCTAAATGACTGCCCCCTTGGTTCTGGCCTGGGCACATAGCAGGGGCTCCCTCCCCTACATAGACATCATACTGTGCATAGGGAATGCATAGGATATGCATTATATTGTGTATAGGAGAGCTATGGGGCATCACACTATGTATAGGAGAGCTGCACATGGGGGTACTTGAGGGACATTATTATATGTTAAGTGGGTACTCAGGGTATTGTGATTTACAAAGGGGCAGTTATTTGTTTCTAGAGGGAAAAATGTGGGCACTATTTTCTAGGACACTTGCAGAGGACATTAATATTTTCTTGTGAGCAATTTTATCATCTAGATGACACAAGGGAGGTATTTTAGTTTGTAAGTGCCACAGTGGTTGGCATTATT